>OU612095.1:72084270-73334270 GCA_914767995.1 Thecocarcelia acutangulata
AACTAAAATAGCCCCTATAAAAACATTGTCAATTCCTAGACTGGAACTTTGTGGAGCACTGCTTTTAGCAGAAATGATTGAATCGCTATTACCAAAGTTTGACGTGACACCACATTCTGTTGGACAGATTCGACCATTGTTTTAGCCTGGTTAGCAAAACCACCATGTAGTTGGCTGACATTTGTAGCAAACCGGGTCTCTAAAATTACGCAAACAGTAGCATTTTCGCAATGGAGGCATGTAAATTCACAAGAGAATCCAGCAGATCTGGCAAGTCGCGGTCTGTGTCCGGTGGAACTAAGAAACAGTGAACTATGGTGGTTAGGTCCGCGGTGGCTAAAGAGAACTTGCAACGAATGGCCAACAACTGATGTTTTGCGTACGTGTCTGACTGATTTGGAAGTAAAGCCTGTCAAAGTACTTTTTTCGTACTTTACTAACTATGAAGATGTGCTAGAAAGGTTTTCTTCGTTTTCGAGGGCAATGCGAGTACTTGCGTATGTTTACAGATTCTTTCATAGAACTTGTCCAAAATTCCGCCCCTCCTTTTGCAAAAAGTCAGTCAGCATATCCAGCTCCGAAATCGTTGCTGTCCGAGATCAGATGATTAAGATTTGCCAGAAGGCAGCATATCCTAGTGAATATAAGGCTTTATCGTCCAAAAATGCCATTTCTAATTCCAGTGGTCTACTCAGTTTGAACCCGTTTATCGATCCAGACGGCATAATGCGTTCATGTGGTCGACTCGAAGCATCGCCGGGGCTAACATATAACGAAAGGCGACCAGTTATTATTCCATATAACTGCCAATTTTCCCGGCTTTTAGTGCAGTTCATACACGACATTAGTTTGCACGGAGGAAATCAATTAGTTTTAAGACTTTTACGAATGCAGTATTGGCTTCCTAAGGCAAAGAACCTGATTAAAACGGTCATTAACCGATGCAAGATATGCACCATCTACAAAAAGAGATGTCAAACACAGCTTATGGCTTCATTGCCAGCCGAGCGGAGTGAAATAAGTCGGCCTTTCACCCACACCGGCCTTGACTTTGCGGGGCCCTTTGATGTGAAGAGTTATTCGGGGAGGGCTTGTCGGATAACGAAAGGATATGTATGTGTTTTCGTATGTTTTTCGACAAAAGCTATACATTTAGAGGCTACATCTGACCTGTCCACTCCTGCGTTCCTGGTAGCATTCAGTCGGTTCGTTTCCCGCCGTGGTTGTCCTTTGCACGTGCACTCCGACAATGGAACAACTTTTGTCGGTGCATCTAGGGTCCTCGCTAAAGAGTTTATTCAAACCGCCCAGCAACGGGTAGTGGCTAAATATGCTCATCAGAATATCAGCTGGCATTTCATTCCGCCAGGTGCTCCTCACATGGGTGGTTTGTGGGAGGCTGGAGTAAAGAGCTTCAAGGCCCATTTCTGGAAGACAACAGGAGGTTATAAGTACACATTTGAGGAATTATCAACACTATTGTCCAAAATCGAAGCATGCCTTAACTCAAGGCCGATTTCACCTATGTCGACTCATCCAACAGACTTAGGTTCCTTGACTCCTGGTCACTTTCTCATTGGCTCTCCTATTTTATCGCCAATCGATCCCCAGGTCACTGAATCCGTATCTCTATCCAACCGATGGCAAAAGCTTAAGCTCATTCACCAAAACTTTTGCCAACGCTGGAAAAATGAATATTTGAAGGAACTCCACAAGCGCGTGAAGTGGCAAGTGCCAAAAGAAAATGTAAAAGAAGGTGTATTGGGAGTTATCAAAGAGGAAAATCTTCCGCCAAACTCGTGGCGTCTGGGTAGAGTCGTAAAAGTTTACTCTGGTGCAGACAATCGGGTGCGTGTTGCCGATATCCTTACTCAACGTGGTACAATACAACGACCTGTTGTCAAGCTCATCGTTCTGCCTACAACCTAACTCATTTCAGTTTTTTTTTCTCCCACAATTTCTCCTTCAATAACTTTTTTCCTTGTTCTACTATATTTTTTTCTTTTATAGATCAGCATGCCAAAGAAAAATCGTTCTTCCTCGCAGCAGAAGTCCAGAAAACAATGTGCTTCAAATTACCATGCGTTTCAATGCCGAATTTGCAAACGTCCTCATCCTTTGCGCACCTGTAGACAATTCTTGGCAATGAATATGAGCGATCGTATCCGCGCAGTACGTGATAACAAATACTGCGTAAATTGTCTAGCGCACGACCACTCGAAGGGTACCTGCTTCTCCAAGCACGGATGCAAGCATTGTCGTAAGTTTCACCATACGTTGCTCCATGTCCATCCGCGACTCGCAAAGGGTATACTGTCATCGACAAATCAACGACGTTCACAGACCCCAGAGTTAAATGTTTCCGCCAAAACGAACCACCGATAATCGAAAGGTCCTGAGCCCAGACCTAGAAGGGAAGGCTCCCCCCCAGTGACGTCGAAAACTTCTTTGTCTGCGATCCTACACCAAAATACTCTGGTTCTGTTGCCAACCGTCTTAGCAAAGGTCGCATCAACGACGGCACACGCTAGATGTCTTCTTGATTCTGGGTCGCCACTGAGTCGAGTTTCCAAGTGGCTTGTTGACAAACTACACTTAGCAACGTTTACTTTGCATAGTGAGACTTTTTGTTTAATTTCGCTTAAGTCACGCTATGACCCATTGTCACGTATTGATGGAACTTTCCGCGTTGATAATCGCATTTCCCTCCATACTCCAACGAAATCTCTTCCAGAGAATTACAAGAAAAATTTTCCAAACTTGTTCTTTGCCGACTCAAACTTCTACGAATCAGCTACTGTCGACATCATCATAGGAGCAGATGTATATCCAAAGGTGATTTCTGACGGTGTTTTTTCTAGAACTGGTTTTCCCACCGCACAAAGCACTATTTTTGGCTGGACTATTTATGGTCAGTGCACTCTATAGGCATGGACCACATCTTTGATGAGGCTACGCAGAACATATCCTGCATATCCTGTATTTAAACATACATATATACCTCCATTCAATTTACTTCTAATTCATTTTAATTCGAATTTAATTAAAATTTTTTTTCTCATTTGAATACTGTTTGTGGATCGAATTATTATACTACATTTTATATACTGTTTACTTTTTATCTGAATTATATCATAAATGAATTATAAACATTAAATTAACGTTTAAGATTTTCCAATGTTAAAGTGGGATTTTGACATGGTGGTTCAGAATTCTGAAATGGCGGGCGGCAATGTTAAGATCAAATATCTTAACAACACTAGTCTTTCATTTCATATTTGTAATAATGTGTACTAAAGCTGATTAATGTGTTTAGCATAAAAAACTAGTTATCTCTTTTGCTCTTAACGCCTAAATATGAACGTCAAATTAGCCAATATGTACTAAAATCCTACTTCCGTTTTTATTATTACTTTTTTACTTTATAAGAAAAAAACCTCCAAAACCAAAGGTAACTATCCGCTGAATAAAACTTGATTTTGAGTAATTCCCACTCTAATAAACCTTGTTTTATTTTTCTTCCTTTCCGATACGACCGAACGAGGTCTTGATTGCTTTAGCGAGGCAAAATAAATAAAGGGTTATTTGTTTTGCTTCATCGGCTCAGTGAATGGTTCCATCCATTTCTCCTTCCTTTACAGTCCACTTTTTTCTACACCAGAGGTTAACCTTTCGGATTAACAAGCATCTTTGCCCTCTCCTGCACACGGTCGAGTAACCCCAAAATAGACTTTGGGGCACCGGCTCCAACATAAGAGTTGTATTCCATTTTTGTTCGGGTATAGGTGTTATAAATAGTAAGGAGGTCGGATGGAGTGAAGTACATCTTACACTGTTTCAAAAACTCGAGGCACTTAAATGCTTCTTTAGAGACATGAAAAATATGATCTTTCCAACGAATTTCTCAATATTTATAACATCCATGACCACAGATGAAACAGCACCTGCCGTCGTAAGTTTGTGTGTTAATAAACAACACTGGGTCTTACGAGGGTTAAAAGCGACATTGATTTGATTAGGAAAAAGGGATATGCAATATCAGAATCACTACAATATGCATATCTACATTATTTTGGTTTTGTTGTCGGACTCTTGGACAAACCCTGGACACCTTACAATGTTTTTGCAATCGTTGCAGAACTATTTTATACAAGTGGTCAAATGGCGAGAAAATTTATTTAGATTTTTCAATTCCAGAACTTTGGAGAGTGTCGGGGTTACTTGACAAATGGCGAAAAAATTCCAGCACTTTGGAGAGAGTCAAGTAACCACCAAACTGACTGTTATTTCTGTTTAACAAAAGTTACTGGATTCAATATGAAAAATCGAAAAAGTATTACCTACCCTAATGTCCTATCAGTTTCTAAACCAGTTCAACGTCTGTGAACTGATCCACTACCAGTCATTTCCGGTGCTACGAGCAGTGAGTCCGAAATACCTTTCTCGAGCAGTTGTAGTTTGTATGAGGCTGACGATGAACGCCATTTAGTGACTCAAGCTGAGCTGGGTGATCTAATTCGGGACTTGCATTTAACGAAGCAAGACGCAGAAATACTAGCTTCACGCATGCAGCAGTGGAAACATCTTGCAACTGGGGCGAAAGTAACATTTTATAGAAAAAGAGGTTTGGAATTGGTTGCATATGTTGAAAAGATGTACTGCACTGATGTTAATGGTTTATTTCGAAAAATAAACCAGCCATATGACAAAACTGAATGGAGATTATTTACTGATGGCTCTACAGTACTGTTTTTTCATAATGGCAAGGAAAAACCATCCATACCAATTGCACATGCCATTAATACGAAGGAAAATTATGAGTCAATGACTGAAATTTTGACATTTGATAAATACAACGATAATAAATGGAAGATCTGTGGTGATCTTAGGATATGTGATTTAAATTTATTTGCATATGTTGTATACATAAATGATCTTAAATAACCGTTTTTAATTTTTAATCTGTTTGAGGTCATTGGTTTGTTGACTGGTATGCACATTTCTTCACTACGTCAGAACAGAGTGGCCAAAAAGGACAGAATATTCACCAGGAAAACAAAACATTTCAAATAACGTTCTTCTTCCACCGCTGCACATAAAATTTGGCCTTTTTAAGAACTTTGTCAAAGCTCTGGACAAAGATGGTGCAGCTTTTAAATATTTGTTAAAAGTTTTGCATAAAATTTCATATGCTGAAATCAACGAAGGAATATTTGTTGACCTTCAGATCAGGAAGCTTTAATAAATTATAGTTTTTTTTTCAAAACGTTTGCACTAAATATTGATTATGGTAAACTTCATCTTTTATTCTGGCAAATTTTCGTAAATTTCTATAAAATCTTTCAAAGACACCCACACGAAAACAAAAATGGAATGTACACTGTTTTTGATAGAATTGTTAAATATTAAAGGGATTTGAAGGCTTGTAGTGCGATTATGTTACTTTTAGTCTGATAACCGTAAATTCTTCCAACAATAATGGTTGTATGATCCTACAATAAATTTTGGTGACATTAAGCAGCTATATTTTTGTGCTATAATAGACAGTCGAAGTAACAGTTGATTTCGGTCGACAGCAAATATAATTAAATGATATTGTTTTTTAATAATAAATTTTATCAAATATCGTTATAATTATTGTAAAGGTAACATTATCTTAATCAAAGTAACAGAGTCGTACTAGAGGCCAAGTTTGATAAACACAAATTCTAGCTATTGAACGAATTTGATTGATTTTATATATAGTTTGATTGTATAATAGTCGCTTAAAAGGTTGTTTCATTATCGTGTTTTTAGTATAAAAATATTGTACTTCAAACAATTAAGTTTCTTATTCGCTATTTTTAGCCTCTACCATTTATACCAATAAAAATTATAAATAGCTTGTTTTCTATGTTTCCCAGCTATCTATATGTCGACATTTCATAGGAACTACCCTAATCATCAGTAGACTTTGAAAATTTTTGAAAGATATTCTCAAACATTCAACTTTATATAAATATCTTTATTTAAATATCTTTCAAAAATTTCCAAAGTCTACTAATGATTAGGGTAGTTCCTACAAAATGTCGACATATAGATAGCTGGGAAACATAGAAAAAAAAACTATTTATAATTTTTATTGGTATAATATTATACATCTTAAAATACAAAATAGGTTTTTAAAGATTAAACACAAAAATTCAAAATTCTGTGTGTTTTTATTGAAATAATGCGCTTTTTCACCCCATTTTGGAGCGTTTTGAAATTTCAAAGTTGACAACGCTGAAAAGCACACAAATTTATTTCTCTACTGCAGCATATCTGAAGAAATTAAAAAATTGCATGAATGCACTCTTTGAAACTTTAATTGAGTTTGTTGGTTTATTTTTAATGAGATAAAAGAGTAAGTACATTTTTAACGGCGAATGGCTCTTTTTCTGTTTTTTTTTTCTTTTTGTTTGATACAAAATAGTTTCTCTTTCAGTAACAAAAACGCCGATTGAAAAAAAGCATAACACAATAATATGCTCGCGTTCAGTTTTAAATATATTTCAGCTGGGCCAGCTTCAGACTTATTAATGTTGCAGTGGTTGGCGGGCTGGCTGGCTGGTTTTAATAGTTTAAGCCAAGTTTAATGATTAGTTGTTAATCGAGCAGCAAAGTGTTTAAAGCGGCAAATTGTACGATTTAAATATTAATTGATATTGCATCTATAAATTGAAAGAAATGCTTAAAAATTAAACAGTGTCTGATAAAAAAATACGCACTTAATATAATTTCAACAATATATAAGAGCATATATACATACATATACAGATATGTATGTACATGTATATAAATTAAAAAAGTAAATAATAATTTCGGTGCAATAAAAGAGTTTTGTACATAATTAAAAGCCTAAAAAATACAAATTTTAATAAATGTTGAAATAAAAAAAGATTAATTAAAAGGTTAATATACATATGTATATTGAATTAAAATCAAAATAACTATAGAATTGAAAAAAAAAGTTAAAAAATTAAAATAATAAATATATTAAATAAGTAAAAAATATATTTTGAAATAACTATAGAATTTCAATTAGTTAAAAAAATTGTTCGGCAAACAAAAGTATGTATGTTTGTAATATGTTTCATGGAAAAAATAATAATAATAGTTATCAAGTAGCTACCTTAACATCAAAAAATTAATAAGTACTTGCTGGCACTATTGTATTTAATTCAAAATTCAACTGCCTTAACGTTTTTTTTTTGTTTTTGTAACCATTCACATACTGAATGACTTTTTGTTGTTGCTGCTGTTCTAAATAAACAAGGCTTTTTCCCAATGTTGCAATTGTTATTGTTGTTGATTCTGTGATTGTGAGCTTTTTTCATTTTGAAAACATTGCCATACTGTTGTTGTTATTATTATTATTGTTGTTGTTGCATTATTTGTTTTGCACGTTGACCGCGTTTCTCATCTGCGAAGAATTATTGGGAAATTTCAAATATTAAAAGAAAAATTAATTAAAAAACTATAAGAAAAGAACAAAAGAATGTAATTGTAGCATAAAAGCAGAATATTTTAAAAGTGTTTTAATTGAATTTAATGTGAATTATTAAAAATCGACTAAAAACAAGAAAACTGCGTGGAAAATTGCGGAAAAAATCTATACCTACATAAGTATTGCTAAATCTTTTTAATTTAATTTGTGCGCAAATAAACAAAATAATGAACTGCAATATTTAATTAAATGGTGGAAAGATCCAATAATTAAAATGGTTATTAAACTGCTTTTAAATTAAAAACACGTAGAAAAAAAATACGAGGGCCGATTGATATGATGATTGATGAAGCTACCCAGCACTATATAGAAGCACAAACACATTTTTTTTAATTACGATTTGTCAAACGTCAGTGGTTAAAATTTCACCTAAATTCTTCGACTAATTTATTTGTTGTAGTCGTTTGAAGTAAGCAACTTTTGTGGTTCTTGAAAAATTACAATAAAGTGAAATTCGTGCAGTGATTAAACACTATTATTTGAAAGAAAAAACGGCGATAAAGACAAAAGAAAAGCTCGATAAATATTACGGTAAGTCTGCTCCGTCAGATTACAGCGTAAAATATAGGATTGCTGAATTGAAACATGGCCGAACAAGCACTGTAACAATACCATCAAGAAAAATGCAGAAAAAGATGGTTACGGTTCAAGATATCAAAAAAATCCTTCATATCGTTATAAATGTTCGCCGAGTTAAGTTACGCAAGTAAACATATCATATGAACGAACATGTGTTCAATATTTTGCATAAACATTTGCATATGGGTAAATCCCTGGTTAAATGTGACATTCATATGTGTCGAAAACTAAAAAGCAAAAAAACTAATGGTGTTTTCTTTTGCTGATAGAAATGTTACACCTATGCTACATATAGTGGTTCAACACGTCTTTTTCTAAAAAATTTGATACACTATTAAAGGGTATCGTGTTCTTTTCAAAACATGTTGCACTTAAAACTGGCAAAACATGTAGCATGTCCTACACTGTACTTCGAGTAAGGTGGAGATACTACTCTTTTTTACAGCATTGTTTCATACGTGTTTATGCAAATATGAAATTCTTTTCTTATTGTAGATGAATAAACGGTGCTACTGATGATAGCTTTTATAAGATAAAAATAGTGATTAAAACGTTGGTATGTTAAAAGTAGTCGTGATATATTTGAAACGCTAAGTGTACATTATTATTAAATGGCACTTTGTCAGTATTTTTTGTTCTTTTGTGCTAATAACACATGTACAACTTTTTAAGGGTGATGGTACTCGGAAAAAAATGATGAACATTTAAAGGGCAGTATTTTTTATCAGAAAAGAAAACACCATAAAAGTACTTTCAGCTTCCACTTAATCTTAAATTGTAGCTAATAGCGAATACTGTAATTTATATTAAAGTTAATAGCAACTGGAATATTGAATAAAACAAAAACATTTAAAAATAAGTAGTGGTTCGAACGTGACAAAAGTGGAAGCAGTTTTCGCGTCCGTACTTAGAAAGGAGTATTTTAGCGAAACATTAAGCAATTTCATCTTGCAATTAATTTCAGAATTTTACCTAACAATAATGCTACTTTAAAATGTTATGGTTTGACTAAAAAGGTTGGTGTTTGCGTACTTTGCTTACCTATATTTTCGGTCGATACGTGCCATGTCGAACGTGACATTTTTTCCACAGTAATTCGAACATTAAAATATTACTGTATTTTCACCAAATTTATTTAAAAAAAAAAAATAGATATTATTATTATATTATATACCTTATATACTTAAACTATAATATTTTCTTTTGTGAATATGCAGTTCTCGCTGCTTTTATTTTATCATCGTCATGTGATTATTCATCTCATTTGAAAAAATGTTTACTAGGTTGATTTAAGTAATAAAATTTAGGTATTTCTCTATTATACTACCGTAAAAATTAATTTTTAACAACTTTTAATTTACTGGCCCCGGTGGACTTTTGTCTAGATTTGCCCATATGAAAAAGTTTGACCGACCTCTTCTCAGCACTGTCTGGACACGATAAAGTGTAATCCTGTCGATGAAACGCTGGTCTACCACTACACATCCGAAATCAATCGAAACAATGGGTGGAAGGTGGGTGAAGTGCTCCGAAGAAGGCGAATACAGTGAAATCGTGCATTATTGAATCAATTTATTGATGCAATCAAGAAAAAACGACCACATTTAAAGAACAAAGTACTCTTTCTTCAAGACAACGCACCGGTTCACACAGTAGTAAATACGATGCTAAAATTACGTGAAATAAATTTCGAATTAGTTGATCATTCACCTTATAGTCCAGGCTTAGCTTCTAGGGACTTTTTCCTGCTCCCAAACTTGAAAAAATGGCTCGCAGGAAAAAGATTCATCTCTTCGTTTGAGTTATTACTGAAACTAACGCGTATTTGGAGGGGTTCCAAAAATCATATTATTCAGATGATATAAAACAGTTGGAATATCGTCCTACTAAGTGTACTCAGCTAAAAGGAGACTATCTTGAGAAATTAATGGTTTTTGAAAAAATATATGTTTTTTCCTATCAATCCGCCCTCGTATTAATATGTATATCATTTTTAGGACACCATTGGGATAATTTATCAAGATTAGTTTGTGATGTATGACAGTCTCGCAGATTAAGAGATACAAGAGTACAATTTTAAATCATCAGCGAATAATAAACGTCTAGAAAATTTAAAAGTTGATGATAAATCATTGATGAGCCAATATGCGTTCCCTGCGGAAAACCAGATTGAGAAACTATTAAAAAAGAAGAGGAAACATTTCCGATTTTAACTATTAGTTTTCCGCTTTTAAAATATAATATGTTATTTGAAAGGCCAAATGTATGAAGTTTACGTAACAAACGATAATGATTAACTGTATCTAAAATCTCCCCCGGAGAACAGGTTTTGTTTGGCGTATTACTAGGGAGCATTGTTTTTCGGGTAAAGAGAATGGCTCCTTCGTTTGTTGCGGCAACCAAAACTCTAGTAAGCCGCATGACTTATGTTGTGTTGGCCTCCGAAACCCTTACCAAGGTTATAAATAAGCAGAACGGGGATCAGCATGGCAACTGCAAGCAGTTCAAGCC
The DNA here is from genome assembly GCA_914767995.1 of Thecocarcelia acutangulata. Classification (NCBI taxonomy): domain Eukaryota; kingdom Metazoa; phylum Arthropoda; class Insecta; order Diptera; family Tachinidae; genus Thecocarcelia; species Thecocarcelia acutangulata. The sequence continues at coordinate 72,094,889 of OU612095.1, forward strand.
GGGCTGATCATGGTGCAGGTGCCTACCTTGGCTGAAAGGTTCTGGCTGTGGTTGAAACCTAAAATGCAGGAAGGGAGTATTAGCATCCTTGATAATTGTTTGGCGTGACTTTTTTCGGGGACTAACAACCTCCGAAGGATCTGTTGCCTTTACAACAGATACCTGTACTGTGAGGAACCAGTGGTGATGGTTGACGGGTGAGTTGGTTTAAGGGTGATGCTCTTAGTGGGCTTCGGCCTATCAACTGATTAAGTCTTGTCTTTCATTGATTGCTGGGAAATTGCATGCAGGAGAAGGTCCGAACTCCTCAACAGGAGCCTAGTCAGTCACACGGGGGTGCTGGTGAATCGTGAATAATTCACTCGTGGAACTGTTCCACCATCAGGCGATGAAAAATGGGTTGTTTACAAGCGGAAAAGATTGTGGAGCAGGCCAAGTGAACCAACTCAAACAACATCAAAGGCTGATATTAATCAAAAGACAAAAAATTATCAGTTTCCTTTGTAGTCCACTTAATGTCTACATTAAACCACTAACGAAATTAAAGAAAAGCGGTCTAAATTGACAAATCGAGAAGGTGTTGTATTGCGTCATGACAATGTAAGACCACACAACTTTGATCACTCGGCAAAAACTCTTGGAGCTTGGTTGGGTTGTCTATATAGGCCTGACCTTGCACTTTTTGGTTACTTTTTGCTACGATCTTTACAAAACTCCTTCAATGGTAAAAACTTGAATAATGATGATGATGTCAAATCGTTCCTGATTCACTTTTTGCTAATAAAACCCACAAGTTTTATGAACATGGGATTATGATGCTGCCTAAAAGATAGCAAAAGGTCATTGGTCAAAATGGGCAATATATTACGGAATAAAGTTATTTACGTCCATGAAATAATTGGGTTCCATTTTCTAAAAAAAAATCCACAATTACTCAGTTGCCAACCCAATACATACTTTTCGAACAGCCATGCACCTCACCTCGTCGTCGTGCCCAACAATTGCACCTCTCACGCTCGTCGTGTGTGAACATTATGCATACAGACTTGCATTTACACGCTTACAAGGTGCTAAACTGAAGCCTCTAGACCAAGTGTGCCCAGCCCTATGCACTTGATAGTCAATTGTTTTTGTAAATGCGCTTAGCTATAGGGCTGTGCTCTTTAATACACAAGTACTGCGCTCAGCACTAGCAATGAAAAATACACAAACCACTTCGTATTATAATATAAGGCTTATATATTTTTTATCGTTCTTCACTGCATACACTCAAAAGCAAAGCAGCACACTTTCGCGACAGCGATTATCAGTGTGAATTTTGTTTTTGTTTTTTTCCTTAAATGTATTGGTGTTTACTCTTCCATATATAACTTGTGGGCACCTCTGCTCTAGACCATTCCAAGCGTCGTCTATGGTCAGAATGGTGGCAAGAAATGGCAACAGTGGATGATCAATTTGCACCTCAGTGGATTCGTCAGTAAGCAGAATTGCCATTTTTGGGCGAATGGTAATCCAAGAGTGATCGTAGAAAAACCAACGCACTCACAGAGTGTGACTGCTCTTTTAGCAGTATCGGGCCATATTTATTCCAAAATGCGGCCTGTCAGGCAGTTACTGTGAATGGTATTCGCTACCATTCACAGTTTTAGCGTAATCGAAAATTTGGACCATCGGATGGAGGTGTGCCGCCGAAGTGGCGGCGGCCATTTGGTTGAAATTTGATTCCATACATAATTAATCATAAAGTAGGGTTGTGGCTCTGAATATTTCAAAAGTATTTGACAAAGTGTGGCATGGTGCACTACTGGCAAAACTTACTGCTTTTGGTGTCGGTGATGACTTTTCTTGATTTATATCGAGCTTTCTCAGAGACCGCACTATACGAGTTGTTATAGACGGAGTCTCATCAAACGAGTTCAAGATTAATTCAGGGGTACCGCAAGGCTCCGTTCTTTCTCCAACCGTATTTCTTATTTTCTTTAACGAACTTCCAACCCTATCCACTCTTTCATGGATGACAGTAGCATTTGTCACTCGAACTCTTTTAATTATAGGCCCAGCCTATCAGAGATCGCTGCCAAGAGGCTAAATATGAATGATTCACTGAATAGTGATCTTCTATTAATCTCCGAGTGGGGTCGTAAAAACAGGGTCACCTTTAACGCTCGTAAGACCCAATGTTGCTTATTAACACACAAACAAAAACAAGAAACAAATGTTGCTTATTAACACACAAACAAACGACCGCAAATTCTGCTTCATCTGTACTCATGGATGGTATAAATATTGAGGAATCGGATGCTCTTGATGTTCCTGGAATGCAGATACAGTGTGATGTTCGCTGGATTGAACACATTTTTCATGTCTCTAAAGAAGCATTCAAGTGCCTCGGGTTTTTGAAACGGTGTAAGATGTACTTCACTCCATCTGACCTCCTTACTATATATACCACCTACATTCGACCGAAAATGGAATACAACTCTCATGTTTGAGCCGGTGCCTCAAAGTCTATTTTGAGGTTACTTGACCGTGTGCAAGAGAGGGCGAAGAAGCTCATCGGTGACAGTACCAACTCACTGGAGCATCGTCGCAGTGTAGGGTGCGTTACTCTTATATCGTTATATCGTTAGTACAATGGATTTTGCTCTGACGAGATTAGGGATCTTGTTCCCGAAACGCGCACATTTCCACGTAGTACGCGCTCATCGTCCAGAGCTCATCCATTTGTGGTCGATTGTTCAGGGAATCGCACTACGCATTACAGAAAGAATTCATTTTTTGGCCGTACGCGTCATCTGTGGAATAAGTTGCCTGCGTGTTTCTCGTCTGTTATAATGTTGGAAAGTTCAAGTCAAATGTTCACAAACACTACTCCCTCTTTCCCCCTCCTCATAACCTATTTTCCTAGTACAATGCACTGCATATGTAGCGGTTTTCGCCTGAGTACTGGTCCAAGTTAAAAAAAAAAAACATAATGAAAAGAAATTACAATAATTCCTAAATAATAGGTGTGTTTCTTTACTCTACTTTGGGATCCCGCGGGATCCCAATTTGCACGAAAAGCGTTCCCGTACTTTAAAATTGGGCAAATGAGAGCGCTTTTGAGAGAATAGTATGCTTCCTCTTCTTGCACTAAACAGCCCGTACTTTTTCTTCGGGCTAGTTTGGGCAAGTAATTAAGCAATCAGCTGTTCGAAAAATAAACAATAGCAAAGAAACAAAGTTCATTTGAATCAACTCGTATACAAATCATTTCAGTGTTTTTATATAAAAATTAAATACACAGGAATGTACAAAAGACCTTAAAAGCTAAAAAGTGAAAAATATCACAGTATTTTTTCGTAAAACTAAGTGACAATTTTTTTTGCCATATCAAAACACAGCATATGTTTCTTTTTGGGCTAGAAATTTGGCTTTTTGCGTTCCCGTACTTTAGGTAAATTTTATCTGTATTTGAGAGTAACTCATGCATGCTCTCTTTTGCCCGAAACTTGCCCGGAAAGTAAAGAAACACACCTAATGTATTTTATTCAAAATCAACATCGGCCCTTAAAATTTAACCACCCTTTATGTGTAGGAAACATAAGAAAAGTGTTTTTTGATTGGTATCACTAAATTATATATGTACATATGTATGTATATTAATAATCTACTATGCAAGTATATATGCACATATGTACATATTTTTAATAAGACACTTTTCATTATTTGAGCACTAAACACGAAACATCATTTGAATTGGAGCATTTGTGTTTTGCTGCCGCTTTGCTTTTTAAAGATCATTAACCGTCCAACCAACCAGCCGTTTGTTTTCATGTTCGCGCTTCAAACAAGAAAAAAGTGTTTGCTATTGCTAAATGTATTTTCTTTTCATTCGCTTTTAATGTGGACTCTTCTGCTTTTTTTTTGTATTTATTTATTTTTTCTGTTTTTCAGTAGTTAATAATAACATTGAACCAACAATTAAAAAATGTTTGTGAAAGTTTTTTGTTTTGATATGCTACGATTTGCTTGTTGTTGTTGTTGTTTTTATCAAAAACAGTTGGAAGAAAAAGTAGAGGGCGGTGAATTTTTGTTGTGTTGCTTCAATAACGGCTATTGAAAGCAAAAACAAAGTGTTCGCAATGCCTCGTACGTCGTTGTATTCGTGTTACATTTGGCGTTATTTCTTCTTGTTTTTGTGCTAATTCAGCGCGTTTTTTTCTTTTGTTTTTGGATTTTTGCAAACTGACCTATCACAACCCGGGTTTTTTAATGTTTATGGACTTTGTTCCAGCAGATTTGTTTGCAATTGCATTATTAAGAGTTTATTTTTTTCATTTCATTAAGTGAGATATGTAATTTAATTGCAAAAAAGTTTAATAAATGTGTTTGACTTGGTCAATCAAGGCAGCTTTATTATGTGATTTAACCTTGGTATCTATAAAAATTAAATCACTTGAGAAATACTGACTGTAACTTTGTGCCCACACCTGCGATAATATCTGAGATGAGAACGTCAAATTCAATCGCAGAGAGAATTCTGTTACGTGTAGACTTAAAATCAGTGTTATCGCAGTCTTATAATAATTTTTGTGAGAGCGTTCTTATGAGAAATCTCATGGCAACGATCTTATAATAAAAGCTGTCAAAAAAGTGATTGTGTTTGTTTAAAAAAGACGGCATTGCAATTTTACCGATTATTAATTTTGCAAGAGATATTTTAAAAACCCGTTTTATATGGAAAATACTTTGATTTTATGCATTAAATATATACTATAAGTGATTAATTTTGTACAAAATATGGACATATACAAAATTCATACAATATTCTATTGATTACAAAGATGTGCTCTCTTCTCGGCTTCCAATGATTTATGAACTCTCATAAGATTAACAAAAATACGTATACGCCTTGTTAGCTATGAAGATGGACATAGAGAAATTCGCTCTCTCATTCTGCCGACGTTTTCTCAGATATTTTGTGAGAGTTAATCCCAGTTGTAGACCATGATACAAAAAACAAGGTAGCCGCTTCGCTACAACAATAAAACAATAAGAAAAACAACAGGTATTTTGTTTGTGTAAAAAGGCGAATTCACACTTAAGCTGTCAAAAGTAGTTGATAACGAACATGTAAAAAAATTTAAATGGCGCCGAAAAAGGTAAACAAAACTTGACAGTGAAAGTGCCGCCATATTATTCGAATTCGCCGATGCATCCACCTAATAATTACTTCGCCTTGGTTGTAGACACTAGGTTGCCCAAAACTAGCGCAAAATTTGACTTGAATGGAAAACACACACATAGAAGAAAATATATATAACAATATTTTTTTACAATACAAATTTGCTGTAATCAATCATTTTTGATTGAAGAAGATTTGATTATTACTTTTCTTGTCTTCTTCAATCAAAAATTATTGATCACAGAAAATTTTAATTGTAAGAAAATCCTTCTTAAGAAAAAAATTAAGAAAGTAAAAAACTGGAACTAATTATAACCCGTTGCACAAATTTACAAACCAAAAAGTCTAATTTAAAAATTATAAAGTTCGACAAAAATTCAATAAATTAATATTTACATCTCTGGGTACGGAGAATTATTAAAATACAAAAATAGGTATGTTAATAATTAAAAAGAAATACCACTAGTTCTGAAACAGCAATGTGGGCAATTAACAAAAATGCATTTGTGATTCAATATGAGATGAATATAGATAGAGAATAATTAAATGCTCTGTGGCTGAGTGGTTAAAGCAGCAGATCATGATACGTCGTGACCCGAGTTCAAATCCCAGTGGGTGCTGATGAGTAGTGCAGCGACTACGAAATAGCTAGTTGTCCCCCAGCTCAAAGATTTGATTATTAGTTTTCTTGTCTTCTTCAATCAATAATTATTGAGCACAGCAAATTTGTATTGTAAAAAAACCCTTCTTAAGAAAAAAACTTACGGAAAAAACTTGAACAAACCGAAAAGTCTATATTTAGCTATAATTCAAAATAAATTTCCGTTAAGTTTTTTTTACAGCCGCCACTTAACCGCTTCAATGAATTAAGTAGCAATAAAATCGTTGAACACAAATATTAGTTTTAACACATAAATATTTTACGTTAATATATAAATCACATTAGTTATTTGTTAAAAATATGAGCACAAATAAATATTTATGGCAATATTTTAAACAATTTAAAGCAAAAACTTTTAATATTTTATTTGTTTTTATGTGCATATTTATTTCAGCAAATATCTACATAAATCTTTTTAGGCATATTGAAGAACAACTTATGTTTTTTTCAACTGTTTTCGCAAAAAGTAAAATTGAATGAAACCCAAAACACTAAAGTCCACCAATCACTCAAATTCAAAAGTTAATTGACAAATTTGATGAATAGCCAAAATTTCTAGTTGTTAACAGTGTTGTCAGATTTGAAGTATTTCCGCCAAAAAATGGAAATTTTCCAACTCACGCATTAAACATATACAAGGCAGCAGGCTACCGTCTAGCAAGACCGCTAGCGAAAATTGTTAATTATATTATTATTCTTAATTATTTTAGAAGAAAAATTTCTTCTTCATCTAATCAATTATCAACAACGTATTAAAACTTGGCGATAGTTAGTTAGTTTTTCATTTTTCGTGGTCGAACTGTTCAGATCGTGTGCGCATCAGAAGTGATTTGGATACTAATCATCTCCAACTGCCAAAACCAAAATGTGCGTGGCACACGGGGGCTAGGGCGATTAATGGAATTACCGGTTCTAAAATGATGACGGGTTGATCTCTCAAATGATCTGTTGGATTTACTCACACTGGTAGTTTGCGGCGTGACAGCATCGTTAAATCTGTTTTCTTGATAGTTAGTTTCTGCAGTCTATCGCGAATCCTATTGACGTGGTGAAGATAAACGACCGTTTGTTCCGCTCCAATAGCTGCATACGTTATGTTCCAGTAAGCGCAGTCTATGATATTTAATCCTCGATAATATTTGCACTTCTTGACTTTGCCTCAAGGACAAAAGACTCAAAAGGAAAATGACTCAAATTTTGCTACAATAACATGCTTTTATTTCATTACACCGCATTGCGTACACTCTCTCCTGTGAACCAAATATACTTTTTTCGGAAAGGGGGGGAAAAAAAATACACGCATATCGGCGATTATCATCTACGCTTCAGAATTTTGTTTTTTTTTTATAAAATATAAAGCTCCTAGTGTCCGTCTGTCTGCATGTGTGAAAGACTTTGGATAAGTTTTTAACCGTTTTTCCGTGATGCAATCGTGCTGAATTTTTGCAGGCAGACTCCGTGAAAATGTCTGTGTTACGTAAAAATTAAAAAAAAAAGTTTTATCAATTCTCAGATTTTACTGAATTTTTTTGAAAAATGGGTTATCGGTTTTTTTTGTAACGGTTTCAGTTCCTTAAAAACCTGAATTTTTTTTTATTCATTTTGTTAAATTGACATTGAAAATTGTTACATTAAATTCTTTACAATAAAGCCTCAAATTTCGGTCAAAAACGGCGAAAGCAAAGTTGTACACCTATATATGCAATAAAATATATTTTCATAAAAAATACTTCTCTTCTCATTTAAATTAGAAATTAACCGCTTCCTTTAGAAAAGGTGTAAAACCACGTTTTTTTAATTTACCTGATTTATAATTGTTGTTTACTTGAGCTTGAGGTCACTTGTTACAAAATTATTCGTTTTATTAATGTTTCGATATTTCGACACCCCTTTGTGTGTCTTCTTCAGGAAATTTTCTAAATTTTTGTTTACAAAATTTTTATAAAATTGAAAACAAATTGATGTAACAAAAAACAAATTATACATAGAGAAAAATAATTTTTTAAACAGTAGTAACATTAACATTATTCATAGTATATATTTTTTATATTTTTTTATAAAAAGAAAGAAATGAAAATTTTTTTAAATAATCTAAAATAAAAACCTATTTATACGTTTTTAACTCCTGTTTTTACTCTTGTATATTAAATGTCTATAATTTTGGGCCAATCCGTCTATATCCTTTTAAAAATTCATTCTTTTTTCTAACGGTACATTAGTTATTTGTAGCATTTCTAACATATATCTCCGTTTACAATAAGTTTCTCTATTTAATATAGATGTACCCCCAAAATCTGGATTATGATTAAAATCGCGACAATGAGTTGATAACGCAGTTTTCTGTGAAGAATTATAGTTTCTGTATTTCTGGTCAGATTTATGTCCTGCTAATCTAGTCTTAAGTTTATTACCTGTTGTTCCTATATAAATTTTATCACACTGCTCATTGGTATTTCCATTACAAGGTATTTTATATACTAAATTTGACTCTTCTAACTTTTTTAACTTGTCTTTAGTTTTACTAAAAAGTCTACCTACCGTGTTACGTATTTTATGTGCAATTTTATACTTGCAACTATCATACATATTTGAATTCTCCAATCTTTCTGACATCCCAGGTACATAAGTTAATGATTTATATATAATTGGTTCAGAAACATTCTCATTATCTGATCTTTTTCTTATGTTGAATTGTTTTCCAGTTGAGTTAGCGATTAGAATTATAGAAGAAAGTTGGGAAAGAATTTCTGAATTCACTGTTATTAATAAAAACTTATTTTTGCGTATCATAAAGTTTTGTATAATTGATAACAGATATTTTCAATATGGTGATAAGATATATTCACAGAAGAAAGGACTTCCTATGGGCTCACCGGCTTCTCCAATTGTAGCGGACATTATAATGGAGAAGTTATTGGATGTATGCTTAGAAAAATTTAATGTTAAGCCAAGAATTATCACAAAATATGTTGATGATTTGTTTTGTATAATAGATGAAAATAAGATAGATTTATTGTTATCAATATTAAACTCATATGATCAAAATATTAAATTCACTATTGAGAAGGAATCAAATTCTTCACTTCCTTATTTGGATACAATAGTTATAAGGAATAAAAATAGGTTATTAATAGATTGGTATCAAAAACCAACTTCTTCTAGTAGAATTATAAATTACTTTTCAAAACATCCAAAAAAAGTTATTATCAATACAGCTAGGAATTTGATAGATAGAATATTAACAATAAGTGACCGTAGATTTCATAACAAGAATAAAAGCATAATTAGGAATATACTGAATGATAATAGTTTTCCTGATGAACTCATTTGCAAGTTGATAAGACAATTCAACATAAGAAAAAGATCAAATAATGAGAATGTTTCTGAACCAATTATATATAAATCATTAACTTATGTACCTGGGATGTCAGAAAGATTGGAGAATTCAAATATGTATGATAGTTGCAAGTATAAAATTGCACATAAAATACGTAACACGGTAGGTAGACTTTTTAGTAAAACTAAAGACAAGTTAAAAAAGTTAGAAGAGTCCAATTTAGTATATAAAATACCTTGTAATGGAAATACCAATGAGCAGTGTGATAAAATTTATATAGGAACAACAGGTAATAAACTTAAGACTAGATTAGCAGGACATAAATCTGACCAGAAATACAGAAACTATAATTCTTCACAGAAAACTGCGTTATCAACTCATTGTCGCGATTTTAATCATAATCCAGATTTTGGGGGTACATCTATATTAAATAGAGAAACTTATTGTAAACGGAGATATATGTTAGAAATGCTACAAATAACTAATGTACCGTTAGAAAAAAGAATGAATTTTTAAAAGGATATAGACGGATTGGCCCAAAATTATAGACATTTAATATACAAGAGTAAAAACAGGAGTTAAAAACGTATAAATAGGTTTTTATTTTAGATTATTTAAAAAAATTTTCATTTCTTTCTTTTTATAAAAAAATATAAAAAATATATACTATGAATAATGTTAATGTTACTACTGTTTAAAAAATTATTTTTCTCTATGTATAATTTGTTTTTTGTTACATCAATTTGTTTTCAATTTTATAAAAATTTTGTAAACAAAAATTTAGAAAATTTCCTGAAGAAGACACACAAAGGGGTGTCGAAATATCGAAACATTAATAAAACGAATAATTTTGTAACAAGTGACCTCAAGCTCAAGTAAACAACAATTATATTAAAAAAAGGTCGAACAACTAGGATCAAGATACGAATTTACCTGATTTATATTTATTTTCTTTCAATTATAGTGAAAAAGTCATTTTATTGTACTTAAAAAATGTAAAAAATAAGCAAAGGCATTTTGGTGATACTTTATGCTGAGTTTGGTGTAAAAGACCTGAAAGAGTCCGACAACACTGTTTTCAAACAGCACGATTTGAAAATACATAATTTTTTCTAAACAACATTGACGGTGAAATCGCTGTTCAAGCCAAAAGAAAGCGATGATGTAACAAATTACAAATTTTCGATATTCACGAATGCGATAATTAAATTTGAATTTTTCATGACATTAATCAAACTTTTGTTTGAATTTTGGAGGCGAACGAACAACAAAATGCGGTCGGACGTTTCTATATATATCGGCATTATTAATATTGATTGAAAGGTGTTTCATTTATAACCATTCATACATACATATCTTACAAAGAATAGTAATGATCTGCAAGGTGTTTTCTTAGGGTTACACAAGTGTAAGTTATAATAATATAGGGTGTTTTTTTAAGCCCGATAGAACTTGAAATTGTAAAAAATAACACAAAAAATTAAATTGTAATCAAAATTTTTTTTTATTCGAAAGATCAATACGTGACATTAACATTTGAAAATGATTTCGGGCATATGGGCACCGCGGCTGTTCTTGACGAAGCGCATTCTGGACGTCCAATTTTGGGCCACTTTTTCGAGCACTACTGGCCGTATGTCACGAACAACACGAACAATGCTGGCCTCCAAGGCGTCAATTGTTGCTGGTTTATCAGCATAAACCAGTGACTTCACGTAGCCCCACAAGAAATAATCGAGAGGTGTCAAATCGCACGACCTTGGAGGCCAATTGACAGGTCCATTTCTCGAAATCAACTTATCGCCAAATTTTGATTTCAGTAAGTCGATGGTTGCGTTCGCCGTATGGCACGTAGCGCCATCCTGTTGAAACCACATCTCCTCCGGATCAATGTCATCCATATTTTCAAACAAAAAATCATTGATCATGGTGCGGTAACGATCTCCATTGACCGTAACGCGAGCTCCGGCCTCATTTTTGAAGAAATAAGGTCCGATGATGCCACCAGCATGAAAACCGCACCAAACAGTGTATTTTTCTGGATGTAATGGAGTCTGTAGGGTCTCTTGTGGATTGGTCTCACTCCATATGCGGCAATTTTGCTTATTAACAAACCCGTTAAGCCAAAAATGCGCCTCATCGCTGAACACAATTTTGCGATAAAACAACGGGACTGATTTTCAAAGTAAATTTGGATAATTTCGTAGCGTTGTTCAAGCGTGAGTCTATTCATGATGATTTGTCAGAGTATACTGAAACAAATAAAAAAAAATGTTTCATCAAAATTTAATTTTTTGTGTTACTTTTTACAATTTAAAGTTCTATCTAGCTTAAAAAAACACCCTATACAATTAAATATATTTTTAATGCCAATGAAAAGCACTTGATTGGATAAAAATTTTTATTGGATTAATGTTTAAATACGATTTCGGCCGTATGGCTACCACGGCTGCCACATATTTGGAACGCCAATGTTCCTCGCAGAGTTTGCGACCTTATTTCACTGATATCTTTTCGGATATTGATTTTCATTAATAAGGTCGACTTCCTAAACGCAAGTTGCAATGCATAATTTAAAATAATGCGTATGCACTGCTAAACATATCTTAAGAACAACCTTGCGTTGCAGAGATTTTTTTTGCATTTTATCGGCTTTTGCGAACGACGTTATGCAACTCATACATAAGACAAATGTCAAACACATGTTATAAAATTGAATAAAATTTTTTTTGGGAAAATTGATAATAATAAAAAAACAATAATAATCTCGAGATGAAAAGTGATCAAAAATAAAACTGTTTGCCTAAAAAATAATGGGCGATTCTGGCAGCTGATACTCATTAAAAGAAATGGCAATAATGGATGAAGAAAATAATATCCAGTGATGTACCTCATCACCTCAGTGGGTTCGTCAATAAGCAGAATTGCCGCAATTGAGTGAAAGATAATCCAAAAGTGATTGTCGAAACACTAATGCACCCACAAAGACTGACTATTAAGTGCAGGTTATTGGCTGGCAGGCAGTTACTGAGGCCGGTGAGGCAGATACTGTGAATAGTGTTCGCTATCGTGAGATGATAACGAACATTTTATGGCCCGAATTGGAAGATATGGATGTGGAAGATATGTGATTTCAACAGAACTGTGCCACTTACCACACAGCTATCGAAACAACAGCTCTTTTGCGCGACAAATTCAATGGCCGTGTTATCTCACGTGGTGGCGATGTCAATTGATTTGACCCCGTTGGACTTATTTCTGTGAGGTTATTTGAAAGAAAAGGTGTACGTCGATAGGCTAGCAACAGTTCAAGAGCTAAATGATGAAATAATTCGGCACTTTAATTTAATTATTCCCTTTCGTCATCGAAAATTTGAACCATTGGATGGAGGTGTACCACCGGGGTAGCGGCAGACATCTGGCCGTTATTTTATTACATATATAATTGAATCATACCTACATTATTAGAATAAAAATAAAAGGCAATAATTCCTAAATAATTTCTTTTTTATTCAAAAACCAACATCGGCCCTTAAAATTTAACCACTCTGTATTACTCGTATTTGAGCATTTTTCTTCTTGATTTCTCATTAATTGATTTAAAATAATGTAATATATAGTTAAATGTTTGAAAATATTTTTTAAGGCTTTCCAAGTCTACCTTTGATTGATTATTTCAAGTACGGATTCAGGATTAAATATTTATAAAATTAAGTATTTAGTGCTTGAATAATCTGTTTTTGAATTAAGCGCAACGTACTTGATTTGTGAAGTCCGTACTTACCGTACTTTTGAGATCGCTTAGGATTGATTTAAGTACGATGGATTGAATTTTCTTTTTTCTGAAAATAAGGTAGATTTAAGGTGTTTATAAAAGAAAGAATAATTTATTCCATTGAGCTCAGAATACTTACTTGAATCGTAGAGCTTTAACGATAAGAAGCTCCTAGTTCCATTCTGTCAAAGATAAATAAACAATATTATTATACCCACAAAAGCTTAGGTTGTGTTGGAACATCTGAAAATCCTCCTTAGGGTTAATTCACAGAACATACATCAATCAGCAGTTTGTGTGAATGTGTTGTACATTTATAATAAGCAAATCAACAGCTGCATACTGGCTTAGTTGTGAAAGTACCTGCCAGTATGGCCTTACCCCACGGCAATCTAATCACTGGGTGAATACAATGCGTCTACCAGCGCTCTCATACATGATAAACTGCCATACATGAGCGGACATGATATCACCCTTTGTAAGGAGTGGAGCCTTTCAAAAACTACTTCCGATCTATGGGTCACGTCACCTGGTTGCAAATGCAACTCCACACCGAGCTCAATTGAGCTCTCCCTGCGATTTTGGTTTAAACCACAACCACCACAATACTCCCCGAAGGGCCGCACCATAACCGTGCAGGAACAAGTTCCTGGGGCTCTAAGTCTCCGGTCAGACTTCGTAGCCCAAAGACTACTACCAGTAGAGCCCCAAACGGCTTGGGGCCTGGTGACCCCCTGCAACAATACAGCATACAGCAAAACAGGAATACAGCAATAACAGGAACACAGCAGCAAAGAGCAACATAAAACAGGAACGTCGGCGACAGATGTGATAAAAATTCTTAACACTGCCGCCTGCTTAAGCTTGTTTGTCATGAACAAAATCACCTCTCCCATAATTAGCTAGCCGTTCTAAGTGGACCACTTCTATTTTGGCTCAAGGACATCGTTAATTCTTTTAATCATCTAGTACGGCACTTCCCAATGGGTTTGCAGTTTGGGATAACGTTTTTTCTTCCGTTGTGGGGCTAAAAAATAGAACCAATTGTCATTATTTTAAACCATCAGATTTTGGTTTGATTACGTGAAAACTCATGCACATTGTTAAGGTCTAGTTTCTCCTGTGCAGTCACATCGGTATCATCTTTTCTGGTGTAGCTGTGATACCAAATTCTAAATCGCCAGGCAATCTTAGCTCTGTTCCGAACACAACTTTCGCTGATGTTCGGGAAGTTGAGTCACACACAGCTGACCAGCAAGTACTTGGGAATGTGTTCGTCTAAGCCCCTTTGATAGTCACTCACCACTTTTCTTAAGTCGTGTTCCATTTTTAACTGAATCCTTCTAGAGTTTTCTGGCACCATTGTAGAGTTTTCTTTCATGTCTTGCATCATGGCGGCAAACATAGTTTAAGTCCATATTGCTTGCAGCTGGTTGTGTACTCATATCCAGGTCTTCTTTTTCTTCGAATTCATAAGAATCGATGTCTATACCAATCTGCTGAAATCCTTCGAAAAGCCTCTTCTGCAACTCCGTTTTATTACCAGCTGTAGACAAATCTAGCTTGCCCAACACCTTTTTGAGTTGCTCCACCTTAATCTCTTCAAATCTCATTTTATAATTTCACTTCTGACACCAGTTGTCACGTTTTGCCTCTAAAAACGTTTTTGCGATATTTATTTACACTTGATACCACTGTGTACCAAACCACTAGACTTGCTTACTTTAACTTATGACTGTCTTGCACAAAGCTTAAAAATAAACTCACTCGTTGCCGTCGACTTGCCTGTTATTCATATTTCATTATCATCTTCTACAATCATCACGATTTTTCTAGTCATTCATAACGGTTTGTGAAGTTGCAGCCGTCGTTTAAATTATGTACCTGTTTTCTCTGAGAGTCGTTTTTGCTTGAAGTTGCGGACGTATTCTGTTTCATCATTTAGGTTCATCGCTAAAGAGAATTCGCATTTGAGAATACGGCAATATCGTTTTGGGTCTAATCGAATTCGAGTCGTTGTTCAGACTTCAGTCATAGTTGCATAGCTGACAGAATGAGTTAATAAAGTGTTGCTAACTTAACGTGTTATATCTGCATAAAAACACCCTTTACATACATAAATATGCAAGTAAATATGTATGTGTACATCTCGTTTTCGGCCTAATCGAATCCGAACTCTTGTTCAGCCATCAGTCCATTCATGTCGCAATGCCAAACAAACATAAATCATTTAACAGCTGATAGTATGGCCGCCAGTTAATAAAGTGCTGCCAACTTAACTTTTTATATCTCCATAAAAACACCCTTTACAAACATGTAAGTAAATATGTATGCGTACATCTCGTTTAGAGCCTAATCGAATTCGAGTCCTTGTTCAGACATCAGTCCATTCATGTCGCAATGCCAAACCAAACATAAATCATTTAACAGCTGACAGAATGACAGCCAGTTAATAAAGTGTTGCTAACTTAACGTGTTATATCTGCATAAAAACACCCTTTACATTCATAAATATGCAAGTAAATATGTATGTGTACATCTCGCTTTCGGCCTAATCGAATCCGAATCCTAGTTCAGACATCAGTCCATTCATGTCGCAATGCCAAACAAACATAAATCATTCAACAGCTGATAGTATGGCCGCCAGTTAATAAAGTGCTGCCAACTTAACTTGTTGTACATACATTAAACATGTAATTTAATATGTATGCGTACAATAAGTTTTTTAATTCTAACCAAATATAAATTTTTGATAAAACAAATTAAATTAAAACATTAAACTTTGTTCCATTGTTTTGACAATTTAATTATGAGAGAATTAACACCTGTAATGACTGAAACAAAAAATAAAAATAAAGAAGCAACTCAATGAGGTTCAAAAATTTGTTCCTTATAAATAATTAACAAAAATTCACAATTAATTTACAACAATAGTATCGCTAAACAAATTAATACTCGTCACCAGCAGCAACATGTTGAAAAGTTGAACCCATAAAATACACTAAATTTAATTATTTAATATGTATATTTGCAGTTGTCCGCCAAAAGTCGCAGCCTGAAGTAACGAAATATTTACTAAACAATAATTTTCGTGAAATGTTCAATACTGTAACGTGATATTTTCGTATTGGGGAAGGAATTCGTATCAATTTACAATCATGGCGATAAACCCATTTGGCTCCAGCATCATGCCAGCTTCCTGGAATTGTAGACGTCACATACAGTTGTGCTGTTTGGCAGTCAGTAGTATTTTAATAATGGGCTTTTTAAGTACAGCTGGTGCCAAGCCGACCTTAGTATTCAATTTTCCGCAGGGTCTACCCATATTTACATCGTTCACACAACAAATTATTGAAAGCCGCAGTGCGCGACAAATGAAAACGTACAGGTGAGTTGTTTTTTGAAGAAAACACCCTTTTTGAAAAACGTATGTGCCAGCGCAATCTAAATTAGAGCCTCAAGCATTAAACACATTCGAGACAGCAGCTACTGACTACAAAAGCTCAAAATTAAAATGCACGCGTTCTTATGAGAATAAATATATTGACGACAGCACAGCTACACGACTATATGACCACCGTTGTAGCTGTCGCCAAATTAGATTTATTTCTATTTTTGTTGGCTACAAAAGCTTTCTTAGTGATGTTAATGTATCAAGCAAAGTCAAATAAAATGTAATGTATATTACTAATGTTTAAATAAACGAAACAATAAAAAAGCATATTTTCTTCCATACGCAAATACAATTGGTGAAAACTTTTTTGATCATTAATTTTTGTTATTCAATTGAAAGGCAAGATGAAGTTAACATTTATTTATTTGTTTTAGCATTGATTTTTCATATAAAACAATACAAAATATATATTTACATATAATAGTAACCATTTTTAGTGTAACAATATGATTCAGATGAGAATTGGAAATGATAACTATATTACGAGTATTATTAATTGCTTTTGTGAAAAATGCAATCCTGTTCCAATAAAAAATCTTAATGTTTAAATAAATTTCTCAAAGTGGTATGATATCAAATCTCTTGCCCTATTATTTGTCACTTTATAATGCTTAAAATTCGCACTTGCACGTTTTATTTGAATTTTTGATAAGTCTTAATACAACATGTGAAGTGTCTTTAAATAATTATAACTACGAAACGCTAATAATTCAGTTTGGTTCATTCTTGTTTTTCCTAATTACTGGGATGTTAAAATAGCAAGTCGAAGCAAGTCATCATGCTGATTTTCCGTTTATAAAAACTGATTTTTGTAACCTGAAATTTCGTATAGAGTTGCACACTTAGCACTATTTGCATTTTTTATGTTATTTTTAGTTTGTTAGTGTGTTATTTATATCTTTTTTTTATTATTATTGAAACAACAATAATTTTTGGATACACCCAAATTTAACACCTCTTTTATGTACGAAAGTGTATTATTCCAAATGTAATATGTTTAATAATAGTTCTTGCCAAAAAATACTTCCGTATATATGTAGGTTTATAAACGATGGATTTAAATTTAGTTTTCAAATAGTTCATTGTATTTTCCTGGGTTTTTTTACTCTTCAACTTGGTGATAGCTTTAAAAACAGCTAAAAAATTATAAGTGGCACCACTCAAAATATTTCAGAAGTTTTAATTTTCATTGTTGATTTTGATTGTGATTTGCAAATATGTATTTAATTTTTTATTATTGTTACATCGAATACTAAGTAGCTCGCACTATTTTAGCAATAGCTACTATAGAATTTTCAAAATTTTCTCTCAGCCATTTTATATGCACAGAAAGCTTTTTAATATTTGTAAGGAGATAAAGAAAACAATATCAGCTGTTTATTATGTAGCTGCCGCCTTCAATATAATTATGTAGCTGGCTACAGGCTACATTTGTAGCCAGCGGCATTTGTAGTCGTGTGGTCGTGTAGCCTGCTGTCTCGAATGTGTTTAATGCTTCAAGCGTAGTTTATCCTTAAAAAATACTCAAGTACATACACAATGTATGAGACCGGTCCAAGTAGAGCGCCATCAATACTTTACAATTTGACAGAGCGTAAGGGAGAAAGCAAGGCGAATTCATTTAATAGGTGAAACTGAAAAAACAGATGCTCTACTTTTTTTTCTATATGTAAAACATCAAGTGTCAAAAGTTGTTTCCGGTTTGCTCACATTCATTCATATCTGCAAGTAAAGTGTGCGTATGTAGGTACATACTTTCTGTACAATTTTTTGACACACGAAACGCTGGAGCAATAATCATGGCGAGCTCATTATTAGGTGGATGCATCGGCGAATTCCAGCGAGTTCGGTTTTGTTTAACGTTTTTCGGTGCCATTTAAATTTTTGCACATGTTTTTTATCAACTACTTTTGACAGCTGAAGTGTGAATTTACCTTTTAAACAAACCTGTTGTTTTTTTATTGTTGTATTGTTGTAGCGAAGCAGCTACCTTGTTTTTTTGTACCATGGCAATAACAAAACACCATGTATTTATTGTAATCCCAGTTTCCCCTAGTAAAATGAATTCGCCTTGGGAGAGAACTTTAAGGCCTCATTAGTTTTTACTTTCGGTTGCCGTTCTGTGACGTTCATTTTTGTAGAAAATATTTTACAATTACTTTTTCCGTGAAAATATACAGCTGTGTTTTACAGTAGAGCATAAATAAAAGAAAAACATTGGAATGAAGAATAAAATATGTACATAAATAGTATATTTTGTGAAAACACAAAAAGGAAACAAATTAATAATTTAGAAATGGTGATCAAACAGTCCACTACTTCCTCACAATCTGGAGAGTTTGCGACATTTCTTTGATTTGATCATCCATAGTTGCCTAATTGATAAAAATGTATTAACTTTTATAAATATTTAATTGAAACAAATTTTTTTTAGCTCTTGGCAAAAAAATTATATACTTTTGAATAAAAATTAATGTATCCATACCTGAAAAAAGTAAAACGTACACATATCTAGCCGTCACTTAACGTTGAATTCTATTTTCAACAGATTAGTCCGCTATAGAACAGAACGAAAAAGTAAACACAAACCAGGCACATTTAGTTTATATTGAACAGAAACAAAACAGCTGAGTCAGAACGGAAAAGAACGTACAAAGTCCCAATTTTCACGAGGTAATTTTAGTTCCGCAATTCTTATCAAAGTTTCTTTTAAACTTGCTTTTATGTTCAGACACAGCAGTTTTAATTGAGTAACTACCGTTTTCTATTGCTTACACTTTCTTAATCTTGCATGTACTGCACAATTCGCGCCAATATTACTTTCACCACGGACAACTTATCAACACATAAAAGAAACACAAATGCAAGAAAATGTAAAATTTCTGATATTACGAATGATAGCATAGAACGACTTTCCGAGTACAAGCAAGTCTGTACTCATTTTTACACTCCCCACTCTTTCCTTACTTATTTGTCTACAAACTCAAGAATTGCGCAACTAAAGTTGCCTCGTGAAAATTGGGACAAACTAATTCTGCCTTTACTATCTCTCAGTAACGTTCTCTTCAAAACAAATGTTACTCATTTTTTGCAGCTGTTAGTAATCACACTTTAGGTGCGTTTAGACTAATTTAGCGATTTTATCAGATATTTCTATTTAGTGTTTTTTATTAAACAAGGTTCCTGTCCGTTAACCTAGTAATCTCCAATAATTGTTTTTCGCCCATCTTTTTTTTATTTTTGAAAAATTTTATAATTTTAAAAAATTTGATTTCTTGCCATGTTCTTTTATTGGTGGGTTCTTTTAAAATTTTTGTGGCTCTACTTTACACATTTTGATTCAAGAATATTATCTTAAACTGTTTTTTTATAAATATGTTTAAATTATTGGTTTAGAACACATTTTTATTGCTTAAATTACGATTTCCATGCTTAACAGAGCCATGTTAATATATTAACAAAGGTATGTTAAAAATGTGGCTGGTTTAAAAAATTTTAACTTCATCTTTACACACATTCACGTGTTTGCCTTTAATAACGATTTTGCGGATTCTTCAATTGTAAATAAAATAATGACACTCACATTTGTTCGTTATACTACTTAAATAATTCTCAACTTTATTTACACTTAATACCACTGTGTATTAAAATACTACACTTACTATTCTGACTTATGACTATTTTGCACAAAATTTAAAAATAAACTGAGTCTGCTGCAGATCTGCTTGATATTTATACTTCTTTATTATCTCCTACATTCATCACGATTTATTGACTGTTAATTCCAGAATCAAATGTACAAATATAATTCTTACGCATATACACGCTCACACACATGCTTGCTAACGAAATGCCAAGAACGCAAGAGCAACAATGACAACATATGTAGTTAATTTACTTGGAGTTTTGCGATCTTATACCATGTATGTTTGTTTGCTTGTGTATTATGTTTTTAGTTTTTATGTAGTTTATATGAATACATATATGAGTACATTTATCACACTTAGATGTGTTAAAAATTCGTAACAATATTTATTTATTTCTTTTTAGTGGGCAACGCTTAACAAATGATTCGCTGCTAATGATATATTACCACGACTCAACAGTTGCGGTTACGGAGTTGGGGCCGCAAAAGCTCTTGCTGGGCTGTGAACTAATTGAAATTTAGTAAGTACTATTAATACAATATTTTAACTTCATTATCTTGTTCATCTTCGTCTTAGAATTTTAGTAGATACTGGAACATAATAGATTAACTTTACACTGAATTTATAGAAGCAGGTAACTTGTTACAAGTTGTGTGTATGTATTAACAACCAATACAGCAAACAATAATCAAAACACCTGCAATTTGCTCGAAAGTTCATTTTCAAAGGCAAACCTTGTACGTTTGCACTAATTGTGATAGCTATCCGGACCACCAAAGTTTTAGCAAAGCAACAATACACGGGAAGTTTAGAATGTATATAACTTTTTTACAACATAAATAATTTACAGGATGTCCGCCCGGAAAGTATACTACTTTGTTTTGTCGACAGCTTGGTAAACATTAGTCTTGAGAGTTCATATTTGGCAGCCGTGAAGTAGACACGTGGCAAATTAATTATGGAAGAATACTCGTTAAACCAACGTGTTTTAATCGTTAAAACATTTTATTAAAATCAATCATCGTTTACTGTCACGATGAGAAAGTTACGTGAAATTTTTAGGAGAAACAACGTGCCAACAAAACGAACGCATTATTTATCGTATATTGAATAACTTCAAAGACAGAGGGACTGTAGGCATAAGCCCAAGTATGGATCAAAACGTACTGCAAGATCGGCTGAAAACATTACTGCTGCTCAAGAAAGTGTTGAAAACAATCCATCAACCTCAATTCGACGCCGTGCTCAGGAGCTTGATCTTCAAAGAACAACTTTGGCCATAATTTTGCACAAGGATTTGCATTTGTTTCCATTTAAGATTCAGTTGACACAAGCGATTCTTCCACAAGACCATTTACGCCGTCAATAGGATATTACAGCTCGCCCATGACAACCCCGATTTTCATGAAAAAATCATGTGAGTGACGAAGCACATTTTCATTTAAATGGATATGTGAATAAACCGAATAGTCGGTTCTGGGTAATGGCTAGTTTTGCATCCATTAAAAGTACGGTTAGAATTAATCAATGGACCTTACTTCTTTGAAAATGAAAACGTCGTAATGGTAACTGTGAATGGGGAGCGATATCGTAATATGATTGAAAACTTTATAATGCCACAACTGCATGCTTTGGGTTTGATTAACATGTCATCAACAAGACGGTGCTACATCGCATACAGCCAGGATTACTTTTAGCTTTAGTTTGACATATAATTTATGTAGTTTATAAAGCTTTTGCGTACTTTAACACCAATAGGTCTTCCGGAACCAAACAAGGAAGAAATTCTTCCTGGACCAAGCTAGGCAAAAACACGCAATATTTGTGTGCACCAAGCCGAATTTATACAGGTGAATGCAAGCGGGAAGGCGAATTCAGTAGTATGTATTTTGTTATTGTAAAACTTACTGAGAATGTCAAAATTAAAAGATTGGTTCAGCTAAGAAAAAATGTTACATAAACGTTAAATACAAATTTTTATAATTGCTTGTAATTGAAATCAGAGATTATAATGGTTTTCAATTTTAAATTCACAAAAATTTCTGAAACTTCACTAAATCATACGAGAAAAACTACAGATTAAAATGACGCGAAAAGGTTTGTAAACAAAAGAAAAAAAAATTACAGTCTCATTGGAAAAATCGTGCCAAGCAAAAAATAATCACCTGAGCTGTCAAGTTCACCTAGAAATGAATTCGCCTTGGTCTGCACTCAGTCTGCAAAGAGAGAATCATGCTTTTTCTCTCTTCAAATTGAATGAAACAGAAAAGTTTTGTTATCTTGGTTTGTCAACTTCACGGAGATAAAATTTGTTCACTTTGTCAACTATCCAGTCAGCGTTGCCCTTTTCTACAGATTTATTTTGATTATTTTTTCAGTATAAAATAGAAAAATTACACGTTTAGACAGACAAGAGTGGTAAACATAAGATTATATATGGTCTAATAAAAAACTAACCGCTATTTTCAAATTTCGTGAGTTACGTATGTTCGATTTTCGCATTTTTTCCGTTATGTTGGTACATACATATATGTTGGCAATACTCATATCAGTCATTTCGGATTATCAGTTTGTTTTGACGGCTAAAAAAGGTTAGTCGTGATTTGGAGTGCTCTTCGATTTTTTACGAAATTTTGAGCAAAAACAACGTCGCATGAACATCGGTCAGGAGCTGTTGAACATCGTCAACGTTGACCCAGATTTGCTCGCAAAGGTCATAACTGGTGACGAATCGTGGGTATGGGTATGGCTATGACATTGAAATCAAAGCCCAATCATCCCAATGAAAGCGTCCAGAAGAGCCAAGAGCGAAAAAAGCACGTCAAGTTCGGTCAAATGTGAAAGTTTTGCTCACTGTTTTCTTCGACTGCAATGGCGTGGTGCATGTAGAATTCTTGCCGCATGGTCGTACGGACAATAAGGAATACTACCTTGAAGTTATGCGCCGTTTGCGCGAAGCAATTCGCCAGAAATATACAGAATTGTGGAAAAAAACAATAATGAATTTTGCACCATGATAACGCACCAGCTCACACATCGGTGCTTGTGCGTAAGTTTTTGGCCAAAAACAAAACTGATATCATGCCTCAACTACCGTATTCACCGGACCGTATTCACCCATTGACTTTTTCTTCTTCCCAAAACTGAAGACGCGGATGAAAGGAAAGCGTTTTGCTACGATTGAGGAGATAAAAGAAAAGGCAAAACAGGAGCTGGTGGGGATACCAAAAAGCGCGTTTCAGAAGTGTTTCCTGGATTGGAAAAAACGTTATATCTGAGGGGGATTACTTTGAAGGGCACAAGTAATATACTTTTTGACAAAATTTAAAATAACAGTTATTTTTGATCAGACCTCGTATGCAAATAATTCACACTTTTATTAGAATACTTAAACTCAAAAATCTTAATTTTCAGAAAAAGATCGTCAAATCTTATTTCACTCGAAATATCATCAAAATTAAGTGCAAATCTTCAATCTGGCAACGCTGCTATTCATTATTTCTATTTAATGATTTTTATAAAAAATTAAACCTTATTTATAGAAAAATGCAGCGATTATAGGACCAGTCGTGTGCTCTCGCAGTAACCGGACCATGAAGATAATGAGCAGTTGCAAATATCGAGTGTGTACTGTAATTTGGTTCTGACTTAATTGAATATTTAGTCACTAAGCCCATATCTTAAATGTTAATCGAAAAACTAATTATGGGAAGGCTGAACATTTGAATGTAAACAAATTGGAATTTTACCGAAAGTGCAAATAATAATAAACCTTTTTTTTACACTAGATTCGTTTCTGTAGTTAATTTTTCATTGAAAATCATTTAGTTTAAATCAAAGCAAATTGAACTCTTTTGTTTAGTAAGCAACTGATTGTCTGTATTAAAATGTAGATTTAATTTTAAACGGAAGCGCTTTAAAACGAATTCATAAAATCTATTTAAAATTTTTATGGACTCACAAGGTTGGCAGGCAGGGAGTGTGTACTTCGAATGGGCACCATATTAAACACGTCGACTGCGGTGAACGAGATGATGATAATCGTATAAAACACTTTTTGTGTGGACTTTTCCATTCCACTTGCAAAACGATTTGTTTGATTTTAAGTTAAGTTTTACTTCATTAAATATGTAAAGCAAGTCTCGTTTAATATTTGTAAAACAAACAGAAAATAAAAATAAGTCCAAGATAGTTTTTTTTAATGTATTCAAGTACTTAAATTTAATGTTAATTATTTTAATGCGTGAATAACTTTTTCTGGTTTCCTTTTACGTTATAACAGCACTGACCAGGAGGGCAAAACACTTTTACAAAATCTTTCCCAATATAATCGCCCGTTGGAAATTAAATTTGGGGAAATGCTTAAGCTGATGGACCAGTGTGAAAGGGTCGACAAACTGACATATGCTGCCCGAAGTACGGGAAAAGCAGCGGGTGCGGGTTCGTCTACAGCGGCCACAAACACACAGACGACTGAGACCATGAATTTAGCAGCCAACATATTTCCTAAGAGCCCGCTGTCAATACTAAGCGGTATTATACCAGGTAAGTTGTAATTACCGTTAAACTGTCATATAACAAAAAAATGGGGAATCCAAAATTAGTTATTGACATGTTGTATGAGATCGGATTGATGTTGAAGCTATCTAGCGCTAGATGGTAGCTCAAACACATTTTTTTTAATTGCCATCTGTCCAACGACAGCTGTTAAAATTTCATCCAAATTCATCGATTAGTATCCAAACTAATTTGGACAATATATTTTTTATAATTTTTTTCTTTATAATTTGCAAAATATGAATTTTTTATGAATTGTTAAGCTTTAAACACATAGACGACAGCAGACAGCAAGCAGCAATCTGTCAAAAATAAAATACATGTGTTTAAATGCACACGATTATTTTAACGACATCACAGCAGCACGACTTCACAACAGCATTTGCTGCTGCTGCCAACTTAGACTAATTTCTATTTTCGTAACCAGCAAAAAGTAAATGCAGTGCCACTATAAATATAAATTGGCAGCAATAAAAACTAACATTTGTTTGATATATTTAATAGAAATAAACATCACATAAATAAAATAAACAAATAAATTGATTGGTTTTTACAGTTTTACGTGATATTATTACGTTTTTAATCAGTAATTTTCATTTTATTCATGTAAAATATGTATGTGGCAACGCTGAAATTTGCATTGTTGAAATGCACATAGTGCTGCGGCTGCCTTTAAAATAATTATGGTGCTGATGAGACGGCAGCATGTGAAGCTAACTTCATTTGTACTCGTGAAGTTGTGAAGTCTGCTGTCGTCTAAGGGCCATATCCAAAAAAAATTCTTACTTGAGTTTTAACGCATACGTTAGTTACCAAACACATTAACACTACCATACATTTGTTAAAAAACTTTGTGCAAAAACAGTATGTTAACTTTTAAATGTAGTAAGAAATTTTTTTGTTTTATTCTGGCAGTGCCGTTATGTTCAGTTGTATTTTTTTGAATAGTGATCATGAAAACTAATATTCGAAAACTGAAAAACAAATTTAGAAAATAAAAAATTATTATTATTACACAAAATAATCAATTTTCGATAAACATTTCGTGAATTTATCTTTTATATAAATGAACAATACATAATATGTAGTATATTAATTAAAATGAGAAAAATTAATAGGATTACTTATACTAGAAAATTTTTTATTATTCGAATACCGTTTTTCGTTGTATTCGTTTGATTGAATGTGCAGCACTAATATACTATATCTTGTTTTTATAAATTAATATTTTCAGTTTATATGCAATGAAATATGTCCATTTCTTTATTTAATAAGCATAAAACATTAATTGCATTAAGAATTTTCGTTAAGTTTTACTTTTTACAAGAAATTAAAATAAAGAAGTCAACTGTCATTTTAACGTACAGTTAAAGTGTATCCAATTCTACTTTAAACGAAAGGTAAGCTAACAATTGTTTTTGCATACAACGTTAAGAAATTTTTCTTAACAATTGCTTACCAAGCTTTGTTAAGTTTTTTTGGATACGGCCGTAAGTGTTTAGAGCTTTACATGAACCCTAAATGAATTTAACACTAGTTTATTTTACATTGGTTTATTTATTATATTATACTTACCATTTATATTGATTTTATTTTTTACTTAATACATTAAGGTTCAGTTAGACGTGACTTGGTCATACTGCCATAACAATAACCATAACCATAGTTATGTAGTCGATTAGTGCTGCCATAACATATCAACACCCAACAAACAATAAGATTTGATTTGAAATTGGTTGAGATTTGAAATCAAACGATTTTTCAAACGACAAGCGTTTGATACTGATTTTAAATCAACATCTTAACAAAAATATGTATTATTAACATTTTTTATAGTAAGTGCTGACAATTTTTGTTTTATTTGTATATATGTTGGTAGTTGAACTCAAAAACAAGTTGATGAAATGTTGAGTATCAAATGTTTATATTCAAATGATTCTTAATTTGAATTCAAATCTTAAAATCAAACCATTGTATTTGAAAATTATGTTTGAGGAACAGGTAAAAGTCACTGGGAGCTAAATCAGGAGAATAGGGTGGGTCGTCAAGCAACTCGTACTTTAATTCGTTGATTTTAGCCATTGTTAAAACACCCTTGTGCGCCGGTGCGTTGTTTTGATGAAAAGTTTTCTCGAATTTGTGCATTTAATTGATCCAAAAGGTTGCAATAGTACTCTGAATTTATTGTTTAACCCTTTTGCAGATAGTCAATCCCATAACCTTACCAGCCGATTGAATTGTTTTTGCCTTCTTTGGGGCACTACCTCCAGCTTCAGTCCATTGTTTGGATTGTTCGTTTGTCTCTGGAGTATAGTGGTGGATCCATGTCTCATCAACAGTTATGAAACGACGCTTAAAATCCATTTTATTTCGCTTAAAACGATCCAAACAAGCTTGAGAAATTTTCATTCTTATACATTTTTGGTCGATTGTTAACAAATGTGGCACCCATCTTGCAGAAAGCTTTTTCATCTGCAGTTCTTCATGCAAAATTAAATGGACTCGAGCATTCGAGATGCCCATGATATTAGCTATTTCACGCACTTTTATTCGTCGATCATTTAATACCATATCATGCACTTTGGCTACAATTTCTCTTGTTGTTGCTGTTTTTGGACGTCCACTACGTGGTTCTCCTTCAATGCTTGTACGACCACGTTTAAATTCAGCAACCCAATTTTTTACTGTTGCATATGAAGGAGCACTTTCAACTAACACATTCACCATATCATTGTGAATTTCTTGTCCCGATAAACCTTTTTTATGTAAATATTTAATGACACCACGCATTTCTAATTTTTCCATTGTAAAAAAATCGTGGATGCGTCTTTTGTGAACACCTGTTTCTATATGAAGGAGTTGCCAGATCGAAACAAAATTTAACGTGTGTTCATAGCAGATTTGGAAAACACTTTTTTCTATCTAGGCTAAGAAGTTACCGAACCGCCCTCGTAAATGGACTGAAAAGTAGTGGTTCGGCTTATATTGTTAAATAGTTGCTCAATTTAACGTTAAAAAAATAAACACTTTACAAAAAAATTTATTTTGTTTATTATTCCAGGCACAAAATGGTGCGGAACCGGTGATATTGCTGAAACTTACAGCGACTTGGGCACAGAGATCACCATGGATCGTTGCTGTCGTCAACATGATTTGTGTCCCGTTAAAATCCGGGCTTATCAGAAGAAATACGATTTAAGCAACAACTCTTTGTACACAAAGTAAATATATTTTTAAAATTTTCCCGATTTTCTTATATAATTGCCTTGATGGATCAAGCTTAATTGAACTACATTTGAGACATGAAAGACAGCTTTACTAGGTACTAGCAATTTTACAATAACTGCAACAACCACCAAAAAAACAATACAAGTGATATTTCGTTAGTTTTTTTTTTATCTTTTATTTGACTTGAACTTTCCAACGCTATAACAGACAGGAAACACGTCTGCAGGTAACTTGTTCCACAGACGAAGCGTACGGCTGAAAAACGAATTCTCTCTGTAATGCGTACTACGATTCCCCGAGTAATCGATCATAAATGGATGAGCTCTCGACGATGAACACGTGCTACGTAAAAATGTGCGAGTTTCGGGGACCAGATCCCTATTCTCGTCTGGGCAAAATCCATTGTAGTAGCGATAGAACAGAGTAACGCACCCCAAACTGTGTCGATGCTCCAGAGATTCAATAGACTTGGATACCCTACTGTCACCGATAAGCTTCTTCGTCCTCTCCTGCACACGGTAGAGTAACCCCAAAATAGACTTTGGGGCACCGGCCCAAACATGAGAGTTGTACTCCATTTTCGGTCGAATGTAGGTGGTATAAATAGTAAGGAGGTCGGATGGAGTGAAGTACATCTTCAAAATGGAGTGAAGTACGTTTTAAAAACCCGAGGCACTTGGATGCTTCTTTAGAGACATGGAAAATGTGTTCAGTCCAGCGAACATCACACTGTATCTTCATTTCAAGAACATCAAGAGAATCCGATTCCTCAATATTTATACCATCCATGAACACAGATGAAGCAGCATTTGCGGCCGTTTGTTTGTGTGTTAATAAACAACACTGGGTTTAAGAGCATTTAAGGCGACCCTGTTCTTACGACCCCATTCGGAGATTAATAGAAGATCACTATTCAGTGAATCATTCATATTTAGCCTCTTGGCAGCGATCTCTAATAGGTCTATAACTAAAAGAGTACGAGTTGAGGAAAATAAGAAATAGAGTAGGAGAGAGAATGGAGCCTTGCGGTACCCCTGAATTAATTTTGAACTCGTTTGATGAGACCCCATCTATAACAACTCGTATAGTGCGGTCTCTGAGAAAGCTCGCTATAAACCGAGAAAAGCCATCACCGACAGCAAAAGCAGTAAGTTTTGCCAGTAGTGCTACATGCCACACTCTGTCAAACGCTTTGGAGATATCCAGAGCTACCACTTTGCTTTCACCAAAATGATGGATTGATTGGCACCATTTCTCAGAGAGATATGCGAAAAGATCTTCAGTAGAGCGACCTTTGCGAAGTCCATACTGACGATCACAAAGTAATTTATGAGACTCTAGATACCTCACAAGGTGGTAATTGACCATACTATCCATTACTTTGGAAAGCACGGAGCAAATTGCAATGTGGCGGTAATTTTCAGGGTTATTTGCTTCACCCTTTTTGAGAATTGGCGTTATTACATTAGCAACTTTTCAGCATGATGGGAACTCACCAGCATGGTAAAGTATGCTGAAGAGGAGTGCTAATGGACGCGCAAGCGCAGAAGAACACTGCTTCAAGACTAGTGCTGGAATGTTATCCGGTCCAGGAGTCTTATTTATGTCGAGGTCTATCAAAACCCTTTTAACTGCTCGAGCCCGAAAAAATATCTTTGGCATAGTTACAGATATTCTTTCGAGCACGGGAAGTGGTTAACTGCTTTCCGGCAAGAATGAATTGCTTGCAAAAAATTTAATGATTTATTAAATTGATTAAAAATTAATTATTTATTCAGAAGTAGGTATATTACATATTACGTTAAGTTTTACGCGCAAATTTTTATTGGTCTCATATACGAATCTATAACAACTTTCAAATGCACTTCCACATGTGTAGAGTGAAAATCTTCTACTTGTATAAAAAGTAAACCAAATACTGAAGTGTTCATCCAATGAGCGTTAGGACTCTATCTCTCTTTCCCGCTTACATTGAGAGCAGATAGAAGAAATCTTGAATACTACTTCGCTGACATTGGAAACTTTTATTGAAAACAACGATGCAAAAATCATTCAAGAAGTGTCATAGTGGTAAGCAGTGTTTGTCGCTGGGGTAATACTAAAACCCTGCGCTCTCTTTTCCTTGCGAAAGCAGCAGAGCCTATGTGTTCCCAGAATTATGCAGCTTGTAATAGACTGCTGCGCTGGTGAAAGTACCTAGTAAACTTGTCTTGGCTTAACTCATAACAACAAATTGCACAAAATTTATATTCTCATTATATCTCTTCTTTCAGATCTCATTGTATTTGTGATGATATGCTTTTCTCCTGCCTGAAACGTACGAATACTTCCGCCTCCCAGTTGATGGGATCAATATACTTCAATCTCGTACAAGTGCCGTGTCTCGCAGGCGCAAATAATCATTATCAATTCAGAGCGGCCAAGGAGGGCTTTTGAATTGATTCACCATTAACGACTATTTCCCTAAGAATACTTTTCTGTTTGTACATAAAATTTTTATAAATTTAAGTATAATTTTGTTACAACTAACATAATATTTTAAAGTTATTTAATATCATAAGTTTTTTTAACGCATGAAAAAAGTGTTAACGAAATAATATTCTTAAACAAATTTTCTTTGACTCTGAATCTATTGTGTGCTCTCTTTGTTTTATAAGCTTAAAAAATAATTTGTATAAAATATTTTAATAAATTATGTTCATAAATTGTTATAATAAAAAAAATTTGTCTTAATGCATTAAACACATTCAAGACAGCAGGCTGCCGACTACAATCAGTCAGAAATCGAATCCGTTGTTGGTGTATGAGCAGATGGAACGATTTTAATTGGCTTTTCAGACACAACAGCTTTTTATACCCTTCACAAAAATGTTAAGGGTATATATAAGTTTGTAATTCCGTTTGTAATTTCTACAATTTTCATTTGCGATCCTATAAAGTATATATATTCTGAATCAGAATTAATGGAAAAGTCGATTAAGCGATGTCCGCTGTCCGCCGTTGAAATACCGTTTCTGAGAAAACCATTAGACTTAGAAACATTTTTCTTTTACCCCATCGATTCATGGGTTTCCTATTGAAATTCAGTAATATCGGTTCACATATAGCTGAGATATATCCAAAACTCCGAAAAAACCCATTTTTTTGCAATTTTGTATGGAAATTTTGGAAAAAAAAAGTTGTTTGTTTGGCTTCAAACTTCACACAATCATTAAGCATGGTGACTAAAAGACAAAAAAATTTTATTCAGGTATAGGTCAATATATACTCGAGATATAGCTCAAATCGGGTTTTTCATGAAAATGTCGCGTAAGCGAGCTTAAACAACTTTTTTGTGCTCAAAAGCAGTTTTGGTAATGAAATAGCTTTATATAATTATGAAAAATTGAAATTTCCGATATTGGTCCATATATACCCGAGATATAGCATAAGCCGGGTTTTTCATGAAAATGTCGCGCAAGCGAACTTAAACAACTTTTTTGTGCTCAGAAGCAGTTCTGGTAAAGAAATAAGGTTACATAAATATGGAAAATGAAATTTCCGATATCGGTCGAAAATATAGCCTAAACCGGGGTTTTTATGAAAATATCGCGTAAGCGAACTTAAACAACTTTTTTGTGCTCAAAAGGAGTTCTGGTAATGAAATAGTTGTATATAATTATGAAAAATTGAAATTGCCGATATCGGTCCATATATACCCGAGACATAGGCTAAACCGGGTTTTCATGAAAATGTCGCGCAACCGAACTTAAACAACTTTTTTGTGCTCAAAAGGAGTTCTGGTAATGATATAAGGTTATATAAATATGGAAAATGAAAATTTCCGTTATCGATCGATATATACCCGAGATATAAAGGCCTGTTCTAAAAATCACGTGATTTCACAGCACATACCGTTTCAAAAGTACAAATGTGATTTGTGCCTGTTCTGCAAATCACAATTTTTTGTGATTTTCGATGTGATTTATACTCTTCTGAAGCACAAAGACTGATGTTTTTCGCTTCAATTTACTGATATTTTGACTTTCAGGTTGAATTTTTTTATTTGCGGTATTATTTGAAAAATAAGGTTAATTTCTTCTAATAAATATAAAACGTAAAATAAACCAAATCACAAAATAATACAGCAAATTTTGCAACAAAATAAGAGTATCTTGTTTTTGCTTAATTTAGTGAATTATTTCGTATAAAATAAATAATTTTACTTATGTAAATAATCAATAGAAAACACATTAAGTTACTTATTAATGTAATGAATTATTAAATTCATAATAAAGTGCGTGCAAAAATTGGGATGTGATTTCAAATTGATTGCAAGTTAGCTAACCGATTTAAAATCACAAAAATCAAAAATATTTTGTGTGCAGAACACCTTTTTTGTGATTTCAAATCACTTTCACAAAAAGTGATTTGCAGAACAGCCCTAAAAGCCTGAACCGATTTTTTGCTGAAAAGCAATTCTCATTAAAAAAGAAGGTTACTACAGAAAATAGAAAATTCCAATATCGGTTCATATATAACAGAGCATATCGTTGGTCTCATGTAGAAAAGCCCTAACAAAAATAAATGCAATTTATAGAAGAAGAAAAACACGTAATGGAAACTGTATATCTAGGTACATCTACAATTATATATATTTTTTTTTTTTTTTTTGCTCAATTGCTTGTAAGAGTAATATGTATGAAATTATTTAATTAAATCTTTATGACACTGTGTATTTGTGTGAAACATAGTAGAATCCCTAAAAAAACTCAATTCAAGGAAAATTCGAGTTAGGGCCTTTATACATGGGACCAACGATATTTAGTTCACATTTTTAAATATACTATACATATACGTGACTATCGTGAAGGGTATTTTAGATTCGGCTCAGCCGAATATACCACACTCTTACTTGTTATTATATTTTATTTATTCTGTTGCCTACTTTTTAGAAAAGAACATTATAGCGAGCAAAGAGATTGACTTGTAAATAAAACTAACTATTTAACTGACAAAGGAGTAATAGTTTTTTAGAAAGAAAAACGCCATTAAGATGGAGTGACTAATCTTGCGCCATGCAAAATAAACACGTCTAGACACATGTGAATACTTTCTGAAAAGAAAAGTGATGTCTGGCAAAGAATTATATTTGAATGGCATCATTAAAAATTTTTAAGTTTATTAACAAAAAACAACGTAATTGAATATTAAATTTAACATTTAATTTGGAAGAATTATTTTTCTATTTAAAATTTCAATTATTTATGCCTTCTTAAAATACATAAAAAAATGTTTACAATACAAATAAAATATCGTCTACGAAAATTGTTTATAAAATATTTATAAATTTTGTTGAAAACTATAATAACGATATTTAATTATTATTATTTCTGGGTTTGTGAATGACAACAATAGCTTTTGAAGGACAATGATGACTTTTCATTATACATTTCAGTTTAGTTGAAGTTTTTTTATTGCTATTATAGTTAATTTTTCACCAAGGACGTGTGTGAAACGGTAGCAAAGTACCCTACAAGAACAGTGACGGTCAAATGACCGGTCATTTGACCGACATTGTTGACCGAAACATAGGTCACAACTTTCTATCAAGCTATTAAGGCCAATATGAAGAAAATGACCGAAAGTTTAGTGTACGTGTGATATTTCTTCTACCACATTCTCAAAAATATCATAAAAGTATAACAATTTTGTGAATATGTTGGAAAATAACATTTAAGTGTATTAGTTTCGGTCATCTATTTCCTGTAGGGTACTCTCCAAGGCAGCTTTATACAGATAGTGGCAGAATTACAATAAATACAACACCAACAAACATCAACATTTATTTTGCTGGTAGAATTTACGAATAGTTGTCAAAAGGAAGTCTATATGTTTTTGACAAATTTACGCAAAGAAAACGAAAAACAGCTGCGCTTATACCACTACCATATTAAAGCTGCCTTGGTACTTTCGTAAGTAAAATTTTGACGTTTCTGAGGTGAATAAAATATAAATTTTGACAATAAGATATAAATATTTGAAATGAAGAAGTTTGAAATAAATTATAATTGAAAATTTTATAATTAAAAGTGTAAAAATCAAATAATAGTACATTGAAAAAAGGCTCTATTATACAGCCAGTTCGCCGATGACGATTCATTCGCAATCTAGGCGAAAGAAAATAGGTTTTTGTTTCTTCTAACTTTATTCTAGGCGAACGATGTATCAAAATTCGATTTAAATATGCGAACGAACAATAGAGACATAGACAAACCCAAATTGATTCGAATGTGAATGGCTAACTTTCTTTCGCATACATTTTCATTCGATATCGTCGAACAGGCTGATAATTATATCTTAATTCATTCCTTTTTATGTTTTTATTTGTTTTGTGAAAAAATTTTTTTTCTCCTTTGTCAAAATTTTATGTTGTTAAATATAATATTATTTCACACAGCAAAGACATGAAGTTTTTTTACCAGAGACAAATTATTTTCCACCATAGTACTTTGTTACCGTTTCGCACGCGTCCTAAGACTCATATTCAGAATCATTAGTTAACCACCCAACACCCGCCCACCACTTGTTGAACAAAATATCCTTCAGAAATATTAATGTGTAGAGTGCCAGTAGTTAATTGGAGATTGCGAAACTGAGCCGCCTGAATGTTTTAAATTATAAATATCTTTTTTTAGGTTTTCTTAAGGAGATTTGACTTAGAATATGCTCGCTACATTGGGTCCAGCTGAAGTGGTTGGCACTGTTTGTGTGGGTCTGTCAATGTCCTGGTAGCTGCGTTGCTGTGTGTTCGTTGTGGGAAAAACTGAACCTGTGGCGCCGCCACGTGTATTGAATTCGCGATACAATAAAATGCAGCTGATGGGTCGCAAAATTAGATTGATGATGGCAAATGTAATGGCCCAGGCATCTAAAACGGTCGGGGAGGAAGAGAAAAATTTATTAACACAATAATATGGATTGATAAACACTGATAAGAGTTAGACTTACTCATTCCATAGGCGTGTATAATAATGCTGATGATATCCAGAAATATGCTGCTGGTGTCGATGACGAGCGCCTGTAATGATAATTAAACGAAATTATGAATACAATCGTTTGTCTGTCTTTTCAAATCACATAAGCTAAACAAATTTGTATTTAATTTAGAAATTTGAATAACGTTTATGAATAAAAAATGATTGTTTAGATTTATTAGTTCCTTTCATGTCTCTTCTTTTTAATTGGTGCCAAATATTGGGTGGTTAAATTTTAAGGGCCGATGTTGCATGTGAACATCAAGTTTTTTTCTGCCTTTCGTTTAACATTTCTTTATGTCAGACTAACTCAATTTACAGCGTATAAATATATACAAAACCAGCAACGCGTTAAATTCATTAATTCACGATTTTTTCGGCCAATTTAAGGTCTGTTTCCACGTGAATAACGAAACAGTCCGAACTAGTCCAAAGTAGTCCAAGAGCGTTCCAGGTAACAATTTTTGTGCAATTTTGAGAGAAAATGAGAGAGTAATTTTTTTCATTTCATGTACAAATTAGCCCGAACTTTTTCTTTGGGTAAGTTCGGACTAGAATTGAATAATCAGCTGTTTTAGGTTTACATACATATGAAACTGAAAATGTGATCAGAAAATTTGCAAATTGGAAAAAAGTTTTTGTTAAAAAATTAGTTAAAAGCAAAATAAAAGGTTGCCCAAACTAAAAATAACCTTGTGAAGTTGTAAGGAGAACAAGCAATAGTTATTTGGCTGTTCATTTAATAAATATCGCTCCTTTATTGCAACATAGTCATATCTCAAAAAATATCTTTTCGAGTTAACAATGCAGAGTTGTTAACAGTACTACCTTTTATATTGTTCCAAAATTTTATTTGAATTACCTTTAAACTGTTTTCTTTAGGAGATATATTCTAAAAAAAATTTCTAAGACTTGTATGGAAACTAAAAATTTGAAATGTGTTTTTCTCGAAACAAGCTTTTTTACGTTATGACTATGTTGCAATAAAGGAGCGATATGATGTTATACGTTTTATTCGTCTAAAATCACTAAAATATACTTTAATCTTAGAAGTAAGCAGCACTAGGAATGCAAGATGAGCTTTGCCAATTTAGAGAGTAATTTGCTTTTTACTCTCATTAGTCGAACGAGTCCGAGATCTCGTAAAACACACCTAATACTGGCGGCAGCTAATATTATGCTATCCAATCAATAGAAAAAGTTTTATGCAGGGTGTCTACCAAAAATGTACTACTTTGTTTTGCCGCTATTTCGGTCAACATTAGACAGTTCATATTTGACAGTTGTGACAAATATTCGCAGTTGCGATCCTGGTATTACATATTCTTTACGTCCTTCTTTTATCTCGCACGGACATGCAGCCTATTTTACACGGAGCTCTAAAGAAACACCGAAGCGGATTACTATTTCTTGCTTACATTTTAGATTTCTTGCATTTGTTGAAATAATTGGAACAACCACTTCAATTGTGGTTTATATAAAAATATAACAACAACAACAACAGCAAAACAAGTGGTGCGTTCATTTTTAACGACTTGCCCCACTGAACGGATATTTTGAATTATTAAATACAATTTTATTTCATTTTTTGTCTTCACTCTTACAACTCTACTCAAAGTTCGTTGTCCTGCTTCATAAAGAATTAATTATTCTTAAAGAACATTTCTTTATGGGATACTCAACCATTCGAAGAAATGTTGCTTTATACCAATATTATTGTGAATTTCTATTAAAACCATAAATAGAAAAATCGCTTTGCAAACGAACAAGAGTATTTAAATTTATTACATATCAAGCTTTGACCTTTCAGAAAAACGAAAATGAATTCATCCAGTCAGGCGTTCCTTTTAATAGTTTTTGGTCATTTCTTCAACATTCGTAAACGGTTGGAAAACCAAACACTTGTTAGGACACGCACACGAACGAAGGATACATACGAGTATTCGGACAACAGGCTCTGCTGACCTTAATTGTGGCACATGCATTTGACTTTAGTTCATTTTTTATTTAACTACTCAAAGCATTTTAAGACATGGGCGAAGCAAAGCGAAGCGTTTCTCATAAATTAACTCAACAATCGCTCACGCAATCACAACTATATTTTCACCGTCATATATTTACATGTATTTCTTGTAAAGAGTTTGGGTTTCTTGTAGCTGAAATCCTTAAAAATACAAATAATTACACCATTTCCCCACACACAGACAGAATAACATACTGCAAGTTATTCAAATTAATATTAATAATTTATTAAACGAACGAATTTCACAAGGGCTGGTACAGTGGCCATAAGGATTTAGAGAACTCAACCCCATTCGAAAGCACTTTCAGCTCTCAATGTATTTGGGAAGCGAAAGCGTTTCTGCGAAATGTTGAAAGTGGTTGGGTATGCAGATTATACCATGTTCAGATAGTAATGTGAAAAACCTTGTTTCGCTCTCTGAATCACGACTGCGAAACTTGGTGTTCAGACAATGATTGTTCTTGTTTCACTTTAAAGTTTATATTTGTTGTGCAAACATTTTTTATGCTTCACTATTTCGTTTTTCAAACTTTTATTTCAATCTATATCGATGTTTTAATGTAGAAAGATCGAATGACGTTTTTTTTCAAAAGCGGCATTTTTATATATTATTAAGAATATTTTGTCACATCTAACCCAGTGTGCAGCTGTTGATCTGCTTATTATAAATGTACACACATTCATACAAATAAGATAAAACTGAAAACATAATGCACAAAGAAACAAACATACATGATTTAAAGTACGTAAAATTCCAAGTATATCAACTACCAGTGATGTTGTTTTTTCTTGTATTCTTGTTATTCGTTTCATTACTGTTGTTGTGATTTTCTTGTAAGCATGTGTCTGAGTATGTGTGTGTGAAAGAAATACATTTGTACATTATGAACGGCTAGAAAATTTATATCGTTTGTAGAAACTAATAAAGACGCATAAATAGCAGGCAGGTCTGCGGCAACGTTCAATTTATTTTTAAGCTTTATGCAAGACAGTCATAAGTCAGAAAGTATGCAAATCCAGTGTTTTAGTACACAGTAGCACTAAGTGCAAATAAAGTTGTGAATTATTTAAGTACTGTTTAACGAACAAATGTGAGTGTCATTATTTCATTTGCAATGGAAGAATCCGCAAAAACGTTTTTAGAGGCATACCAATAAACTGATAGACAAACTAGTAATACATATCTTCTGAAAAATTCAGATTCCTATGTTGACGAACAGGTGATTTACAGTAGTTAAACGAAAACATCCCTAACTCATTTCAAAAAATATTTGAAAGAAAAAGCGCTAACTCATATCGCTCCGTTATTGCAACATAGTCGTAATTAAAAAAGCTTGTTTCGAGAGAAACACATTTCAAATTTTTATTTTCTATACAAGTCTTATAAGAAATTTTTAGAAAATACCTTCTAAAGGAAACAGTTTAAAAAGTAAGTTTAAAAGATTTTTGACACAATTCTGCATTGTTAACTCGAAAAGCTCATTATTGAGATATGACTATGTTGCAATAAAGGAGCGATATAAAGTTGAGTAAATATTTTTGGCTTATTAAATAAAAATGTCAGGAATTTTTCGAGCTTGAGGTCAAGTTTTTTACTTTTATTTAAAAGTCTCCAATCTTTTGCTACACCACTTTAGACTAGACCAAAGACAAAATGGATAAACTTGACACAGCAAATGTAGTCTACAAAATACCCTGTGGTGGTAATAATACGGGAAGCTGTAAAAAAGAGTATGTAGGCACGACCAAGAACAAAATGAGAGCAAGAATTACTGGTCATAAGTCTGATCAAAAATGTAGGTACATCACAAAAAACTGCACTTTCATCCCATTGTGCGAATTTACATCACACACCAGACTTTGAACAAACCAAAATTTTAAACATTGAGAATAATTATAGACGCCGTTATATGTTGGAGATGTTACAAATAATAAAACTTCCAAATGAAAAGAGGATCAATTACAAAACAGACACTGAGAACCTCTTACCCCACCGATTCAGGGATTTGCTATTGGAATTCAGTAATATCGGTTCACGTATAGCTGAGATATATCCAAAATTCCTAAAAAAAAAACCCTTTTTTGCAATTTGGATGAAAATTTTTGAAAAAAAAGTAGTTTGTTTTGCTTCAAACTTCACACAATTATTAAGCATGGTGACTAGAAGGCAACTATTCAGATATCGGTCCGAGATATTGCCTAAACCGAGTTTTTTATGAAAATGTCGTGTAAGCGAACTGTGTTGCTTAAAATCAGTTATGTTAATAAAATAAGGTTATATAAATATGGAAAATGAAAATCTCCGATATCGGTCCATATATACCTGAGATATAATCTAAACCAATTTTTCAATGAAAAAAAATGGTTTTTTCTTAAAAACAGATTCGGTTATAAAAGTTAGTA
This sequence comes from Thecocarcelia acutangulata, assembly GCA_914767995.1. Lineage (NCBI taxonomy): Eukaryota > Metazoa > Arthropoda > Insecta > Diptera > Tachinidae > Thecocarcelia > Thecocarcelia acutangulata. The sequence goes on from OU612095.1 coordinate 72,134,157, forward strand.
AAATACAAAAAATTAAATTATCTGATAACGGTCCATATACTCATATACCCTAGATATAGCCTGAACCGATTTTTCCATTCATATTTTTTTTTCGCTGAAAAGCAATTCTAGTTATAAAAGCAGGTTACTTAAATACAGTAAATAGAAAATTCCGATATCGGTTCATACACAACCGAGATATAGCTTAAACAAACTTTTCCATGAAAATATCCATAAAAGTTTTATTTTTGGAATGGTGATTACAAGGCAAAAATATGTTTTCCCCGATATCGGTCCATATATATCCGAGCATATTTAGTTCAAATTTGTAATATATGACTATTGTGAAGGTAATTTTAGATTACCACACTCTTAGTTGTTATCTGTCAAAAGCAACTGACAATCCGAATGACTAATATTGCCAACATATATAACAGACATGTGTACCAACACAACGGAAAAAAACGCGAAAATCGAACACACGTAACTCACGAAATTTTGAAATACCGACTACTTTTTGATCAGACCATATACATTCTGAATCAGCATTGATATAAACGTCGATTAAGCGATGTCCGTCTGTCGGTAGTTGATATACCGCTTCTGAGAAAACCATTAGACTTAGAAACTTTTTTCTTCCACCATTCTAATACTCAATCGGATCATGGATTTGCCATTGATATTCAGTAACATCGGTTCACATATAGCTAAGATATATCTAAAATTTTGTATGAACATTTTTCGAAAAAAAAAACATCTTTTTTTTCCTAGAATTTAATGAAATGATTAAGCATGACAATTGCAAGGCAAAAACAATTTTCCCCCGATATCGGTCCATATGTGTCCGAGATAAGGCCTAAATATCGCGTAAGCGAACTTAAACATCTTTTTTTGCTCAAAAGCAATTTTGGTAATATAAGTAGGTTATCAAAAACAGAAAATAAAAAATTTTGATATCATTCCATATATACTCGAAATTTAGTCTATACCGATTTGCAATAGATTTAAAAGGAGGTTACTCAAATACAGAAAAGGAAGGTTTCCGAGATATAGTGTTAACCGATTTTTCCACGAAAAAATTTTTTTTGCTTCTGGTTATAAAAGCAGGTTACCAAAATACGGAAAATGAACACTTTCGAAATCGGTCCATATAAATCCGAGGATAAATTTGTAATATATACTATCGGCCTTATTTTTAAAAATTTTTTCATGTTTATTAAGCTCTTATTGTACAAATTTTGTACAGAAATCAGTGCAATAAGAGCTTAATAAACTTGAAAAAAATTTTATAAATAAGGCAGTATATATTTACGTGACTATTATGAAATGAAGGGTATTTTAGATTCGGCCTAGCCGAATATACTACACTCTTACTTGTTGTTACTAAAAGGTTGAAATTTTTTTTTTATTGGAAATGGTGTTTCCTAATTTAACAAAAAATGGTTTTCTAACACACGCTACTTTAAGATTACTGAAATAAAATCAATAGATTTATTGTAGAAACATATACTCGTATCTAGTATTAGAACGACACTTTTCATAAAAATTACACTTAATAAATGCATGTGTTCTTTTCTCTAAAAATTTTAGGAGACTGAACCTTCAACATTTTTAATCAAAATGCCTGACTTTAATTTCAGAACTTCAGCCATTGTGCTTTACGTCATGGAATATCTCTTTTACGAGTAGTTTGATAATTCCGTGTGTTTTTATATTTTCAGTATAGCAACTTACAGCTCAACCTAAATAAGTGCATCAAGCGTAAGTTATCAGTCAAAAATCCACATCTTTTACCAATTGTATAAGACCAACCCAATCAACGCGGCGTCAACGCTTTGCAATTGTAAAATCTTATTTTGACAGAGCCTCTATTACGCTCTTTATTCTCGCTTTAAAACAAATATTACTTCTTTTTTGCGGCAATTAGTAATCAATTATTATTTACCAATTTTTATTACTTCTATTCTGTGATTTTTATTAAACAAGGTTAGTGAGCAACACTGTTCATGGCACAGCGTTAACGCTCTGTAACTTACTGCAGCGTAAAATCAAAGTGTTAAATTACGTTGCGCTTTATCTTTAATTTAGGTTGAGGTGTAAAATACATATAGGCGGGGAGCAGGTTTTGCCCTGGCATACACCAAACCTATGCTTTCTGTGGCATAAAGAAGCCTATGCTTTCTGTGGCATAGAGAAACCTATGCTTTCTGTGGCATAGAGAAAGGAAGGAGTCTCCCGTTTGTTGTGGCAAATAAAACTCTAAGAAGCCACATGACTTATGTTGTATTGGACTTTAGAAATCCTTATCAAAGGCTAAAATTGGCAAAACGGGGATCAGCAAAGCCGTCGGGAGGTTCTGCTTGCAGACCGTTTCAGCGCTAATCATGGTTGAGGTAGATCTTGGCTGAAACGTTCTGGTTGTGGTTTAAACCTAAAAACGCAGGAAGGAAAAGTAGTTTCCCTGGTATCTTTGGTACCTGCCGGTTTTCGGGTGCTAACACCTCTCCGAGGCGGGTGAGTTGGTTAATGGCTGATGTTCTCTATGGCCTTTGGCCTACGAACTTATTAAGCCTTGTCTTCCATTGACTGATTGTAAATCGCATACAGTTGTGAAAAAGATTTACATCAGCACCTGCCTTGCGGCCTTATCTGATGATCGACCAGTTCCAGTGGCTTTTTTCAGGGACTAACAACATCCCGAGGGTATGTTGCCTTTACAACAGATACCTGTACTGTAAGGAACCAGTCGGCCTGCCAACTCATTAAGCCTTGTCTTGCATTGATTGCTGGGAAATTGCATACAGGAGGGATTAGAAGGCCCGAACTCCTCAATAAGGAATTTCTCATGTGGCTGCAAACATACGGCAAAAATTGATTCTTGTTTGAGCCTAGTTAGCCAAAAATGATCAAGGACGCTGGTGAATCGTGAATAATTCACTCCGTGGAATTGGTCCATCTTCAGATAAGGCCGTAAAGGCAGGTGCTGATGTAAATCTTTTTCACTACTGTAGTCGGTAGGCTGCTGTCTCGAACGTGTTTAGTTTATTAGTGTTTTATTTTTATCGTGCGGGTGTGAGGAGTAGAGAATGACAAAATTTGACACATAGCAAGGAGGCAAATTAATAAGAAATTTGCCTAAGCTCGCCAATGCATCCACCTAATAATGAATTCACCTTGACATTAAATTCGTTAAACCCATGATACAAAGAACAAGGTAGCCTTCGCTTCGCTACAACAGTACAACAATATAAAAAAAAAACAGCAGGTATTTTGTTTGTGTAAAAATGCGAATTCACAGTTCAGCTGTCAAAAGTAGTTGATAAAGAACATGTACAAAAATTGAAATGCCGCCGAAAAAGATAAACAAAACCTGACAGAGGAAGTGTCGCCATATTAACCGAATTCGCCGATGCATCCACCTTATAATGAATTCGCCTTGCCTACAACAATGCAATACTAAAAAAAACAACAGGTGTTTTGTTTGTGCAAATGACGAATTTTTAACCTCAACTGTCAAAAGTTGCTGATAAGAAACACGTTCATTGTAAGGCGAATTCTACAACAAAATATTTTTCAAATGTCAGGGGAACAATATAAACACAAAAGCGAATTCACGAAAAATATAATAAAAAAAATTTACAAGAAAAGAAAAACTTTAAATTATTTCGTAAAACTTTTAATTATTTCGTGAAAATTAAACTCCCAAATCATAGAGCTTGGAAAGATGAAAATGGCCAGCCGGCTTAGGTAGGATTCAGGATCACACCTAGTGCTCAAGCTACAATAGATAATTAAACAAATTGTTTTGATGTTTTTTTCATGTAACTTTTAAGTATTCCATTGACATCTGAAGCAGATTAAAATTAAAAAAAAAAAAATAAAAATTATCTGCTGCGCTGTCAAGTTCATCTGTTATGAATTCTCCTTGCATGCATTGTTAGCAATTTATTTTTACCATGCGGCTGTGCAGAAAAGTCCAGGCGAATTCATTGCAAGGTGAACTTGACAGCGCAGGTGATAATTTTTTGCTTCCCTCCTTTTTCTTCCTGGGATTGTCATTTTTTTTTTCTTTTTGTTTACAATTATTTTCGAGAAATTTTAATCTGAAGTTTTTTTTTTGCATGATTTAGTGCAATTACGAGAAATTTTTGTAAATTTAAAAGTGAAAAACAAATATAGTCTGTGATTTTAATTACAAACAATTATAAATTTTTTTTTAACGTTTATATAAAATTTTTTTCCCAGCTGAACAATCTTAAGGCCGGGGCACATAGAATCCGTCGTACGTTATACTTTGCCTTTTTCAACTGACAGCTAAGTTGAAATACATGTAGGCTTATGAGCTTTGTCACATTCGGTACTTCTCCGTCAACGCAAAGTATTAAAGTTGAGCAACTTTCAACTTTTAACGTACGTTGAGAGCTTTGACAACTATGTGGTAATATTTTTTGTATATTTTAATATAATTTTTCGTTCAAAAATTAAATAAATTGAAAAAAAATTGTGTTAGATTTTGTGTGCTGTGTCTGAAATATAAATTCAAAGATTTTAATCAAGCTAAAGTAAAATGCAGTTGGTTTTATATCCGTTATCAAAGTGCTGATTGTGCCAACTTCATACTTTGTACACGTGATGTCAGTTGATAAAAGAGACGGACAAAGTACGACGGATTGTATGTGCCCCGGCCTTAAGGGGTATTTGGATTTTATTAGACGGCTGTTGTTCCTAAGTTACACAAAAGTAAATTTGTTACCTTTTTAATACTTATACTTATTTTAAAAGTTTACATACACTTACAATTTCTTAAATTTTCCAAAATATTTTTTTTAGCTTAATTTAGAAATATTGTTTTGTAAACACAAATGCAAAACAGCTGTAAGAATAATTAATGCAAGTAAAAATCTTACTTGTAAAAACTTGCAAGAATTTTTCTGTCTCTCAATTTTGTACGCTCTTTAACGCTCTCGCGTTAGAAATTTTTTGGGTTAATGAACGTTTTCTAGTAACAATTGTTATAAAATTGCGAATATTTTTAGTAAATGAACACACCTTATAATTGTGAAAAAGTTACAAACATTTTTTTTTTGGTAAGCTAACCACATGCCTGTTTTTATTGTATTGTTGTAATTTTGCTCTAGCGCAGCCACCTTGTAGACGTTAACGCACCTTGATCGCAGTCTTAGAATAATTTTTATGAAAGCATTTTTATGAGAAACCTTATGGCAACAATCTTATAATAAGAGCCGTCAGAAAAAGCGACTGTGTATGTGTTTGTTTACAATCCCGATTATTTGTTTTGCAAAATATCTTTTAAAAAGAAAAATAATGTGTTTTTATTCATTAAATAAATAAGATATTAGCCTATTCACAATCTTATGCAAATGGCCTTGCATTATTGCATTTGCAAAATTGTCGAGTAAATTTTTATTTTACACCCTTAAATTTTTACTTTACACTAACAAATTACACCCAAAAATGACACTTTTGTAACTGCAGAAATATGCAACCTCAAATGCACAAGATTGTGAATCGAGCTATTACTTTTGTACAAAATATGCACATACGAGTAGACAAAATTCATATAAGATTCTATTGATCGTAAGGTGTTTTCTTTTTGGCTTTGAATGGTTTATGAAATCTTTTAAGATTGACAAGCAGACGTACACTCCTTGTTAAACATTAAGATGGACATAAAGAATGTCATAGTTAATTGCCCAATTTTTGAGTTCGTATTTAAATGTTATTTAGCTTTAAGTTCCATTTAAATACGAAAATCAGTTTTTCACTACAAATTTGATTCAAACTTAAATGCCCAAACTTCTTCATTTAAGTTTTTCTCATAGTCCATATGGTTTTTGTGTGGTTGCATTTGTATTAGTGCAAAAAAAGGTAAACAAAACACACATACGAGCGATTGCCTGCAGAAGATATTCGAAAATTAGTTGCTAATTTTGCATTAAACAACAGCACAGTATACTAATTTATCAAATATAACTTAGTGTAAAATAAAATTGTTAAGTTTTTCTATGCCGTTAATAAATTTAATATTTTTCTTTAAGAATTTTTCTATTCTTCCACTTACAAACAGCTGTTCTATGGAATACTTTCCATAATATTTGGAATTAAAGTAGAGCTGCCACACCTTCATCGCATTTAAATAAGAACAATAATTTAATAGTGATAAACTGAAGTAGCATTTAAATACAACTTAAATTTAAATGAAAATTAACTAATTTTGTATTTAAATACGCAGTCAAAAACTGGGCCTAAGTTAGCTGGCCTGGAGACAGGTTTTAATTGTTTAAAATATTTGCAAACGTTAATATAGGATAATGTAGGACAGACTCCTAATGAATCCTGCTCCTCAAAAACAAAAGTTTTAAAGCGATCAGAGGGATATATTTATCTCACAAAACCGAAAGTAGTTAAAGAACTGAAACACAACTTACCGTTTGTATGGCTTCAACAGAGTCCTTGCTGTGCATTGTCCAGAACATGGCGATTATAAAAAGAAAATTATAAAATTCATAGGCTCCATGACCCCACATGCCCAGCATGGCATTCGATATGAAAAGGAAATGTATAAAAGCCACGCACTATAAAGAGAATAAAGAAAACACATACACACACACATAAACAAAAAAATTAGAAAAATGTTTAATTAATGAAACACCCGGATAAGCTAAGATTTAAATATATTAAAGTAAAATCACAGTACTTGAAAACAAAAAATTAAAAAAAATATATAAAATAAGAAACACCTTAATTTGAGTCTCCATTCCGAACATTCTGACGCACAACCAAAACTACAATAAATTGAAAAATCTAGTAAAACAGTCAGTCAACCCCATTTACTCGCTCGTATCATGTAAACAAATACAAATTTAATACTTTTATGCTCCAGGGAAGCCGTAGAAAAACCCTCAAATGCTTTTAAGTCGCTACAACCAAGAAATTCTAAATCTAAATTTACTAAGCAGGGGATCTTAACTCGAAAGAAGAATAAATGAAAAAAAAACAACAACAACAAACGTGAATTCGAGAGAACAATAATGAGAAAGATAACAAGTACTAGTTACTTACTGCATACTGAAATATACTAAATGTTGCAAGATTTTTTTTTTTGTATCTGTGGCTTTCAATGTGTTTTTAATTTGTCATATTTGATTGAACATGTTGCGGTTATAAGGATAGGGTGTTTTTCATAGAGGTATAGAATTTTGAATGGTATAAAATAAAGATGATTTTTTAACCCGCTTACTCGTATATTAACTTAAGGCCTTGTTACACTATCATACACGATCGTGCGATCTACTAAATAAAGCATGTGTGCCGAAAAAGTACTAAAAATTCAACCCTACAACAGAGTTTTTGACAAATCGTGCGATTTGAAAAATTTTATGAAACTTTTCAAAACATTTATGGTTTTTGAGCGATCAGTGTGGTATATATCATACTAGTATAAAAGTGTGGCCTACAACGCCATTTTGAAACGATTTTTTCAAGTCGGCCAGACTTTTGAAACAGTTTCCTGTGAATGAATCGTACGATCGTGTAGGATAGTGAATCAGGGCCTTTATTTGTTTGTTCGTATGTTTGCAACACTCTAAACCCATGTCATATGAGTGATTATTACATATGTAGGTATGTAAAGAGCTGTATATACAGTGTTGCCGCTTTAGTGCGAAAGTTGCAGTTGCCGGATTGAAATGGGGGGATTTTCGGGATACAAGAAGCCGATTTTGGGAATTCCCAAAAACATTTGGAGACGCTTCGCTAACCGCTATGGAAACGGGTTTTTATATTTTTGTCGTGGAACATGCGTCTGAACTATACATTCGCTTTAGTGCTGAAATTGAAGTTGCCGTATTGCTTCAGAAGAAGTGGAGAGATTTTGATTTTTCCTGTAGCTGACTTTGAGAATTTCCAAGAAAAACTCGGAACCGCTTCGCTAACCGAATCAGAACTGGGTTTTTATACTCGGTGTGTATTTCAGCAGTGGAATGTATATCTGAACTATTAACGGTCATTCGATTTAGTGCGAAAATTGAAGTTGATCTATTGTTTCCGGGGAAGGGGTGGATTTTGGGGATACCTAAAGCCGATTTCGGGAGTTAGCAAAATTTGGATCCCGTTATACGGATAATTATCGTTATATGGATATGTAGTTTAAGCGTGTTTTTTAGTTGTTTTAACAATATTTATTTAAATTAACATGAAATTTATTTTATTCTAAAGTTAATCGACTGGCATTATAATGTATATATGATTATTGTTATATGACCGTTATTGCGGGCTCGGACATAGTCTAATCTGGAATTCTAATGTTCGATTACTTTTTCCAACATTTGTGGCCGTATATCGGCAATGACGCGGCGAATGTTGTCCTACAAGTGGTTAATCGTTTCAGGTTTTGGCGTAGACTAGCGATTTCATATATCACCACAGAAATTTGTATGGAGGTGTTAAATCAATTGCAATTCATGGCTCCGAAACGTGAAAGTAAGCGGTTACCTAACGTTTTCTTTAATAAATCAATTGTGGTACAAGCTGTGTGATATATTGCGTCGCCTTAATGAAACCAGAACTGCTCCACATTATGGTGTTTCAGTGATGAACGAAAAAACCAATAATCATGGCTTTATAGTACTCATCACTGGCTGTAATATCCTGACCATCACCGTTTTTAAAGAAGTATGGACCAATGGTTACAGCAGCCCATAAAACACATCAAACAGTCAGTTTTTCGCGGTGTAAACTTGAGGATTATTATCACTCCAAATACGGCAGTTTTGTTTATTAACGTTCCATTCACACAAAAGTGAGCTTCATAGCTAAACAAACTTCGCTTATGAAAATCCGGATCAATTACAATCTTCTGTTTCGAGTATAAATTTTCACAATTTGGAAGCGTTGTTCGGCCGTCTATCCATGTTGAAATACCAAAGCTAATCAAACATAAATCACTTAACAGCTAACATAATCCCCGTCAGTTAAAAAAGTATTAACTACTTTAAGTTTTATACCTCTATAAAAAATACCCTTTACACAAACACACATATAAGCATTTCTTTAATAAATTTTATTTGATCCCAAACACTTGCAGATTACTTTGATTAGAGGTTAGAAATACAGGGTGGTCCAAAACTCAGCTTAATTACCGCATACAGCGAATTAATGGCCGTATTTTATAAATTTTGTTCTTTCAAGTTTATTTTACGAGGTCTGCTAAGTGATAACTTCGTGGCTTATTCAATTTCCCACACAGTACCTTTAAAGGCAACACTGCTGACTTCAGCCAACATCTTTTAACCTTTATTTTAACAGCAGAAGAATTATACATAAGTCAATAGAGGCTTTACATATTATATGAGAACTATTATGTTGTTGTTTTCTTCCGGTTTTAGGATTTAACAATAAGGTGATTTTTGGATAATACTTGTTGGTTTGGTTGCTGACCTTTGCCTTTTTTCTCTTTGCTAATGAATGCTAAATAAAAATTATAAATCCTGTTCAACATTTATAACGCCACTACAAAAGATAGAATGATATTTTATACGCATTAAATGCACAAAATAAAATAGAGAAATAAAAAAATGGAATTAAGTTTTTGCTGCGTACAGTTTTTCAGCTCATAACGATACGAAAGACACTGTCCTAGTATATGAATACGCTCCCGCGATAAATTGCATCCTTGATTTAATTTTAAGATTTAAATTGTTTACTATTTTTATAAATTCTACTTTTCATTTTAAATGAAACTATCATCAAATCTACACATCCGTCTATTGAAAAAGCTCTCCATACCATCAGACCGCAAACGTCACGAGTTCTAAAATTCAATAGCACATTGCGCAAAAAAGGCTAAGGTAATTTAAATTCATGTTAAATTCTCATAACTGCTAATTTTGTTCAAACTAAGACCAACAAAAGGCTTTTCATAAGGAAGAAAAGCAATTTTTCCATTCATTATGTTCCCACATTCGACATTACAAGAAAAATATTTCTTTTTTATCTGCTAATTAGCATCAGCTGATTTGTCTTCAATTCACAAATACAAACTAATCACAAATGCACAAATAATCAGCTGCACAGCAATGATGCATTTCCGAATGGGCTCATTCTCTCAGAGATTCTCCTCCACTCACTGAAATTTTAATATCCCTTAACATGATAATCGAAAAATATTAAAACTTTTTTTGTAAATCATTAATCAGTGAACTTTTTTAATTATATAAGTACATATGTACGATATTAATTAATATTATTAAATATTAGTTGTGAGTTCGAGTCCAACTTCAGTCAAGAAGAAGGATTATTTTTAATTATAATAATAATTGCTGTGAAACAATACAATGAAAACTTTAATTTTCAAATAAACCTAAACTTGTTAAAAAAAATTATTTTTTCAAATAAATTAAGGCTGAAAGAGAATGAAGTAGGTTGCAACCTAACCTCCTAAAGGCCCTGATTCACTATCCTAGACGATCGTACGATTCATTCACAGGAAACTGTTTCAAAAGTCTGGCCGACTTGAAAAAATCGTTTCAAAATGGCGTTGCAGGCCACACTATTACACAAGTATGATTGAAATAATTTATATACACAATAAAACAATTAAAAACTTTTATTACTTAAATTTTTTTCTTGAGGCACCAACAATATTCTTATATTTTTCACAATATATATCACACTGATCGCACAGAAACCATAATGTTTTGAAAAGTTTCATAAAATTTTTAAAATCGCATGATTTGTCAAAAAGTCTGTTGCACGGTTTCATTTTTAGTACTTTTTCAGCACACATGCTTTATTTTGTAGATCGCACGATCGTGTAACATGGCCTTAACGAATACCTCCCATAAACAGACAAACAATGTAGAACCGAGATTTTTAATACAAAACTTATAAACTCGGGCACAAAATTTAATAAAAGTGTATTCAAAATACCTCTCGTAAGTGTACAGAAGCCTTGAAACCAGCGTTGTCAACTTTGAAATTTCAAAACGCACCAAAATGTAGAAAAAACCGCGTTATTTCAACAAAAACGCATCGAGTTTTGATTTTTTTTTCAGTTTTGAATTCCCAAAAAGTATAATATTTTTATATTAAAAAAACTATAACGAAACAACCTTTTAAGCGACTATTATACATTCAAACTGGGTCTGGTAGCACCGCCTGATAGAATGCCATCAAATTCGTTCAATAGCTAGAATTTCTGTTTGTCAAACTTGGCCTCTAGTACGATTCTGTCACTTATATAATGATACATTTATCATAATATTAATATTAAAAAAAAAAAATATAATATTTTATCAAATTTATTATTCAGAAATATTACTAACGCTGTCGACTGCAATCAGATATTGCTCTTACCGCCTATTACCAGGTACACAAAACTACAGCTGCTTACCGTCGTCAAAATTATATTACAGCAGCACACAATCTTTACTGCAGGGGATGAAATATGTAGAAAAAATTTACATTACAAGACGTCAAACTCTATTCAACTAATTTATTGAAATATACGAAAATTTGCCAGAATTATAACAAATAAAAGATGACGTTTAGCATAATCAATACTTAATGCAAACGTTTTGGAAAAATATATAATTTAATTAATAATTTAGTAATTTATCAATTTCCAAAACAGTAACGAATTCACGCGCCATCATAAATACGAACTTTACTATATATATATTGTAATATTTGACAAATTTGGCTTGATCGTTTAAGAACAAAGCTCACTCTAAGAGCAGCAAATTGTATAAAACGAAATATTTCTTTTTCTTCCGAGAACATGTATAATACCCTGCAGAAATCGAGACTACTCCTTACATACGTGTAAAGAGTACTCCACAAGGGACCAGGACTAGTCCAAAAGTAATCCAAATATATGGGAAAAACATGCTTCATTTTACATTACAATGTCCTAGGAGAAGACCATGTAATCCAAAAAAACACTACATCAGACTAATCCAAAAACTAGTCCAAGTAACTACTCCACAAATTATTAACACAGGGTTAGTCTTGAAGTTACTGCATGCCACTACTCCATGGGTTACCACAGAAAACTAGTTTGGAGACCATTTTTAAATTACACTGATATGAATACTCCATGGAATACCACAAATTTTTTAGAGCACTTTTTGGGTGTTTTGGCAAAAAAAAAGATCAAATGAAATATAATCACAAAATATTTTGTATAAATTGTTTTCTTCATTTGCTAAAATACTATTATAAACAAAAACATAACATAAAAATATAAATAAATAATTGCAAACATAAGAATTGAATTCATAGAATATGCCTGGACTTACTAGTAACTCAAACCTTGAAATTCTTCAAAGATTCCAGTCAAAAATAATAAGAACAATAACTAAGTCTCCATGATTTGTGAATAATAAAAATATTTATCGTGACCTTAACCTACCCATGGTTAAAGATGAAATTAACAAATCCTGTGAGAGATACTTATTTATTAATAATAATAATAAAAATCATTCGGCATGTCAGAAAACATACTAAACAAAACATGGTGTAACAGTGTTACCATAATTGTATTTTTTTTTTTTTAGTAATGTGTTGCGAGTATTGTCAAATATCTTTTTTTTAGTTATTGTTGGGTATTTATGAATTATTAACACCTGGCAACGCTTTCTACATAATTAATCATCTGTCAAATATAAAGCGGCAATTGAATTTTAGCAGCCAACAAAAAGACACGCGTTTTATTTTATAATTGAAGCTAAATGCATAACAGTTATCATGGTCCATGTTTGCATTACATCGGACTATGTTGTTACTACTCCTTTTTATTTAAAACGGATCATGTACTCCAATAATTTCTGCAGGGTAAAGCAAGACTCTCCTACTTTGTGCATATAATAAAATGTGTTTTCCATTATGTTATAACTCTGTGTTCTGATTGTGCACTGCAAATGAAACTTAAATATTTTGGGTATTTGAATAACTTTTTTTCTTACATTAAAACAAAAAATTGAGTTGAATTTGAGTTGGTGCCACCGAAATTTAAAAAGCGAACTGAAAATGAGAAAAGAGCGCACCACGGACCGACTAAAGAATTTTTCGGTGTGCGTAACATACCGAGTTGACAACGCTGCTGGAAACCCAGGCGAACTAGCTTTAAAACTTAACTCACCTTGGTTGAAACTCACCACCGAGAGTTATATTGTTTCCAGAGCTGCCATTTTTGGTACTTTTAACAAAATGGGGTTATATTTTTCTTCAATGTGGAGATGCGAATATTTTTTTCATTTTAGTTAATTTTTTTTCTTCCATAAATACAGTGACACTTCTCATAACCGGACAATCATTAACGAGGAATTTTTGTCCGATAATGAAAGGTGTCCGATTATAAGAAGTACACATTTATTATTTCAAATTTTTTTTTATATACTGCTATATTTTATTAACACAATGCTATTGTATTCTACAATGGTTCAACAAATTTCTGCACATTAGACTGCTTTAACTTATGAAGTTTTCGTTTCGACACAAAAAAATGCCGCCTTATTCAAAGGTAAAATAAAAAAAAAATGTTCTACAACCACTGTAAAAATGCAATTTGTTTGCCCACAACAAAATACAAGTTATACAAAATGAAGAAACTTCCCATTTTTAAATAGCTGACAGTTCTCATTCAAAAAAAGTGTTAAGAAAACAAGAGTTTTAAATAAAATGGCATTTTTGTAGAAACGAAAACACCAAAGTGCATTAACCAGGTGGCATCACTAGGTTTCAAAAATTTTTTTGAAATCCCTAAAATGCGTCGTTGCTGTCTGCCATGTAAAAAAGAAACATGCTACTATGTAAAAAGAAAAAAATCTATTGCTTATCGACTTCCCTCGCCGCAAATATAATTTAATTGCTTAAAATGCGTTAAAAACCATTTATAAAAATAATAAAACACAACTAATTTTCTTTACATACACTTTTTTTTCTTAATTTTCCTCTGTTTTGTAAACATGTTTTTGACAGTATGGTGAAATTTTTGCAGAAACAAAATATTATGTATCTAGTACAGCAACTCTAATGCTGCCACCTAACAATTGCACCATGGAAAACACCATATAGCTACGTACACACGGTTGTCAGATCTTACAATATTGCCAGTAAAATTGTCTGAAAATTTATTACAATCGTGTGAACTGCCAATTTTTAACTTACAACGTTGTCAGAAAAACCGTTGTCAATCAATTGTAAGACAACAATGTTGTCAGGCATCTGACAATCGTGAGCACACTCTTCGTCGGCATTGCCAGATAATTGGCTGGTATTGTAAGCTCAGTTTTAATTGTCAGATGTATAAAATTAATGCACCTGACAATGGCATCATTGTCAGAAAGAAAATTGATGGGCACTACTGCCAAACAGATCGTTGTTGATATACATAAGTGGCAATGCCTCACAACATGTCTGGCAATTTTCTTCATTTAACAATCTGACAACCGTGTGACCTGCCAATTTTTATTTGGTTTATGAATTATTTGTCAGACTATGGTTGTACCCAACCATAATATTGTTACAGTCACTACAATTTCTATGGTCAACAATGCTATTGTTGTGATCAACCATACTATGTTACCTCTAACCATATTAATATGGTCTTAATATCGCAATTTCAACGAAGTACTTAATAACTACTTTTGATTCATTACAGCTAATAGATAATTCATCATTAAAGAGGACATTTGTTCTTTCATCTCATCAAGAAACAACTCTGATAATTGTTCCGAATTATTTCTATTTAATTTATATCACAAAAATATAAATTTATATTTTAACTTTAATTTATTATTCATATATATATTAAGTTATGACGTGTATAAATGAAAAAAGCTTGTTTTTTGTGTTTTGACAGCTATTATTTATAGGAGCATTTTTCTTTTTAAATTCTCAACAATTTATTCAGATTGTTGGGATATAAAGTTGAATGTTTGAGAATATCTTTCAAAAGTTTCCAAAGTCTACTGGTGATTAGGGTAGCTCCTATGAAATGTTGACATATAGATAGCTGGGAAACATAGAAAACAAGCTATTTATAATTTTTTATTGGTATCAATATTAGAGGCAAAAATAGCGAATAAAAACTCAATTGTTTTTTAGTATCACAATAAGGGTGAGTATGACACTAATATGGTAACTCCAATTAATACTATAGTTGCTTACTATTATAATAATATTGAACCAAAATATAGAATTGGTATTTATTATATAATTTTTACAATACTATGGAGACCCATATCAATGGCGTTTTAAATTAACAATACTATGAGGTACAACCATATAATTCAAAAATACTATGTGCCCCTAGAATACTGTCATATCAACCATATATTTTCTTCTACATATAGGCAATGGTATACAGGAAGGACTAGTAGCTCCGAGGTCTTCAGCAAGGGGCTTGATTATATGGCATTAGTAGCAACCAGTGTGAGTCTTGCAGCCAGACGGGGACGCTGGCGAATCATGAATTGCCGTCAAGGCAAGTGCTGATGTCAAACAATTACACATCCTTTGCCAAAAGCTATTTACCGACTTAGAAGTGTTGGCAAAAGTTAGTTTCAGTTCTTGCTATTCTATAACATGTGTTGTGACAAGTATTAAATGTATTTGAGACTAATACAATACACATTGAAGACATGCAATAGCGTAACAGAAAAAGTATTGCCGAAAGCTTATATTTATTTATTAACAGCCCGTTTACCAATCTAAGGGCAAAGTGTTTGCGTTCGCAATCTAAGGGAAAGAAAATCGATTTGGGTTTGTCTAACATTATTCATAACGATGTGTCAAAACTCAGTTAAGATACATAAGTATACACGAAGGAATAAAAGTGAGATAGGCAAACCCAAATTAATTCGAATGTGAGTCTCTACAGTAACTTTCTTTCGCATGAATTTTCTTTCGAAGTAGCTAAACTGGCTGTAACTTTACACAGTCAAGCGCTCAAAATTATACAAAACTAACATTAAATTAAAGAAGAAAATAATGTTTCATAAAACGTCAGTAATGAAAATAAAAACTTCAAGGAAACAATTTAATAATTGTTATAATAAATTTTCATTTAATTTTCCCACATTTTTATTTGTTTAAAGGAAAATATTTTTAATAAACTTAAATTAAAAAAAAACAGAGACAAATTACAAATAAACTATAACTATAAATTTCTTCACTGGTTTTTGATAGACAAGATATAAAAAAAAATTATGGAGGATCATGACTAAACAAAAATATTAGATTTGTTAAATTTTTGTTGAACTTTATAGCTTTTAAATTAAAATTTTTTTGGTTTGTACTTATGTACATCGGGTTTTAGTTCAAGTTTTTCCTTTCTTAAGTTTTTTTTTAAGCAGGATTTTTTACAATACAAATTTGCTGTGATCAATAATTATTGATTGAAGAAAAGAAAAATATTAATCAAATCTTTAGCTGGGGGATAACTAGCTGTTACGTAGTCGCTACACTACTCATCAGCACCCACTGGGATTTGAACTCGGGCCTCGACGTATCATGATTTACTGCTTTAATCACTCAGCCACCGAGCATTTAATTTATTAATAATATGTAAAAAAATATTAGGATTGAGAACTTATCAGCAATTTAGTAAATTAACTAGAATCAAACTAATCCGATTTTAGTTTAAATGTGTCGTGGTTTTTGCTAAGATTTCTTCAAAGAGAAGCGGAATTTAATAAAGGCTGGTTTTTATACAGGTATAGAATTGAGAAATGGAATAAAACAAAGTGGATTTTTTAAATTGACATGAAATTTACTTTATTCGAAAGCTAATCTTCTGTCATTGTAATATAAATGACCGCCATGGCCAGCTCGAATACAGTTTTATCTGGAGGTCCAATTTTCGAGATTTTTTTCGAACATTTACGGTCGTATATCAGCAATAATGCAGCGTATGTTGTCCTTCAAGTGGCCCATCGTTTCGTGATTATCGGCATAGATTAGCGACTTCACATATCACCGCAGAAAATAGTCTAGCAGCATTAAACCGCACAATCTTGGTGGCCAATTCACAGGTCTATGGGGTTACCAAGCGTTTACGTCAATAAAAAAATTGTGGCATAAGTATGGCAAGATGCGCCGCCCCGGTAATGACACAGCTCCTGCACATGAACAACCATCAACTGATGAACGAAAAAGCTAGTAGTCAATGCTCTATAGCGCCATGTAACCTTTTTATCAGCATCGTTTTTAAAGAAGTACGCACAAATGTTTCCACCATCCCACAAAGCACACCAGTAGTAGTGTTTTGTCTTCCATTCTATGCACAGGTGTTTTTACTGTCTTCCGTATTTTTTATATGTTGATTATTCTTCTTGACGAAGTTGGACTCGAACTCACAACTGATTAGTTAATATCGTACATATGTATATAACTAAAAAAAGTTCACTGATTAATAACTTACGTTGTTTATCATATATTTTTTTTTCACTGGAATTAGTAGTTTGAACAAGTGTTTTTTTTTTTCTATTTTCATCCGTATTTTTGTTATAGCTTCACACACTTGCAGTGTGCGAGATGTTAGAGTAATTTTTGTTAGTCTGCGCACCGCTCAGTTTTAACTAATTTAATTCCAGCATTTCAAATGTTGCGATAACGTTTGTTCTCGTCTCTCCGTGTTGTTATCATATCATCAAGTCAAAAGTCCACAAACACTAATACTCTTTTCCTCCTTCTCATGATCTATTTTCCTAGTTTCAGTACAATGTCCTGCATATGTAGAGGCCATCCCCTGTGTACTGGTCCAAGATGAAGATAAACAATCAGTTTTTCTGGATGTAACAGTGTCTCAAAATACATTTGAAGATTAGCATCACTTCAAATACATTTAAACAAAAGTGAGGTGCATCGCTAAACAAAACTTGCTTATGAAAATCGGAATCAACGGCAATCCTTTTCAGGCCCAAGTTTGCACAATTTGAAAGAGCTCCTCAGGCGTCATTCTGTTCATGTTTTCAGTCGTATGATTCGTCAGTAGAACAAGTCTTGTGCCTGCAGACATATTTCCTGTTACATATGATCTTGAAATATTAAAGTCAAACATCCATTCACAAACACTACGATAATGTTTCTTTCCTCCTTCTCATGTCCTATTTTCCTTGTTCCGGTACAATGCACTGCCTACGGTGGGTCTGCAGAACAAGTCTTGTGTCTAGAGTCGTATTTCCTGTTACATATTTTTTTTTTTTTAGCTTTTATTTATTTATTGAATCTTCACAATGTGAACTAACAATAAGTATTCAAATCTTAATACTAAGTACAATAAATTAACTAAGTCCAGCTAATACCAGACAAAAAGTTTTATTTTGCGCCAATTATATCGGTAGAATCACCTACGTAACGCTCTGATGGTGGCAACGGTATCCCTTCTTCTCAACCGAGTGTGACCACTAAAATTAAGTACGTTTCGTGCAAGAGGGCCTGTTACATATGATCTTGAAATGTTCACATCATACATTAATCCACAAACACTAATGTTTCTTTACTCCTCCTCATAGACTATTTTCCTAGTTCCGAAGTTCCGGTACAGTGCTCTATATATGTAGGGGCAGTTCCGCGAGTACGGATGTAAAACAAAAAGAAACCATACTGGAGAATGCTACAGAGCTATGGTAAACGACTTCTTACTGCCAGAACTGAATTACTTCCCAGAGAACAGGTTTTGCCTTGGCGTATACCAAATCAGGGCACTCTGTTTCCATAACAAATTCTCCCAGTTCCGGTACAATGCACTGCATACGTAGGGGCTATCCCGTAAGTACTGGAGAATCCTACAGAGCCATGATAAGCGGCTTTTTACTGCCCCGGAGAACAGGTTTTGCCTTGGCGTATACCGAACCTGGCCACTCTGTTTTCTGGAGTACAGAGAGGAAGGAGTCTCTCGTTTGTTGTAGCAAACAAAACTCTAGGAAGCCGTATTACTAATATTGTGTTGGACATCTGAAATCCATACCAAGGGTTAAAATTGGCAGAACGGGGATTAGCGAGGTCCCCAGAATGTTCTGTGGTTTAAACCTAAAATCGAAGAAGGGGGATTAGTTTCTTTGATAACTTTGCCGGTTTTTGGCGCTAACAATCCCCGAGGAGCTGTTGTCTTGCAACTATACTGTAAGGTGATGGTTAAAGGGACTTCGGCATTCCAACTTTAATGAGCCTTGTTTCCATTGACTGTTGGGAAATTGTATACAACTGTGAAAAAGATTTACATCAGAATCTGCCTTTACGGCCTAATCTGATGATGGACCAATTCCACGGAGTGAATTATTCACGATTCACCAGCGCCCCCGTGTGGCTGATAAGCCTCACATGGGTAGCAATTTATGCTATATGTTTGCGGCCATATGAACAACTTCTTGTTGAGGAGTTCGGGCCTTCTAATCTCTCCTGTATACAATTTCCCAACAATCAATGGAAGACAAGACTGAATGAGTTGGTAGGCCGAAGCCCGCTAAGAGCATCAGCCCTCAAACGAACTCACCCGTCAACCATCACCACTGGTTCCTTACAGTACAGATATCTGTTGTATAGGCAACAGATCCTCGGGAGATTGTTAGTCCCCGAAAAAGCCACACACCAAACAATTATCAAGGATACTAACACTCCCTTCCTGCGTTTTAGGTTTCAACCACAGCCAGAACGCTACAACCATGATCAGCTCGGGTCGAACCGCAAGCGGAACTACCCGGGGGCCATGCTGATCCCCGTTCTGGCAATTTATACCCTTGGTAAGGGTTTCGGAAGCCTACACAACATAAGTCATGCGGCTTCCTAGAGATTTGTTTGCCACACCAAACGAGAGAGCCCTTCCCCTCTCTACCCGAAAAACAGAGTGCCCAAGTTAGGAATACGCCAAGGCAAAACCTGTTCCACGAGGGAGGAAATTGCATGCAGGAGGAATTCGAAGCGCCGAATTCTTAAGCAAGAGGTGTGTCTATATAGGTACAAACTTATAGCAAAAAGTTGCGGGCGCTGATAAATCGTGAATAACTCACCTCATGGAGTTGGACCTCCTGCAGATTAGACCGTACAGGCTGGTGCTAATATAAATCAATTTCAGAGCTGCCAGAACTGATTGAGCAGGGCCTGTTGAATATGTGGTTTCAGCAATACGGTGAAACCTCACATACAGCAAGAGCCACAATGGGCGCGTAATTTTCCGTTTTGGCTATTTTTTATTTCTAACATTTTTTCTTGGGAATTTTGACTACTAGCAGTGGCTGGGGTTATACGAACAAGTCCCAGACAAATGCAGCTCTTAAGGAGAATATACGAAAGGAATGCGACCAGTTATCGCCAGAAATATTACGGAAAGTTGTGGTAAATAGGCATACATGTGTACCAACGCTGGCGGCAGACACTTGGCTAAAATCATATTTTCCAATCTACAAAAAAACAATTGTATAGGTCCGTATTAAGGTTTCCAAGACTCAAAATAATTTTTTATTTAGTAAAAAAAGTTATTCAAAAACGAAATTGGATGATTAATTTTATATATCAATGAAATTTTAGTTAACTGCCCGTCTACATGAGGCGCCGTTAAGACATACTGTTGAAACATACCTTCGACGGCCCGATTGTTACATGGTGGAGTACTCGTATGTCTTGATTTTTCATTATTTCGATTCCGTCAACAAAAGCACATCATCACTTTTTATGTTATTTTTTATAGTTTGTGGAAAAATTATGTTTTTATAGCAAAATTTGCAATCTAAAATAAGAATTTGAACTTTTTTTTTGTAATTTCTCTTAATTTGAAACTATTTTCACATTTTTTCATGGTTAAATCTCATTTTCTGTTAAGACAGGGCTTTATTTAAAACTGTAACATCGTTTGACGGCGTTGAATACGGTGGTTGGGGCATGATAACAGTTTTGTTTTTGGCAAAAACTCACGCACAAGCAACGATGTGTGAGCTGGTACGTTGTCATGGTGCAATTTCCATGATGTTTTTTTTCCATTTTCTGTTAAGACAGGGCTTTTATAAAGTGCGGTCTCCACCTGACTTGAAAACACTAACTTTAACGCTAACTTCAAGTTAAAGTTAAATGTGGACCGCTCATGTTGAAGTTACAACTTGGTTGTTAAAACATTTCATTTGGAAACTCTGTTATAACTTAAATTGACAACAGCCTGCTATTTGTAGTTGTTTTTCGCCATTTTTATTGTTTTACTATGAAAAGTTACAACTCTAACATCACTACGTGTACGCCGACTTTAACAGATATTTAAACAGCAAGTTTTAACATCATGTTTTAACTGCGTTTCAAGTTAGGTGTAGACTGCATGTAACAGGCGTCTTAACAGCCGTGTCAAGACGGCAAGAAAACAGTGAAATTTGCAGTCTATATCTGACAGTAACAGTATTTTGCTGTTCCTGTTAGTGTTCTTATGCCAAATTAATTAAAAATTACTAATATGAAGGCAGCAACTGCACGATATTCTTTTTATTTTAAGCGCCACCTTAATGTTCTTAAGTAGATTTTTATTGTTCAAAAAAAAAAGAGAAAATTTTTTAGAACACATCAAAAAACATATTTGGATAACAGAAAAGATTTCACAAGCATACAAATGCACACAAAAAATTTAAAAAAATTATTTAAAACTTTAACATCGTTTGACGGCGTTGGTGTGACAATAAAGACCCAAAATTTAGAAACAAAAGAAAAGAGGCCAAACCAAATTCAAAAATAAAAGACTGCAATTGTTTCTAGCCACCGCGGTCATTATTTATAAAATACATAAAGAGTAGTAAATAAAAACGGCTTATTTAATAAAAAGAAAAGAAAGTAAATAGGTATTATTTGAAAAAGACATTTTATTAGTTTTAAAATCGCTGGAGACATCGTATACGATTAAAATATGTACGTGCATATAAAGATACACTTGACAAATGTCATATGTATGTCATAGGTACGACCCATGTTTAAAAAACCAACGTATTTCGAAATTTCTCTGGCAAATAATTTATATTTTTTATTATAGTAGTATGTATTTACCTTAACGCGCACAAAGGCAGATCCCATTAACTCATTGATATCTGTCATGATTGTCATACAGTCAGAAAGAAAAAAACAACAACAATTACTGCTGTATAAACGTTTTTGTTTTCAAATTTTATTTAAATTTAATTTGTTCTGCTGCTTATTCAGATGATGATGTTATTTTTTGTATTTTTTTATTACTGATGTTGTTGTTGCTGCTGCAGTTGTTTTGTTTAATATTTTTTTTTTCTTCTAATTTTTCTCTCGTAATCGTTGTGTTCAAATATCAACAACCTAATTTTTCTTCTTTTCTAGCAGCTGGTAGTTAATTTTGTTGCAGATAGATCTCTCTTTTTTTAATTTTAGCCTCAAACAATTAACAACAAATAACTAATAAATTTGCACAATATGTTCCAATTTTTACTTATGTATAATCAAATGCACATTCGTCGAAATAACACAATTATAATGCAAGCACAATACTATGTCGTCACACTGTAAGATTCATACTCGTATGTATTGACAAGTGAAACACCTTTTTGTTTTAGCTGCTCACCACAAAACACACTTGTTGGTGGGCCGTTAAATGAGAACTAAATTGAACCAAATTGAATTGAACTGACTTAAGTAAACACTAGTAAAGAGTTTAATGCACAACGAACTTCGAGAACAAAGCGGAATAATATAAAAATGTCGTAATCACAAATGTTTGAATTTTTGTTTAATACACAATGATTGTAGGGGGCTTTGAGGGGGGTTTTTTTTTCGTAAGAAAGTTATTTGATACTTCTTTCAGAACTAATTCCTACAGAGCTCAAAAAATTTAACACAAAAAAAAATATTATAATTTTTAATTATTTAACTGTTACTTCGTATAATAGTTTTCGGTAGAGAAACGTTTAAAATGTTTTCAAAAATCGCTTTAGCTATTAGTACTTATCAGAGTGACCATATTGGTTTATTTGGATTTAGCTCTAAAATCTCCATTTAGCTCACAGCTTAGCTTTTAAAATTCATTTAGGCCTAGTTTTTGACTGCGTATCTAAATACAAAATTAGTTAATTTTCATTTAAATTTAAGTTGTATTTAAATGCAAGTTCAGTTTATCAGTCTTAAATAATTGTCCTTATTTAAATGCAATGAAAGTGTAGCAGCTTTACTTAAATTCCAAATATTATGGAAAGTTTTCCATAGAACAACTGTTTGTTAGTGGCAGAATAGAAAAATTCTTAGAAAAACTTAATAATTTTATTTCATGCAATGTTATCTTTAATTAATTATCATATTGTGCTATTGTTTAGTGCAAAATTAGCAACTAATTTTCAAATATACTCTACAGGCAATAACTCGTATGTGTGTTTTGTTTACATTTTTTGTACTAATACAAATGCAAGCACATAAAAACCATATGGCATGTGAGACAAACTTAAATAAGATTTAAATGAAAAAGTTTGGGCTTTTAAGGCCCAGCTTTTGACTGCGTACTTAAATACAAAATTAGTTAATTTTCATTTATATTTAAATGCAAGTTCAGTTTATTAGTACTAAATAATTGTTTCTATTTAAAAGCGATGAAAGTGTGGCAGCTTTACTTAAATTCCAAATATTATGGAAAGCGTTCCATAGAACAGCTATTTGTTAGTGGAAGAATAGAAAAATTCTTAAAGAAAAATATTAAATTTATTAACGGCATAGAACAACTTATTAATTTTATTTCATGCGAAGTTATTTTTAATTAATTATTATATTGTGCTGTTGCTTAGTGCAAAATTAGCAACTAATTTCAAATATTTTGTGTGTGTGATTTGTTTATCTTTTTTGCACTAATACAAATTCAAGCACACAAAAACGATATGGGATATGAGAAAAACTTAAATGAAGAAGTTTGGACATTTAAGTTCAGTCAAAATTTTTAGTGAAAAACTGATTTTCGTATTTAAATGGCATTTAAAGCTAAATAACATTTAAATGCGAACTCAAAAACTGGTCCTAAATTTAGTCCAAATTTGTAGTGTAAAAATGATTTTCGTATTTAAATGGAACTTAAAGATAAATAACATTTAAACACGAAATCAAAAACTGGGCCTTAGTGTTTTAGAACCAGTTTTTGACCACGTATTTAAACGTCATTTAATCTTAAGTTAAATTTAAGCAGTAAAATTTACTTTTAACCCTCTAGTGCCCAATTTTATTTTTTTTTTTATAAAAAGTGTTATTGCGCTTTAGATTTTTTTCAAAGTAAAGAATATTAAAAAAATGTTCTTTTGGCTAGATCGGGAGCTATAGCGCCGGAAACCTAGATCACCTCTATCGCGGTCTTGAAATATGAAGCCAGCAAATGTCAAAGCAATTTTTTTATTGTGAATAAAATATTTTATATAAAAAAAGAAACAGCAACAACAACAAAGATATGCAGAAAATAACCTTCTAGTCCCCAAGACCTCCTCTGATGGGGTAAATTTATTGCTGACTTATTAGGTACCCAAAATTCCTTTGATTTTTTTTTTTTGTACTTTGTCTTTTGTCATTTAAAACTTAAGTTGATGCTTTTTGTAGCTATCACAGTCATTTGAAGTTGGAAAGTTGTGCAATATGGAAGAAATAATTATTTTGCAAAAAGTGTGAATTTAAAAACATTTTTTTAATATATTTACACAGTTATCAGCGACTGTGTCACTGATGGAGTAAGGAAAGAAAAAAAAGAATAAAAAAAGGGGAAAAGGCTTTACAAGCTTTTTACTGATATTGGAATGTAGCTTGTGTAAAGGCGGTCTTGGGAAAACTCGGACAAAAATATATAAGGTAAGTTCGAAAGTTTAACCTTTTAGGAAATAAAAATATCAGAAATTTTCTGTATTTTAGTAACATCCTTTTATTACCAGAACTGCGACATTATTTTCAGAGTCGGTTTAAGCTATATCTCGATTATGTATCGACCGATATCGGGCAAAAATTTTGTTTGCTTGTAATCGTCATGCTAAATATTATTATTAAGTTTGATGCAACAGAAATAGTTTTTTTTTCAAAACTTTATACAAAAAATTGACCAAATAAATGTTTTTTCTTTAATTTTGAATACATCTCTTAATCGACTTTTCTATCAATACTGATTTAGAATATACGAGGGCTAATCAAAAAATTTGCGTTATTGTAAATTTTTTCAAAAAGTGTTTATTTATTCATTAATAACTATCTTTTCCCTCTTAAAGTAATCCCCCTCAGATATAATACACTTATACCAGCGTTTTTTTCAATCCTCGAAACACTTCTGAAACTCGAAACACTTCGTCACTAGTTACGCCTTTTTTGAGGAAATCTGGATCGTCATTGACGATGTTCTATAGCTCTTGAGCGATGTCCATGCGACGTTGTTTTTGCTCAAAATTTAGTAAAAAATCGAAGAGCACACCAAAACACAACTTACTTTTTTATCTATCAAAAACAAACTGACAATCCAAAATGGCTAATATTGACAATATAATACAACAAATTTGTGTACCAACATAACAGAAAAAAATGTGAGAAAATCGTACATACGTAACTCACCCCTTTTTTATGACTTTGGGGGAAGAATTAATCAAAATCCTTTTTTAGTCCGATCCGTCCAGTGGTTTGAGATGTGCGTTGACAGATCACTATGTCAGTCTTTGAGTATATATATTTATATTTACATGTTTGTGAAGGGTATAAAAAAATCTGCGAAATGTAAGGAGAAAAATATAAAAAAGTAAGGAATTAAAAAGTATATATAAGTACAAAAATAGAAAAAAATTTAAGTTTATTCACTTTATTAGCTAATAATATTGATACCAATAAAAAAAATTATATACAACTTGTTTTAAATGTTTCCTAGCTGTAATAATCAGCTACCACAATCATCAGCAGACTTAAAAACCTTTGAAACATATTCTGAAACCTTCAACTTTATATCCCAATATTCAAAATAAATTCTTGAGAATTAAAATAGAAAAATGTTTTAATAATATCTGTCAAAACACAAAAAACTTTTTCGTTTGCACACGTCTCTACTTATATTTACGTGTAATTGATAATGCGTAATAACGCATCAAGGATTTCATATTGCATTCCAGTTGGAAGCCACAGCACACTTTTAATACATCTCAATAAAATTTACTTAAAATAAAAATGTTGTTTGTTCTGATTGCTGCTAAATTTCTTTCATGGGTAGAAAATAGTTTTGATATGCATTCTTATGTGTATTCAGTTAAATGTAACAACAAAGGGAAGTGTTCTTACTAAACCATCTACACGAGCAATCAATTTTATATCATATATAAATGTCTTAAATGACATATACGAGGGCGTTTCGGAAACTTCTTAGCCTAGCACAAAAAGCGCGGTATAAACAGAAAAAAGTTAAGTGTTTTGGAAACTCTCATCTCTGTTATGAACATATGTTAAGTTTGTTTCGATCTGGTAACTCCTTCATATAGAAACAGGTGTTCACAAAAGACGCATCCCCGATTTTTTTTCAATGGAAAAATTAGAAATGTGTGGTGTCATTAAATATTTACATAAAAAAGGTTTATCGGGACAAGAAATTCATAATGATATGGTGAATTGAAGATGAACCACGTAGTGGACGTCCAAAAACAGCAACAACAACAGAAATTGTAGCCAAAGTGTATGATATGGTGTAACCAAAGTGCATGATATGGTATTAAATAATCGACGAATAAAAGTGCGTCAAATAGCTAATATCATGGGCATCTCAAATGATCGAGGCCATTTAATTTTGCATGAAGAACTATAGATGAAAAAGCCTTCTGCAAAATGGGTGCCACATTTGTTAACAGTCGACCAAAAACGCATAAGAGTGAACATTTCTCAAGCTTGTTTGGATCGTTTTAAGCGAAATAAAATGGATTCTAAGCGTCGTTTCATAACTGTTGATGAGACATGGATCCACCACTATACTCCAGAGACAAAAGAACAATCCAAGCAATGGACTGAAGCTGGAGGAAGTGCCTTAAAGAAGGCAAAAGCAATTCAATCGGCTGGTAAGATTATGACAACGGTTTTTTGGGACTTCAAAGGTATTTTATTGATTGACTATCTGCAAAAGGGTAAAACAATAAATTCAGAGTACTATTGCAACCTTTTATATCAATTAAATGTACAAATTCGAGAAAAACGTCCTGGCTTACTACACAAAAAAAATAATTTTTCATCAAGACAACGCACAAGAGTGTTTTAACAATGGCTAAAATCAACGAATTAAATTACGAGTTGCTTGACCACCCACCTTATTCTCTTGATTTAGCTTCCAGTGACTTTTACCTGTTCCCAAATCTAAAAAAATTTCTTGCTGGAAAGCGTTTTACCTCAAATGAAGATGCAATTACAGTTGTAAACCACTATTTTGAAGACCTTAAGGAAAAGAATTGCTAGAAAAGCGTTGGACTAAGTGTATTGAAGTTTCAGGAGATTATATTGAAAAATAAAAATATTTTTGAAAACTAACTATTCTCTTTCATTGATTAGCTACGAAGTTTCAGAACCGCCCCCGTATATATAAGAATATACCTGCAAAAATTATAATATACTCGTATTGATTTCAAATATCAATATGATATCAAAAGTAGTTGAGCAAAGTGCAAACTACTGTACAAATCGTCAAATGCCAAATCGAAAATCAAGACGCGAAAAAAGTTTTAAAATCCCCACGTTTGGTAAGAAACCGCTCAGTGTGACAGCCCTGTTTTTAGGGCTGATTGAATTCGCCTTGGGCAAAATAGTTAAAAACAAAAATTAGTACTGCCACACTTTATAAAGTTAAAGGTATGCCATATTATATTACCAGAAGGTTTAAGTCCCCGATAAGAACAGAAACAAAAGCTTGAACAAAATGCGTTTAAAAGGTGAAATAATTTACTTTAATGATTTAACACATTGAAGGCAGCATACTACCGGTTTCAACAATGTAAAATTTACATAAATGATTTTTCACCACAAATAACCTGAACAAACGCTGTTTTTCTCATGCATATTTTCCTTCAAAATCGAAAGCTATTGCTTATCGCTCTAGTGCCCAATTTTTTTTATAAAAAAATATAATTGCGTTTTAGCTTTTTCTAAAAGTAAATAATATAAAAAAAAAATGTTTTTTGGTTATATCGGGAGCTATAACGCCGGAAACCTAGATCGCCTCTAGGCGGTCTTGGAATATAAAGCCAACAAATGTCAAAGCAATTTTTTTATATTGCGAACAAAATATTTTATTTAAAAAAAGGAACAGTTTACAACAAAGATATGTAGAAAATAAGCAATAGCTTTAGATTTAAACAGCGTTTGTTCAGGTTGTGGCGAAAATCATAGCAGCAGTCTTTGAAAGACACAGGTTTATGTTACACCTTCGACAAACAATTTGAGTTTCGGAATTGCAACCAGCAAACTTACTACAAGTTTCTTTGCCAGCGCGTGATAAAAAATGTGAAAAATGGCCAACTCCATCGTAACGGACATCTGTAGGCGGTAAAAAATTTGTTGTCCTGTTTTTTAACTTCTTGGCGTGGGTGACCCAAATCAAAAAGCCTCGTTTAAAAAAAACAATCGTTTAAAACTTCACCACAACCACCTGAAATGAATTTATCAATAACATTTGTACATTTTTATGCCCTTGAAATAAATATTTTCGTTATGTTAATGTTCCTTATTGCCATATTATGGAAATTATTAGGTTATATCTAAGAATATTATGAATTGCTATTGTTATACATTAAAACTGGATATTTAGTTCAAATTTTTTTTCCGAAATTTGAAATGGCGTTGTGCATACTAGGAGAAACTGTAAACTGATAGTAGGTATCTGTAATCACTTTGTTTGTTAGCTATATTAAGCATATGTACTATTAAAGTATTGAAAAAACTTTTTGTAAAAAAATTAAATAGACAACTAAAATTAAACGTTATTTTTTACATTTCATTTGCTAAAACCTATAAACACCCTTTCAAGTATGTTTTACGTTCTTCAACATATTCATTAGTGGATTTTTCACATATTCAATTTTCATTTATTCTACTGAAATTACTTACTAAAAATCGTTAACACCATCTTTATGCTTGGATTGTGTGATAAAACAAATTGGTCATTAATACAAATGAATACAAATAAATATAAGTACTCCACTAACGCTACCATTTATCTGACTACTATTGTAGTCATTCTATACCTTGTGTTTACTGGATTTTATATTTCTTTGTTATTAACTTATATTTCCGTCTCTTTTGGTAACACAATTTTCGAAATTATTAGTTTTCGATATTGTCACAGAATTCGAATCCGTTCGGAAGTCGCTTTTGTTTATTCGGAAAACAAAAAATCAAAAATATTTCAGAATAAAATTTTACTTTTCGTTTCAAGAATAAATATATTATTTTCTAACAATTGAGTTTTTATTCGCTATTTTAGCTCCCAACATGTATACCAATAAAAAATTATAAATAGCTTGTTTTCTATGTTTCCTAGCTTTCTATATGTCGACATTTCGTAGGAACTACCCTAATCATCAATAGACTTTAAAAATTTTTGAAAGATATTCTCAAACATTCAACTCTATATCCCAACAATCTAAATAAATTGTTGAGAATTTAAAAAGAAAAATGCTCTAATAATACCTGTCAAAACACAAAAGCAAGCTTTTTCATTTATACACGTCTCTAACATTTCTTTACACCTTTAAAGTTTTATTCCCGAATGCCACATCTTTTTGCACAATGTTTATTGAACAACATTTTTGTTTTTTCTATGATAAAACATCAAACGATACAAGCGTCAAACTGATCGAAGATAAAATTACTTATTATAATAGGAATGATTTCGTCAAATCCACTTAATTTGTTTATAATGGAAACGTACTATTAGATGATCATCAAAGCCACTGCCAGCTTACTTTTAAACAGAAAAAAAAATCATAGCGGCGGCGTGAAATCGGGTTGCAAGTGGTTGACTCGAACTTTTGCTTATCACATTTGTTGTTGTTTTCGTTGTTGGATTCGGCAATTTGCATTTGAATTTTGTTACTTTATTAAAATATGTCAACAGTCTTGATTACCCAGGAATTATTCGATAATATGGACTTTGATTCTCAAACAGGCTGTACAAATTCAGTAAGTGTTAAAAATTAATAACCGTTTTACCACAATTAGCATCTATATGTTTCCAATTTTCTTGTTTAAACAGCCAGCAAACGCAACAAGTGGTGAAGGGGACAAAAATCCATCTGCTTTGATAGTATTTGCCAACAGCGATATCAATGCGGCAATATATCATTTGATCCAATCTTTGAAATCACCTTTTGACCCGCAAGCTATTGCTACCGTTCTGGTGCAAGAATCAGTCAAAAAAGACTTCATCGAGAAGCTATTACAACAAAGCCAAGTTAGTAATTTCAATAAAGTTAACGGAAACGAACATTTTAATAAAGCTGTGGAAACTGCTAAAACGCTGAAAGCTCATTTTGTATTTCCACACAGAAGTGAAGAAAAGCACTATCAACCTTGTATTGTATGTGATTTTTCTCACGAACAGTTGGGTGCAACAACTCCATCGGGAATTGTTACTTTGCACACTTTTCGTACAGCCAAAGAGGCAATACTTCTGCTTAACAAGGAATCATTGCAATTTACAAACATTTCCATATGGCAAGAAAATCATGGTCATGCTTATGAATTGGTTCTACAACTTAGATCCAATATTTTCTTTATCAATTGCCATCTAATGCCACTAAATGTTTTGGAGGAGAGTATCAGCCAGAAGAAAAACTATGTCATAGTGGATAAATCTTATCACTATGAGACAATGTATCATGATGGAATACAAAAAAGTATTGCATTTCCAATTGGAAGTATATTTGCCAATTAAATGAGTTGTTTAGGGCATAAGCACATATGCAAGTATACCTACCTATTACCCATTAAAAACCGCATTTATAGAAACTATAAAGAAAGTTAGAATAAACTATAAAATTTTATATTTTCATAAAGTTTTGTTTATATTGTCTGTTTTGTATGGGAGTGCTTAGACTGGATTTTCGATTTATGATGAAGTGCCATATAAAAATGTTCTTAGAGGAAATATTTAACTACCGATTTTAATTAATTAAGCTTTTAGTCACTTAGTCTCATAATAAACAACAGTTCTGTCAGCATCTCACTGTCCAACAAAAAATTTATTAAATAATAAGTAGTTCTGAGTGATTACTATACTAGACATATGTAGGTATGTAAATGCTGTTTTTAGTTTAGTCCTTTCTATGGATATATAGCAGTGTTGTTTTTACTAGTTTTCCTGCATTATTAACAGTTTCTCCCCTAAACACTTTCTGTATGCCTTAGCAAAAGTATGATTAAAAACTATAAGCCGGTTTTGTCGAGCCGAGTTTTGTGCTAAGCAAGTCCATTTAATTTTGTTTATGTAGATATGTGTTCTTAATTATAAAATAAAATTTTAAAACTAAAAGAATTTTTGGATAAAAACATGACGCATTAAACGCATAGATCACAGCAGACAACCCGACTTCACGCCAGCAAATGCTGCAACCGGAAATTGCAGTCGTGTAGTTCACTACTGAATTATATTGAACACGACAGCATCATAAATTAATTTAAATAAAAGTGTAGTTCAGTGTGACCACCTTAGAGTTTTTAGGTTTAGAAAATTCTGCTGAGTTTTGCCTATATCTAACTTTCATGAAAAAGTTCTATAGAAAAGTCTGAAAAAGAGCAATTTAACCTAAAAGAGTTTTTGTTTGCCACGCTTAATTCAAGTTAGTCGAGCGTTCTAAATTGAAAATCGGATATATGTAAGTATATTGTGATCTATAATGAGAACATTATTAAAGAATTGAAACTACGACAACGTCTCGGATTTTTCAAAATGTGAACTAAAAAATTATTCGACTCGAGAAACAAAAATTTACACCCGCTTCGTTTAAAACTTTTATTTATTTATTTAATTATAGGTACACCCATTCAACAAGACTTACTGCCTGGCTCATGATGTCGTTTCGTAAGCGTTCGTCATATTTTTTAAGGTTAAAAAACCTATTCCGAAACCTTTTTTAAGCTTTATATTTCACTGATCTTGTATCATTTTCCTTGTTTGCATCCGATATATCTGTAAGTTGAATAATAATTGACTATAAGTCAATTAATTTTAATATAAAACATTAGCGAACGTTAACGAAACGACATCGTGAGCCAGGTAGCTAGAGTCGTATAATTGTAGTATGGCTTTTTACAAATCATTACAATTTAAATTTAGTCATAGATACGAGTACAATTACAAAGAATTTAACAGCCTGTTCGACGATATCGAATTAAAATGTATGCGAAAGAAAGCTAGTCACTCACATTCGAATAAATTTGGGTTCGTTTATGACACTATTGTTCATTCGCATGAACTTATGTATTTTAATTGAATTTTGACACTTCGTTCGCATAGAATAAAGTTAGAAAAAAACATAAATCAATTTTCTTTCGCCTAGAGTGCGAATGAACTTAACCTTTCGACATCGGCGAAATGGCTGTAAATAAAACAATTTAATATATAAAATCTAAACAAAGAGATAGTTAAAAAAAAAAGAAAGATACAAAATTCAAAATAATTTTACAATTTAACAACAAGTTTGCAACTACTATTATAAAAATCGAAAAGACATATCCTAGACTGCGTTGCATTGCTAATGGTTTGTAAGGATGCTGGTATTGAGTGCCATAGTCGTATAGTGTGAATAGAAAATTGCCCATCAGATATTAATTTTCTAAATCGTATCTGGACCAAGTTTTTGTTCCTCCTTGATTGCTCCCTGATACCTCCCATAGATGAGACTTCCACAACATACATG
The DNA here is from genome assembly GCA_914767995.1 of Thecocarcelia acutangulata. NCBI lineage: Eukaryota > Metazoa > Arthropoda > Insecta > Diptera > Tachinidae > Thecocarcelia > Thecocarcelia acutangulata. The sequence goes on from OU612095.1 coordinate 72,167,027, forward strand.
TTCAACTAGTTCGTTAGGTAGAGACTTATGAAGAAATTTACTAGTCATGCCATTCTTAATAAAAATGGCAACTACACCACCATGTGTAAATCTGTCACAACGATACATTTTGAAACCAGGTAGCTCATATATGCCATCAGGAATATTTTTATTCAAGCACGTCTCCGATACACAAATTACATCAACTGACGAGTTTTCGAAAATACAGCGGTATACATCAATTTTTTTTTAATTCTGTGCGTTAATATAACAGATATTTATGCCAGATCTCTGCTTGCGACAGATACGAAACATGTTGAAAGTAGTGTCACGGGAACTCATTAAATTTCTATCGTCAGTTGACATAAATTTTTTTAATATTTAATGCAATGAGACAACGCAGGTAGGAGAGGGCAACATAATATATACTAATGAATGAAAGTAAATAACTTAAAATAATAATTATATAAAGCAATAGAAGCGAAATATCACACTGCAGGAAAACTCTAGTCCAGTATAACATGTGATACATCATTGTGAATTCGGAAAAACTTTTTTAAATCAATAAATTCATCGATTCGTAAAGACATGCAACTAAAATGACTCGTCAAGTCAAATCAACTGGCATATTAGAGGGAATTAGTGTTGTCTGGAAAATCTAAGAAGCGAGATTTGGTTACGTTATACTTGAAACAATAAAATTTGTCCTGCATTTTGGACTTTCTGATGGCCAATCAGGAAATCAGGGAAGCATTTGACAACTACCAGAAAGCGATATGAATATTACATAACTTACACGCTGCTAATGATGATGCTAAAAAAAGGGTAAAATTAATAGAAGGATGCAACATATTTTCCGGTTCACTGATTTAAAGGCCCTTAAAAGTCTATATTTAACAGCCCGTATCTTTTGCAATTTTTGACCGACTGCAAAATTTTAAAATAGAAATGGAAGTTAGACATCTTGAGATATCATGGCAAAAGTGGTTTCTTAACTAAAGAACTTTTATTGAGCAATTTATAAAAATAAGTGCAAAAATCTGCTTTATTTTTCGGTTCACTTGAATAAAGGCATTTTATTTTATTTTTATTATTTTTAAAGTAAGCGATGATTTTTTTGTATGGAGCTATAGTTTCTTACACCTTAATCCATTTGCGGGTCAAAATAGCTATAAAAATCAATCAGAAAAAAAAACGTTCTCAACTGATGCAATTACCAACGAACAGCAGTGTTTTTATACCCTTCACAAAGATGTATAGATGATATTTTTTCATTTCCGACCCTATAAAGTATATATGTATGTATATTCTGAATCAGAATTGATAGTAAAATCGATTAAGCGATTTCCGTCAGTCGGCCGTTTCTGAGAAAACCATTTTACTTAAAAACTTTTTTCACCATTCTATTACTCTATCAATTCATAGGTTTGCTATTGAAATTCAGCTGTGATATATCCAAAATTCCGAAAAAAAAATTTTACAATTTTGTATGAAAATTAAAAAAAAAATGTTTTCTTTTGCTTCAAACTTGGCACAATTATCTGGCAAGGTAGATCAAAAGCAAAAAAAAAAGAAAAAAATCCCGTGATATTGGCCCATATACATACATATAGTATGTACATATGTATATCCGAGATATAGTCTAAACCGATTTGGACATGAAAATGTTGCGTAAGCGAAATTAAACAACTTTCTTTTTCTTAAAATCAGTTCTGGTAATAAAAGGAGGTTACCCAAACACAGAAAATGAAAATTTCCGATATCGGTCCATATATCCGAGATATAGTCTAAAGCGATTTTTCTATTAAAACATTTTTTTTTTTTTTGCTTATATGCAGTTTTGGTAATAAAAGTAGATTACTAAAATACGGAAAATTAACATTTCCGACATCGGTCTATATACATTATATACCCGAGATATAGTCTGAACCGATTGCTCTATTAAAAAAAATTTTTTTTGCCTTAAAGCAGTTTCGATAATAAAAAGAGATTACTAAAATCCATATATAGCCGAGGTATACACCCAATTTTCACGATGATTTTTTCAAACGTCTTTAAGTCATGTCTTTCATGTTTGTAGGCAAATTTGACATAATAGAAAGAGAGGTAAACAAAAAGACACGAACTCTGTTTTGCGTGTTTTTTTCCTAGGTCCTTTTTGTTATCATTTGTAATATTATTATTTTTCATTTACATTCGTTCGGCAAGATGACTACCTCGATGCTAACAAAAGGATAAAAAGAGACAACTACAATTGAAAAAAGACATGTCTTAAAAAATCATGATGAAAATGTAACATGATTTTGGTAGCACCTTTAAAATAAAATAAAAAAAAAACATGTCTTTAAAAGTCGTCGTGAAAATTTGGTGATAGTCTAAACCGATTTTGATATGAAAACCATTTTGTTGCTTAAAAGCAGTTCTGGATATAAAAGGGGATTGCTGTTTGCTGTCTGGTTTTAATATTTTATATTTGTAAAAAATGCAACCCTGATTCAATGAAAAATCTTATCAAATCAGATTTCTAAAAATGGTAAAGTGCCATGGGATGTCAAATATCTTACCGCTTTACATTCGCACTATCACAGTTGCACGTATTATTTGAATTTTTGACAAGTCTTAATACAAAGTGTGATAGTTTTTTTTTTTTTGTTGTTGCTTAAAATCAGTTCTAGATATAAAAGAACGTTGCTAAGATACAGAAAATGGAAATTTCAAGTTTTCGTATATTTTGGCATATCATTGTAAACTTGACAGTACGATCAAGTTTGCATCCTTTTCCATTCTCTTCTCCCCGTTCTCCCACAAACGGAAGACTTGACAAGTTAAACTTGATGTGTGTAAACTGACACATATATCTTTTCTTATTTTTCAAGTAAGAGAATTTTTATGAGTATTTTTATATTCTTCACAAAAATGTTAAAGGTATATACATATAAGTTTGTGATTCCGTTTGTTTATTCGTAATTTTTTTTTAATTACTCGTACTTTGAAAAACAGCTGAATCTTTTCACAGAAAAAGTAACTGTAAAATATTTGCTACAGAAAATAATGTTAAAGAACGGCAACTGAAAGTAAAAACTAATGAAGTCTTTGTTCTTTAGCAACAAAACATCAAAAACGTTTACGTAAATCGAATAAAATTATTTTGCATTTGTTTTTAGAGCAGACATTACAAAGATAACTTTTCAGATGTTCCCCATAACGAAACCACCACAGCCGCAGTTATAATTTGTAATGTTTTTACAAAGATATAAATAATTATTTTCTCATAATACGCCCACTGTTGTATTATTATTATTATTCATTTTGTTTTGCTTTTCACTTCGTACCTCCACCAGTCTAACAGCTACTTCGCGCTCACCACTAACTTTGTGCTCTATTGTTATCTAATCAGTGATGCCGTTGTGTTACAAAAGTTGTAATTTATATCTCAATAGGTCACATTTGACAATCGAATTTGAAAGCATGAACTAAGAGCTTTATTAAAATTGTATCTGACGATATATTTCTGGTTTAATATATTTTTCTTATCTTAGTAATCAAAACCGAGAGATACCTAACAAACTGTTTTAGTTTTAGCAGCGTTTTGTTTAATCGCAAGATCTAGGTGACAAATTTATGCGATTTTCACACTTTTCTTTTAAAAAATTCATGGTTTCTCTTGCTATGTGAAAATTGACGTCTAAATCATAAATTTTTCGGTACAAAAAGTTTCAGATCATCCCCCTGCAACGATTTCCATACCGATATTATTTCAATTATCCACACCCTATATTTGCAGTACGTTATTTTTAACACGCTTTTTGTTAGTCGTTTGCAGTTTCAGCTGTTTTCCACATATGCTGCTTACTGGTTGGTCTTCATCGTCAGAGGATGAGTAATATGCAACAATAAAATTTTCACACAAATTAAATAAACACAAATTTCACAAAAATTTTACTATTTACATGTTTTTTTTCGTTTTTTATAAATAGTTGTATGATACTTATTTAACAGGGCGTTTCAAAATCATTTAATTTAACGTAATCTCTTAGTGGCTGGTCACACACAGCAACTTTAGTTGGGCAATTCTTGACTTTATAGAAGCTTTCGGTGAGAGGAATAAGTAGGGAAAAAGAATTGCCGGTACTCGGCAATTCTCAGCAATTCCTTACTTTTCTCTCATGTATGTATGTGTATGTGCATATACAATGTACATTGCATGAAACAAAAGGTAGAGAACTGCTTAAGAATTGCCGAAAAAAGTTTTTGTGAGTGGACAAGAAAGCAATTCCAAAAGAAAATTGCTAAAAAGTTGGGCAATTAAAATCGCTGTGTCTGACCTTAGACTTACATTGCGATTTACAAGGCAGCTTTAATACGGTAGTAGTATAAACACAGCTGTCTTTCGTTTCCTTTGCGTAAATTTGTCAAAAACAGATACAGCCCGTTTACCAATTTCGAAAGAAAATGAATGCGAAAGAAAGCTAGTCAATTCGAATCAATTTGGGTTTGTCTATCTCACTGTCATTCGTTCGCATATTTTTATGTGTTTTGACACATCGTTCGCATAGAAAAAAGTTAGACAAAGCCATTTTTTTTCTCGCTTAGATTGCGACCGCAAGCATGCTGTCGAGATTGGCAAACTGGCTGATAGATTTCATTGCTTTTTCAAAAAAAATTATGACAACTGTTCGTAAGTTCTACCAACAAAATACATGTTGATGTTTTTTGGTGTTGTATTTATTGTAATTCTGCCACTAGCTATTACAGCTGCCTTGGTGATTTATTTACAAAATTTTGCCGAATTTAAAAAATTTTGTCAAAAACTTAGACGGAAACACAAGAGTGTAAATTTGACTGCAACTAGGAGAGCTGCCATACATCTCCAAAAACCTTGGTCTTCTTCAATGCTTTAATTGCAGCATGATCTTTGGAATTTTATAATGAATGCATGCTTCATCTACAGTTATATAACGGCGTAAAACCTCATCCGAAGTGCTATTGAACATCGTCAGATACAGGGTGGCGCAGAACTGCATAATTAAGATGCTGTTCGTACGAGGGCGAATTGATATTGCAGCTACCTAGCGCTAGATGACAGCACAAACAAACAAAATTTTTTTTTAAATTGCGTTCGATGACGTTTGACAGTCAGCTGTTAAAATTTCATCCAAATTCAACGATTAGTTTATTTGTTGCAGTCGTTTGAAATAAGCAACTTTTGTGTTTCTTGAAAAATGGAAAAAGTGAATTTTTTGCAGTGATTAAACACTGTTATTTGAAAGGGAAAACAGCGAAAGAGGCAAAAGAAAAGCTCGACAAACATTAAGGTGATTCTGCTCCCACAGATTATATGGTAAAAACAATACCATAAACAGGAAGGCCAAAAGAGGTGGTTACTGAGGAAAATATCAATATTAAAAAACTTGACTCACGGCTGAGTCAAGTTTTTTGAAATGGTAAACATATCATATGAACGTGTGTTCAGCATTTTGCATGAACATTTGTATAAGAAAAAGCCATCGGCAAGATGCGTACCGCATTTGCTCAGTGTCGAACAAAAACGAGTTCGACAAACCACTTCACAGCGGTGTTTGCACATGATTAAGCGAAATCTTGTGAATTTTTGGCGTCGATTAATAACTGTTGATGAAACGTGGGTCGGCTACTACACACCACTGAAGCCAAAAATCATTCGAAACAATGGGTGGAAGCTGGTGGAAGTGCTCCGAAGAAGGCGAAGACAGTGAAATTGGCTGGCAAGGCTATGTCCACTGTATTTTGCACACGATTATCTTGAAAAAGGATCCACAATCACAGGAAAGTATTATCGTGCATTATTGGATCAATTGATTGATGCAATAAAAAAAAAAACAACCACATAAAAAGAAGAAAAAAGTGCTCTGTCTTCAAGACCATGTGCTGGTTCACTCAGAATTAGATACGGTGCTAAAATTACGTGAAATATACTTCGAATTGGCTGATCATCACCATGGATTATAGTCCAGTTTGAGCCCCTAGTGACTTTTTCCAGTTTCCAAACTTGATAAAATGGTTTAAATACTTGAAAAAATGGTTTAAAAAAGTTGGTAGATGGTTTAAAAAAGTTGGAATATCATCTGAATAAGTGTATTGAGCTAAAAAGAGACTATATTGAGAAATAAATGGTTTTTGAAAAAAATGATGTTTCCTACTTATGTAGGTTACTTCAACCAAAATCCTTTGGACGGACCTTTGCGATAATCCAATTGTGCCGATGTCTTCTTGTTGATACGTTACATATTTTCTTTCGTGAGGACCGTACGTGGTCTTCCAGTACACAGAATGTGTCTTACTGTACCATGTTGTCGAAAGTTTGCAACCAGGCGGTTTATTGTACATGCTGATGGTCCAGCACTCACATTAAAAAATCGACGATAAGCACTTTGTGTCAAAATAATTGACCTTTGCCAAAAATTTTTGATCGCTGTTCTGTTGAGTAGTGGTCCATGTTAAATTCCCTAAGTATTCGTCACAAAGTTCTGAATTAAAAATAATATAAAATAAAAAATATAGATAAACTAAAAAATTTGTCGAACATTCAAACCATAAAGGCATTTCTGTGCCACCCACACGATTGCGCTAATGGTCGACTACGATTGATCGCGACTATCATCTCGCGGAAAGTTTTTTCATGTTCCTGTAAAATATGATGAACTTGCTCAGCCGACACGCCAACAGCCTCAAAAACATGCTTACATTCTCCGATCATCCTATATTGTTTTATAAATTTTGTCGATGATTTCTGGCATGATGATCATTTTTAGTCGACCTAAAGGAGCGGCTTTATTTGTGCTACTACGACCACAATGAAACTCAGTAATCACTTCTTTACCACTGAAATTGATAGTGCTCCATAATATTTGATTTTGATAGAGTTTCTATAATATTTATCAAGTCTTTCTTGCTTCTAGTCATGTTGTTTTACATAAAGAATAGGCCAAAATCAATAGTTTTCTAATCAGAGGTCACATATTCTTGTGAAGATTTGTTACAGCCTATCATCTTCACAACCAATTAAGGCGCCTTTACATGGTAATACAAATATTTAGATCTGTCAAAAATGTGTGTAGAATAAAGGAAAACGTACCGTGTAAAAAAAGTACTCGGTAGGAGAGAAATCCAAAAAAATGACAAGCGGTAAATCTTCATTTTCTAAAAGGTTTCAGATAACTCAGTACTCTCATCACATCAGAGATGTATTGTTAAATTTGCATGGACAGCACTTCAAGTACAGGATGGCAGATGAAAGCTGCTACAAAAAACAAAATGTAATAACTTCTTTTCTGTGTAACTAACCTGTTCCATTTTTGTTGTGTTTTATAGATTGATCTTTAAATTTAACTAAAATGGAGAATTGGGACAATGAAACAAGAATTTAGATATTGCAACGCTTTCACGCCTTAGACTCCGTTGTTTCCGTCTAAAGAGGATATAGGCGCACGTTTGGCGGCACTTCTGCTAGCAAATTGAGTATAATGAGGCTCGTAAAGAATTTTGCCGAGCGTGGCACAATCGCTGGCCTTATCATCGAGATCCCTCAATTCGGACGCAGGAAACTATCCCTGCCGTAGCAGCCTTCATACAATCCAATCCTAGAGTTTTGATAAGGAGCTTATCTGCTCAAATGGGTGTCAGCAGACAGTCACTGCAGGTAAGTTTGCTCCAAGATTTAAACTTATTTCCATATAAGATTCAATTAACAAACAAACTGAACCCTAGAGACTTCCCGATTGGCTTGGAATTTTGTGAGAATATCAGTCAAATGGTGTCAGACGATGAAAATGTCTTGAACTGCATTTTTATGTCTGACGGGGCATATTTTGATTTAAACGGCAATGTTAACAAACCAAATTGTCAAATATTGAGTAATTCTAACTCACAGATACTCAATCAGATGCAACTATATCCACTTCGGGCCTTACTTTTTCGAAGAAAACGGTCTTATTGTTACGATCAGTGAAGACCGTTACTTAAAGATGTTGAAAGGGTTTTCCTTTCCAGAATTGCGCAGAAAGAAAATTCCTTTTAACACTGTTTGGTTTCAACAAGATGGGGCAACTGTTATGACAGAATTGAGACACAAATTTCCCAATAAACTGATTTCAAGAAACTCCACATTCCGTTGGCCTCCCAGGTCTCCTGACCTCACTGTACCTGATTTTTTTTTTTTTTTTGTGGGGTTATTGTAAACAAGAAGTTAAAAAACCCCCCCAACAAATTGGATGATTTAAAGCAATCCAATCGAATTGAGGCAGTTCCCGCTGCAACACTCCAGGCAGTAATGAATAACTTTTGGATAAGATGTCGTACATGTGTCAACGAGAGTGGAGGCCATTTGAATCAGTTTTTGAAACCGTTGGAATCGCGCTTGCGAAGTGTAAGAAACAAGTGCCGAGTCAACTTTTTCAAACCGCTCAAGACAGATGGTCTAGTGAGGATACCTGCCGAATATCAAGGCTGAAATAATGATAATAGTAGGACTATCATCCTTAGGGGCTTACCCCAACGTAGGTTGCGTTCTGCTGTGGTGATCCTGACGGGACATTGCCACATAGGGACGCACGCGAGGAGGTTAAATCTTCCATTTTATGACTTCTGTAGAAGTCGCAGAAACGGGGAGGAAGTACAGAGCGTTGAGCACCTCCGAGACCGACGCTGCATGATTTGACGGAGATATCGGAATGCGATGTAAGTGAATTGGATTCCTTTATCCGATCCTCGGGTTGGATCTAAACCAATGATATGTAGATCTACTGAGATATGTATCAAATCCAGGCAACTCAAAAGGACCAGACTGGACTCAATTAGGCTAGCTTTACAATAGCTGGCATGCCTGTTAAACCTAACCTAACATGTTTTAATCGTTAAAACATTCTATCAATCACCGATTTTCATGAAAAAATAGTTATGAGTGACGCAGTACATTTTCATATGAATGGATATGTGAACAAACATAATAATATGTTCTTTTCAATGGAAAACCTTCAAATTATTCATCAGCCACCTTTGCAACCATTAAAAGCGACAGTCTTGTATGCAATTTGGTAGGAGGAACCATTGGACCTTACTTCTTTTAAAATTAAAACGGCGTATCGGTAACTGTGAATGATCAATAAAAAATTCCTTCTTTAGAAAAAGAAAAACTTGAACTAAAACCCGACGTACAAATGTGCAAACCAAAAATCAAATTTAAAAATTATAAAGTTCAACAAAAATTCAATAAATTAATATTTACATCTCTGGGTACGGAGAATTATTAAAAATACAAAACTATGTGTGTTAATAGCTAAAAAAAAGAAATATGGCTTGTTCAGAGACAGCAAACGGTGTACAAGCAATATGGGCAATACTAGGATGAGTGGTTAATGCAGCAAATCATGATACGTCATGACCCGAGTTCAAATCCTAAAGGGTGCTGATGAGTAGTGTAGCGATTTCGAAGCAGCTAGTTGTCCTCCAGCTAAAGATTTGATTATTATTTTTCTTGTCTTCTTCAATCAAAAATGATTGATTGCAGCAAATTTGTATTGTAAAAATCCTTCTTAAGAAAAAAAAAACTTATGAAAGGAAAACCCTAAACTAAATCCCGATGTACATATGTACAAACCAAAAATCTAATTTCAAAATTATAAAGTTCAACAAAAATTCAATGAATTAATATTTACATCTCTGGGTGTGGATTTTTGATGTTTTGAAAAGCGCTAAATCTAGCGCGAAATGTGCTAAATTGGCAACCATGATTACAACGGAATAACTGCGAGTGGTATACCTTCCCTGCAGATACCCTTTATATTAAAGGTTTATTTCATCATTTTTGTATAGAAATTTGTCAAATATATAATAAACCAAAAATTTTTGTTTGAATAGGGCCGTAAATAAATAAAAATCTTGTAGTGAAATGGATAATTTATCATTAATACATACAGAAATAGAATGTAGTTATACAGGGCTGTTCTGCAAATCACTTTTTGTGAAAGTGATTTGAAATCACAAAAAAGGTGTTCTGCACACAAAATATTTTTGATTTTTGTGATTTTAAATCGGTTAGCTAACTTGCAATCAATTTGAAACCACATCCCAATTTTTGCACGCACTTTATTATGAATTTCATAATTTATTACATTAATAAATAACTTAATCAGCCCAATTTTGAATATTCTCACGGAATTTATTTCGCTCGCAATTTATTCCCTACGGAATTTATTTCTCACATAAAGTACTTTTTTCAATTCAAATTAAAGAAAAAAGCATAATTTTTCTCCGCAAGAATTGAAGAGTTGATCTCCTTTTAGTGTTTCCAACGAATGCAGAGAAGAAAAAATTAAAAAAAACCTCATGATTAATTTGTGTTCACAATTGGAGGAAAGGGAAAAATTATAGAATTTCTACGGAGTTTTTATTCATAATTGGGCTGAATGTGTTTTCTATTGATTATTTAAGTAAAATAATTTATTTTATACGAAATAATTAATTAAATTAAGAAAAAACTAGACACGCTCATTTTGTTGCAAAATTTGTTGTATAATTTTATGATTTGCTTTATTGGTTTATTTTATTTTACCTTTTATATTTATTAGAAGGAATTAACCTTATTTTGCAAATAACACCACGAATAAAAAGATTCAACCTGAAAATAAAAATATAAGTAAATTGAACCAAAAAACAGCAGTCTTTTGTGCTTTAGAAGAATGTAAATCACATCGAAAATCACAAAAAATTGTGATTTGCAGAAGAGGCACAAATCACATTTGTGCTTTTGAAACGGCATGTGCTTTGAAATCACGTGATTTTTAGAACAGGCCTGATAATGAACTATTAAAATAACTGATATTTTTTTAAAGAAAAGTTTAAATTAGCCTCCTGGCAACACTGATTCTTATACATTTTTCTGTCTGCTCTCCCCTTTTGACTGTTAATAATAACCTGATGACTTTACTTTGTGCCATCGCATTTGTTGTTAAGAGTTTATAAACTATAACATTTTATTATGTTTATTTCTGATTTTAACAAATATAAATACATACATATATACATTCGTTTGTATGTATGTGCATTTAAAAAAGTTGTGTCGTGGCTTTCTCAGCTTTTGAAGGGGGTTTCAGTTGCTGTTGTTTGTTGCTCTGTTTCGTTTCAATAATGATTTGTTCTCTGCAAAAAGTTTTTATCTGTCTGCCGTTCGTTTTTAACTTCTGTTGTAATTTTACTTTTATTTTTAAACAATCACTTTAAAAGCTTAGACGTTCTTAAAACAAAAACACATTGGTACTTACTTGCTGCTTTGCTACTGCTACTCTAGAATACTAGTTAAACTTAATTATTTATTTCGTGGGAAAGAAAACAATTTGGCATTGTTTTTTTTATCTTCTTAATAACGAACAAAATCTACATCGGAATTAAAGAAAATAGAGAATAAAAGGAAATAAAAGGAAATGCTTTGCAACTATAAACAAAGATATTTGTAAATAAGTAAATAAGAAAAATGTCACCAAAACAAAATAAAGAAATTACAACGACGTCCACAATAAACAAAACCGCACAAGTAGACATATGGGAACCAGATGTTCGAAGCGAAGATGATGCAGCCAACAGCCGTGAAGAACAACGCAGCTTGTACGTCAATGAATTCCACGATGACGAACGTATACAATTTCAAAGAGAGATAATGGCCGCTGGAAATGTTTTAAATGGTGCCGATAATGATGATGACGAAGAGGAGAACGGTTTATATGAAGAGGATGGTTTATTGGACACAAGCAATTTGATTGCCAATAATGAAGGTAAGTAAAGTAAACACTTGTGCACATACAAGTACTCGTGTGTATGTTTGTAAATTTGTTTGAACAATTGTGTAGATAATAATAGCAGTGGTAAACAATTGCGATACATTTGATCCAACTTTTTCTAACTCATTTAATCATTCAAGTACAGTGAACTCACGAAAACGTGAACAACCGAAAGTTTTTCACGTTTTCACGTACAGTGAATAAATTTATTTTTCCTCCGTGAACAAAATCTGAAAGCTCTAAAGCGGTAACACTTTTTTTATACAAAAATGTTAAGGATATATATAAGTTTGTGACTCAGTTTGTAATTTCTACACTTTTCATTTGCGCCCCGTATAAAGTATACATATTCAGAATCAGCATTGATAGAAAATTCGATTAAGCGATGTCCGTCTGTCTGCCGTTAAAATAACGTTTCTAAGAAAACCATTAGACTTAGAACCTTCTTTTTCATCATTTTATTACCCTATCGATACATAGATTTGCTAAAGAAATTCAGTAAAATCAGTAGCTGAGATATAACTAAAATTCCGAAAAAAGACATTATTTTTGCAATTTTTTATGTGAATTAAAAACCAATTTTTTGTTTTGTTTCAAACTTCACACAATTATTATTCAGGGGTACCGCAAGGCTCCGTTCTTTCTCCTACCCTATTTCTTATTTTCCTCAACGATCTCCTCTACCAAACTTCCAACCCTATCCACTCTTTCGCGGATGACAGCAGCATTTGCCTCTCGTACTCTTTTAGTTATAGGCCCAGCCTATCAGAGATCGCTGCCAAGAGACTAAATATGAATGATTCACTGAATAGTGATCTTCTATTGGTCTCTGAATGGGGTCGTAAAAACAGGGTAGCCTTTAATGCTCGTAAGACCCAGTGTAGCTTATTGACGCACAAACAAACGACCGCAAATGCTGCTTCATCTGTACTCATGGATGGTATAAATATTGAAGAATCGGATGCTCTTGATGTTCTTGGAATGAAGATACAGTGCGATGTTCGCTGGACTGATCATATTTTTCATATCTCTAAAGAAGCATTCAAGTGCCTCGGTTTTTTGAAACGGTGTAAGATGTACTTCACTCCATCCGATCTCCTTACTATTTATACCACCTATATCCGACCGAAAATGGAATACAACTCTCATGTTTGGCCGGTGCCTCAAAGTCTGTTTTGGGGTTACTCGACCGTGTGCAGGAGAGGGCGAAGAAGCTCATCGGTGACAGTAGGGTATCCAACTCTATTGACTCACTGGAGCATCGACGCAGTGTGGGATGCGTTACTCTGTTCTATCGATACTACAATGGATTTTGCTCTGACGAGATTAAGGATCTTGTTCCCGAAACGCGCACATTTTTACGTAGCACGCGTTCATCGTCTAGAGCTCACCCATTTGTGGTCGATTGCCCGGGGAATCGTACTACGCATTACAGAGAGAATTCGTTTTTCAGCCGTACGCTTCGTCTGTGGAACAAGTTGCCTGCAGAAGTGTTTCCTGTCTGTTATAACGTTGGAAGATTCAAGTCAAATGTTCACAAACACTACTCCCGCTTTCCCCCTCCTCACAACCTATTTTCCTAGTTCTGGTACAATGCACTGCATATGTAGGGGTTATCCCCTGAGTACTGGTCCAATATAAAAAAAAAAAAAAAAAAAAAAAAATGCATGGCTATTACAGGGCAAAAAATTTTTCTCGATATCGGTCCATATATGTATATCCGAGATATAGCCAAACCTAAGCGAACTTAATTTTGCTTGTTCTTTTTTTGCTTAAAATCAGTTCTGGTAATAAACGAAAGTTACTTAAATACAGAAAACGAAAATTTTCGATATCGGTCCATATATACCCGAGATATAGCAAAACCGATTTTTCAATTATTAAATATTTTTCTTTTTGCTTAAAAGCAGTTCTGTTAATATAAGGAGGCTACCAAATAGAGAAAATTAAAATTTACGATATCGGTGTATATATACCTGCGATATAGTCTAAACCGATTTTGCATGAAAAAATTTTTTTTTGTTTAAAATCAGTTTTGATTATAAAACGAGGTTATTAAAATGCAGAAAATCAAAAGTTCTGATATCGGTGCATATATACCCCAAATATAGCATAAACCGATTTTTCCATGGAAAAAACATTTTTTTTGTTGCCTAAACTCAGTTCTCGTTATAAAAGAAGGTTACTAAAATACAGAAAATGAAAAATTCCGATATCAGTGCATATATAACCGAGATTGCGTAAAACGATTTTTCTATGAAACGATTTTTCCATGAAAGATTACCTTTTTGGAATGATGATTACGAGTACAAAGCAAAAATATTTTTTTCCCGATATCGGTCTATATCCGTATCCGAGCATATTTAGTTCAAATTTGTTATACATACATATATACAATATATATACGTGACTATCATGAAGGATGTTTTAGATTCGGCCCAGCCGAATATACCACACTTCCACGGCAGGATTAGTTTGTACGTTCTTTTCCGTTCTAACTCAGCTGTTTTCTTTCTGGTCAATATAAACTCTTTGCGCATCGGTTGCTTTTACTTTTTCGGACTTATCTGTTGAAAATAGAATTCAAAATTCAGTGACGGCCAGATATGTGTATGTTTTACTTTATTCAGGTATGGAGACATTAATTTTTTATTCAAATGTATATTTTTTATTTTTTTGTCAAAAGCTAAAAAAAATTTGTTTCAATGAAAGAATTTTTAAAGTTAATACATATTTATCAATTAAGCAACTATGGATGATCAAAAGAATATTATTTTAGTGAAAAAAAAATTATATTTTGCCATAAACTCTGCAGATTGCGAGAAAGAAGTGGCCTGTTTGATCACCATTTCTAAATTATTAATTTATTTATCTTGTTTTTTACACAAGATAATAATTATGTATTTTATTCTTCATTCCAATGTTTTTATTTATTTATGCTCTACTGTAAAGAACAGCTGAATATTTTCACGGAAAAAGTAATTGTAAAATATTTGCTACAGAAATGAACGTCACAGAACGGCAACAGAAAGTAAAAACTAATAAGGCTTTTACTTGTTATTTATTGTTTTTAAATGGGAAATCACTGAGCTGCTGGTTATTTATTTGCTTGCTTACACTGCCTGCCACTTGAATAAGGCATCACTTTTTTTTTAACTTTAATTAAGTATACTTATACACGTGTCTCTTGAAATAAAGTTTAGAATAAAATATTTTTTTGCTTTAGTTTCCTGAAGAAATAAAAATATACATATTATGTTATACCAAAATTTCGCATTTATTTAAAGACATATACTTTTGTGGTACTTTTTCGTGTGCTGCTTGAATAAGGAATTCGTTTAATATTAATGAGGAAGGCTATGATTTGAATTTCTTTCAATATAAACAGCTACATAATTTTTAAGTTGATAGTTTTAAAACTCTGAAAAAGAAAAAATCTGATTTCGAAATCTCATGGTCTTAATCCGGTCTAAATAGCCAAAAACATTAATAGAGTTGTGTACAATGGTGTTAGAAAATGGCAACAACTCCAAAAGAAAGTCGAAAATTTCTTAGAATTTCGTAAAATTCTGCCATGTCGGTATCAAAAACACGTGAAAAAAGTGAGGTTAGTGCCAGCCTAAGAGCAGTGCACCGTATTTTAAAGTCGTGTCCATACATAGTCTGTCGAAAGCTGAAAGAAACTATGACTTAATGAAAAATCGCAACGTCTACAATTTGCCAAAAATACGTCGTCAGATAAAAAACTAACCATTATTATCAAATTTCGTGAGTTACGTATGTTCGATTTCCGCATTTTTTCTGTTAGGTTGGTACACATGTTTCTTACAGGCAGTTTACCAATTTCGAATGAAAATGAATGCGAAAGAAAGCCAGTCACTCACATTCGAATCAATTTGGGTTTGTCTATCTCACTATTATTCGTTCGCATATTCTTATGTATTTTCATTGAGTTTTGACAGATCTTTCGCATAAAAAAAGTTAGACGAACCCAAATCAATTTTCTTTCCCTTAGATTGCGAACGCAAGCACGCTGTCGAGATTGGTAAACTGGCTGTTATATATGCTAGCAATAGCAGCCATTTTGGATTGTGAGTTTTCTTTTGAAAGATAAAAAAAGTTAGTCGTGTTTTAGTATGCTCTTCTATTTTTTACTGTTCGAAAAAATGCCCCCCCGGGGAACAGGTTTTGCCTTGGCGTATTCCTAACTTAGGCACTCTGTTTTTCGGTGAAAAGAGGGGAAGGGGTCCCTCGTTTGGTGCGGCAAACAAAACTCTAGGAAGCCACATGACTTATGTTGTGTTGGCTTCCGAAACCCTTACCAAGGGTATAAATTGGCAGAACGGGGATCAGCATGGCCTCCGGGAAGTTCTGCTTGCGGTTCGACCCGGGCTGATCATGGTTGAGGTGCCTACCTTGGCTGAAACGTTCTGGCTGTGGCTGAAACCTAAAACGCAGGAAGGGAGTGTTAGTATCCTTGATAATTGTTTGGTGATGGCTTTTTCCGAGGGCTAACAATCTCCCGAGGATCTGTTGCCCATACAACAGATACGTGTACTATAAGAAACCAGTGGTGATGGTTGACGGGTGAGTTGGTTTAAGGGCTGATGCTCTTAGTGGGCTTCGGCCTACCAACTCATTAAGCCTTGTCCTCCATTGATTGCTGGGAAATTGCATACATGAGGGATTAGAAAGCCCGAACTCCTCAACAAGAAGTTGTTCATATGACCGCAATCATATGACAAGAATTGCTACCTGTGTGAGCCTAGCAAGCCACACGGGGGCGGTGGTGAATTGTGAAAAATTCACTCCGTGGAATTGGTCCACCATCAGGTTAGGCCGTCAAGGCAGGTACTGATGTAAATCATTTTCACAGTTGTTCGAAAAAATGGATCAAAGAAACTGTATTAAGTTTTGTGTAAAAAATGGAATTAAATGTGCAAGGACATTTGAAATGTTGACTGTGGCGTTTGGCGAACCTACTATGATCAGAACACAATTTCAATTGTGGCATAACCGGTTTAAGGAAGGCCGACAAGATGTCAATGACGATGCTCGTCTTGGTCCAAAATTGCCAAAACATCGTCAACAACGACCCAGATTTCCTCAAAAAGGGACATGAAACCGAACCCCAATCATCCCAATGGCGTCTAGAAGAGCCAAGACCGAAAAAAGCACGTCAAATTCGGTCAAATGTGAAGGTTTTGCTTACTGTTTTCTTCGACTGCAATGGCGTGGTGCATCATGAATTCTTGCTACAAGGTCGTAGGGCAATAAAGAATACTACCTTGAAGTTATGCGCCGTTTGCGCGAAGCAATTCGTCAGAAACGCACAGAACTGTGGAAAAAACAATCATGGATTTTGCACCATGATAACACACCAGGAGCCAGATTCCGCAACTATGAATTTTTTTTACCAGTGAACACTCAAAATAAAATTCACTGACGGACACAGTGTTCACTTTTCATTAAAAAGGGATTCCGTAAAAAACAATTAATTTTATTGCGCTGAATGTGTTTCTTCAGGCTGAATGATATCCTGATTTATCAAATTAACTGTGTCACAAAAGTTGTTGAATAGATAATTTTAATGTATATACATAATCCTTTTGTTTATATTTTTCAAGTTCAAAATATTTTGCAAAAAAATTAAATTCACCGAAGATTTTTGAGTGAAAAAATTATTATTATGTGTACACTCTATATATCAAAATTATTCATTCTCACCATTGCGGGCTCAAAAATCAAAAGTGAACACTGAAATTGGTGAACATTTCAAAATTCATCGTTGCGGAATTTGGCCCCACCTCACACATCGATACTTGTGCGTGAGTTTTTGGTCAAAAACAAAACTGTTCAAAACTCAACCACCGTATTAACTGGACTTGGCCTCCGCTGACTTTTTCCTCTTCCCTAAACTTAAGACACCGATGAAAGGAAAGCCTTTTGCTACGAGTGAGGAGATGATGAGGGGGATTACTTTGAAGGGGACAAGATAGTTAATGATGAATAAATAAATACTTGTTGAAAAAGCTGAAAATAACGATTAATTTTTGGGCAGCCCTCGTACAATGACATGGTTCGACAAATGATTATAAGTTTTGATGGTACCGGCGGGTATAACTATTACTTCCATGACTTCCAACTTTTGGATTGGCTCTCATATTCATCAGGCCTGAGTCCAATAGAAAATGTCTGGTGTTGGCTTGCAAGAAAAGTTCATGATGGAGGAAAACAATTTGGGACGATGAAATCCATAAAAGATGCAATAACATCTCATTTTCGAGGTTATTTCCTAAAAAAAAATTATGATTACTTTAATATGAAATGAAAATAATTACTTTCATTTTTGTAAGCTAAAATTTAAAAATAAACTAAAGTTTGCTTAGTTTTAAAATTTTCCTTATTCAAGTGACACAAGAAAAAGTACCACAGAAATACATTTCTTTGAATAAATGCATAATTTTAGTATAACAAAATACATACATATGTATATTTTTTCTTTCGTCAGGAAACTAAAGCCACCACATTGAAATTTGGTTGTGCGAAAAATATATAATTTTTTGAACTTTAGTGTATGAGATATACTTAATTAAAGCTAAAAAGATGCGGTTCCTTATTCAAGTGGCAGGCAGTGTATGTTTACAAGTTTTTTTTTACATTTATGTGTGCCTTTGCCTATTAGTTGCTCTTTGACATTGCTACTTAGATGCTATAAGTGATTAAAAAAATTAAATTCGTGGAATTGAAAATTTTCCTTCTTGAATTATTGCAAAAGGGGTTTAGTGTTAGTGGCTTGTAACAAAAATATGGAGTTGCAATAGCACCAATTTCTTCCATTAAAGAAAAGTGCGCATAAGTAGGACGTACTGAAATTCAGGATGATACCGCCAATGACGATAGTTCGGTTATTAGGCGTACAACTTTGCCCCGTCATTTTTTTCAGAAATTCTAGGCTTTATTGTAAAAAAGTGGCTCTAGAGTAATGACTCAAAGTATTGTCCATGGCTGGCCACTACTTTCTCTCATCTTTTGGGCAGCGGGCTGCTCATCTTTTGCAGCGAACCACGAATCGATACAATTTTTTGCTTCTTCATAAGACCGGAAGTGCTGGTCAGCCACACCGTGTTCCATTGATCGAAACAATTGATAGTCCGAGGGAGCAACGTCTGGAGAATCCGGCGGTTGGGATAGGATTTCCCATTCCAACGTTTATAAGTATGTCTTGACCACTTTCACAACATAGGGTCAAGCATTGTGATACTATAAAATCACTTTATCATGTTCTCTTTATATTGCGGCTGTACAATAACTTTTTTAACAACTCATATTACAATACGCCGAGCTGGTCCCACCAAATACTGATTATAACCTTGGAACCGTGAATATTCGGTTTGGCCGACGGGATATTTCCATGATTTTGTGCGCTTGGGACTATTGTACAGAGTTCATTTTTAACATGCCTATAATAATTTCACTTGTATTTTTGTTTGTTTGTATGTTTGCAACACTCGAAAACCATGGCAAATGAGTGATTATAACATACATATGTAGGTATATAAAACTGTATATACAGTGTTGCTGCTTTAGTGCGAAAATTTTAGTCGCCGTATTGCTTCCGGGGAAGTGGAGAGATTTTGGGGATTCACGACGCCTGTTTTAGGAATTTCCAAAAAATGCGAAACCACTTCGCTAATCGGTTTGGAACCGGTTTTCACATTCGGTGCGTGTTTTTGCCGTGGAACACATATCTGAACTATGAACAGTCATTCGCTTCAGTGCGAAAATTGAAGTTGCCATATTGCTTCTCAGGAAGGGAGGCTTTTAAAGTTTCCTAAAATCGATTTGGAAATTTCTAAAAAAAACTTAGAACCGCTTCGCTAATAGAATCGGCATCAGGTTTTCATATTCGGTGCACCTTTTGGCCCTGGAAGATGCATCTGAACTATAAACAGTCATTCGCTTCAGTGCGAAAATTGAAGTCACCGTATTGCTGCTGAGGAAGTGGGGGGCTTTTGACATTTCCTGAAGCCGACTTTGGGAATTCCCAAAAGATTCAGAACTGCTTCGCTAACCGAATCGGAATTGGTTTTTCATATTTGAAAAAATAGTCGGCAAGATGGATGCCGCGTTTGCTCAGTGTCGAATACGTCGATAGCGGACCTCTTCACAGCAGTGTCTGGACATGATAAAGTGTAATCCTGTTGATTTCCGGCGTCTATTAATAACTGTTGATGAAACGTGGGCCTACCATTACACATCTGAAATCAGAAATCAATCGAAACAATGTTTGGAAGTTGCTCCGAAGAAGGCGAATACAGTGAAATCGGCTGGCAAGATTATGGCCACTGTATCTTGTGATGCATACGGAATATTGCTTATCCATTATCTTGAAAAAGGATCCACAGGAAAGTATCATCGTGCACTATTGGATCAATTAATTGATACAATCAGGAAAAACAACCACATTTAAAGAAGGAAAAAAAATTCTTTTTTCAAGACAACGCACCGGTTCACACAACATTAAGCAAGCCACAGACTATGCGACTAGTTGTACAACATGATGATGTTGGTTATTAGATTGTAAAGTGTGTGGGGTCGTCGTATGAAGTTGTGTCGCGGTTGTACGAAAGATTAAAAAGTTTTGATTTTTTGGGTAGTTGTATCGATTGGTTGTAAAATTTAGGAGCATGTTGTACAACTTTCTTTCGATTTGCTCTTATTTTTATATACAATTATTGCATCTGCGGTGATCTTTACTCAACAGAATTTTTTAAGAAATGAAATTGTGAGTTAATGTCGCACAGTTTGTGCGCAAAACACACAAGTCGGCAAGCCAACGTGTTGTAGCAACAGTCGCATAGTCTATGGCATGGGTTATATACGATGCTAAAATTACATGAAATACACTACCATCAAGATGATAACAATTCGATACCCAAAGAAATGTTTAATTGTACACGCCTTAATGATACTAAATGCATACATTTAGTAGATATGACAGTTTTACTTTAATGATAAGAAACAAATTATTATATAGTTATAATAGTTTTGTACGTTTTGCTATTTACTTTTTAGTCTGGCTTTTGATAGCAAATGTTTGCCGGGACTTGTTTTATTTCACATGTTTGGGTTGGTGTGTGTGTATGCATACCAAGTTAAGTGATTCATAATCAGTGAACCGCCGACCAACCTTTATTATTGTGTTATTTCTTTTTTTGCTGCTTGGTTGATGAAGTTCTGTTGGTACCGTATTTCTATTTGTTAAATATTGTTTTACCAACTACATACACGACAGTGAAATAACAAAGCATTTTGAAAGCTTTAGAACACATATGTATGTAAGTAAAGCCTGGTTAGGCAAACATAGACGTAAGCGCAACGTAACGTATGCTAAGGTACGGACGTTTGTGTTATTATTGAATCCCGAAAAACGTGATGCGCGGTACAAAACAAAAGATAAAAAATAGCTAAAATGAAACATACAATGCTTTTGTAAAGCATATCAGATTATAGTTTCCTCTACACTGAAAGAATTATGCGTCTTATATATAATGAAACTGTTTCATTAAATATTTTTCATTAATCCAATGAAAACTTTTCACAATATGCATGAAAATTCATATATATTATGAAATAGTTCTATCAGAATGGTTTCATTAAGTTTCATAGTTTCATTAACATCATTAGACTTATGACCACAACAAAATTAAATTTTTTTTTAAATTCTTTGAATTTTGGTAAGATATATTAATGGGCATTTATTAATCTTAAGCTACAATTTAAAAAATGTCAAGTTTTTTCATTAAAATGTAAGTTTTGTGAGTTTCATAATTCCAATGAAATAGAACTCATTAGATCAATGAATGACAAATAAATTTCTGGCTACCGAACTTGGGTATGCATCTACATATGTGTATGTACTCAAATCAGCATAATAATAGTTTAAAAAATTTAAATACCAGTGTATTGAAGTCATTTAAAATAATAAAATCTGTTTTATTTGGTGAATACTTGGTCAACATTTTCTTTTATCATAATTAGGTACAATTTCACAAAAACAAGGAATAGTATTGTTTGTGTAAGTATCAATGAATAAATGAAATAATTCCATTGATCTTATTACGTACATTTGTGAACATATTTTATTAATGTGTGTTATGATATTATTTCATTAAACAAATGTAACTATTTCATTGATTTAATGTAAATTTTTCAGGTGCTCAATGAATAATAAAATTAGATAAATGAAATAACTTCATTGACCTTATGAAGGAATTTCATATTTTTAATGAATATATTACATTAGCACAAATAAGTTATTTCATTAAATAAATGTTACTTTTTCATTAATTTAATGTTAATTCATGTGCTTTATGAAATTGATTCTTTGATCTAGAGAAATTATTTCACTAATCATATGATTTGTCTTTCATACTTTTAATGAAAATAAGTCATGTTTCTTATTAAAATGTTTCATTACTTTTATGAAGGTTTTCATTAAAATAATCTAATGAAATTTGTTTCATTATTTCTATGAAAAGTTACAATGGTTGAAAAATAATGTCAAGATTCAGAGAATTTATGAACAAAATTTTTTCAGTGTAGTATGCACAATGCAATTACAAATTTCGGAAAAAATCAATTCTAGGAGTACATTTTACTGTTTAATCGTGTGGCAACGCCTTTTTATATTTTTCTCTAATGTGGATGAGAGGCGGTACTAATTTTCGTGCTTAACCTAGTGTCTACAACTGCGATTAACTCTGACATAATATCTGAGAAAACGTCGGCAGAATGAGAGAGCGAATTTCTCTATGTCCATCTTCATATCTAACAAGAAGTACACGTATATTTGTTAATCTTATAAGAATTCATAAATCAATGAAAACCGAGAAGAAAACACATCTTTGCGATGAATAAAATCCTATATGAATTTCGTATATGCGCACATTTTGTACAAAATTAAACACTTATATTATATATTAAATGCATAAAAACAAATTATTTTCCATTTAAAATGTTCTTTTTAAAAGATATTTTGCAAAATTAATAATCAGTAAAATTGCAATGGCGTCTTTTTTAAACAAACACATTCGCTTTTTTGACAGCTCTTATTATAAGATCGTTGCCATGAGATTTCTCATAAGAACGCTCTCATAAAAATTATTATAAGACTGCGATAACATTGATTTTAAGTCTACACGTAACAGAATTCTCTCTGCGATTGAATTTGACGTTCTTATCTCAGATATTATCGCAGGTGTGGACGCTAAGTTAACGACGTAATCGCTTTGGATAGTTTTCGACATGAGTTATAGACGCAGTTTTTTCTCACTTTTCGAGAAACGATTTGTTTCACAAGTTTTCGAAGCGAGAACTTCTCGCCAAAGTTACAGAACACAGTCACAGATTTGTCTGGCATCTATGGTTGTAGTACGGTTTTCAGATACACGTTACCACAATTCATACTATTACATATGAAAGAAATATTTTAAAGGCAATACACACGCCGGCAAATCAATATTCATATTCCACCTAAATATCGTTGTTTTACTGTTTTCTTAATTAAAAAGGTTTAGCTTTAGGTTCGCTAATCGTTTGTTAGCATCTTTAGGCAAAATTAAAATATTATTAAATTAAATGTTATTTAACAAACTATTAGCGAAATATATAAAATTGTTAAACCTTTTTTACAAAAAGCGATCTTTACCTGGAAGATTTTACAAGAACTTAAATAGTTTTCATATTTCAAACAAAATATCCAACACATGAAATCTGCTTTTCATAAGACAAATTTTGCTGTACTACAGCATGATACACGATACATGTGAGAAATGTTTTAAAATTATTTTTATTTTTGGTTAGCTGACTATAACCAGGGCTGGGCAGTATTTGAAATACTTGCCGTATACGTATTTGAAATACAAATACGTATTTTGTATCTGTATTTCAAATGCACGATCTGAAAGTATTTAGTATTTTGTATTTCAAATACATAACTTAATAGTATTTTGTATTTCAAATACATCTGGCTCAAAAATACATTTTTACAAAATACATTTGTTTATTATAATAAATTGAAAATAAGTTATTTCACACAAAAGCTAAAACCGCTAGAAACTACGACTATTAAAATGTTTACCATTTTGCAATAGTGAAATTCAGCTTTCAATTGTTTTGTCCAGAGCAAATAAATTTTGGACTAATCAGATGATATCAGTAAGAACTTCTGCACATTCGTCACCAGCTTTCTTCTCACGCTAGGCTGCGAGAATCAGATTAGATCCACTGCAATATAATACTTAGAGGCATTTCAGTTGTGTTTTAACAAAATTAATGGAGAGCTTGGAAAGAAGATTTAAAGAGTTTTTCATGCTGACACCTGGAGTAAATACAGCCACATTGGTGTCAATTTCCACCCTAGTTTCAAAATTAGCTGATTGACAGAAAGCATCTCAACAAAAGAGAGGCAAAAAATTCAAAATCTTGCAAAAGATAGCTTGGAGAAAAATTACAAAAAACGTGAAACCATGACTGGATGCAGAAGAAGAAGTAGTAGTTGAGGTAAAGATGATGACGATTTTATTGTTGTTTTTGACAATACAATGATCAACCTTGTGAATCAAACCTAAATGATAAAAGCAAGGAGCTTACCATTCTGGAAAACTATCGAAATATCAAAAATCATTTACATATATAATTTGACAGCAGCTTGTGCTCCTCAGAACCTGTAGAAAGATTATTTATTGACTCATTGAAATATCTAGTTTTTATTAAACGAAATACTTGTTTTGCCGAATGAATCTTTTATTTACTATCTATCTTATGCTATATATTAGGTTTGTTCCTTTAATTTCCTAGCAAGTTTAGAATAATCATATGAATATACATACGTATACCGTACGTGTATATATGTAAAATGTATGTATATATATTAAATGTATATAATAAAAAAATAGAAAATTTTTATATATTATTAGACAACTTTATTTCTAATATTTGAATACATTGTACGTATAAACATTTATACTGTCGCCTAAAACGCAAAAGAGCGCAGCTGTCAAAAATTTTCTAGTTCAAAACTATGATTAAATGAGGTGTTATTATCAATAATAAAACTATCCATACATTTTAATAGACTTTCAATATATTGCCAGTTACGTCCTTTTGGGGTTTAAATGACAATATACAACTTAGCTTAAGTGCATATGTAAAATTAAATATGTATCTAAAGCCAGTTTTTCCGAGACCGAATTACACAAATGTATTTGTATTTTGTAGTTGTATTTTGTATTTGAAATACACTACTGAAAAGTATTTTGTATCTTGTATTTGAAATACACCCCGGGAAAGTATTTTGTATCTTGTATTTGAAATACATAAGACGTGTATTTTGCCCAGCCCTGACTATAACAAGCCCTGCTATTATTATCAATTTAACTGTAATTATTATTTTTATTTATATATAAAATTACTGTTTTAATTTCCTTTCATAGACGACGACTGCATCAATGCCCGTACAATATTCGGTTTAATGGGCTTCCTTGGCTTTGCCGTCGTTTATGCAATGCGCGTCAATCTCTCTGTGGCCATTGTGGTCATGGTAAATCAAACAGCTATACCTCATGACACACATAATTCCTCAGGCATATTGGACGATACCTGTCCCCAGGATGATCTCAACAAAAACAAAACATCTCTACTACCTCAAGGCGAATTTGTATGGGATGAAGAGACCCAAGGTTTAGTGTTAGGCTCCTTCTTCTATGGTTATGTTTTAACTCAGATTCCTGGTGGACGTATGGCTGAGTTGGTGGGCGGTAAACTTATCTACGGCTATGGTGTGCTTATAACCGCACTTTTTACTTTGTTAACGCCTATTGCTGCCTATTGGAGTCTGCCGTTTCTGATTCTAGTACGTGTTTTGGAAGGCATGGGCGAGGGCGTTACTTACCCGGCCATGCATGCCATGTTGGCGCATTGGATACCACCTCTGGAACGTAATAAGTTTGCCGCCATTGTTTATGCAGGTTCCAATATTGGCACTGTCATTTCCATGCCTCTAACAGGATGGCTATGTTCTTTGGACTTGCTAGGAGGATGGCCTTTAGCATTCTATCTATTTGGTATAGTGGGCATAATATGGTTTATTTTATGGCTGTTTTTGGTGTATGATAAGCCTTCCTTGCATCCACGCATTACCACAAAAGAAAGGCTGTACATAGAGAGAAGTATACGTGTGGCTCAACAATCCAGCTGTAATCGTTTGGCAGCGGCTTTCCACAATATGAATGACCACGATGATGACTATAGAATAGAAACACTGGCAGCCGAAAATAATCGTATACCCTGGTGCTCGTTAATGACTTCGGTGCCTCTTTGGGCTATTTTAATTACACAGTGTGGTCAAAGTTGGGCCTTTTACACCCAACTAACCGAACTGCCAACCTACATGAGCAACATATTACATTTTGATATACAATCAAATGCTGTTCTCAATGCTATACCCTATTTGACTTCCTGGCTGGTCGGTATTGGTTGTTCGGCCCTGGCTGACTGGCTGCTGGAAAAACGCTACATCACCACCTTGAATTCCTACAAATTGTGGAACTCAATAGCTTCCATTGTTCCTTCCTTAGCCTTAATCGGTGTTGGTTACGTGGGTTGCAGTTGGCAATGGGTCACCTTTATGCTAGCCGGTGTGGGTTCCTTTGCCGGTGCAATTTATGCAGGCAACCAAATGAATCATATTTCCCTAAGTCCCCAATATGCGGGCACTATGTATGGCATAACCAATTCCGCGGCCAATATTTGTGGATTTTTGGCTCCCTATGTCATTGGCAACATAATCAATCACAAGGAAACTTTGCATCAGTGGCGTAAAGTTTTTTGGTTGGCTGGTGGCTTAAACATTGGTGGCAATCTTATATATTTGATGTTTAGTAGTGCTGAAGAACAAAGTTGGTCCCGCAGACGTCCTTTAAGAACTGGCGCTAATGCCTGATCGGTTGGCATAAAACCACGTGATGGCATACAACGTGGAGAAGGATGGCAGTTATTACAACCACGTTGTGAAATTATCAACATAATACGTACCTTATTTTATTAGTATATCAATTTTTTTTTTTTTTGCAAAGAAAGTGTGATAGTTTTATCCTGAATTGCTTTGACAGCAATCGTAACTGAGGTATAAAAACAAAAAAACATACGCGAAAGTATTTTATTGTAAAACTACTTAGTAATAATGTTCTCATGAAACAATTAGGTGTTCCTATTACCAAAATAAAGAGTTGAATCTCTTTTTTATTAAAAACTATTTTAGTACTCGAAAAATGTCGTTTTATTTAAAAAAAAAAAAAAGAAGGCAGTAGCTTGTTTTTGTAATTCTAGTTAGAAATTCTCACATCGAGAGCTGTGAAAAAACGCCATAGTTCCCCGATTAGTGAAAAAGCAGCATTTCTACATTTCAAAGTGAAAACAGGCTATACTAGTTGTGTTTATATTGAAATATTTCCACTATCCAACACGATCGTACGATTCATTCGCAGGAAAATGGTTTAAAAGTCTGGCCGACATTAAAAAATCGCTACAAAATGCCGTTTAAATTCACACTATTATACAAGTATGATTGCAATAATCTATAAACATAGTGAAATCCGATCTCCTTACGATTTATAACACCTATATCCGGCAGCGAATGGAATACAACTCTTATGTTGGGGCTGGCGCCTCAAAGTCTATTTTGCTGTTTCTCGACCGTGTGCAGGAGAGAGAGAGAGAGAGAGCGAAAAAACTTATCGGTGATAGTAGGGTATCCAACTCTGTTGACTCACTGGAGCATCGACGCAGTGTAGGGTGCGTTACTCTGTTCTATCGTTACTACAATGGATTTTGCTCTGACGAGATTAGGGATCTAGTTTCCGAAAAACGCACAATTCTGCATAACACGCGTACATCGTCCAGGGCATCGACGCATTATGGTGTCTGTGCTATCAGTAAGTTATATAGTTATGTGAAAAATTCTGGAATATTGTTGGCGCTTCGAGAAATAAATAAAATTTATGTACAATTATTATAATTTTTAATTATTTTTTTTATCTTGAACCAATACTCAGAGGTTAAACCCTACATATGCAGTGCATTCTACCAGATCTTGAAAAACAGGTTGCGAGGAGGGGGAAAGAGGGAGTAGTGTTTGTGAACATTTGACATGAGCCGTCTAACGATATAACAGAGGGGAACTACCTCTGCAGGCAACTAATTCCACAGATGAAGTGTGCGGCCGAAAAACGAATTCTTTCTGTAATGCGTTGTACCATTCCCCGGGCAATCGACCACAAATGGATCGATGTATGCGTGTTTCAGGAACTAGATCCCTAGTCTCGTCAGAGCAAAATCCATTGTAGTAATGATAGAACAGAGTAACACACCCTACACTGCGTCGATGCATAACATCGTTATACAACAATATTCTAGTATTTTTCACATAACTGTATACCTTACTAATAGCACAGACACCATAATGTTTTGAAAATTTTTATAAAATTTTTCAAGTCGCACGATTTGTCAAAAACTCTGTCACACAGTTGCATTTTTAGTACTTTTTCAACACACATGTTATATTTGGTAGATCGCACGATGGTGTAGAATAGTGAATCACGGCCTTAACGAGTGACAAAAAGCAAATAGACAAATATTACAAAATATACAAAAACAAAAAAAAAAAACAAAAATTTAAAGACATACGAGGGCGTATTGCTGTTAGCTGTTAAAATTTCATCCAAATTCATCGATTAGTTTTTTTGTTGTAGTCGTCTGAAGTAAGTAACTTTTGTGTTTCTTGAAAAATGGAAAAAAGTGAATCTCGTGCAGCAATTAAACACTATTATTTGGAAGGGAAAACGGCGAAAGAGACAAAAAAAAAAAAAGCTCAATAAACATTACGGTGAATATGCTCCGTCAGATTACAGCGTAAAATATAGGATTTCTGAATTTAAACACGGCCGAACAAGCACTGTAACAATATCATCAACAGGAAGGCCAAAAGAGGTGGTTACTGACGAAAATATCAAGAAAATCCTCGATATCGTTATAATTGATTGCCGAGTCAAGTTACCTGAGATTGTTGAAATGGTAAACATATCATATGAACGTGTTGAACATGTGCATATGAAAAAGTTAACGACAAGATGGATGCCGCGTTTGCTCAGTGTTGAACAAAACCGAGTTCGAAAGACCACTTCACAGCAGTGTTTCTACGTGATAAAGTGTAATCCTGTTGATTTTTGGCGTCGATTAATAACTGCTGATTAAAACGTGGGTCCACCACTACACACCTGAAACCAAAAACCAATCGAAACAATGTGTGTAAGCTGGTGGAAATGCTCCGAAGAAAGCGAAGTCAGTGAAATGGGCTGGCAAGGTTATTGCCACTGTATTTTGGGATGCACATGGAATATTCCTCATCGATTATGTTAAAAAAGGAAAGTATCATCGTGCATTATTTAATCAATTGATTGATGCAATCAAGAAAAAACCGACCACATTTAAAATAGAAAAAAGTACTCTTTCTTCAAGACAACGCACCGGTTCGCGCAGCATTAGATACGATGCGAATGGTATAATTGATGGACCTCAAATTCGGGCTCTGTATGCTGACCAAACATTTAATAAGTGATTAGGTCCAGCTCATTGGGAGGCATAGAAAGCACTCCAGGACATCATTCACAACTTTTTGGGAAACTACAGAAGTCCTGATTACGCAGAGAAAAAATCGATACATTACTGTAAAAATTCAATGTCATTGGCAATCATTGAATGTATATCAAAAATCCCGTTATCATATGAAAATTTATTCTTTTTAAATTTTAGGTTCAAATGCGACACCTAAATTACACTTCTTATTCAGTCATTTGGATATATTTCCCACGAATTTGGGCTTCGAAAGTTATGAACAAGGTAAAAGATTTCACCAGGAAATGGAAGAAATCGAGAGACGTTACAAAGGCTGGTGGTATAAAAAAATTATGGCGGGCTATTGTTTGGTTCCTCATTCGCGAAGATCCATTTGAAAAAAACGCAAAAGTTCAAGTCGCTCTTTATTTTAATTAAATTTTTTGAATTTACACCGAATATAGTGTGTGAGCAATGAAAATATTGTCGTTCCACAAAATCCTTAATAAAAACTTCATTTTTCATCCGTTTTTTTTTTTCAAATTACGCTGTTGGTAATCAAATAAACTATTCTGTAAAAAAATAAAACACTCTAGATATTTACTACAACGTAGAAAATAAAGGAAATAAAAATGAAAAATTTTGAAACAAACGTATAAATAGCCAAATTTCGGTGCAATAACTCAGCCATTTCTTATCAGATAAAAATTCGCATTATATCGGACCTTTTGGTTGAGCTCCACAAGGGTTTGAGTGAGACCATGCACTGAAACACAAAAGTACCGTTATTTAAATAACAGTACTTAAGAAAAAATTACAGCGTTTTTCGTGTTCAGGAGGTCCCAATTAACTTATCTAGGCATGTGGCGTTCTTGGTATTTTGTTGGCTGTAAACCAGTATTATAGTATAATTCATAAATCATTCAGGGGTGCCCAAAAGTTCGATATGGAAGAGCAAACACCAATACATATATGAAACAACTACTTATATTTAATATTTTTTGTTGTAAAAAGCAAAACATATATACAAAAACAAAATCTACACTGATAATAGCTGTCATCAATGTGTACCAGCAGAGCATGCGAAGTGAAAGAGACTATTAGGGATTTATTGTCTTATAAACATCGAATAAAAGAGTAGAAGAAATATTTTTTTTATATTAATATTATTACTAATAAAAATTATAAATAGCTTGTTTTCTATGTTTCCCAGCTATCTATATGTCGACATTTCATAGGAACTACCCTAATCATCAGTAGACTTTGGAAATTTTTGAAAGATATTCTCAAACATTCAACTTTATATTGCTGGGATATAAAGTTGAATGTTTGAGAATATCTTTCAAAAATTTCCAAAGTCTACTGATGATTAGGGTAGTTCCTATGAAATGTCGACATATAGATAGCTGGGAAACATAGAAAACAAGCTATTTATAATTTTTATTGGTATAAATGGTAGAAGCTAAAAATAGCGAATAAAAAACTTAATTGTATTAATATTATTATTAATATATTACAGTCTGCTATATATTTTAAGGTGGAAAACTCAAAGTCTTTTTTGGGATTACTCGACCGTGTGCAGCAAAAGGCGACGAAGCTCATTGGTGACAGTAGGGTTCCCAACTCTATTGACTCACTGGAGCATCGACGCTGTGTAGAGTGCGTTACTCTGTTCTATCGTTACTACAATGGATTTTGCTCCGACGAGATTAGGAACCTTGTTCACGAAACTCGCACATTTATACGTAGCACACGTGCATCGTCCAGAGCTCATTCATTTGCGGTCGAATGCACGGGGAATCGCACTACGCATTACAGAGAGAATTCGTTTTTCAACCGTACGCTGTAGAATAAGTTGCCTGCAGACGAGTTCAAGTCAAATGTACTACTATTGAGCAGCATTTATTTTTTCACTATTCATTTAATTCATTTTTTGTGTTTTTTATCGAAGTTACTAAGTATATTAATATATTTATTACGGCTATTTCCTTATGGTATTTTTCTATGTAAATACTTCAAAAAATGTAAATCAGCGTCAAAGAGCTGAAGGTAAAAGTTACAAATCAGCTGTTTATTATGCAGGGTGACATTTTGAGCGTGTAGCCTGCTGTCTTGGATGTATTTAAAGCATAACACGACCTGAGTGGTCGCAAGAAGAGCGGTAATGAAAATAAATTTTTGTTTAGCAATAGGATGCATGATTTTTATTTTACATTTAGATACTTACTTCATAATGTATGCGTGTTGAGTGTATACATATGTATATATTATTTTTTATTTTCTATATTAAATCGTTCTATTTTTTTGATTTTCGTTTTTCTTTTTTTTAATTAATTTACTTAAATAATTAACATATTTTAAAGTTTTATTTGAAGGGATATTGAATTTTTGTGTATTTATGCATGTACGAATTATTTATTTCTCTCTTGCTTTTCTTTCTTCATTTACTGTAGTATGTGTTAGTGAACTTTTAAGTACATATGTATGTGTGTGTGCGTGTACGTCAGCTGGTAAATTTATCAAGCGATCGTTTTGACAGGCACCATTTACAACAACAAAACGATATCTTGTCTATTACCAAACACTACACTTCTCGACAGGATTCATGGGTGTACCCAGTTCACAGTGATATGCTTCGGCAAATTCTTTTGAATTTGAGAGGGGACCTAGAACTCTTATTGAACCGGGCGAATGTACAGAGGAACGTATTTTGGTAAGAGCGTCTTCGGGACGCATAGAACCACACCATATTTGTGCATAGTTTAAAAAAAATAGTTGATTATGTGTTAGATTAAGGCCAGGTAAACGTTGTTCGGGTCCGAAACGCTGCACCCATTTGTTGTAGGCCTAAAATGGTAAATCAGAATACGAGTAAGTCTAGATCCATCTATGTACATATCTAGCAACAACATATACAAAACTTACCCTGAATGCTTGCTTCAAACCACCGTTATCGGCTATATTTTCGCCTTGGGTCATGCGTCCATTCATGTACAGACCCACCTCATCGATTTTGTATTTTGAATATTGATCTATAATACATTGGGTGCGTTCACGGAAAGCGTCTATTGTGGCATTATTCCACCACTGCATCATGTTTCCATCTTTGTCGAATTGGCGTCCTGAAAAAATCAAATGTTAGGACTCGCATAGGCGGGGAAGGTATATATATTTGTTTTGCCGCCATTATGTTAAACATTAGTCTTAACAGCCCATGACTCACAACCGTGAGCACATTGTCAAATGTTATAATATTGATCTGGCAACATGCTGACAATGAAAACTTGTCCCGCAGAAGTAAACTGTGTGTTCAGACGATCGTGAGAAAATCTTACAATTTCATTGTCGGACTATGGTCTGACAAATAATTCATCTGACAACAAAAATTGTCAGTTCACACGGTTGTCAGATTGTTAGATGAAAAAAATTGCCAGACATGTTGTAAGGCATTGCCACTTATGTATATCAACAGCCATCTGTTTGGCAGTGTTGCCCATCAGACATTTTTCTGACAATGATGCCATTGCCAGGGGCATTAATTTTATACATCTGACAATTAAAACTGATCTTACAATACCAGCCAATTATCTGGCAATGACGACCAAGAGTTTTCTCACGATTGTCGTCTTACAATTGATTGACAATAGTTTTCCTGACAACGTTGTAAGTTAAAAATTGGTTGTTTACACGATTGTAATACATTTTCAGACAACTTTACTGGCAATATTGTAAGATCTGACAACCGTGTGTACGTAGCTGGACAAAGTCATGAAGTAGACACGTGGCAAATTATTATGAAAAATATTCAATAAACCAACGATTTTTAATCGTTAAAACATTTTATCAAAATCAATTATTGATTACTGTGACGACGAGAAAGTTACGTGAAATTTTTTGTAAAAACAACGTCCCAACAAAACGCACTATTTATCGTGTAGTGAATGATTTCGAAAAAAGAGCATCTGTAAGTGATAGGCCCAAGCATGTACCACAACGTACTGCAAAATCAGCTGAAGACACTACTGTTTAAAGCAATCCATTAACCTAAATTCGATGCCGTGCTCGGGAGCTTGGTCTTCAGAGAACAACTTTTTCCACAAGGATTTGCATTTGTTACCATTTAAGATTCAGTTTACACAAGAGCTTCTTCCACAAGACCATTTACGCCGCCGTACTTATACCAATAGGATGTTACAGCTCGACCATGACAACCCCGATGTTCATTAAAACTCATAACGAGTGACGACGTACATTTTCATTTGAATAGATATGTAAACAAACAGAATACTCGGTTTTGGGAAATGGAAAACCCTCGCCCTTTGGTTAGGGTTTTCCATTTCCTAAACTTCTTTAAAAATGAAAACAGCGTAACGGTGACTGCGAATGGGAAGCAATATCGTGATATGCTTGAAAACTTTTAAACGCCACAGCTGTATGCTTTGGCCTTAATCAACATGTGGTATCAATTAGACGGTGCCAGATCTCATACAGCCAGGACTACAATGGACTTACTGCGAGTAGTATACAAAAGAAAACGACATTTCTTACCTTTATCATCAAAGCCATGTGTAATTTCATGACCAATTACTACGCCTATGCCGCCATAATTTAGCGATTTCGGAAAATGTTGACTATAAAATAGGGGTTGCAAAATGCCCGCTGGGAATACTTTAAACAAATTTTGTTTAACAATTCTTCAAATTGGATATATACATTTGCAACTTTACCTATATCATTTTTATTGGGATTGTAGAAAGCATTGACCACAGCAGGCTCTGTAGTCCATTTCTCCTTATCGACCGGCTGTCTCAAAAGTTGCATATTTTTCTCCGTTTCCCACTTCAATATGCTCAATACATTTTCCATAAAATTATCCGGAATTATGGTAAGCTACAAATTGAAACTGTCTAAAGTGCCAATAATTTCATTAACACACATATAACGCTATACCTACATTAGCATATTCCTTTTCCAATTCCTTGGCATCTGTAAGAAACTCTGGATAACCGATGCGTTCATTCATGGTATCGGCCTTCTCTTTAGCCACCGCTCTGGTTTCGTCATCCATCCAATGATTTTCACTGAGCAATTCATTGAAAGCCTCTCTTATGGTGTGTATCATTTCCAAAGCTGTATCTTTACTGTCCTGATTGAAATTATCCCGGATGAAGAGCGTGCCCACGGCCATGCCCAATTTTTTATTTGTCCAGTCCACGCACTGAGACCAACGTACACGTTCCGTTTGTATGCCTAAAAGTATCTTACGAAATTCTACTCTTTCCTTTTGATAGTCATCGATCATATGTGTCATGATGGACATGACTAGACGCCATAAAACATAATTGTGCAGCACCCGTCTATCAGTTTCCTTAAGTATTTTGCCCATATCCACCAGATAAGGCATAGCGTAACTGACAATTTGCTCGTTTTCGTTGAGAATTATATCATTGCCTAGAACGGTCTGCAGAAATTCCGTCCAGTCTATTTGTGGTACCTCTTGCTGCAATTCTTTCAAGTCAATTTTTCTATAAATAGCGCTGGTGTCATGACGATCTGCCTCTGGCAGGGTAGCATTCACCAACTTCACTTCCAGCTGCAGGACATCGTTGAGTTCTTCGGCAGCTGTAACTGGATTGGCACCCATTAATATGGCCGTTTGGGTCATATAGCGGTGATAGGCTTTCAAATCATGCTCACTGCTAGATTTTAAATAGTAGTCCCTGGAAGGTAGCGCCAAGGGAAATTGATCTATTTGCAAAACATGTATTGAAGAGTTTTTATCATCAGCTCCCACATAAAGTTCAATTAGGACTGATTCGCCGTAAGTGCCTCTAAGTATGCCAATTAATTTTTCAACTGTCATATTGGGTGCTTGCCATTCGGGATCTATGACTGGCCAGCCACCTAAAGATTTCAAAACATCTTTAAGCCGGCCTTCCCCAACTTTCCGTATTTGGGCTATACGGAATAAAGAAGATAAAGAAAATTATTGTTACGAAAAAAAAACTGTTACAGTTCAGATTTAAATTATCGGAATAATTGATGGTTTGCAAACGCCCTAAAACAGAGATGCCATATTCCAAAATTATTATGTAAAAGTTTCAAATAAATAGGGTTGTTGGCTTGGACAAATAACTGCTATTGATGGAGCTTAGAAGGGTTGAAAAACATGAAATTTTCGCAAGATTCGCGTCCTAGATAAACACTGCGCGTCATCAGGTTAGTGCCCCTCTTTACACTTTCTTTTAATGTTAAATGGTACCTAATCTTATTGTGTTATGGACTTCCAATTTTTATCTATTTTTATATAAATTATTCTTAAAGTAAAACAATAATGGCTAGTATAACATTAAAGTTAATATTTAGTTTTTAGAAAAAATTATCAAAAAGTTTAACCAAGAACTGGTCATCAGGATAGCGCCATTTGCGATAATTGCAATATATTTACTGCCTGGCTCACGATGTCATTTCGTTAACCTTCGTTAATGATTTATGTTAAAAATAAGTGACTTACAGTCAACTATTATTCAACTACAGATGATACAAGATCGGGGGAAAATAAAGCTTATAAACGGCATCGAAATAGGTTTTTTTGAACTTAAAAATTATAACGAACGTTTAGGAAACGGTATCGTGAGCCAGGCAATTAGTTTTTTATTGCAGTTTGTGATATTTTGAAAAATTTTAAATAAAATTAGTGATGTGTTGTTCTGTCTTTATTTGAAATCACCTCGAAAATTCGATTGGCATTGGTATTATACAGACTTTCAATATAATCCAACGAGATGGCTTAGGTATTTGATGGCTTAGATTAGTTCTGTTTTTGTGCTTTATTGCTTTCCGGACTCATATACTTTCCTAGCCAACCACCCCCATACGTCGACATCAATTTTTTGGTTTTGAATCCAGGATTTTACGGATCTGGCTGTATGACTTGGGACATTTTCGTATTGGAAATACCACTCTAGACTCCCGAACAAGTCTTGGAATAGAGAAAAAGCCTTTTCTAAAACGTTTCTATAGTTTTCCGCATTCATGCGTATCTCTTCACCTAAGGTACATTAAGTGGCAGTGCTACGACATTTTTTTTTTTATCAATTTTTATTTATTTGTTGAATCTTCAACAAATAAATAGCACATATGACAGTTTTTTGCTACTGGTAACATAGTATGCCATTTACATCAAATGTATTGTTTACATATTTGATAGTGAATTTAATGGCTTATTCTCAATTAAACATTTAAAAAGTATATTGTGAACATCAAAATAATTCAAACAAAAATAATCTACGAGTGAGTATAATTGTAAAATGATACTGTCGTATTTGATAACTGTGATAAAAGTTACAAATATTTTTGACAAGTATACTGAGCTTAAGGTTGTATGACACTTAATTTTTTTCTTCATTTTACTAGTATTGCAAAGTAGTAAAAACATATTGTAATAGAAAAATTAAATAAGTTCGACGAGTTCAGAACAAAATTGAACAAAATGTTAGAATATCAAATATTGTATGCTTGTATCGATAAAAAAAAATGAATAAGTGTCAAAAAAAAAAAAAAAAAACCTAAAAATGTTTGCATTAAAATTGACAAATCCAGCTTGGAAATTTAAAATTGCTGCTAACTCAGCATTTTATTTTCGAAGACAGCGCTCTTACGTGATTTTTTTCTAACTTGCGCGTTTTGTTTCATGAATAAGAAATGAACGACACTTAGATCCATCATAATATTATTACCGTGAAAAAAATAAAATATATCTAATATTTGTATTTATAAAAAACTCAAAAAACAAAAGTTTCAAAAAGATAAACGTTTATAAAATGGATGATACCATTATAGATTCCATTGCATTAAATACCTTAAATACAATAAGCATATTAATGGCAAGCGGGAGTAAAAAAATCAACAAAATGTTCTCTCCGATGGTTCCTTCTCAGAGAAGACGACGGATTTAGACATAAATTATTCAAAGAAATTTAATGTGAAGATTCATTTTGAGGATGACGCCTTATCAATTTGCGAAAATTTTAGCAAAATTAAGGCCATATATTAAAAAGCAAGTTTTATGGTCAGCTCCACCCAAAATTTAACTTCCTTTACATCCCAAATATAAGCACTTGCTTGACTTCATTTATTATATGTATATAAAACTTCTTCTAACCAAACTTTGACCATTTTATTCTTTTATAATCACTTTTTTCGTAAATTTACGTTTTCTTTTTTGGTTATTTTTGAAATGTCCATTTTTTTCAGCAAAAAAACGTTTTGCCTACTTTTTATATAACTTATTCTTTCTAACATTTGCTATTTTTTTCTAACAATCCTATAACAATTCAATGAAATAAAAATGAAGTGTGATACCACCTTAACCACATGCCCGTTTTTATAGTATTGTTGTAATTTTGCTCTAGTGCTGCCACCCACCTTTTAGATGTTAATTCACCTTGTTTTCACCATTGAAATTAATGGTGTAAGGTTGCCATAGTATTTTTTACCCAACACACAAAATACACTTTTTTAAATATTTTTATTTTGTTACTCTCTGCTCTTAATGTCTGTCAAAACCAAAGTAAAGTCTATTGAAAGACGCAGGAAATTCAAAAACTCGCAAATCTATCAAACAGCCCTCGTATCAATAAATTGAAACAATACGAATAGCTTACGTATATCAATACAACTTTTGTAAAACATTTTCGCCTTGATTGTGGCCTGATTATCCATTTCATTGACTGGTTCTTCCAACACTCGTTTAAGTATAATTTGTTGTTGATCCGCCAAAACCTGAAAAGCAAAAAAAAAAAATTAATAAAACTTCGTTTTTTCCTTCAATTTTGAAACTTACTTCGAACGTACTAATGGAACTTCGATCTTCTGGTATTATATGTAATTTATTCCATGTACCACAGGCGTACTGAAAAAAGTTTTCACAGGGATTGGCTGAAGTGTCCATGGCGGATAGCAGATACGCCGCTGTAATACAAAATTTGATTAAGAAGAAGGAATAAGATATAACTTATAAAATCCTGCTCATTCAAGGAAATATTAGGATGATCCCTTAAATTTGAATTTACATACTCAATATGATTCAGAAACGTGAAAGTTGAAAGTTGCTTTGCGTTTTTCTCTTAAAGTATTAAACTTCACGCCAAGCGACAAAGTTTTATCTGACACGGCCTTAACTTAGTGTTCACACCTGCGATAATATCTGAGATGAGAACGTCAAATTCAATCGCAGAGAGAATTCTGTTACGTGTAGACTTAAAATCAGTGTTATCGCAGTCTTATAATAATTTTTATGAGAGCGTTCTTATGAGAAATCTCATGGCAACGATCTTATAAGGAGAGCTGTCAAAAAAACGATTGCGTATGTGTTTGTGTGT
Source organism: Thecocarcelia acutangulata (assembly GCA_914767995.1). NCBI lineage: Eukaryota > Metazoa > Arthropoda > Insecta > Diptera > Tachinidae > Thecocarcelia > Thecocarcelia acutangulata. The sequence goes on from OU612095.1 coordinate 72,205,875, forward strand.
AATAAGATGCCATAAAATTGAAAATAATTTGTTTTTATGCATTAAATATATACCATAAGTGATTAATTTTGTACAAAATGTATGAATATACAAAATTCATATAAGATTTTATTCATCGCAAAGATGTGTTTTCTTCTCGGCTTTCATTGATTTATGAATTCTTATAAGATTAACAAATATACGTGTACTTCTTGCTAGACATTAAAATGGACATAAAGAAATTCGTTCTCTCATTCTGCCGACGTTTTGTCAGATATTATCTCAGAGTTAATCGCAGTTGTAGACACTAGGTAAGAGATAGATGACAGACGAGCATTGGAAAGCGAACACAAGAGATTAAAGCTTCGTAATGTTTTATCGATTTAAATCGAAAAATATTGGAATTGATATCTTATGTTTCTGGAAAGCTTGTAGTTGGGGTAAAATATATATTTTTTGCTCTACAAAAGTGCACTTTTTGATTTTAAAATAGGAACACGTAGCTTTTAAGAGAGCTGTAATTATTTTATTGCGGCTCCGATGACAAACCATTTCTATCCATGAAGTTTTCCTAAATATGGTTGTATCTTGCCTATGACGCGTTCAATTTCAGATTCAAGCTTAAGGCACGTTTACATGGTAATACAAAATATTTAGATTTTGTGGAAGCAAAATATTACGAAATTCTCTCCGTTCTTAAAAAAAGCAAATAAAAGCATGTTGTAAGTATTTTTCATGTTTACATTTGTGGGGGTAAGTAAAATCAAAGTATTATTATGAAAGGCTAATAAAATTACTGATGATTAGAATTCTACAACATCTACAAAAACAATATGCAATATTGTTGAACTGTAATTGCTTGGGATTGTAAATGTTGCACCACATTCAATAAATACTCGAAGTGCTGCCAATGCAAATTTAAAAATACAACTCTGATGTGATGTGAATACCGAGTTTTCTGAAATGGTTTAGAAAAAGAAGATTTGGATTTCTCTTCTACTGAATACATTTTGTTTTTACACGATAAGATTTGAAGGATCTAAATATTTGTATTACCATGTAAAGGTACCTACAGGAATTGTTTCTGGTTCATTCGCAAAATTCACACTCCAAAGAAAAACAAAGTAGCACAGCGTTAAATCGCATGATCTTAGTGGCCAGTTGACATCAGAATTTCTTGAAATAAATTTGTTTTATAAATCGTTGCTGCAATAAATCGATCGTTCCACACTTGTCATACAGAAAACACTTGTCATACAGTTTCATGCTGGCCACTATAACTCCGTTATCATGTTACTGCAACGAATTCCGCTCTCCCCAGGGAGCAAGTTTTATCTTGGCGTACGTCTAACCAAGACACGCCGCTTTCTGGGATATACGAGTAGAGATTAGAATACCTTCATTTGGTATAGCAAATAAAAGTTTAGTAAGCCTCAACATGAAATAGACATTGAGACATCGCCCAAAACTAGGGATTTGCAATCCCTTAAAATTTACCCATCCGATAAATGGAAGAAGTGTGTCTTACAAACGTTTCCAAAAAACAAGGCATTTGAATGCTTCTTTAGACATATGAAAAATGTATTCAGGCAGTCGAACACAACAACGTATTTTCATTCCAAGAATATCAAGATCATCTAATTCCTCAATATCGACACCATCCGATTTATTTTTAATATTGTATAAATTTAATAAATTTTAAGTTCAACGATATGGCCAATTTTTGAATTAATCGATCAAAAACAAAAATCGCGGCCCAACCGCACGATTGCGCTAATGGTCGAGTACCATTGATCGCGACTCTCATCTCGCGGAAAGTTTTTTTTTTTTTATTAAGTTTTTTTGTAAAAAAAATTTAAATATAATACAATTATGGCCTCAGCGCCATTTAGGCATTATTGAGATGTTGGTTGGCAAATTATTCCATCTCTCAGAGTACAAATTAATATTATATAATAATAAAAAGTTAAGTTTAAATAAATATTATAAAACAAGTATAAACAAATATATTTGCATTTTATAAGCAAAAAACAATAATATAAAATAAAAATAATACTAACAGCCATTTACACCAAGTCTGATTATATTTTAATTGAGACTTTAACCGCTGGTTAGAGAAAAATGTATTTCACAATGTATAATTAAGTCTTAACCGGCACTGTTTAACAGAAAAGTGGCTGTTAAAGTTAACCGATCAAAATTCGCCGGTTAAGAAGTTAATCAGAACTCAAATAAAGAAAAAACAAACAAATAAAAATAAAATGGACGTAAATAGAAATCAACATTTATATTTTTGCAATATTTTTAATTATGTGTCGATTAACGAATTTTCTGAATACCATAATCTAGCCGTACAACGTGCCACCACTAGCCATATAAGATCCAGGAATGTGAGCAAAACAACATATTCGTTTGAAATTGAACAACTTCTAACAGAAAAAAGAAGAGTTAGAAGAGAGTGGCAAATTCGCAGGTCTCCCCAGCTTAAATGTAGGCTACGAGAGTGCATAACTCAGTTAAGAAATCTGCTTGAAATCCAAAGAATGGCTTCCCTTAAAAATTATCTGGAAGGTCTTGATGGTACCCCTCAATCCGACTATTCTGTATGGAAAGTGACAAAAGGTCTGAAAAGACCCGTAATAGGTAAGCCACCTTTGCGAACTTCAACTGGAGATTGGGCAAGAAGCGATTCTGAAAAGGGGATGTTGTATGTTAACCATTTGAAAAATGTTTTTACCACAAATGATATAGCAAACGCTGTTAGACCGCCTATGTCTTTGAGACTTAGTTTTCAAGATGTTGAAAATGTTATTCGTAACACAAACCCCAGGAAAGATCCAGGTATTCATAAAATTACTGGTACTCAAAGAATTCTTCTTTTTACTTTTAACGCTATTTTACGTCTCGAGTATTATCCTGCAGAGTGGAAGGTGTCCATGATTACTATGATACCCAAACCAGTGAAGAATCCCACTAAAGTAGAATCAATTGTCAAAGCCTGCAACACTATACATTACCAAGCTCGTACATGCTGATATAAAGACTGCAACAACTAGGTGAGATACATCATATAACTTCCACATATGTACGATACGTATCATGGTTATAATTATTGATTTTAAGAAATCACTCTATATCTCCTGCGCAAATGGTATTATTGACCTTGAGATTTTACGCCACAGACAGTTTCCTGATGGTTGTAGGAGATTATTGTGGGGTTTCAATTGCAGCAGCTAGCCACGTTGTAAAAAAGGTTTCAAAATCAGTTGCAAAGCTGTCAAGAAAATTTACAAAAATTCCAAGTTCGCGAGAGGACTTGCTGATTTTTCGCGCATTGAACTTATCCGTTCATCATTTTTTTATAACATTTTTTGAACAATATTTTTGAATAAATGAAAAAAGCTTCTTGTGTTCGTCATTACACTATTTTTCGTAAACAAATACAAGTAACATTGCCATACTTTTTAAATTTTTTTCTGTAATACTACATTTACACCAACTCAAAATCTAGTAGATTTGAATTAAAATCTACAACGAAATCTACATGGTTTACACCACCATTTTTTGACATCTAGCAAGATTTCAGATTTTTGTGAAAATGAAATCTTGCTAGAATTTATACATGCAGGTTTGACAAAACAATTTTATCAGAGACTGAATACACGAGCATTAAAGTGTATATTTTTTGTGCCCAGAGACTGCATACACCACATTATAGTGCAATTTTTGATGCAGCGTAGCATTTTAAGTACTTTTTGCAAGAAATCACAGTTGCATCGCTTAGTACTGAGTAGATTTCAGGAGATTTCGTCGAAATCTACTCATAAAGTAGATTTCATTTTGTATGGGAAATCTTCTCAAAGTCTACTAGATTTGGCTTGAAATCTCGAATGAGCAGATTTCGCTTTGGTGTAAATAGGCTATTAAGTAACCGAAAGATGGTGGAATCCAAATTACTAACTTTAGGTTATATAGTGCCTGTTAAGCAAACCGGCATTTAGTTAATAATTTTTTAATGGCAACTTAATTTTAGATTGTGAAAATGGCCCTAAAAAAGCGTTTCCATATTATTGATCAAAAATTCTTTACAAGATGATTTAAATGTTGAAATTCTATTATTCGTTTTCATTTCGAAAGGTAAATTATTAAATTAAACAGCACCCATGTAATCGATGCAATGCTTTGTTGTCTCCAATCTACACCTTGGAGTTCTTAAATTTGCTTTATTTCGTGTACTAAATATTCATGTAATATAAGATGAACTCGCTGAGCCGAGACGTCAGTCAACAGCCTCAAGAACAGACTTGCATTCTCCGATCATCCTGTATTGTTTCATAAATTTTGTCGATGCTTTCTGGCATGATGATCGCTTTTAGCCGACCTAAAGGTGCGGCTTTACTTGTGGTGCTATGACGCACCGGTTCACACAGCGTTAGATAGGATGCTTAATATTATGTGAAATACACTTTGACCATCCATCTTATAGTTCAGATTTAGCTCCTAATGACTTTTTCCCGTTTCCAAACTTGAAAAAATGACTCGCAGGCAAAAGATTCATCTCAAACGAAGAAGTGATTACCGAAACTAACGCGTATTTTGAGGGGTACCCAAAACAATATTATTCAGATGGTATGAAAAAGTTGGAATATCGTCTTACTGAGTGTATGGAGCTAAAAGGAAACTATGTTGCGAAATAAATAATTTTTGAAAAAAAAAATTTTGTTTCCTACTTATGAAGTTGCAATATCAATCCGCCCTCGTAGTCTATCGGCTTCAATATTTGAACAAGCTGAACCTTATACGGGAACATCTGCAATGTGACCAAAATCCTCTGGCTGGACCTCTGCGACAACACCGTTTGCCGAACGTCTTCTTGTTGATGTTTCTAGACTATCCTGTACACTATCCGCAATGCCTTACATATTTTTTTATGTGGACTGTACGTGGTCTTCCGGTACACAGAATGTGTCTTACTGTACCATGTTGTCGAAAATTTGCAACCAGGCGGTTTATTGTACTTGCAGAAGGTCCAGTACTCACATTAAAAAACGACGATAAGCACGTTGCTTCAAAACAATTGAACTTTTTCCACAATTTTTGATCGCAGTTCTGTTGTATAGTGGTCCATGTTAAATTCTCTAAGTCATCATCACAAAGTTCTGACATAAAAATAAAAAAAATATAGATAAACTAAAAAAGTTATTGAATATACAAGCCATAAAGGCATTTCTGCGGCCCACCCGCACGCTTGCGCTAATGGTCGAGTACCATTGATCGCGACTCTCATCTCGCGGAAATATTAATGTAAAATATGATGAAGTCGCTCAGCCGAGACGCCAACAGCCTCAAGAACAGACTTGCATTCTCCGATCATCCTGTATTGTTTCATAAATTTTGTCGATGCTTTCTGGCATGATGATCGCTTTTAGCCGACCTAAAGGTGCGGCTTTACTTGTGGTGCTACGACGCACCGGTTCACACAGCGTTAAGCTACATACACACGGTTGTCAGATCTTACAATATTGTCAGTAAAATTGTCTGAAAATGTATTACAATCGTGTGAACTGCCAATTTTTAACTTACAACGTTGTCAGAAAAACCATTGTCAATCAATTGCAAGACGACAATGTTGTCAGGCATCTGACAATCGTGAGAACACTCTTCGTTGGCATTGCCAGATAAGTGGCTCTGATTGTCAGATGTATAAAATTAATGCATCTGACAAAGCCATCATTGTTAGAAAAAAGTTTGATGGGCAACACTGCCAAACAGATGGTTATTGATATACATAAGTGGCAATGCCTTACAACATATCTGGCAATTTTTTTCATCTAACAATCTAACAACCGTGTGAACTGACAATTTTTGTTGTCAGATGAATTATTTGTCAGACCATAGTCTGACAATGAAATTGATTTTCTTACGATCGTCTGAACACACAATTTACTTCTGCGGGACAATTTTTCATTGTCAGCATGTTGCCAGATCAATATTGTAACATCTGACAACCGTCCATGCTTTTATTTTATTGTGTGAAATACACTTCTATATAGCTGATCATCCATCCATCTTATTGTCCAGATTTAGCTCCTAGTGACTTTTTCCTGTTTCCAAGCTTTAAAAAATGGCTCGCAGGGAAAAGATTCATCTCCAACGAAGAAGTTATTACCGAAACTAACGCGTATTTTGAGGGGTACCCAAAATAGTATTAATCGGATGGCATAAAAAAGTTGGAATATTGTCTTACTGAGTGTATGGAGCCAAGAGAATACTATTTAAGAAATAAATATGTTTTTTTTCCTATTAGGTAGCTTCAATATCAATCCGCCAGCGATTTCATTGTCTTGGGAAAAACTGGGTTAAATTAGCAGTGACAGCAGTTTGTTTAATTTGTTCTTATTGAAATTGTTTCATAAATACTTAACCATTTTCAGTGATAAAAAAAAACAAAGTTAAAAACATACCCGTTCGTACACATTCCTCAGTCAGACAAATGCCATCCTTATCGTAAGTTAAATCTGAAAGAAATTCATGCCAAAGAAAAATACTCCATTAAAAACACATACAGACACTTAATATTTATTAAAAATTAAATTTTGCCATCAGTGATGACATCAAATATTAACTAACTTTCATATGCTAAAGGATTCTATTTTAATATTCATTCAGTCTGTCTGTCTGTCTGTCTGTCATACAAGAGAACGTTGTTTGAACTTTGAACATGCAGGTGCATGACCAACTTGGCTGCAAAGTATTCATAATTGTCCACATATTGTACGAACAGACACACTATTCGTGCCCGTCTCGTACGATATGATTGATAACAGTGATTGGGAATAGCTTTCGATTAGAATTCCTTTTAATGTCTCAACATTCAATCATGTACAAATGCAATATTTTACCATGCTGTTTAATAATTGCCATCGTTTGGAGTAAGGGAGTAGAGAAGTAAATATATTGACCTTTTTCCCCAGTAGCTGAACAACCGTTCGCCAATGTGAATATAACAACAACGATAAAGATACGCACGTAATGAACATTAGAAAAAGGAAGTTTGTGTTCTTAAATTGTCAAAGTGGCAATAACGCAAAAAAATGTGTTCCCGTACGGAACGTTTACAATGAATTTCAGCAAAGAAAAATGTAACACCTCCAGCACTGGATCCCTCGATTGAAAATCGATAAGTTGAAATAATTAGCTACACTGAAAAAATTGTTCTTCAAAAGCAAAAAAAGAAAAGTATTTTTTTTTCTGTCCCTTGAATAAAAGTAAGTGGCCCATATAAAAGTGCACTGAATAAATTGTGTTTTTTTTTCAGAGGTATTATAAAACATTAAGTGGGCAACACTTTGCTAACTGGCGGCGATTTTGTCACCTCTTCAACCAAGGCGAATTTATACAGGTGAATGCAAGCGAAAAGATGAATTCAGTACTATGTATTTTGTTATTGTAAAACATATCGTGAATGTCAAAATCTAAATTCGCCTAAGATTGATTCGGATTAAAATGGCGCGAAAAAGTTTGTAAGCAAAAGAAAAAGAATTTGACAGTCTCATTGGAAAAACCGCTAGAAGCAAAAGATGATCACCTGTGCTGTTAAGTTCACCTAGTAATGAATTCGCCTTGCTCTTCAACATAAATAGACTGACGCCTGAACAACGCTTACAAATTGTGCAATCTAGAGCCCCAAACAAGATTGTCGTTGACAGCGTTGTCAACTTTAAAATTTCAAAACGCACCGAAATGGGGGAAAAAGCGAGTTATTTCAGCAAAAACGCACCGAATTTTGAATTTTTCTTTTAATTTTTAAAACCCAATTTTGTATTATAAAAAAAAATAATTATTAATAAAAACCACGATATTGAAACAGCCTTTTCGTACAATAACTAGAATTCGTGTTTGTCACACTTGTCCTCTAGAGCTATTCTTGTATTAAGACAATGACTTTTATGAAGACAATGTTATCTTAATAACGTTATTTTATCATATTTATTATTCAGCAATATTATTTAATTATATTCGCTGTTGAACGAAATCAGATGTTAGTTTTACTGCTTATTATCCGGTACACAAATAATACAGCTGCTTAAGGCCATGTTACACTATCAAACACGATCGTGCGATCTACTAAATAAAGCATGTGTACTAAAAATGCAAGTACTAAAAATGCAAGCATACAACAGAGTTTTTGACAAATCGTGCGATTTGAAAAATTTTATGAAGTTTTTCAAAACTTTATGGTTTCTGTGCAATCAGTGAGGTATATACTCGTATTGTGAAAAATATGAGAATATTGTTGGTGCCTCGAGAAAAAATTTTAAGTAATGTAAAATTATTATGTTAATAAAAGTTTTTAATTCTTTTGTTGTGTATATAAATTACTACAATTATACTTGTATAATAGTGTGGCCTACAACGCCATTTTGAAGCGATTTTTTCGTACGATTGTGTAGGATAGTGAATCAGGGCCTTTACTATTGTTAAAATTATATTGCAGGAGCATATAATCGTTACTGCAGGGGAAGACATATGTCGTAGAAATTTACGATTATCGGATGATTAAAAGTTACAGTATCGCACAACAAGCCATCAAACTCTATTAATAGCAATTTTATCAAACACAATGAGAATTTCATTTATGTTTTCGTAAGCGAACAGTGAAAATCAGTTGGCTAGATTGGGTGAGTTTTTTGATATATACGAAAATTTGCCAGAATTGTAACATATAAAAGATGAAGTTTACCATAAACACTGTTTAATGCAAATCTTTGGGAAAAAATTTATAATTTTATTAATAGTTAAGTAATTTATATCTGTTTGCATTTATTGTAATATTTGACTAACCTGGCTTGATCGTTTAATATCAAAACATGTTCTGAAATCAGTAAATTTTATAATTCGAAATAGTTCTTATTCTTTCGAGATATGTATAATAGAGCAAGATTGTCTTACTTGGTGCATATAATAAAGTGCGTTCTTCACATTATAATTCCCAGTTCTGGTTGAGCTCTGCAAAATTAAACGTACAAATTTTGTGCACTTGAGTAAACTTTTTTCTTGTATTAAAACAAAAAAACTTGAATTGAATTTGCTTTGGTGCCAACGAAATTTAAAAAGCGCACCGAAAATGTAAAAAAGCGCACCCCGCACCGACGAAAGAATTTTTCGCACAAATAATTTTAAAAAGCACCAATAACGGTGCGAAACGCACTTAGTTGACAACGCTGGCCGTTGATCCCACTTGTGACTTCCACAATCGTATTGTGCTCGTGAAAAACTGCGACTCTAAGATAACAGTTCGGTATCTAAATTGACCTCGTTTTATAATCAGAGCTGATTTAAAGCAAAAAAAAAAAAAAAAAAAAATTTCACATATTCTTCAAAAATCGGTTTTGGTTATATCTCGGGTATATATGGACCGATATCGGAAATTTGTATTTTAGTAACCTCCTTTTATTACCAGAAACGATTTTAAGCAAAAAAAAATTATTAAGTTCGCTTACGCAACATTTTCAGGGAAAATCGGTTTAGGCTATATCTTGGGTATATATTGAGCGATATAGGGAGTTATTTCTTTCTATTTTAGTTGCCATGCTTAATAAGTGTGTAAAGTTTGAGCAAAACAAACAGATTTTTTTTTCAAAAATTTTCATACAAAATTGCAAAAAATAATGGCTTTTTTCGGAATTTTGGATATATCTTAGCTATATGTGAACCGATTTTACTGAATTTCAATAGCAATCTCTTGAATCGATGGGGTAATAGAATGGTAAAAGAAAACAGTTTCTAAGTCTATTGATTTTGTCAGGAACGGTATTTCAACGACCGACAGACGGACATCGCTCAATCGACTTTTCTATTTCAGAATAAAAATCATAGAAATTTCAAACGGAATCACAAACTTATATATACCCTTAACATTTTTGTGAAGGATATAAAAAGAAAGAATATGTGAATTATTACGATACAAATGTCTATTTATTTTTGACTTTAATTATAGAACATACAGCCATTTTCCGAAAAACGCGCGATCTGAAACCGCAAAGCGTTTCCAAAAGCGCTTGATTAATTTTTAGGTGTTACGCGCGTTTTACTGGCGTTTCACAATGATTTGGGAAAAAATGCAACATATGTTACACATACATACATACATATGTATGTATGTGGTAGTTATATAAAACGAAAAACATTTGACAACAAATAGAAAAATGTTTTAATTTGGTTTTTTTTTTTTGAAAATGTATAATTCTTTTAACATTTTATTGAAATAAGAAGACAATATATGTATTAAATTTTAATTGAGAATAATTTTATTTCTTTTTGCAAGTTCAGTTTTAGCAAATTGAATCGGTTCACTTCAATATACACATGCGAGTTGAAGTCGCCAATTTTATTTCAGCGAAATGCGTCCAGAATACCAGAATATTTGGCAATCTGAAATCGCAAAACCATACTTCTTGCGTTATAAGTTTGTCAGAATAACTATTTTGCGTTTTCAAATTGAAAACGCTAAATTTAAGTGATTTGCGTTTCTCAGAGCATGCCTGATAGATAATTCGTGTACTCGTGCACTGAAGAAAAAGTTTGCTACGCTTGAACGGTTTAGGATATTACAGTGCTTACGAGGGCGGTTCGGAAACTTCTTAGCTTATCAATGAAAAAAAAAAAATTAATTTTTCAAAAAATATTTTTATTTTTTAATATAATCTCCTGAAACTTCAATACACTTAGTCCAACGCTCTTCTAGCAATTCTATCCCTTGATTAAAATAGTTTTCCTCAAGGTCTTCAAAATAGTGGTTTACAACTGTAATTGCATCTTCATTCGAGGTAAAACACTTGCCAGCAAGGAATTTTTTTAGATTTGGGAACAGATAAAACTCACTGGGAGCGAAATCAGGAGAATAAGGTGGATGGTCAAGCAACTCGTACTTAAATTCGTTGATTTTAGCCATTGTTAAAACGCTCTTGTGCGCTGGTGAAAATTTATTTTTTTGTGTTGTAAACCAGGACGTTTTTCTCGAATTTGTACATTTAATTGATCCAAAAGGTGGCAATAGTACACTGAATTTATTGTTTTACCCTTTTGCAGATAGTCAACCAATAAAATACTTTTGAAATCCCAAAAACCGTTGCCATAACCTTACCAGCCGATTGAATTGTTTTTGCCTTCTTTGGGGCACTTCTTCCCACTTCAGTCCATTGTGTGGATTGTTCTTTTGGGTCTGGAGTATAGTGGTGGATCCATGTCTCATCAACAATTATACGATGCTTAAAATCCATTTTATTTCATTTAAAACGATCCAAACAAGCTTGAGAAATGTTCATTCTTATGCGTTTTTGGTCGACTGCTAACAAATGCGGCACCCATCTTGCAGAAAGCTTTTTCATCTGTAGTTCTTCATGCAAAATTAAATGGACTCGATCATTTGAGATGCCCGTGATATTAGCTATTTCACGCACTTTTATTCGTTGATCATTTAATACCATATCATGCACTTTGGCTACAATTTTTCTTGTTGTTGCTGTTTTTGGACGTCCACTACGTGGTTCATCTTCAATTCACCATATCATTATGAATTTCTTGTCCCGATAAACCTTTTTATGTAAATATTTAATGACAGCACGCATTTTTAATTTTTCCATTGTAAAAAATCGCGGATGCGTCTTTTATGAACACCTGTTGCCAGATCGAAACAAAATTTAACATGTGTTCATAGCAGAGATGGAAGTTACCAAAACACTTAACTTTTTTCTATTTGTACCGCGCTTTTTGTGCTAGGTTAAGAAGTTTCCGAACTGCTCTCGTACAACAACGTCAACAAGATTTAAGTTTAAAAATCCTTTTTAAAATAAAATAAAAAATTTTAAATTTTAGTTTTTTCTTGCAATTTCTAAACTAAAATCTCTTGTTCTAGCAGGCTTTGGCGCCACTTTATTAATTTCCTTCTTTCTTTGTCAAACAGAAAAACACTTATTTTTTCACAGGCTTATGTGATGTAAAAACATTTAAAGTTAGGAAAAGGAAATTTTTTTCTTTGCTTTTTTTTTGTCTCTGATAACTAACGAAGAAAGTGGGAGGAAGAGAAAAGAAAACCTGTAGCATGAAATGGACTAAACGTTTGCAATAAGACACGTAGCAAGAAAATAAGTCAATTTTCATTGCAGCAAATAAAAAATGTTACAAATGGAAACTTGTTAAAATTGTGTCATTTGTTGGCAAAAGCGAACAGTTGTGAACATATAAATAGCACAAAACAAAATGTGTAGTGTTTTACCTGGCATAATGGAAATTTAAAAATTAATGATTGCTAACTTCTATATGGAATATTGATGCAATTAATAATACTGGAACGTTAGCTTTCTGTCTCTCTCATATTGTGGAAAGGTAACCCCGTTCTGGGTTCTAAAGAGTTGAGAAACTCCACGATGTTACTTATTTATTGTTTGTAAAATTGCATACAGACCAATATACGTCAACCTCGCAGTGGATATGTAACAATATTTGCCCATTTATCTTTCCCAATTTCGTGAGTCGGTACTATATCCACACAATCACTATTCTCTGATCGGAGTAAAAAACATTGTCTTTTAAACTATTTGAATCTCACTTTTCAAAATGACCCATATGACCATTGCAAGAATACAATCATACCCGCTTTGCAGAAGAGCAGTCGCATCAGCGTAGCCAGAATGAAGATTTACCTTAATTTTGACGATTTTTCAAGTAAGTATTTTTTTATTGGGCCGGTGCCAAACATGAGAGTCACTCGACCGAGTGCAAGAGAAAGCCAAGAAGCTAATCGGCGACAGAAGGGTATTCAACTCTATTGATTCACTGGATCATCGCCGCAGTTTGGGGTTTGGATTTTACTTGGATAAGATTAGGGAATTTCACATATTTCTACGTAATACACGTACATCATCTAGAGCTCATCCGTTTGCGGTCGATAGCCCATTGCATTAAAGAGAGAGTTCGTTTTTCAGCCGTACGGTTCGTCTGTGAAGTTGCATGCGTACTCGTCCATGTTTTCGGTCACATATACTGTTGATAAGTTCAAGTCAAACATCTACAAACACTACTTCCTTCTCCTCCTCCTGCTTTCCTAGTTCCGGTACAATGAACTGCATATGTGGAGGTTATGCCCTGAGTACTGGTTCAAGACAAAAGATAAAAATAATGAACTTGCTTTCACAACGTAAATTTTATTATTATTGACATTTACAGTAGTGCCTGATGTTTAAAGTAAAACTGAAGATGCTTAAAAAAGGTGGCAACACGTCAAACTTTATTTACAAAGCAAATTTTCGTGAGTTAAGCTACGTATACACGGTTGTCAGATCGTACAATTTTGCCAGTAAAATTGTCTGAAAATGTATTACAATCGTGTGAACTGCCAATTTTTAACTTACAACGTTGCCAGAAAACCCATTGTCAATCAATTGTGAGACGACAATGTTGTCAGGCATCTGACAATCGTGAGAACACCCTTCGTCGGCATTGCCAGATAATTGGCAGGTATTGTAAGCTCAGTTTTAATTGTCAGATGTATAAAGTTAATGGCATCACTGTCAGAAAAAAGTTTGATGGGTAACACTGCCAAACAGATATTTGTTGATATACATAAGTGGCAATGTCTTACAACATGTCTGGTAATTTTCTTCATCTAACAATCTGACGACCGTGTGAACTGACATTTTTTGTTGTCGGATGAATTATTTATCAGACCGTAGTCTGACAATGAAATTGTAAGATTTTCTTACGATCGTCTGAACACACAATTTACTTCTGCGGGACAATTTTTCTGACAATTGTCACTACATTGTCAGGATGTTGCCTTGTGTACATAGCTTTAGTAGCTCACGATAAAAAAAGCTATGTTACATTCTTATTTGCAAATAAGTCATACAAGGTCTGATAAAAAAAAAATAACCGTTATTTTCAAATTTCGTGTGTTACGTACACTCGATTTTCGCATTTTTTTCTGTTATGTTGATGTACATGTCTGATATACAGCGGTGGCCATATAATTAAAACGTTTTTAATAGTAAATAAATTTATTGTTTTGATGGTATATCTGAGATTGTGTTGTTAGTTAGCTAGACGCCATTCATAGCATTTTCCATCTGATACCTCCCGGAAAAACTTGGATTCGTCACTTTATAAAATATTTTTCCAAAAGCTCATTGGTTTCTTAATGCTTTTTTTAACAAAATTCAACCCGGATTTAAAATTTTTGTTTTGGAGATGACAGTTTTCTTTGTGTGATACACCTGTAGTGTGAGTAATTAGTTCATTTGCATTTGTCCACATTATATGTGTTTGACTGTAAATGCAATAAGTCCACATTATATGTGTTTGACTGTAAGTCGTCATGCCGTCAGCATGACACTTGATATGCACACATTGTTGCAGCTAATTACCCACACATACCAAGCAGCTGTTCGACATGTATTTATGTCGACCAAGCATTTTCTCACGCTTATATTAAGCAGAAGAAAACTATATAACATTTTAAGAGAGAATAAAACTAAACGTCAAGCAATCTAAATAAAAATATAAAAATTAATCTAAATAACTAAAACAATTTTATTTCAAATTCTTTGATATTATACACCCACGTAAGACACTTTCATTAAGCCGCCGTTGAGTACACAGAAAAAAATAGATGAGATTTTTTTTCAATCAAGTTATGTTATTAATAAAAAACCATCAATTTAATAAAATTTGCATTGACTGAATTAAATTATTATTAATAATGAATTTTTGGAAATATCTCTTAATAAAATGCAATTAATAAAAAGTTTTCCGAATTATTGACTGTTATTCAATAAATAAATTTAAAAGGTTGCCATATAACAGTGAAGAGTTGTTGTTTCGTTAACAATTTTTTTTGTTAAGTATATTTTACATATTAACAACAATTTTTTTCAACTCAATAATTTTTGCTTTTAAGTGAAAAAACTATTTCTACTTTATAATTTGAATTATCAATCCAGCAAAAAATCTTTTTCACAGGAAATTTGATAAAAATAGTGCAATTTTTTTTATCCATATGGCATCTATTTTTTTCTGTGTAGTTCTAGATTATATATGGATACCATATGATGACACTAATTCAACTTTTAGCTGTTTAGAGCTTTTAAATCGGTCTGCTTTAGAGGCATTTACGACTATTCTATCGTCTCTGGCTGTGGTTTTACAGGATTTGGGGGCTCTCGGTACATTATTTGAGATCCCAAATTCATCCAAATGGTTCACTGTATTATAAATTTGTCCTCTACAGCAAAAACGTAATTGAGAAAATTCATTCACCGTCTTCTCGGAGCCTTTGAGATCAATGATTACATTCTTTTCTTCTTCGGAGCAACTTGGTCTTTTTCCCATACATTATAGCTAATATTGGCATACAGTTTTGCTGATATCATTTAAAACATACCAATCAACAAATTTTCGCAAGAAAACGAAATTAGATTTTAAAATAACTTTATTTAAATTACAGAACTGAAAATGTTTTAATCATGTGTCCACTTGAGAAACCTCACTTTCACTAAATAGTGACTTATTTTTTTAAGAAAAGTGAACAAAATATTATTGTAAAGAAGAAACACATGAAGTGCAAAAAAGATCAAACTTATCTTTGCGGTGGAAAAGTTCCGTTGAAATAACAATAGATCATATAAAATACCGAAAGAATGAAAGATCACATTTATGTTTTAATTACATGGCAATAACAGCCATTTTTGATTGTCAGTTTGTTTTTGACTGATAAAAAGTCGTGTTTTGGTGTGGTGTAAAAAATGAAATTAAATACGCAAGGACATTTGAATTGTCGACTGTGGCGTATGGCGCGTATACTATGAGCAGAACACAAGTTCAATTGTGTTATACCCAGTTTAAGGAAGACCAAGAAGATGTCAATGACGATGCTTACCCAGGCCGCCCTATTACGTCAACAATCGATGAAAACATTGAAGCAGTGAAGAAAATGATTTTGGATAACCGTTCGCTCGGCTCATGCTAAGCAGATTGTTCCAAAATTACTCAATTTTGAGCAAAAACAACGTCGCATGGACATCGCTCAGGAGCTGTTCTTCAAAAACGTCATATTTGGTGTCGAATCATGGATATTAAAACCAAAGCCCAATCATCCCAGAAGACCCAAGACCGAAACAAGCACGTCAAGTTCGGTCAAATATGAAAGTTTAGCTGTTACTGTTTTCTTCGACTGCAATGGCGTGGTGCATCATGAATTCTTTTCGCAACGCCGTACGGTCAACAAGGAATATTACTTTGAAGTTATGCGCTGTTTGTACGAAACAATTCGTCAGAAAGGCACAGAATTATGGTAAAAACGGTAATGGATTTTCCATCAGCTCGCACATCAATGCTTTTGCGTAACTTATCATACCTCAACGATTGCAAGGAAACCGTTCTGCTACGAAAAAAGAGAAATCGAGACAGAAGCTATTGGCGATACCAAAAAGCGCGTTTCAGAAGTGTTTCGAGGATTGCTGAAATCGCTGGCATAAGTGACTTTACACGGCATGTCTCATATTATATTGTAAATTTGAATTACCTTTATGCTATTTTATTGCCCACTGCTTTCGTGATTCTTACATGCAGATAAATTGTTTGTTGAAAATCAATTAATTTTACTTCTTGCACTGACAAACTCATTCTGCCGCAGATTCAAGTGGAAGTATCATATCATTTTGTATTCTATTTCAGTCTCTGGACACACATTCACATAACAGAATATTCAAGTAAAGCATTCTTTAAGTAAAGAAAAGTGAATTTTAAACAAAAATAAAAACAACATGAGACAAGAAGAATTGTGTAAAAATTATTAAGAAAACAAAAAGTTATAATTTTGGTAAATTTTATTAATTTATTCTAAACGAGGGGTCTTCCAGCGATTTCAGGGAATCAGCATTTGTGGAAGTGACAGCCGCACAACGGAACAATATTTTGATGTTCAACTAAGAGGAAATATACATATTTACGGGCCAATAGATTTATTAACCCCACTTGAATATATACATATTTTGTCCGAAGGAGAAAAGAGCTGATGTGAAAACGATTAAACGATTGGTACTTGGGCACAAGAAGTTGTATAAAGTTTTAAAACTTCACCCGTAAAATATTGGCAATTTTTTTAATACAAATACAGGTCATGCATCGGGAAAGTATTGAATGCATTCCATGAAGTCCACAAAGTGCGTTTTGTTACTTTTTGAGGGCAACGAGAAAGCTTATCAAATATTGTATTATTTAATTGTGTTTTTGAATGCATTCCATGAAGTCCACAAAGAGCGTTTTGTTGGTTTTGTTACTTTTTTAGGGCAACGAGAAAGCTTATCAAATGTTGTATTATTTAATCGTGTATTTGAATGCATTCCATCCCAGCAGTCCACAAGTTATTACAATTTCCAAAGCATCCGATTGTAAGCGATTGTGTCAACAGAAAAAATCAAAATAAACATGTTAAGCACAACAAACAACTAGCATCCGATTCAGATTAGTCTTTTTCTACTCATATTGTTAAATTAATTGTACATAAGAAGCAAAGAAGAAAACAAATGCTAATAATATAGTTTTGAACTTATTCAATCTTCGCTTGCAATGTATATAGAGTTGGATGCATCTTACGGCCTAAGCCATCGCTGTGTAAATGTAAGTAGGAATTGTATACAGACTTTGGATGGGTCACGTTTACATTGTCAATGGTCTTAGATCGACGATGTATGTGACAAAAATTTCACTGGGATGAAGTCCACAAAGAGCGTTTTGTTACTCTTTTAGGGCAACGAAAAAGCTTATCAAATAGTGTATTATATAATTCTGTGTTTGAATGCATTCCATGAAGTCTAGAAAGAGAGTTTTTTTGGATTTGCTACTTTTTGTGGGCAACGAGTAGTGTTCTGTCTTTCATCCTATGCGCACGTCTTTTATTACTGCTATCCGTATTTTCTATATATGTTCATTATTAATTTCGTATGACACCAAATTGCACCAGAATAGGTAGCAAGTGTTTCTTTTTTCCACCGTTGTCTGTATTTTCTTTATATGTTCATTATTAATTTCTTTTGAATGCATTTCATTACCTTGTAGTGTGGAAGGTGTTAGACTAAAGTTTGCTAATCTGAGCAGTGTCGAAGGTTATACACTGGGCACTGATTAGTTTTAACTAATTTAATTCCAACATTTTAAATGCTGCAATAGAGTTTGTTTTAGACTTTCGTGTTATTATTGTTAACACTCCGCGAACACTACTCCCTCTTTCCTACCTCATCATAACCTATTTTCCTAGTTCCAGTACAATGCGCTGCATATGTAGAGGTTATCCCCTGAGTACTGGTCCAAGAAAAAAAATGTTGTGCTATGTCCGCTTTAGAGTAGGCGTGATTAACAAACAACGATACTAATGTTGTAAGCATTACAACAATACCATTCCTTGAATCCACTCATCATTGAGATATGTCAAAAGTAACATTTTTACATAAAATCATCATCAGCTTGCTCTGCCAACTTCATAAGATACGATTTAACCCGTAAATCATGTCGCAGAAAATTTACCCTTGAAGAAAATTTTGTCCAGATAAAAATTCCGTCAAATTTCTGAACAGCCTTATTGTTGTCTTAAAAAAATAGTTAAAAGGTTAACGGCTGTAATATATTATTTGACAAATTTGAGTATAAAATTGATCAGTACCCAGTGTCACTGATCGGTTGTAAATAATTTAATTCCAACATTTTAAATGCTATAATAGAGTTTGTTTTAGTCTTTCGTGTTGTTATTGTTTAAATTAAACCTCCACAAACAGTACTCCCTCTTTCCTCCTCATCATAACCTATTTTCCTCGTTCCAGTACCACGCACTCAGGGGTCATCCCCTGAGTACTGGTCCAAGATAAAAATAAAAAAAGTAAACTACTCGCAGCAAGTATATTATAATCCTTGGTGATACTATATCTGGTCTTGGTGATACTATATAATCAATCCCAAAGCATGCAGTTCGCTCCCCATTCACAGTTACCGTAAGGTAAGGATTTCTCCTCGCAAAAGGGCGAGGGGTATCCATTGTCTCAAACCGATTATTCCCTTCATTAAAATCGCGGTTGTCATAGGCGAGCTCTAACATCTTATTGTTGGTATGGTCTTGTGGAAGAAGATCTTGTGTCAACTTAATCTTAATGGAAACAAATGCAAATTCTGGTGCAAAACTGTGGCCAAACTTGTTCGTAGAAGACCAAGCTCCTGAGCACGTCGTCAAATTGAGGGTAATGGATTGTTTTGAAACCTTTCTTGAGCAGCAATAACGTGTTCAGCCGATCTCGCAGTATTTTATGGTCCATGCTTGGGCCTGCCACTTACAGACCCCCTTTTTTCAAAATCATTCACTACACAATAAATAGTGCGATTTTTTTTGCACGTTGTTTCTCCCAAAAATTTTATGTAACTGTCTCATTGTCACAATAATCGATGATTAATTTTGAAAAAATGTTTCAACGATTAAAATGCGTTGATTTATGGAATAATTTTCCATAATAAATTTGCCACGTGTCTACTTCACGACTGGCAAATATGAACTGTCAAGACTAATGTTTACCAAAATGACGGTACCTTCCTGGCGGACACCTGGTAAATTATTCTAACCCCAAATATGGCAATGCAGTTTATTTGCGTATCTATGCAACCAAAAATTACCTTCATTTGAAAACAACATTTTTAATAAAAAGTCAGAGCCAATTCGCTTAATTCACTACGGTATATTGCTATTACAATAGCATGTAACGCTACATTGAGCGGTTGCCCACATTTGCACCCCTCTCCTCCTCTACCACTATATCCCTATAACTTCTATTTTTCATTTCTACTCTTCCAATTTTCAGGTAATCACTAAGGGAATGATTTCAGGAATCAAGTGAGTTTGAGAACCTAACCTAACCGAACCATATGTCTATTCATGATGAAATGTTAAACCATACGAAACAAAAATCAACTATCAGCTGTTAAATGAGTTGTCAAATAAAGCAGCGTTGCCAACTATTATGAGCGTCTAAATAACACACCCAATATATTAAAAGAACTATCTAAAAAAACACTCGGAATATATTCAAAAAATCTGTAGATGTTGTACATCTTCGCAAACGTTTGTGTTACTTCCCCGAATCCTCTAGAAGTCACTTCCGCAATTAAAAAGAAAGAAAGTTTTAATATTTCAATAATTTCTTTTAGTATTTTGAATTTCATATCTGTTTTTCTTATAATTTTATTTTAACACAATAATCAAGTTTAACGATTTGTGTCATCAAATCGTTTGGTTGACGACGCGTTTGTGTGTGTTTGTACTTGTGTGTGGTCCATGCGTGCTTGTATGTGTGTACTATAAATGTCAATGTTGTTGCTGGTGTATAATTGTAGATGTGTTGACAAAAAGGAAATGAAAATGTTGAAAAGGTTTCCTTTTTTGTTGCCTGTTGCTCATGATAAGACATGAAAGGAAATTATATATTTTCTTCTTGTTGCTTGCTATTGCTGTTGCTGCTACTACCAATATTGTTGAAAACATTTTGCCTTTATTTATTCGAGTGCTAAATACTCGTACAAGAAAACACAACAACAGTACAGCAGCAGCAAGAGCATTTAAAGACAAAAAAAAAACTACTCATACAAACGACACAAAGTTGGTGAAGAAATTATAGAAACAAGAAAAATAAATATAAAGTATGATAACAAATAAAAAGAACAATCATAAATAAGTGCAGTTACTGAAATACCAGCCACTAACACACACACACATACACACACGGCAAACGTGAACACAAAGCATGTTTGTGTGCCTGTGTACTCGTAGGTGTTTTGCACATCATGTCGGTCAATTAAATATAGACTTTTTTTTGTTTTTTTCCAGAATAATTGCATTGGCTCCAAGAACTGTCAATCCATTTTATTTTTCCTTTGATATTTAGAAATATGTATGTGATTGGTTTATATCTGTTGATGCACACTTCCAAAGCTTATGGGGTGGCGCAAAAGTAACGCTATGATTTCATAAGTGTATTTACAGTTTCTTTTTACAATTATCTTTGAAAAATCAAACCAAAGTATTTGACTTCATTGTGGCTGCGGAATTGGTGAGTTGTTAATTTGGATAAGAGGACAAGTTTGTTTACGAAGTGTGAATGTAACATTGTTTTAAGCAATTCCTTATTTATTGAATCTTTAAACTGAACTAACAATACGAGTAAGTATTCAAATCTTAATACTAAAAATAAAAAATTAATACAAATCAAAAAATTATGAACAGCCTGCTTTCTATGTTTCCTAGCTGTATACATGTCGACATCAGTAGGCTTAGAAACCTTTGAAAGATATTCTCAAATAGTCTTGTGTCATTCATGAATGAATTAATTCAACTGAATGATTCTCTCGAGTGAAAGAATTAAATATTTCTGTATTCTTTCTCTATTTCTTACATCGTGCTCTTTCTTTTCATATTTCATCTTTTATTCAGTACCCGTTAGCATTAAAAATCAGTTATTAGTTTTATTTTGTACTTTTAAATTTTAATAAATTTAAAAAAAAATATTTAAATTTAGTATTAAGATGTGAATACTTATTGTTAGTTCATTTTGAAGATTCAATAAAATAAAAAAATAAAAATAAAAAAATAAAAATAAAAAAAATAAATTTTAGAAATGAACATTAAGGCCCAGTTTTTGACTGCGTATTTAAATACAAAATAAGTTAATTTTCATTTAAATTTAAGTTGTATTTAAATGCAAGTTTATTTTATCAGGCTTAAATAATTGTTCTTATTTAAATGCGATGAAAGTGTGGCAGCTTTAAGCTATGTACACACGGTTGTCAGTTGTTACAATATTGTAAGATCTGGCAACATGCTGACAATGTAGTGACAATGAAAAATTTTCCCGCAGAAGTAAACTGTGTGTTCAGACGATCGTAAGAAAATCGTACAATGTCATTGTCAGACTATGGTCTGACAAATAATTCATCTGACAACAAAAATTATCATTTCACACGATTGTCAGATTGTTAGATGTTTGGCTGGTATTGTAATTTGCTGTGGTTGTGCCTAGGTGGTGTTTGGCTGGTGGCAGTTGTATGCTGGATGGTGTTTGCTGCTGCTTCTGTTTATATGAAGTTGGCTGGTTGAACTTCTTAAGCACTCGGAAGACCTGTTGGTTGGTAGTTACCCCTAAACGTGGCCGGCTTTTACGGCTGTTACCGCACCAGGAGAGTTGGTTCCAACCAAACTTCAATAATTCCCGAGTATCCCACCTGCTTGAAGAATTATGCATGCCCCATATTACAAAAAGGAACGTTTTCCGCCTTGCTCTTTACCGGGCGTGGTCATGTTGCTAATGTTACACTTCAAGTCCGTTGAGACTGAAGCAAATACCAACTGTACTTTATACTTAGCACGTTAAAAATATTGCGCGCACCTTGGATACCACTGGCCAAACAATCTATGGCTATTTTTTTCCAGCTAGATTTAACAATATATTGATCAAATCTATTGCTTTTACTCTAGCACCTGTTGTCGCACAAACTATTAAATATTGCTTACCACTCAGCTTCACGTCCACAAGAGAAAGACCGGAAATTAGGCGTGCTTTAGTGACGTTTAATTTTGCCACTCAAAACTGCTATCTTGCGGCAGAGTCGCAATATTTCTCCACTGTCAACTTATTTTACATGGTTGTATTTTAGGTTGTATACACGAGCTATGAACATGTCCATGGCAAGACATTGACATGGGACGATCGTAAGAAAATCGTATAATTTCATTGTCAGACTATGGCCTGACAAATAATTCATCTGACAACAAAAATTTTCATTTCACACGGTTGTCAGATTGTTAGATGAAAAAAATTGCCAGACATGTTGTAAGGCATTGCCACTTATCTATATCAACAACCATCTGTTTGCCAGTGTTGACCATTGAAACTTTTTTCTGACAATGATCCCACGATTGTAATACATTTTCAGACAATTTTACTGGCAATATTGTAAGATCTGACAACCGTGTGTACGTAGCTTTAGTTAAATTCCAAATATTATGGAAAATGTTCCATAGAACAGCTGTTTGTTAGCGGAAGAATAGAAATACTTTCTGTTAGAGCACTGCACATCTGTAACATAAACAATGAGGATTGCTGTGTGTAAATCAATCACTATAAAAAAGATAACCAGACACGTTTGGTGAAATCTTTTTGTTTTAATAGCGAAGGGATAAAAAAAATGTTGCGAACATTTTAAGTACTGTGTCATAAATTGTGCGATAATTTTTTCTTTATGTTTGTAATGAAATCGTAATGTTTTTTATTTCTTTTTTCACGTTGTTAAAAAAAAACTCTTATCAAATTGCACAAAATACTGATTTCAATATTATTTTTTTGGACAGTAGATAAACGTGCGGACAAGTGAATTGACAGAAAGACCTGTATGGGGATACGAGTAGATGTATCAATAGACACTCGAAAGCAACTTATGGTTATAAATAATGGTTTACTCATGGATCATGAATGACAGTGAAATAAAAATGCGCCGTGAATGTTGTCTATGAGTATGCGTCATTTTTTTAAACAAAATTTAACTAAAATTATAACAAAAGTGTAATAAGAACTACTTTAGCTATTTGTAACTTATTTTTTTATTACAGACAGAAAAAAATATGGAATTGATTTACATCAGCACCAGAGATCTGCACCGGTGCACCACAACCATAAGTACACCAGTTGTTTGCCCAATCATTTTCACCTGCGAGTATTTTAAACACTCTTAAAAATTGATGCAGTGGTATGTATACCTGTCGTTCGTTTGCGAAATCTTGATATATCAAAAATTTATCCAATCACTTTCGTGTCTTGTGTATTTTTTTAAGAGTAAATGAAACTACCACAAAAATGAGTATTGTTGTTCTTAGTAAGAGAAATATTTTGAGTATTTGATATTTTCGTTTCTAATCGTTTTCTTTATAAAACATATAACGCTCCTTTATTGCAACATATTCACATCAAAAAAAAGCTTGTTTCGAGAAAAACACATTTCAAATTTTTATTTTCCTTACAAGTCTTAGAAAAAATTTTTAGAAAATAGAAAAAGGAAACAATTTAAAAGTCATTTGAATAAATTCCAGTAAGAAATTATAAATAGCTTGTTTTCTATGTTTCCCAGCTATCTATATGTCGACATTTCATAGGAACTACCCTAATCATCAGTAGACTTTGGAAATAATAATAGTCATTTGAATAAATTTTTGGCACAATATAAAAGGTAGTACTGTTAACAAGTCTGCATTGTTAACTCGAAAAGCTAATTTTTTGAGATATGACTATGTTGCAATAAAGGAGCGATATGACGTCGTGCCAAAATCAACTTGTAAAAACAACACTCGACAAATTCTTTTGTTGTGTATATGCGTCACCTTTTATTTAACATTAACTGAAATCGCGGCTGCCAGACTTAACAATTTACAACCATGTTGACGATTTCAAAAGTATTATACTGCAAGATGATTTTAAGATTGTTTTTGCTGAAAAATTTTAAACGAAAATTCAGTTCAAATAATGGATTAAAACTAAGAAATAAAAATTATTATAAATGAAGGAACATAAAATAAAATATATTTGATGAAAATGTGCTTCATAAAAAAACACAGCAAGATGTTTTAAAAATCATCTGGCAACGCCGCGCTTAGTACGAATACGTTTGCCGAGTGTGAGTGAGTAAATATATAAATCTGAACACTCACACAATCATGGATAATGTAAATGGGTGACTGCAAATTCTTACATGCAAATGTTATTTTCGTTGTTAAAAAGAAGTACGAGTTCGATTGCCGAATGTGGAAAAAATAATTGAGAAACCAAATCGAGCAGCCACCGCATACAAACTTGATTGGATATGCTATATACTCTAGTTAACAGAGGAGTAGAAAACATTTTTGTGCAAACAATATGCGGTGGCCAGTCATACCGCAACTCGATTTAAGACGGATGTACTTAGATCATTAAAAAAGGCACCGTTTGCAGATCTCTGATCAGCACCTGTCTTAAGGGCCTTATTTGATGATGGAACAACTCCACGAGGTATATTATGCATGATTCACCAG
Organism: Thecocarcelia acutangulata; assembly: GCA_914767995.1. Classification (NCBI taxonomy): domain Eukaryota; kingdom Metazoa; phylum Arthropoda; class Insecta; order Diptera; family Tachinidae; genus Thecocarcelia; species Thecocarcelia acutangulata. Next base: position 72,230,998 of record OU612095.1, read on the forward strand.
CCCCTCTGTGTGGAAGGCAAGGCTCATACAGGTCGCAAAGTCTGCCATAAGTTTGTGGCCATATAGACAAACCCCTTGCTGAAGAGCTCGGGTCTTCCAGTCGCTTCTAATGCAATTTCTCAGGCAGTCAGTGGAAGCTCAATGAGCAAGCCGAAGCATATTTAAGAGCACCAGCCCTTAAACCAATTTATCCGCCTAACCATTGCCACTGGTTGCCTATATTACATATATGTGTTGCAAGACAAAAACACCACGGAGACTATTAGCGCCCAAAAACATGCATGCTCCAGAGAAGACTAATGCCCCTACCTACGATTTAGGTATAAGCCACAGCCAGAACACATTAGCCAAAGATGTAGGCCCATGATTAATGCCTGAATGGTCTGCGAAGCAGAACTACCCGTGGGTTTTATCTATCCCGTTCTGCCAGTTAACACTTGGTGATGGCTTCGGACATTCAACACAATCTAAATCATGTGGCTTCCTAGAGCTTCATTTACTAGCCCACTATGCCACAGAAAGCAGAGCTACCCCCCCTCCGTGGAGGTAACAGACAGACAGAGCTACTTTCACATTTGAAAGCTCTTAAACGATAAGACTTATGGCTGCTAGGATACTAAATGAGATTTGTTCGAAATTTTGACAAGATGTGTGATCTACGAGTATACCGGATTTCAAAACCACGCCAGTTGGGCTTGAGCAAAGAATATGATCTATATGCAAAGTTCAAACAGTAAAAGGACGTCTCCTTAGAAAACTAAGCTAAGCATGAGAATATCTTAATTTTTGTCTTATTTTGAAGTACATATCTATTAGATATTTATTTATTTACATAACTATACAGTTGCTAAGTATAGGATGCAAAGCATGGAAGGATAACCTTATGCCCACGATGGTATTAACAGTAATTTGTAGCGGCGCTGTAGTAAATAAAACAACTTATGCCTTCGCATAGGAAATTGCCGCGTGGTTACAGAACTTTCACACAGGAAAAGTTTACTTTGCAAAGTTTTAAGTTTGGTGGTAGCAAAGGAAAATAAAGAGTGTGGGGGATCCGCGCTCTTTTCGCTTACCACCACCAAACTCAAGACTTTACAAAGTAAACTTTCCGTGTGTGAAAGCCGTGTTAACAACAAATTACCTCAAAACAACTGTAAACTAATACAGTTAGTTAAGGCAAACAGTTAACCAATGCGTGCGAGGTACCAAACTCTCGAAACAACTGTAAACTAAACAACTGTAAACTAATACAGTTAGTTAAGGCAAACAGTTAACCAGTGCGTGTGAGATGCCAAACTCTCGAAGGCCCAACAATAAGTCTGACCGCACTTAAAATTTAATTACGATGACACGAGCTGCTTTACGACTGATGTATTAGATAGTTGACATTCATAATTAAGTGCAAACTTTTAGAGCTGAAAGTAACCAACCGTGAATAGCATATTAGGTGTACAACTTTGATTCCGCCGTTTTTCAATAAATGGCTGTGGCGGTAAGTGGTACTCAAAATAAATAGATCGTAGATGTCATACAATACGCTTAGGTATTTTTCACTTTCGTAATATTCGTTGATTTGTATCTGCATTACAAAGATATTCTCGTTTAAACATGTCAGCTTGCGAGCCAAATTCTCTTCATTTGCAGAAGGTTTTAATTTTCTGCTATCAAATACCTATGATGAAACCACTATTAGCAGGAGAAAGTGCCGAGAGTGGATTCAACGCTTTAAGGAGCCTGATTTTGATGTCGAATAACTGCATGGTGGTGGAAAAAAGAAGGTTTTCGAAGATGCAGAGTTGGCGGTCTTACTTGATCAAGACTTGTGTAACAAGCTATTTCAAAACGTCTAAAAGTCATGGGAACGATTCAGAAACAAGGAAATTAGATGCCGTACAAGTTGAAGCAGAGAGATGTTGAACGGCTTTTGTTTGCTTGTGAACAGCCGCTTGTGAGGCAAAGATGGACTGGATTTCTATATAGCATTGTGACTGAAGACGAAAAATGAGTTCATAACGATAATCCCAAGCGCAAAACATCATATGACTACCCAATGCTGAGCTGGTCCGACATTATTTGGTCGGACCAGCTCAGCGTAGTGTATTTTGAGTGGTTAAAAGCGGCTCAAACAATCACAGGCGATCGTTATCGAATGCATTTAATGCGTTTCAGCCGAGCATTAAAAGAAAAACGCCCGCAATATAACGAGAGACATGACAAAGTGATTTTACAGCATGACAATGTGGCCAAGGCATATTCTCTGGTCGGTGCTCCCTCGAACTAATATTTATTTCGATCAATGGCACACGACCTGGCTGACCAGCACTTCCGGTCTTATGAAGAAGCCAAAATTGGATTGATTCGTGGATCGCTGCAAAAGATAATCAGTTTTTTTCAACGCGGGACTCGTAGGCTGCACGAAAGATAGGAGAAAGTAGTGACCAGCAATGGACAATACTTTGAATCATAAATATATAACCAGTTTTTTACAATAAAGCCTCGAATCCTGGAAAAAAAACCGTGGAAGCAAAGTTGTACGCCTAATAGTTGTAAATCATAAACTAGATAACAGCTTAATATAGCTAAAGACTAAAGCAACAGGTGCTTGGAAGTTGAGTTGAAATCAATAATAAGAATTTGACCCTCAGTGACCTGTTAACTATAACAGACGTAAACAGTGCAGTAAATAAATTTATATTTATATACATCCTCTTTAAGATATATCAATCACCACTGATAAAATTGCTACCATTATAAAAAATTTCAAAGATAAGGAATCACCCGGTATGGACTAAAAAGACAATAAATAATTTAGCATATAACAACGATTATAAACTCTTGTCTGCGATTGAATTCCTATCCTAAAACATCGAATCTAAAGTTGTGTTAATATTAAAACGAAATAAACCTGTCGTCACCTGCCCACTTTTGTATAGGCCAATGAGCATTTTATCATCAATAAGTCAGATACAGGAAAAATTTTAAATTTCGCCGACGAAAACAATACGAGGGCTGATCAAAAAATAACCGTAATTTTAAATTTTTTTTCAAAAAGTATTTAATTATTCATCAATAACTATCTTGTTCCCTTCAAAGTAATCCCTTATGCCAGCGTTTTTTCTAATTCTCGATACACTTCTGAAAGGTGATTTTTGATATCGCCAAAAGCTCCTGTTTCGATTTTTCTTTTATCTCCTGAATCGTAGCAAAACGCTTTCCTTACATCATTGTCGTCAGTTTTGGGAAGAGGAAAAAGTCAGCCGGGGACAAGCCCGGTGAATACGATGGTTGAGGCCTGATAACGGGTTTGTTTTTGACCAAAAACTCACTCGCAAGCTTCGATGTGTGAGCTGGTACGTTATTATGGTGCAAAACCCATGATTGTTTTTTCCATAATTCTGTGCGCTCCTGACGAATTGCTTCGCGCAAACGGCGCATAACTGCAAGGTAATATTCCTTATTGACCGTACGGCCTTGTTGCAAGAATTCATAATGCACCACGCCATTGCAGTAGAAGAAAGCAGTAAGCAAAACCTTCACATTTGACCGAACTTGACGGGATTTTTTCGGTCCTGGCTCTTCTGGACGCTTCCATTGGGATGATTGGGCTTTGGTTTCAATGTCATAGCCATACACCCATGATTCGTCACCAGTTATGACCTTTTTGAGGAAATCTGATTCGTCGTGGATGATGTTTATCAGCTCCTGAGCGATGTCTATGCGACGTTGTTTTTGCTCAAAATTTAGTAAAAGAATCAAACCAAAACACGACAAAATTTTTTAAATGTCATATTGCCAACATACGAGTATATAACAGACATGTGTACCAACATAACAGAAAAAAATGCGAAAATGGAATATACGTAGGTCACGAAATTTGAAAATAACAGTTATTTTTTTACCTGACCACGTGTATTACCCACCCAACAATTTGGTTTCCATAAAAAATACAACACTATCCAGCCACTAATCAGAATTAAAAAACGAATAATATCAAAATTCAGTAATGGAAATCCGCTTATATGGCGGTACTGGAGATTAAATCCTCTTTCGATTCAGTTTGGCACAACGGCACTTAACAAAGTTAACACTATATGGTGTTTTTACATCACAAGCAAGCGACGTGTGAAGAAATTTTATATGAAACGCACTCAATTTTTTAGTAATATCGGTTATTATGTATGGAACACTGATGGCCTCAAAAAATGCGACTCCTTTTGAGTACATTTTTCATTATATTCTCACACATTTCACGCTGTATTTCATTAATTTCATCACGAATATTTTGTTTGAGTTGCTCAAGTGTTTCTGGTTTGTCTGCATAAACCTTGCTTTTCAGATATTCCCACGAAAAGAACTCCGAAGCAGTTATAGTATAATTACAATAAATAGTTTAAGGTGTGAATCATGGAGTATAAGAAGTGGTCAGATGTGCTCAGCACAATCAATGCTGACAATCATTGCCATTAAGTTAAGGACAGAATGTTTAAAAACTGATTTAAAAAGTCAGAAATAATTAAGGATTTATATTTGTCAAAGCTGAATAGAGTAAACTTTAAAGCAGATAAACCCTGAAGTGTAAGTTAATTAAGAAATAGTTTGTTTAGAAATCATTTTACAGGAGCTAAGGCAATAAGCTACCCAGTTCTTATCAGAAGATATCAATATATGTGTTTTCTGACCTTTTTTCGGTAATTAAACGAACAAAGATAAGGTGCCTTATGACGATCAAATCAGGCGACCGTGAAGGCCAATCAACATCACCATTTCCTGCAATAACTTGTTATCGAAGTCTCGCAGTAATTCCATTGTAATCCTGGCTGTATGCGATGCGGCATCGTCTTGTTGATACCACATGTCAATCGAGCCCAAAGCATGCAGTTGTGGCCTTAAAAAGTTTTCAATCATATAAGGAGAATCCAATGATTTCTCCTGACCCAATTGCATACCAGACTGTAACTTTTAATGGATGCAAAGGTGACTGACGAATAATTTGAAGATTTTCCATTGCCCAGAACCGACTATTCTGTTTACTCACATATCCATTCAAATGAAAGTGTGCCCCGTCACCCATTAAAACTTTTTCATGACTATCGGGGCTACCATGGGCGAACTGTAACATCCTATTGTCATATGTGCTGCGCCGTAAAGGCTCATGTGGAAGAAGCTCGTGTATCAACTGAATCCTACATAAAAACAAAAGCAAATCCTTGTGCAAAATTATGGGCAAAGTTGTTCTTTGAAGACCAAGCTCCTGAGCACCGTGTCGAATTGAGGTTGATGGATTGTTTTGAACACTTTTTTAGGCAGCAGTAAGGTTTTCAGCTGATCCTACAATACGTTTTGGTCCATACTTGGGCTTATCCCTACAGACCCTACCCGATAATTAGTGCGTTCGTTTTCTTGGCACGTTGTTTCTCACAAAAAAATTCACGTAATTATCTCATCGTCACAGTAATCTATGAATGATTTTAATAAAATGCTTTAACGATTAAAACACGTTAGTTAATCGAATATTTTTCCTTAGTAAATTTGCCACCTGTCTACTTCACGTCTGCCAAATATGAGGTGTGTTCCACGTGAAAAACGGAACAGTCCGAACTAGTGCAAAGTAGTCCAAAAGCGTTCCACGTAACAATTTTTGTGCAATTTTGAGAGAAAATGAGAGAGTAATTTTTTCCATTTCCTGTACAAATTAGCTCGAACTTTTCCTTTGGGTAAGTTCGGACTAGAATTGAATAATCAGCTGTTTTATGTTTACATACATATGAAACTGAAAATGTAATCTGAAAATTTGCAAATTGGAAAAAAGTTTTTGTTTAAAAACTATTTAAAAGCAAAATGGAAGGCTTCCCAAAATAAAAATAACGTTGTGAAGTTGTAAACAGAACATGAAATTACTATTTGGCTTTTAATTTTATAAATATTTACTGTAAAAATCTGTTGAAAAGTTTACATTGCTTTTAATTTTACAGATGTTGCCAATAATGCAAATGTTTTGATTATATGATGATATGCGTTTTAAGCGTCTAAAATCACTAAAATATACTATAATCTAAAAAGTAAGCAGCACTTTTATTGCAATATGTACAATAGTGGTTTTTTGCGTTCCAGGAGTTTTGTGTAAAATTTGCAAATTTAGAGAGTAATTTGCTTTTTGCTCTCATTAGTCCGAACTAGTCCGAGATCTCGTGGAACACACCTACGAATTGTCAAAACTGAAGTTAACTAAAATGGCGGCAAAACAAAGTAATATGCCTTCCCGGTGGACACCCGGTATAAAAATATTTCAGACAAGTCGCTTGCTCGTGTTGTGGAAACATCAAATTAATCATAGTATCTGAATATTTCATTGTATTATTATGGTATGAACTTGTGTCACCTAAAAAAAACACCCTGTATGGGAAAAATATTCTTTATGTTTCAATTTGTAATAAATAAATTCATATTATTTTGCGCGAAATATTTTTCACAGCGCTTTAATGCATCGTCAAATTGTTTTGGGAGAAAAAAAAAACATTTTCATCATGTTACACTTACCAGTTAAATTGTGGCTGCTGTTGATATTTCGGCTGCCATCAATTGTTTGTGTTATTGTTTGACAGCTATAAATGCCAGAAAAATAAATTGCCAATGCTCCAATGGCAGCCCCTAAAACCGTTAAAGCAACAGCTAAAACCAGCAGCCTACAACTCAGTGTTGATTGTTTAAGCAACCACTTGCTGTGGTGCGGTGTTGTTGCGTGCGGCGAATGTGTTGGAATATTGTAAGTGACAGGAGCGTTGTGCTGAAGTGAGGTTCGTGTAGCAGTTGTTTCACTCGCACCAATGCCTGATATATGTGTTTTGTTTTCACTGCCCAAATAAACAACAGTGGGATATTTCATATGACCAACATTCGAGGCACAAGTTGATGTTGGTGGTGGCTGCGGTTGCGATTGTTGTTGTTGTTGTTGTTGTTGTTGTTGTTGTTGTTGTTGTGACGATGTTGACGGGTGATGATGTATAATTTCGTTACCGGACAATCCTGATGTGTTTTCAATAGCCAATAAAGGTATCGTCACCGTGGCTGCTTCATCATCTTGTAAACAGTCAGCATTACTTCTGACGCTTCTGCCTGCTCCCCCTCCTCCCTCTCCACCTGCTGCTGGCCCACGGCTTTTGTCATTCTGGGCATTATTAGTTCTGCTGGCAGTGTTTCCACTGTCATGACCACTGTCTTTGGTTACGTATGGTGTTCGTAGATAACTGGTGTTTATTAGTTTATTTGTATTATTCGTATTATCCGTTGGCATGTTTTTTGCTCTCATCAGTTCTTTAAAATTTTTGTGGTTTAAATATTGGTTAATGTGACACTAACCGACGACTACTGGCTGGCTACTGGTCAGTTGATTGGCTTCTTATGTTTGTATTTGTGTGTATGTACGAGTGTGCTTGTGTATTGTTCTACCGATTATTTATAGTCTTTGGAAGGAGTAAGGATTAAGTTTTGCTGTTGTTGTTGTTGTTTATTATTTTTTTCTTTTATTTATATTGAATGGAATTTTTAATTCCTTAAGATCTTGATTTCTACATTTAATAAGCACTCGTATTCGTACGTCAGTGAATATGCATCAATTCATTTTGTTTTCGAACACTTCGTTCTTCATTATTGCGTTGTTTTGATTAGTTTCATTGTTTGCATTTTTTGCTTAGTCCAAACACTTTTCAAAATTTTTTGAAGTATGTATGTACGTATTCGTTTTTATATATTTCAAATTTAAGATCCTCATCTTAATTCCAAGTGATTTCTAGAATTAAAAAAAAACAAGAAAATTAAAAAGCTGCTTGGATTAATAAACTCTGTTCAACAATTATAATGCCACCTTAAAACCCGCTTTCTTGTTGAAAACTAAAGACTGTAAAGTGATATTTTATTCGCATTTAAATGGCAGTACGCAGTTCTTACGGAAATTCAGGTTCCCATAAGAACTGTGTGTAAAAAAATTACTGAATTTCAGGTTGGAAAATTCCTTATATAAATTTCCGCATACCGGTACGGAGTTTTTAAAGAAAAGTAAGCGGAGTTTTTTATATTTTTTATTATTACAGGTATATTAAAAGTAAAAGTGGAGACATTTTTTCGTTAACTGAAACAAAAATTAATGTTTATTTGCCTACGGAGTTGTTGACAGTTGACTCTTATTATTGTTAATAAAGTAGATTTAAAAAAAAAAAAAATTTTATAATAAAATGGAGGAAGAATTGTTTGCCATATATTTGGACGATGAACATAGCATGAGCTAAGTTTTTACATGTATACATACATATACATTTTCTACACAAATCTGCAAATTATTTTTCCGTGTAGAAATAAATGTATATTTCCAAACGTGAATATCCGTAAGAACTCCGTACCGGCCTTAATGCACAATATACAATAGAGAAATAAAACAATATATAGACATTTTTGTTAAAAACAAAATACTAATAAAATTTTCATTATTCAAAAAATATAACACCAGTTTTACAAAATTTTTAAAATGAAAAAAAAAAAAACGTCAAAAAGATTACAGGAAACTCAACTCCCAAGGCAACTTTACCAGGATAGTGGAAGCGAAATTGATTTACATCAGCGCCTTATCTGATGATGGACCAAGTCCATGGAGTGATTTATTCACGATTCACCAGCGCTCGCGTGTGTCTAACTACGCTCACACAGGTGTCAATTTTTGCCATATGTTTGTTATGAGTAACTTCTTGATGAGGAGTTCGGACCTTCTAATCCACGCAATTTCGCAAGAAGACAAGGCTTAATGAGTTTGTAGGCCGAAGCCTACCAACGTCAGCCACCACCACTGGTTCCTTACAGTACAGGTATCTTTTGTAAAGGCAACAGACCCTCGGGAGGTTGTCAGTCCTCGAAAAAAGCCACGCAGCAAACAATTATCTGGAATACTAACTTTCCCTTCCTGCGTTTTAGATTTTAACCACAACCAGAACGTTCCAGCCAGGGTAGACACCTCAAGCATGCTGATCCTTCTGCTGCCAATTTATACCCTTGGTAAGGGGTTCGAAAGCCAACACAACATAAGTCATGCAACTCCCTTAAGTTTTGTTTTATTTGCTACAATATGAATTGCTATGATACCCAAACCAGGGAAGGATCCCACTAAAGTAGGATCATACAGACCAATAAGTCTATTGCCGACAATCTCAAAACTGTTCGAAAAATTGTTAATGGCGAAGTTGACTCCAATATTAAACCATGTGGGATGCATCCCTGATCATCAATTTGGCTTTTGGGCTAAACATAGCACCATAAAACAAACGCACAGACTAGTCAACGTCATAAGACAGACTTTTGAAGACAAAAAGTATTGTTCAGCTTTATTCATTGACATTTCCCAAGATTTTGATAATGTGTGGCACGACGGCTTGATGCGCAAAATAAAGGTATGCGGCCGGAAGTTTGTTATCAGAGAAGGCGATTTTATAACCCTCTTACAGCCAATCGAGGCAGGAGTTCCTCAAGGTAGCATCCTAGGACCTACTTTATATTTGATTTACGCCTCAGACATGCCAACGAGATCCGGAATCCACACTTCAACTTTTGCGGATGACACAGCATTCTGCAGCGTACATGAAAACCATCAAGTAGCATCGCGAAATTTGTAGGAGTATATTTCAATATTAGAGATATGGTTAAAACGTTGCAAAATTAAAGTTAATGAACAAAAGTGTACTCACGTTACATTCACACTGCGTAAATAAACATGTTCAGCTATCCAAATTAACAATTCACCTATTCCGCAGCAAAATGAAGTCAAGTACCTTGGTATTTATCTCGACCGTAGGTTAACGTGGAAGTCTCACATAGATGCGAAAGTTACTCAGTTAAAGTTAAAAGCAGCGCAACTGAATTGGCTTATGGGCAAAAGTTCGACATTGAAGCTGGATTGCAAACTTTTATTATACAACGCAATTCTAAAGCCTATATGGGGCTATGGAATTCAACTATGGGGCACCGCCTCCACTTCAAACATCGAAATAATTCAAAGGCGACAAAACAAATTTCTTCGAACAATTACTGCAGCTCCATGGTACGTAAAAAACTCACGAATTCATAAGGATCTCTGTGTTCCTCTTGTAAAAGACGAATTTTCAAAATACGCGACAAGGTATATCAGTAAATTGGAACTTCATCCAAATCGTCTTGCACGCAATATACTTAAGTTTGAAGGCCACTCTCGGTTGAGAATGAGGGATACACTTGCCACCATCAGAACGTTAAATAGGTGATTTTACCGATATTGACCGTGCAAAATAAAACATTTTTGTCTAGCATTGGCTGGACTTAATTGATTTTATGTATTTAGTATTAAGATTTGAATACTTATTGTTAGTTCACTTTGTGAAGATTCAATAAATAATTGAATGAGAAAAAAAGAAAAAAAATTTGCTACAACAAACGAGGGACTCCTTCCTCTCTTTACACGAAAAACAGAACTTATTAAGCCTTGTCTTCCATTGCCTTTTGGGAAATTACTTACAGGAGGGATTAGAAGGCGCGAACTGTTAAGCAAGGGTTAGTCTATAGGGCTACAAACTTATAGTCAAAAGCTGCAGCTTGTGTGAGCCCAGCTAGCTACATGCTGGCGCTGGTGTGTCGTGAATAATTCACCCTGTGGAGTTGGTCCATCACCAGATTAGGCCATAAAGGCAGATGCTGATGAAAATCGATTTTACAACTCTATGAGAGCAAGCGTGCTGCAAGGTACTAAAATAACAACCGTGCAACGGAGTTTTTGACAAATCGTGCGATGTGAAATATCTTATGAAACTTTTCAAAACATTATATTATGAAAAATATGAGAATATTGTTGGCGTCTCGAAAAATAAATGTAAAATTATTATTGTAATAATAGCCTTTAATTATTTTACTAAGTATATAAATTATTGCAATCATAATTGTAAAATAGTGTGGCCTACAACGCCATTTTGAAACGATTTTTTCAAGTCGGCCAGACTTTTGAAACAGTTTTCTATGAATGAATCGTACGATTGTGTAGGATAGTGAATCAGGGTCTTAAGATGAAATTTTAGAAGAAACCAATAACGATCTTTACCGTTAATAATTTCAGACGCTTTTTGTGTAATAGTTTTATTAAATACAACAATTTTAAACCCGAAATTAAAAAAAAGAAAACTAAAAAAGTTGACAGCAAATATTATATGTATATTTGTCTGCATTTAGACATGAAAACATTTGGAAATGGAAACATTTAGTTTGGCAGCAAATTACCGGTGGGGAAGGAAAAATCGATTTTGTGTTCGGTACTCGGCAACACGCTTTGTTGACATTTACTCTATTGACATATAATTTACTTTTTGACATTTTAATTTAATTTACATTTTCTGGAAATTTTAATAAATATGGAATATAAATATTTGTACAGTAAATAGATTATCGGTACAGTGTGCGATCCAAAGAATATATGGACCAAATAAAAAAAGCACAGGCATTTAATGAAATAAAAAATATTTTGGAGAAGGAAATGTTTGATGTGACTGTAGCAGACATTAAAAATAAATTTATTTATGAAAAACTTCAATTTTATTATTTTTTATAATTTAAATTAATCATATGTCAAAAAATTAACAGACAACATAACGAAAAATGTAAAAAACAAATAATAATGGAATGTTGCCGGCAACATGTTCGACTGTGTGAATACGAAAGAAAAATCAAAACAGAATTCCAAAGGTTTTTCTTCCAAATGTTTGCTCGTCTAAATTCAGACTTTATAAACAAAATGTATGAGTAAATTTTACATTTTAAATAAAAAATTATGTACATAACGAGTGATTTTTTTGCTATTACCTTTTTGGCAACACTAGTTTTGACAGCTCACGCACGTTTTGTATCTTGTGTCTCTGTCAAACATCTTCAGTTTGGTCTATAATTTAATCATGAATCGTCTTACAAACGAACAACGCTTGCAAATTATTGAATTTTATTACCAAAATGCGTGCTCTCTTAAGAAAGTTCATCGCGCGCTTCTTCCATTTTATGGTCAGTTTAATCGACCTACTGAGGCTTCTATTCGGGCTATTGTAAAAAAATTTCGCACCAAATTTACATTGTTGGACATTAAACCACCAACACGCTTACGTAGAGTGCGAACTGAAGAAAATATCGCAGCTGTATCGGCCAGTGTTGGTGATGACCGTGAATTATCGATTCGGCGCCATTCGCAGCAATTGGGCCTCTGTTACTCCACTACGTGGAAAATTTTGCGGAAGGATTTGGGTGTGAAGCCTTATAAGATACAGCTGGTGCAAGAATTGAAGCCAAACGACCTACCACAACGCCAAATTTTTGGTGAATGGGCTCTTGAAAAGTTAGATGAAGATCCACTTTTTTATCGAAGAATTGTGTTCAGCGACGAGGCTCATTTCTGGTTGAATGGATACGTGAACAAGCAAAACTGCCGTATTTGGAGTGAAGAGCAGCCAGAAGCATTGCAAGAGCTACCAATGCATCCACAAAAAACAATCGTTTGGTGCGGATTATGGGCTGGCGGCATCATTGGGCCGTATTTCTTCAAAGATGATGCGAATCACAACGTTACTGTGAATGGTGAGCCAAAATGGAAGAGCTTGACTTGCATGACATGTGGTTTCAACAATACGGTGCCACATGCCATACAGCACGCGAAACAATGGACCAATTGAGAGGCGAGTTCGGTGAACAGTTTATTTCACGCTTGGGACCAGTCAATTGGCCGCCCAGATCGTGCGATTTAACGTCTCTAGACTATTTTTTTGTGGGGCTATGTTAAGGCTAATGTCTATAGCGACAAGCCCGCTTCGATTGACGCACTGGAAGCCAACATTGCCAACATTATTCGTGAGATACCGGCCGAAATGTTGGAAAGAGTATGCTAAAATTGGACTAAGCGGATGGACCATTTGAGGCGCAGCCGCGGTCAACATTTGCATGAAATAATCTTCAAACATTAAATTATATCGACCCAACTATCGATCCAAATAAATATTTCATGCATTTTTCTGAATTTTATGTGTTTTTTTTTTTTTTAAATTTCCGATAGTTCTTATAAAATCACCCATTATATTTCTATATGGAATTATAGGAACTTCGTTATAATTTACATTCTCCATTCTCCAACAAAGACAACGTACAATGTTCAGTGCATGTTAACAAAAGAATACAATTCATTAAATATGAAATAAAAATGTTATGTAAATAAATGTTAAAAGTTAAAAAGGTATTTTCAATTTTTTTTGTCAAAATGTATGTATCTTTTTGGGGAAAAATGTATCTTTTTGGAAAGTAAAATGTATCTTTCTCGAAATTTTACTGGCAACACTGGCCATAACACTCGTTTACGAGTATTTAACGTTTGAAATTATAAAATTTATTATCTACCACCAATTCACACAAAGATAAGCCAGGGATGTGAAACGTGCTTTGCACAAATCCTATATCAAAAGAATGAAACACATCTATCAATATTTCTTTCTGCGAAATTTTCCTTTCCGTGTGGTAGCAATGACAACACCCAGTAACAGCTTTTTATTTAAACATCTACTTTGGATGAGTCGAATTTAGCGCACGGCAATGAATAGAATCCACTGATTTTAATTAAAACTCCCTAAAATAGAGTAAAACAAATTAAATTTTAAGTTTACATTTTCATTTAATTTATTAATTAAACTTTTTTTTGTTGATTACGTATGTACATAAGTTTATAAACAATTATTTAAAATAATCGATCACGGTCAACGTGTTTGTGCTTTCAACAAGTCAATTAAATTTCAGCGGGAGTATTTCAAACTGTGCAAAAACAGTTGTTCGCATGCATTTTACATAATTATGCTTCGCATTAATATTTTAATGCATTTATGACTTTTAGCAATAAGCAAATGTGCACTTAAGAATGAAAATAAAGTGCAATCAATAAAAGTGTTGTCAACATCTAAATATAAACGATTAAAGGTCAAGAAATCAATATTCTTAATAGCGTTGTCAAATGCAGTTCTTTTTCAAACATTTTGCAAACAATTTATATTCTACATGGAGAGTGCAACAGTTCGAAATTGCACAAATTTATTATTATTATTTGGATGGTATGTGCTCCCCATTAGACACTTACACTGTGACCATTACTGATCTGTAGTGCGTCGCCTTGCCCCATTACGGGTTAAGTACGTCAGTAAAGCAGTCCCATTCACTCATCGTATGCGCTTGTAGCAGCCTATATCTCCTGTGTCCCAATGCACCTATGGTGTTCCATTGACTCCTCATTCTCGGACGTCTTCGGTGATAGAAGAAAAATGAGAGCAAAGTGGCGTAAGAAGCGTATGCGTAGGTTGAAGCGTAAGCGCAGAAAGATGCGTGCAAGGTCCAAGTAAATTAGGACTTTCCAGACAAGTACAACATTTGTATTACGTTAAGTGTTCCATTGACTCCTCTTCCTCACCGGAGAATCTACAAATGTCTATATTGGCAATTGCCATCCTGTACAGGTCTTTAAGGCAGGTATAATGTTCTGAGGCTTTTGCTATCCAGTTTTAGAGCAAATTTATTGGAATGTTCAAGATCAGCTGCCTCGTTCCAATGCTGCTCCACGATGGACTTCGTTCATTTTTTCATTTCCTCATTAAAGAGACCGTTACTGAAGGCAAATGTTGGAGTGGGGGCAATAAAAGTCCTCTCTGCTTCCTTTTTGGCGTGGATTTTTGCAGGTACTCATTGCCATAGTGCCCCTCATGTCCTGGCACCCAGATCAGAGTTACCTGGTTCTGGCTTACTAGTTCATTTAATCTGTTGAGACATTCCAGTTCTAACCTGGACGTAAAGACACAACAGCTCAGGACCTTTAGTGCGGATTGGCTGCTAGGAAGATTGTAGTGCCTTTACTGAGAGTGCTCTAGGCCCCACTAGTCCCGCACCAACTCCTTGGAGCGTTTTGGACACATCCCTGTACCACTTTTGAGAACCATCCCGCATCCACCTTGCGTTCGTGCCTCATTCTTCCCTTGTTAGGAATATAATCCCAAACTTGCTGGTAAAAAAGTTAGTCGGATCTATCAGGTCACTAGCTTGAGACAAGACGATTACGTCTCTAATATCCTTTAGGATTGCAAGATGACCAATAAAGTTACATGTCTTTAGTTTTTCCCTTTTATAAATTGAGATCGCCTGAATGGCTGCCTCTTTATAACCAACCACATTAAATGGAGTTAGGTTCAAAAGAGATTCCATACTTGTCGTTGAGGTGGGTTTCATCGCCCCTGTATACATAGACATGCAAGTCTCTGAACCTTGCGAAGTCTTACCTGAGTGATTTTTTCGCACCATACTAAAGTACCGTATAGTATAGTTCTTACTAGAGCTGCGTCGTTCATAAACAAACGGATTAAACTGAACGGATCCAGTCCGTGTACGAAGTGAGCCGGTCATTAACCTGACCACTTTTCGGTCAATAATGTACCGTTCAATTTGGATAGCTTTATGATACTTTATATGTCATTTTCTTTTGTTTCACTTGATATTATGTGTATTAGTAGCTTTTAAAATATGCATAATTTGAGTAGCTTTTCTTTCTTTTTTTTCAAATTTTTTATAAAAAAAAACTTAATATCAAAAATCAAATTGATTTTCAACACTACGTGTCTTTCTCTGAAAAGTTTTTGTAAAAAAAATTATAAATAGCTTGTTTTCTATGTTTCCCAGCTATCTATATGTCGACATTTCATAGGAACTACCCTAATCATCAGTAGACTTTGGAAATTTTTGGAAGATATTCTCAAACATTCAACTTTATATCCCAACAATCCAAATAAATTGTTGAGAATTTAAAAAGAAAAATGCTCTAATAATATCCGTCAAAACACAAAAAACAAGCGAATAAAAAACTTAATTGTTTTGTAAAAAAAGTTTATATCAAATTCAAACACACAAATTGTATTTACTTTTTTAAACAATAATAATTTATCACATATTTGTTTATTTTCTACTTTGTTTTGTTTATGTTTTTGTCAGTTGTGTTGATTAATGACTAGAACATTTCAGTTTTGGTGCATTACCGTTCGTGCAAAGTGACCGAGTGAACGAAATGAACGAATCGGTCTTGTGTAATTGAGCGAAAGTGACCGGCACAGCTCTAGTTCTTACCATTTGAGTATATAATCAGTGTGTCATCTTAGAGCTTAGCTCAGAGGATCTACCCAGAAGTTATTTGGTACTCCAGTATTGTTGTCCTTCTTATAACCGATTCAAGGTGCAGTTTCCATGTGAGTTTCCTATCCAGAATTATGTCAAAAACAAACTGACAATCAACAAGTAAGAGTGTGGTATATTCGACTTCATGATAGTCTCGTATATGTATAGTATATTTAAAAATGTGAACTAAACATGCTCGGTTATATATAAACCGATATCGGAATTTTCTATTTTCTGTATTTTAGTAACTTTCTTTTATAACGAGAATTGCTTTTCAGCAAAATAAAAAAAAAAACGTTAATGGAAAAATCGGTTCAGGCTATATCTCGGGTATATATGGACCGATATCGGAAAATTTCACTTTCCATATTTATATAACCTTATTTCATTACCAAAACTGCTTTTGAGCAAAAAAAAAAAGTTGTTTCAGTTTGCTTACGCGACATTTTCATGAAAAACCCGATTTGGGCTATATCTCCGGTAGATATAAACCAATATGTGAAAAAAAATTTTGAAAAATACTTTTTTTGACTTACTGTCATCTTTGGCTTTGACAGTAAGTCAACAAAAGTATTATTAGAAAATTTTAATTCTCATTAATTTCATTAAAATGTAAGAATATAATGTTATATGTTTCAACATGTTATTGAAATCATTAAATTGAATCGATTAAATTGATGATAGCGTACCATGGTATTGAAGATATATTGTCATAAAATTTACTCCATTTAGCCATTTTCCTAATATTACTGAACCGTTACATCAAATTGAAATTAAAAAGAAATTATAATTAGTCTTCTATTAGTGTACTATTGATGATATTTTGTCAATACAATGACTTCATTTAGTCATTTTTTTCGATATTAGAGTGTCACGGCATTGATCACATGCTCAAATAAATCGTATTGCGATAAAGCATCCCCATGATGTCAGTTGAATATTTCACTGATGAAATAATTGTCATAACTGCAGCTAATGATAATTAGAGCAACAGTAGTAATCTGACATCACCAGGGTTGTCAGTATTTTTATCTACTATGACGTCTAAATTTCTGGTTTGGCGACTGAAGATTTTTTGGGGGATTTCATCAAAATTATGTGACGAAATAGTTGGCTATTTTTACATAATTTGTAATTTAATCTGGCATTTCTATGCTATCCAATGTTTTGCTACGTTGCCTTTTTCAACTGACAACTAAGTTGAAATACAAGTATTCTCTTGAGCTTTGTCACATTCCGCTCTTCTCCGCCAACGTAAAGTATTAAGGTTGAGCAAGTTTTAACGTACGTTGAGAAATTTGACAACTAACGGGCTTGTGTATAGAAATTTTTTCATGTTTATTAAACTCTTATTACACAAATTTCGTATAGAAATCAGTGCAATAACAGCTTAATAAACATGAAAAATTTTTTATAAACAAGGCAGTAGAGTTTATATTTGATATAATTTTTCGTTCAAAAATAAAATAAATTAAAAACGAATTCTTTCTATGCTGTGTCTGAAACAGAAATCAAAAGATATTAATCAATTAAACAGTTGAATTTATATCCGTTCACAAAGTACCGATTGTGCCAACTTCATACTTCGTATACGTTGAGGTCAGATGAAAAAGGAGACGGATAACGTACGATGGATTCTATGTGCCCAGGCCTTAATGAACAATGTGTCGAAAAAAATCGTCTGTTTTTGATATTCATAAGTCCGATAGCTATCAAAATGAGTCAAATATACCTTAAATTTCAGGCTACATGCATGTAGCATGTAGAAAGAATGATCAACTATTTTTAAATAATTTTGAAAATACAGATACGAGTAATGTCTTGCGTACGCGAAATTTAGCAATTGACAGATGGGATTCTTTCCAACCAAAGCGAATTCATATCAGGTATATGCAAGAGCAATAAATACAACACTACAAAAAATAAATATTTTTCAAATGTCAAGGGAAAAATATAAACACAAAAAGGAATTAAAAAAAATGTAATAAAAAAAATTTACAAGAAAAGAAAAGCCTTTAAATATTTCGGGAAAGTTTTAATTATATCGTGAAAATTAATTATATTGTGAAAATTAAAGTGTAAATGGCCGGCCAGATTGGGGAGGATTCTGAATGATATCTGGCGCTCAAGATACAATACAAAATTTAAAAAATTGTTTTACAATTGTAACAATTAAGTTTTTTATTCGCTATTTAAGCTTAACATTTATACCAGTAAAAAATTATAAATAGCTTGTTTTCTATGTTTCCCAGCTATCTATATGTCGACATTTCATAGGATAAATAGAAAAGCTTGTTTTTTGTGTTTTGACGGATATTATTAGAGCATTTTTCTTTTTAAATTCTCAGCAATTTATTTGGATTGTTGGGATATAAAGTTGAGTGTTTGAGAATATCTTTCAAAAATTTCCAAAGTCTATTGATGATTAGGGTAATTCCTATGAAATGTCGACATATAGATACCTGGAAAACATAGAAAACAAGCTATTTATAATGTTTTACAATTGTTTTAAAATTGTTTTTCCAACTTTGTTTTAATTATGCCATTGACATCTGAAACAGATTAAAATTAAAAAAAAGTTATCAGCCAACCAAATTTATTTCACCTGTTATGAATTCGCCTTGTTTCCAACCATTAACGGCCATTTACACCAAGTCTGATTATATTTTAATTGCGACTTTTACCGCTGGTTAGAGAAAAATGTATTTCTCAACGTATAATTAAGTCTTAACCGGCACTATTTAACAGAAAAGTTGCTGTTAATTTTAACCGATCAAAATTCGCCGGTTAAGAAGTTAATCAGAACTCAAATAAAGAAAAAACATACAAATAATACTAAAATGGACGTAAATAGAATCAACATTTATATTTTTGCAATATTTTTAATTATAAACATGCTTGTGGTAGAAAAATCAATTGCAAAGCTGTCAAGAAAATTTATAAAAATGTCAAGTTTGCAAGAGGACTTGCTGATTTTCCGAGCAAACTTATCCGTTCATCATTTTTTTAATAAAATTTTATGAAAAATATTTTTGAAATTTGAAGGCCGAAGAAATAAAAAAAGCTTCTTTCTAAAAATTGTGTTCGTTATTACGCTATTTTTCGTAAACAAATACAAGTAACATTGCCATACTTTTTAAATTTTTTTCTGTTAAGTAACCGAAAGATGGTGCAATCCAAATTACTAACTGTTGGTTAAATAGTGCCTGTCAAGCAAACCGGCAATTAGTTAATAATTTTTTTAAAGGCAACTTAATTTTAGATTGTGAAAATGGCCCTAAATGTAATAGATTATAGCTTTGAATTTGAAAATCAGTTAAGGAATGCAGGAATAATTTAATACCAGAAAAAATAAATTCTTTAAAATAAAATTGTCTCACATATATGAAAAAAAATTTGAAGCAAATGTGCAAATGAAATATATAGCTATTTAAAGAATTTTCAATAACGAAATTATTCATGATTCGTTAAAACTTTTTTTTTGCATGCATTGATTTATTGAATCTTCAAAATATGAACTAACAATTCATATTCAAATCTTAATACTAAACATAAAAAAATGAAATAAGTCCAGCCAATGCTACACAAAAAAGTTTTATTTTGCGCGAACAATATCGGTAGAATCACCTATTTAACGTTCTGATGATAGCAAGTTAAGTATATTGCGTGCAAGAGAATTTGAGTGAAGTTCGCTTAATGAGCACAAAAGTTTCAGCAGGTGAGTATGAGATTCAGTGGGCACAGTTGTGCTATATTAAGATTTAGAGATTATTTTAATGAAAAAATACCTACGAATAAACAAAGACACAGCGGGACGTTTTATCTCACGAGTAAAGAATTACCTTTTGCTGTATTCAGTACGTTGGTTATTCCAACTAGCAACGCTTGCGTAGAAAGATTATTTTGCATAACGAATTATACCAAAACACGTTCGCAAAATAAAGTGCAAAATAAACTTTTTGATGCATTAATAAAATCTGTGAATGCAAATAAGATCTTTTAAATGAACTTTGTTTTATGACCAAATTTTCCTTTAAATTTATTTGATTATAATTCCGGGCTAATATGGTCAGAGGTTATTTAAATAAAAACCAATTATTTCATTGGCTTACTCATCGTTTCGTCGATGTGGGTTGTCGACTTCTTCAAGAGTATGTATGCTGTATACTTTTTAAACAACAAAAACATAGATCTTTAAAGCTATATCATAGTACTTTATTCAGCTGCAATAAAAAATAAAGTACTATGATAAAAAATAAAGTACTATGATATAGTCATTTATTTGTTCGTTTAATTAATTGTTATAAAATGCAAAAAATAATGATAAAAAAAGTGACTGTTTTTATGTAAATTATTGTGAGTATTAAGGAATTATAATTATTGTTTTGTTTATGTATTTATATTTATATATGTAATATCTAAAACATACATAATATATATGTTTCTTTTTCACATGAAATAATTGGTTTTTATTTCAATAACCTCTGACCATATTAGCCCGGAAATATAATCAAGCAAATAAGATCTGTTGCAATACGTTTGAGCCAACGGGAAAGATGTTGAAAAAATTAAATTTTAATGTATGATGTACAAAACAGTACAGATCAAACACACGAGGCTGAGGTTTATAACTTCTAGATTTGTCGTTTTAGCTACTTGTAGAAAGCTTTTTAACACAGACATACTGTGAGCTTCAAAATAAAGTGCCCAAAAAGTTTTTCTACAACATAGCACTTTTTTAGTCTTTTAAGATATGACTATATTTATACTTTTAGGGTTTTTGGTATTAAGCTACGTACACACGGTTGTAAGATCTTACAATATTGTCAGTAAAATTGTCGGAAAATGTATTACAATCGTGTGAACTACCAATATTTAACTTACAACGTTGTCAGAAAAACCATTGTCAATCAATTGTAAGACGATAATGTTGTCAGGCATCTGACAATCGTGAGAACACTCTTCGTCGGCATAGCCAGATAATTGGCTGGTATTGTAAGCTGAGTTGCAATTGTCAATGCACCTGACAATGGCATCATTGTCAGGAAAAAGTTTGATGGGCAACACTGCCAAGCAGATAGTTGTTGATATACATAAGTGGCAATGCCTTACAAAATGTCTGGCAATTTTCTTCATCTAACAATCTGACAACCTTGTGAACTCACAACTTTTGTTGTCAGATGAATTACTTGTCAGACTATAGTCTAACAATGAAATTGTAAGATTTTTTTACGATCGTCTGAACACACAAGTTACTTCTGCGGGACAATTTTTCATTGTCACTACATTGTCAGCATGTTGCCAGATCTTACAATATTGTAACATCTGACAACCGTGTGTACATAGCTTTAGTATACTATTCTCTAATAAATTATAAAAAGATAATGAGCAATTACTTATAATTAGAGTGCATATTTTACGCGTCAAAATAAAGTGTACATGTTGCATGTGCATCATATCAGCGGTGTGTTTCTTTGAAATCATACTGACATACATATTTAATTATTTGCTTATTTCAGCATTCTGCTGCAACGTTTTTATTGTTTTATGTTGATTAATTGTGATCGGCAGAGTAAGAACTCCTCGTGTGAAGTAAATTTTTATTTGTTTTGTGATGGGTCAACAAACTTCTAGTGGTATCAGAGAATTAGTAATACAATTTAGGAATGAAGGAAAAACTTTCAGAGAAATTGGCTCTAGTATAAACAGAAGCCACAATACTGCAAAAAAATTGTTGATAAATACGAAAAATACGGCAAAATAGAAAGTCGTGCAGGGCCGGGAAGACTAAAACGTCTGAAAGAGGCTGATGTAAGGTCTATAGTACGTGATGCAAAAAATAATTTTTTTTTAAAGTGCTCTTAAATTATAAGAAGAAGTTTTGGCAATATCAGGAACTATCTTAAGTGCCAGTACAATACGACGAGCATTGCACGAAAACGGGTTACATGGTCGATTCCCGCGAAAGAAACCACTAATATCGGCTGCTAACCAAAAAAGACGCCTAGAATACGCCAAATCGTATCAACATAAAGATATTTCTTTATTGAATTTTTGATGAACTTTTATAATTTTTTTTTTAAATAAAATTTTTGGTTTGTACATTTGTACAACGGGTTATAGTTCAGGTTTTTTCTTTCTTAAGTTTTTTTCTTAAGAAAGATTTTTTACAATACAAATCGGCTGTGATCAATAATTTTGATTGAAGAAGACAAGAAAAATAATAATCAAATCTTTAGCTGGGGGACAACTAGCTGTTTCCCCCAGCTGAAGATTTGATTATTATTTTTCTTGTCTTCTTCAATCAAAATTATTGATCACAGCCGATTTGTATTGTAAAAAATCTTTCTTAAGAAAAAAACTTAAGAAAGAAAAAACCTGAACTATAACCCGTTGTACAAATGTACAAACCAAAAATTTAATTTAAAAAATTATAAAAGTTCATCAAAAATTCAATAAATTTATATTTACATCTCTGGGTACGGAGAATATTAAAATACAAAAATATGTATGTTAATAAATAAAAAATAAATACCGCTAGTTTAGAGCCAGCAAACGCTGTACAAACAATGTGGGCAATTAACAAAATGCATATGTGATTCAATATGAGATGAATATAGATAGAAAATAATTAAATGCTCGGTGGCTGAGTGGTTAGAACAGCAAATCATGATACGTCATGACATAAGTTCAAATCCCAGTGGGTGCTGATGAGTAGTGTAGCGACTACGAAACAGCTAGTTGTCCCCCAGCTAAAGATTTAATTATTATTTTTCTTGTCTTCTTCAATCAAAATTATTGATCACAGCCGATTTGTATTGTAAAAAATCTTTCTTAAGAAAAAAACTTAAGAAAGAAAAAACCTGAACTATAACCCGTTGTACAAATGTACAAACCAAAAATTTAATTTAAAAAATTATAAAAGTTCATCAAAAATTCAATAAATTTATATTTACATCTCTGGGTACGGAGAATATTAAAATACAAAAATATGTATGTTAATAAATAAAAAATAAATACCGCTAGTTTAGAGCCAGCAAACGCTGTACAAACAATGTGGGCAATTAACAAAATGCATATGTGATTCAATATGAGATGAATATAGATAGAAAATAATTAAATGCTCGGTGGCTGAGTGGTTAGAACAGCAGATCATGATACGTCATGACATAAGTTCAAATCCCAGTGGGTGCTGATGAGTAGTGTAGCGACTACGAAACAGCTAGTTGTCCCCCAGCTAAAGATTTAATTATTATTTTTCTTGTCTTCTTCAATCAAAATTATTGATCACAGCAGATTTGTATTCTAAAAAATCTTTTTTAAGAAAAAAACTTAAGAAAGAAAAAACCTGAACTATAACCCGTTGTACAAATGTACAAACCAAAATTTTAATAAAGATATTTCTTTCTGGAATAATGTGCTTTTTAGTTTAGAAGGTAAATTTGAAGTGTTTGCCAAGAAAAAACCAGTTAAAGTATGGCGAACAACAAATAATGAATGTACTTATCAAAATTTAGTAACCACAGTTAAGCATGGTGAGGCTTGGGTGATGGTGTACGGATGTATAGCGGCAAGCGGAGTTGGAAATTTTTATTGAAAGTATAATGAATTAGATGGACTATCTGAACATTTTGCAAAACAAAGTGCCATGCAGTGTGGAGAAATTGGGGTTGGAAAGATCTTAGATTTTTCAACAGGAGAACGGCTCCAAGCATTCATACGATATAGTAAAAGAATGGCTCCTGTATCGCACTCCCAATTTAGTGCATCACCCTTTCTAATCACTGGACTTACATCCAATTGAACATTTATGGGAACATTTTGACCGCAAAATCCGAAAACGTACAATTAGCAATAAGGATATGCTGAAACCCTGTATAATGGAGGAATGGCAGAAAATTTCATCTGATATAACTAAAAAATTTGTAGAATCGATGCTCAGAAGACTAAATGCCGTAATTAAGGCAAAAGAAAAATCAACTAAATACAAAATCGATTTTATTCACATTTTAAAATAGTTTGTACACTTCTTTTTGACGCGTAAATAATGAACTATTTCTTATTTTTGTTGTAAAACTTTTGTTGTTGTAAATATTTTTTGCTGTTTTGTTTAAAATAAGATATAGAACAGAATACTAATTTAAAATGTTTAAATGTAAAATGTTATCATAAATATAAAGACTGAAACAAAAAACAATATTTTAAGAAAAATTTGTGTACAGTTTATTTTGACGCTCGCAGTATGTACACAATTTTTTTTTTTTTCATTTATAATATGTAATACTAAGACCATAGGGCCAATAATCCTATTAAATAAATATAGTACATATTAATTAAAAGAATAAAAATTATATATGACTTCAAAACTATGGAAAATCATTTGAGGAGTTTTTTAGGGATTTCTAGTCTTTTAAAGATCATACAAAAAATACTTTGGCGATTTTTGGCGAATTTTGATGACCAGTTTGGCGCTGGAGGTGGAAAAAAATCTGACAACCCTGGACATGAAAAAAGTAATGGGGTGAAAAATGAAGACATTTGGCATTGCGTTGATGTTAAAATACATCACAGCTATGACGGGTTTTTTATGAGTGTAGAAAATACCTTCCAAGCGAGACCAAGGCAGTCAGCTAGTAGTATATAAAAGGAACTATCAAAATAGCTTTTATTAAATTAAATCTTACTTTAAATGCGTTACATGCTTAGCATGTTTTCTAATGAAATTAACTTCCTGTTTGTATACAAGGTGTCCCGGAACTCAACATCTAGAACCACAGTCAAAAATAATGCCACAATTACCCCAAGGTCTCTAGAATTAATACTATGTGTTAAACTATGATTTTAAAATTTTCAAAAAATTTATCGACTTTGAAAGGCTTTCCTTTAAAAGAAATGTACAAAAAGTTCGTGCAATTAATCAGGATTGCAAAATGGTACAATACTTGTTAGCTTTATACTAAAAATAACGAGAAACAAAACAAAAGAAATTAAAACCTAGAGGAACCCGATTTTTGCTAACCCATTTTACTCAGTTCAAATGTTTATATTCGCATAATTCTTAATTTGTATACCCTTCACAAAAATGTTGAGGGTATATTTAAGTTTGTTATTCCCTTTGTAATTTCTACAATTTTCATTTGCGACCCTATAAAGTATATATATTCTGAATCAGAACTAATGGAAAAGTCGATTAAGCGATGTCCGTCTGTAGTTAAAATGCCGTTTCTGAGAAAACCATTAGACTTAGAAACTTTTTTATTTCACCATTCTTTTACCCCATCGATTCATGGATTTGCTATCCGCAAAAGCGGTTCACATATAGCTGAGATATATCCAAAATTCCGGAAAAGCCATTATTTTTTGTGAAATTTAAAAAAAAAAATCGTTTTGCATCAAATCTCACACAATTATTAAGCATGGCGATTACAAGGAAAAAAAAAGTTTCCCTAAATCGGCCCATATAAAGGGTGGTTAAATTTCAAGGACCGATGTTGATTTTGAATAAAACACAAACTATTTAGGAAATTATTGTAATTTTATTTTATTATGATATATTGGTATTACTCAATTATGTACGGAACAAAATATTGGCCAAATGGGCGCCGCGACAACGGCAGCACACCTCCATCCGATGGTCCAAATTTTCGATGACCCTGAGGCATAATGGAGGTACTATGCCGTTGATGTGCCGAATTATCTCATCCTTTAGCTGTTGAATTGTTGCTGGCTTATCGACGTACACTTTTTGTTTCAAATAACCCCAAAGAAAAAAGTCCAACGGTGTCAAATCACATGATCTTGGCGGCCAATTGACATCGCCATTACGTGAGATAACACGGCCATTGAATTTGTTTCGCAAAAGAGCAATTGTTTCATTAGCTGTGTGGCAAATGGCACCGTCCTGCTGAAACCACATATCGTCTACATCCATATCTTCCAATTCGGGCCATAAAAAGCTCGTTGTCACCTCACGATAGCGAACACCATTCACAGTAACTGCCTGACCGGCCTCATTTTGGAAAAAATACGGCCCGATGATGCCGCCAGCACATAAACCGCACCAAACAGTCACTTTTTGTGGGTGCATTGGATTCTCATTCGCCCAAATGCGGCAATTCTGTTTATTGACGAATCCACTGAGGTGAAAATGGGCCTCATCACTGAAGATGATTTTCTTCGAAAATTGATCATCATTTTCATAATAAGTCTGGATAACTTTAGCACGTTGTTGGATTGTGTATCTCTCCATGGTTCAAATTGAGTGAGTCTGAAATAGAGAAATGTCAAATAAAATTCGGAAAAAAACTTGGCGTTTAGGTGTGGTTCACATTCAACATCGGCCCTTGAAATTTAACCACCCGATATATCCGAGTTATAGCCTAAATCGATTTTGTAATGAAAATGTCGCGTTAGCGAACTTAAACAACTTGTTTTGCTTAAAATCAGTTGTGGTAATAAAAGGAGGTTACCGAAATACAGAAAATAAACATTTTCGATATCGGTCCATATAATAGAGATATAGCCAAAACCGATTTTCCATGGAAATGTCGCGTAATCGCACTTAAGATTTTTTTTTTTTGCTTAAAAGCAGTTCTGGTTATAAAAAGAGGTTATTAAAATACAAAAAAATTAAAATTCCGATATCGGTCCATATATACCCGAGATATAGCCTAAACCGATTTTTTGTTGAAAAAAATTATTTTTCAATATCGGTTCATATTGGTATACCCGAGATATAGCCTAAACCGATTTTTCATGAAAATGCCACGTAAGCGAACTTAAAAATTTGTTTGCTGAAAAGAAGTTCTGATAATATAAGGAAGGAGGTTAACCAAATAGAAAAAATTCAAATTTTCGATATCGGTCCATATATACACGAGATATAGTCCAAAGCGATTTTTTCATGAATAGAATTGTTTTTTGCTTAAAATCAGTTCTGATTATAAAACGAGGTTAATAAAATACAGAAATGGAAATTACCGATATCGGTCCATATAACCCAAGATATAGCGTAAACCGAAATTTTCCATTTGTTTTTGCTTAAAAGCAGTTCTCGTTATAAAAGAAGGTTAATTAAATACAGAAAATGAAATATTTCGATATCGGTCCATATATAACGAGATATAGCCTAAACCGATTTTTCCATGAAAGATTATCTTTTTGGAATGGTGATTACAAGGAAAAAATTTTTTTCCCCGATATCGGTCCATATATATTCGAGCTTATTTAGTTAAAATGTATAATATATACTGTATATGCATATACGTTACTATCTTGAAGGGTATTCAGTGTTGCCAAGCGTAGGGATTATTCCCTTTTTGTACAGATATATTTGTTTATTACCACATGTAGGGAAAAAAGGACAGATTTTGTAAGATTTGGCTTATTGTAGGGAATTTTTAAACTGTCACAAATGGTTATTTATTATTGTACTATTATTTTTCCGACTATATTATATGTTTAATATTATTACACTATTATAATTTTATGTATAATATATGAGGAAAACTCGTTGCCCAAATTAGATATCGATGCATTTTCATCCAATTCATTTACAACGTTAAATGATGTAGCAATAACTATTTTCCAATTACGGCAAAATTGTTAAAATTGTACTCGTATTAAGACTGGAGGGAGGAGAAAAAGCTAAACCGTGAAGGTTCGAATTCCATATTAAATGATTCGATATCAATATATCGTTGGTCTTAGTAGAAATGCCCTAACTCGTGTTTTTCCCAAGCTTAATTTGTTAATGATTTTAACAAATTTCACATACTCGTAAATACACCTCGTCGCGAAGATTTAATGGAATAAACAACGGAATTTTACACGTAATTGTACAATAAAAGTCGCACATTGATGAAACTAGTTTCTGCTGTGTTTTTTCAAACTCCTGCAAAGTGCCTCGATGGCTGTTTCGGTAGACTACTCGACCAACAGCCTCGAGGTGGGGGTGTTACTGCAGACAAGCAAATAAGCTTCGCAATTTTTGCATTTAAGTTAAAATTGTGATATTCTTACTTACTCCATCAAAAAACTAGATTGAGTTAGAATATAGACGAAGTCACTGAAAATAATTTATTTATATAGCTAAACACATACACACAGTTTAAATCATATGAGTTGTTGAAGTTATATTTTTTACACTAGCTTACTTTTTAGCAAAAAGTTCTACCTGTTTGTGTTTACAATAAACATAAAAATCGTATTAAAATAATTATTTGCGCAAAATTTTAATGAAAAATTGCGTAGGGAAATATTTTTTTGATTGAAGGGAAAAATAACGATTTTTTTTTGCACTACGGTAGGGATTTCACAAAAAATCTCCTGGCAACACTAAGGGTATTTTATATTCGGCCCAGCCGACTTACTACAGTCTTACTTGTTTGTTTTAGATTTTTTTCTGATTTTTCTCATGATGGTTACAATTAGTCTTGTAACTTCGTTTCGGTTTGACGTTGAGTTCTGGGACATCCCGTATATTTATTGTTATAGCTTAAAATGCTGTAGTTTTGTTTAAGTGGTATAAGTGCACTTTTAAAAAAAACTAAGTTAACGGTAGTTTTAATGAACCATAGGCACTTTCTCTTTATTGTAATAAACACAATTTCAATGAAGTTCTATTTTGAAATAAATTAAACAAAAATAGTTTTTCTGCACAATGGTATCGCAAAAATATTTTTTTTTATAGAGTGGAATAAATTCATTCCTAATACACAAATATAATTAAAACAAGTTTCTTATTGCAATTATTGTTGATTATTGCACGCTTATCGTTACCAGCAGCGTTGTCGTTGGTACTTTTTAAAATTTTTTGTGCGAAAAATTCCTTTGTCGATGCGCGGTACGCTTTTTTCCAAATTTCGGTGCGGTTTTTAATTTTTGGTGGCACCGAACCGAATTCAACACAACTTTATATTCCAGTATAAGAAAATACTTTTTGTACTATATACCAGTAATATAATCAATACCATTTCATCAAGTGTGCAAAATTTGTATATTCGATCTTACAGAGCACAATACTCGTAAGAGTACATGGAGTAATGATGTATAAAATGCATGGAGTAATGATGTATAAAATACACAAGCTAATGTATATTATCTAAAGAAAACCTAATATTTAATTTTTAAAATTCGCTGCCACTTTTAGTTTTTTACAGTACAAACATAGCAATTTTCTGATATGCTTGCTTTTAAATTGGATAATAGTGGCCTTTAAAATTTTTTTTAACAAATTTTTTATCTCAACGTTTCGTCGGTTTTTCCCCGTCTTTCTCAGGAGAATTTTTATTGTCAATATTTTAGTTTTCTTTACATCACTCAGCACAATTTGGTCATTTTTTTAATGATTTTCATACAAATTTTTAAACGTGTCGTTCGTCGCGTGTTCTATAAACAGCACATTAAGAAAAAGGGTGAACCACACCTAAACGCCAAGTTTTTTTCCGAATTTTATTTGACATTTCTCTATTTCAGACTTACTCAATTTGAACCATGGAAAGATACACAATCCAACAACGTGTTAAAGTTATCTAGACTTATTATGAAAATGATGATCAATTTTCGAAGAAAATTATCTTCAGTGATGAGGCACGTTTTCACCTCAGTGGATTCGTCAATAAACAGAATTGCCGCATTTGGGCGAATGAGAATCCAAGAGTGACTGTCGAAAAACCAATGCACCCACAAAGAGTGACTGTTTGGTGCGGTTTATGTGCTGGCGGCATCATCGGGCCGTATTTTTTCCAAAATGAGGCCGGTCAGGCAGTTACTGTGAATGGTGTACGCTATCGTGAGATGATAACGAACTTTTTATGGCCCGAATTGGAAGATATGGATGTAGACGATATGTGGTTTCAGCAGGACGGTGCCACTTGCCACACAGCTAACGAAACAATTGCTCTTTTGCGCAACAAATTCAATGGCCGTGTTATCTCACGTAATGGCGATGTCAATTGGCCGCCAAGATCATGTGATTTAACACCGTTGGACTTTTTTCTTTGGGGTTATTTGAAAGAAAAGGTGTACGTCGATAGGCCAGCAAGAATTCAGCTAAAGGATGAGATAATTCGGCACATTAACGGCATAGAACCTCCATTATGCCTCAGGGTCATCGAAAACTTGTACCATCGGATGGAGGTGTACAGCCGTGGTCGCTGCGCCCATTTGGCCGATATTTTGTTCCATACATAATTGAATAGCACCAATATATCATAATAAAATAAAATTACAATAATTTCCCAAATAGTTTGTGTTTTATTCAAAATCAACATCGGCCCTTGAAATTTAACCACTCTTTTTTAATTTTTACAATCAAATTCAGTATAGCTTTTATGTTTGCAAATATATGGACTTATTTCGCTACTGTTGTAATTTCTTGTAATACGTTTTTTTTGAAAGTGGTAAAAGTCCATGTGGAGTAAAAAAAAATCATTTATTTTTTTCAAATAATTTTAGTAGTTATTATTTCAAAAAAAAAAAGGTTTATAGTGTAAATAACATCACTCGAATTAATTAAAGTTGGGCAATATTTTTAAATCGATTCAAACGCAAGTGCTTAAATATCTCAATATATGAAAAAATGGACTTATACCATTTAAACAGTTCACTTGTTTTGTTATATTTTATAGTGAAAGGCCAATGTAAGCGGCATGCGTCAGCAGACGGAAACTAACTGTTCTATTTGCCGCTTGAATTTATTTGATATAGGCAAATGAACGCGGCTAATTGAAGTAAAAATTTATGTACCGGAATTTAAGCAAAAGAACATTTTGACTTTTTTAATGCAAAAATAAATAAATAAATTTAATTGTTAAAAATTTGAAACCCGAAAACCCGAAATTTTTTTCTTCTATTTTCTCTATGTTTTGTTCCTTTACCTTTTGGTTTGACAAATTGAAGCGGCAAGGCAAAAAGTTATATTGAATTCAACATTGCCGCTCGGTCGCCTTTAACGGCATTGCCAAATTAAATTAAATTCAACATGCTGAAAATTTTGTATGAATATTTTTATAAAAAAAACTAATTTTTTGTAAATGGGTCAAATTGTTGCCGCCCGCTGCCGCATGCCGCTTACATTGGCCTTTCACTATTACCCTATCAAAATATATATTTTCTTTAAAAACAATTAATTTTACTAGCTGACGATTTGCGTGAAGGTATAGACGATTTTCCGCTGAATTTGAGGATTTTAAACCACATTTATCTGGCATCTATGAATAAGATTGACGTAAAACGTCATTTGCAAAAGGTATTACATATTGCGATAGGGTAGTTAATTTTGCGCCGCCCTATATAACATTTTGCATTATTTTAAATTTGAAAAAGTTAAATGATAATAAGTTCTTACTTTCAGAAACCTTTATTTTGCAGCCCACTGTATTCTTGGAAAGAATTAATTTTTGTTTTTATTTGAGAAAACAAATAAGTGAGAGCATGAACGGAAGAACTTTTGGCGTATTCGTTTGTCGAACAAAACAACAATTGGGGGGAGTGTCAATAAATGCGATCGAATTTTTTTTTTTTAATTTTTATTTTTATTTATAAATTGAATCTATGCATGTTCTTATACAATAGATACTCTTTAGCATACAAATGCATAAATATTGTTTTTGTTTTTAATCATTAACACTTTTGATTTTTTTTTTAATATTGCATTTTATTTATTTCATTTCACTTTTATTTACATAAATACTTTAGAACTTTTAGTTGAGGAGCGTGAAAGTGTTTTACAAATTGTGAAATATCTTTCTTTTTGCAGTTTTATTTTTCAATTAAAAAGAATAAACATGAAAATCCGGTTACATTTTTTTGTGTTCAAAAAAATTAATTTATATTCATATAGCATTTAATTAAAATTATATTGAAGTTTTCAAATATTAATTAATAACAGTAAATCAGTTAGCAACGCACTTGTTAATGGGCACAACAAAAACAACATATTTAATTAGGATTCTTTTTGAAATTCATAAATAAAAATTAAACTATTTTATTTTCTTATTTTGTTTATGAAATTATGTGTATATTTTACTTTTAAACAATTATTTAATTGAAAAATTAATTTTGCTATTTTTGGTTTATTTATGTTTTGTTTTTGCTTTTTTTTTAATTTATAATTTTCTAGAGGTCTCTTTCTTTATTTGTTCTCAAAATGTTCTGTTATGTTTGAGTTGCAGGTTGAAACTGAATTCAAAAATGAATTTTCTATTGAATATAACCGGTAACTAAAGAATGGCTTGATGTTAACTGTTGGCCAAGTTGTTCGGATTGTTTTTCCTTTATTCTCTTTTGAGTCCTTTTACTTTGACAGATTCCCGTAGAAACAGTAATTTGTTTGTTTATTTTATAATGCGCAGGTTTTATATTGCAACAGCTCTTTGGTTGGTTACCCTGTCGTTCGGATAATTATTCAATATGTGTAATCTCAAGGCGAATTCATTACTAGGTGAACTTGATAGCTCAGGAGATTATTTTTTGCTTGCCGTGTTTTTTCCAATGAGACTGTCAAATTTGTTTTCCTTTGTTTACAAAAATTTTCGCGCCATTTTTATCTGAGGTTTTTTTGTATGATTTGCTAAAGTTTCAAGAAATTTTTGTGGATTTAAAAGTGAAAACCCATTATAATCTATGATTTTAATTACAAACAATTATAAAAATTTGTATTTAACGTTTATGTAACATTTTTTATTAGCTGAACAACCTTAGACGAATTTAAATTTTGGCATTCTCAGTAAGTTTTACAATAACAAAACACATAGTATTGAATTCGCCTTCCCGCTTGCATTCACCTGTATAAATTCGCCTTGTGTAATTTATTTTTCTAAAGTTAAGGCGAATTCATACCAGGCGATGCTGCAGGTCGTTAATAAATTCCAGGATGCAATAAACAAGAGCAAGGCGAATTCATTTTTAGGTATATGCATCGGTGAATTCGGGCGAATTCGGTCAATCCGCCGACACTTCCTTTGCCAAGTTTTGTTTACTTTTTTCGGCGCCATTTAAATTTTTGTACATGTTCTTTATCAACTATTTTTGACAGCTGAAGTGTGAATTCGGCTTTTACACAAATAAAATACTGGTGTTTTTTTTTCTTGTTGTAGCGAAGCGTTTACCTTGTTTTTTGTATCATGAAACAAGATAACAAGTTGTATTGATGTCTACAATGTGACAGCGCTTCGGCATGTGACAATCTAAATAAATTGTTGAGAATTTAAAAAGAAAAATGCTCTAATAATACCTGTCAAAACACAAAAAACAAGCTTTTTTCATTTACACACGTCTCTAACATTTATTTACACCTTTCAGGGCGAATTATATATTATGTTAGAAGCTAATAGAGTAATTTTTTATTTTTTTTTAAATTTAATTATTTACTATATCTTCTAAAAGAACTAACAATAAGTATGCAAATCTTAAAACTAAAAATTCATTAATTAATATTTTTCTATATTAATTAATGAATTTTTAGTTAATTAATATTAATAAAAAAATTAATTAATATTGAAAAATTTTATTTACTTAGGTCCAGTCAATGCTAGACGAAAAGTTGTTTCTTGCGTGCATTTTGTTGGTAAATCACCTTTCCAACGCTCTGATGGTTGCAAGGGTGTCCATCCTTCTCAGTCGAGTGTGGCCACCAAAGTTAAGGAAGCTACGTGCGAGAGGATTCGGGTGAGACTCCAGCCTGTTAATGTACCTTATCGCGTGTTTTGAAAATTCATCTTTCACTAAGGGTACACCTAGACCTTTGTGAATTCGCGAGTTTTTAACATACCATGGAGCTGCAGTAATAATACGGAGAATTTTATTCTGGCGCTTTTGAATTTTCTCAATGTTAGATGCAGAGGCGGTACCCCACAATTGAATTCCATAGCTCCATATTGGCTTTAGGATTGCGTTATACAACAAAAGTTTGCAATCTAGCTTCAAGATAGAATTTCTGCCGATGAGCCAATTTAGTTACACCGCTTTTAATTTCATCGGGGTGACTTTAGCGTCAATGTGAGACTTCCACGTGAGCCTACGGTCGAGATGAATACCAAGGTATTTGACTTCACTGTGCTGCGGAACAATATAGTTGTTGATTTTAATAGCCGACCAAGTTTTTCTACGTAGTGTGAAGGTAACATGGGTACATTTTTGTTCATTTAATGATGAAACAGAACTAGGGCATGACGTTTTTCTCCATACAATTTGGCATAAAATAACGCCAGAGAATGCGGTCGTAAAATAGAATCTATTTTATTTTGGCAGCGATTTTTCTTATGCTCTCACTTTGAAGCAGAAAAGCTTTCAACAATATTACCACACTTTTAGTAAATTTCATACATTTTGTAAACAAAACCAAAGCTTCAAAAGCTTTGCTGCGAGGAAAAATAAAAATAAAAGAAAAAGCTTTTTTTACCTAACAAAAAAAAAGATTAAATGACAGTTTGTGAAGTTGCAGCCGTCGTTTCAATTATGTGCCTGTTTTCTCTGAGAGTCGTTTTTGCTTGAAGTTGCGGACGTATTCTGTTTCATCATTTACTTTGATTTTCCAGCTTCGATTGGCTGAGCTGAGCTTTTGAAATCACCTTCCTTAACGACGAATTTCCGGTCATATAAGTAGCTCTCTACCAGCTTGTAAATAAAACGCAATTGTTTGAACAATTTATAATTGTGAATAAGTACTTTCATAGTTTATAATTGTGAAAATAGTTGCAAATATGTTTGACAAGCATAGCTTACCACATGCCTATTTTTGTTGTACTATTGTAAATTTGCTCTAGACGTTAATGCACCTTGCAAGATAACAGCTTCACTCAGCGTTGCCAGAATGAAGATTTTAATTTAATATTCAACATTTTATGAGCTAAATAAGATATGAAGATATACATATCTCTCAAAATTAACTGCGATTAACTCTGACATAATATCTGAAAATACGTCGGCATAATGAGAATATGAATTTCTTTATTACCATCTTAATATTTAACAAGTATTTTTGTTAATCTTATAAGAATTCATAAATCATTGGAGGCCGAGAAGAAAACACATCTTTGCGATCAATAAAATCTTATATGAATTTAATATATGCGCCTATTTTGTACAAAATTAATATTTAATGAATAAATACAAATTATTTTCCATCTAAAAGGGTAATCGGTAAAATTGCTATGCCGTCTTATTGTAAACAAACACAAGCGCAGTCGCTTTTTTGACTGCTCTTATTATAAGATCGTTGCCATATGCTTTCTCATAAGAACGCTCTCATAAAAATTATTATTATATATTATTTGAAAACGAACACTTCAGTGCCGAAATGTTCTAAACATATAAACGAATACTGTCTTACAATCGTTTAGAACAGCGAGAACCAAACACAAGTAGAACCAACTAAAATAGAATAAAATTGAAGTAGAATTTCAAGCACTGAAGTAATGTTCTACTTCAGATTTGTTTATAAATTTTGTTGTGTTTGTTCATGGTTTTTGTCTTCGCATTAGTGCACAAGTGATGTATGCACAGTATGGTCATGTGCGTGTGTTGTTGTTGTTCATGTTTTTTTTGTATTTGTGTTAAGCACAAATATTTAAGGCGCAGTATTCTCAAATGCCAATGTGCTTGCTGTGCTTCATCGTTTATTTGCTTTATTGT
This sequence comes from Thecocarcelia acutangulata, assembly GCA_914767995.1. Lineage (NCBI taxonomy): Eukaryota > Metazoa > Arthropoda > Insecta > Diptera > Tachinidae > Thecocarcelia > Thecocarcelia acutangulata. Next base: position 72,266,860 of record OU612095.1, read on the forward strand.
GATGTTTGGTTCTGGATTTTGCTGTGAAACAGAATTCAAGTACAGTCAAGCACTGACGTAAAGACGTTTCAAAACTATGAAGTGTTTGTTCTGTTTCTGAATGTTCTATAGCTTGTTTGTTTTGTTTCAAGAACTGTTTCGAAATACAGTATTTGGAACTATAGCAAAGTAGTGAGCAGTGTTCTTTAGAACATTCTGTGCAGCCTTTTAATACTTATGTGTGATGAGCGTTGGCAACTTTGAAATTTAAAAAAGCACCAAAATGGGAAAATAGCGCGTTATTTCAACAAAAACGCAGCAGGTTTATAATTTTTCTTTTCATTTTTAAAAACCCATTTTACATTGTAAAAAGTATAATATTTTTGTATTAAAACCAGATAATGAACCAGCCTTTTAAGCGGCTATAAGACGATCATACTGGGTCTGATAGCACCGGTTGATGGCATGCCATCAAAATTCATTCAAAGCTAGAGTTCGTGTTGGTCAAAACTGGCCTCTAGTGCGATTTTGTTACTTTTATTAAGACAATGGTATCTTTACAATAGTTATAGCGATATTTTATTAAATTTGTTATTCAGCAACATTATTCAATAATAATATTCTCTGTCAACCAAAATCAGCTGTTAGTTTTACTGCCTATTAGCAGGTACATAAAAATACAGCTGTTTACCATCGTTAAAGTTATATTGCAGCAGCAGTTCGTTGTTTGCTAGATGATTGTGTTCAATATAAAACACCCAAAAGAATCTTTAGTTAATTATCTAATGAGTAATAATAACAAAAACATATACTCTTTTTTTATTACAAATTTTCAGACACGCTGTCACACAATTTTGGAATGTTTGTTAGACGATTGTTTTTATTCACTTATGTATGTTTTTAATTGTTTTTTGTATTATAGATAAACAGAAACAATCCAGCTAGCATACGTTGTTTGTTAGACGATTGTGTTCAATATACAATCCCCAAAGGAATCTTCTGACGATTATCTGACGAGTAACAATAACAATAACGTCTACTTTTTTATTTCTTTTTAAAAATTTTCTGACACTCTCGTCACACAATCTTGGAATGTTTGTTAGATGATTAAAAATTTTATTATTTTTATGTACTCATATTCTTAATTATATTATAGATAAACACAATCAAACAGCGTATAATAGTATTTTCTTTATTGCTTTGAATATAAAAAGTGCGGGTAGTGGTTTTGGTGGTAAGTTAGTGTGAGTTATATATAGTATAAAAAATATCGAATGAGCATTTTCCTGTATGGCTGATTCCTTGAGGAGTTGTGAGATATTATATACACGAATCTCAGACGATTCCCTATACCACTAACATGAGAGTCTTAAGTTGTTTCAGAGTCTCATAGAAGAATCAGCATTTGTAACACTTACTTCCGTTCGAGGACTCGTCTGTGGTTAAAAAATAAGCTCGTCGACGATCAAAACACTCTTCATGAGATTCCCAGTAGAGCCTTCGACGAATGAAAATGCTAGCTCGGAAACAGCGTTCAATTGCTCTTTCCTTATTGTTCAACAACCTTTTGAGTATAAAAAGTGCGGGTGGTGAGTCAGGGTGAATTATATAGTATGAAAATATCGAATAAGCTTTTTGCTGTTTCATGTATGAATCATATTATGATTATATGACTGATTCCTTCAAGAGTTGTAAAATAATATCTACAGTAGCCTCAGACGACTGCCTCTTGGATTAATATAAGAGTCTTTTGCTGAGTTATGTAAGAGTCGCGTAGAAGAATCAGCTTTTGTAACAGTTACTCCCGTGCCAAGGATCGTCTGCAATTAAAAAATTAGCTCTTCAACGATCGAAAACACTCTTCATGAGATTCCCAGTAAAGTATTTAACAAAAGTGGAGGACATTTGAATTCAATTATTTACAAAACTCCATGAACTAATTTTATAAAAATGTACTATTTTTAAAATGAATTACTAAAAAATAAATTACATAAACTTTACAAAAAGTTATTTGAGTTTCTCAACGTAGCAAAACTGATCAGCCACCCGTATAAAAATTTACGATATTTTAAGGTTGAGGTGACGATATGTAGGTATGTATGTGCGTACTTACACATTTTTCACTGCTTTCAATGAATTTCAACAAGTTGTTGTCCTATTTACTTGTGCATGGTTTTCATGTGACATACATATTTCAAAGGATAACGGTATGAATTTGTGTTTTGAGATGTGTACATACATACCCACATACATATGGATGTGTAACTCACATTAATCATTTACAACTGCATATGAGCATTGAATATGAATTGCATACACATATGTATGTATGTATATGTACTTACTTTGAGTAAATGTAAGTACGTAAATTTTTATTTCTGTTTGTTAACACATTTTGTACTCGCTTGTATAGTGTTGCAGAAGGTATGAGACCGTCTGTGAGTAAAAATTGTTTGCCGAATTAAAACATGCAAATGGCATATACGAGTATGCATGTATGTGAATATATTTCAAATCTACCCTGCCGGAAACTTAATTAACTTGCAATGAATCTCAAGTTAAATTAGCGCGTAAAGCGTAACATAATAGACATAATATTCACAATCTTGTGCAAACGGTCTAGCATCTTTGCACCGTCTATGTTATATATGCAGTTGCAGAAATATGCAATCTCAAATGCGCAAAATTGTGAGTTTTTGCATTTTCAAAAATGATTAGCATTGAAAAGATAAATGAAGCTAACGCACGATTCATATGAACGAGACTGCTATTAATAAAGGTATACATACATAAGTCACCGTTCGCCATTTCAATTCATTCACATGATTCAAAAATTCATTGAAACAATATGATTGTCAGCGTTGTCAACTTTGAAATTTCAAAACGCACCAAAATGGGGAAAAAATCGCGTTATTTCAATGAAAACGCACCGAATTTTTAATTTTTTCCTTTCGTTTTTAAAAAGCTATTTTATATTTTACGAAGTACATTTATTATTATATTAAAAAAAAACATGATAATGAAACAGCCTTTTAAGCCAATATTATACAATCAAACTAGGTCTGATAGCACCGCCTGATGGAATACCATCAAATTCGTTCAATAGCTAGAATTCGTATCAAACTTGGCTTCTAGTACGACTCCGTTAATTTTATTAAAATAATGTTACGTTTACAATAATTATAAAGATATATTATCAAATTATGCAATGTTATTTAATTATATTTGCTATGAACCGAAATCAGCTGTGACCTTTACAGTTTATTTTCATCAACCCAAAATACCTGGTTACCGTCGTCAAAATTATATTTCAGGAGCATACAACCATTACTGTCGAACGAATTTACGATTATCGGATCATTAAAAGTAACAGAAGCGTACTATAAGCCTTTAATTTCGATTAATAGCAATTCTATCAAACACAGTGTAGGCGGTGTCTTTAAAAGAATTTATTGAAATATACGAAAATTTGCCAGAATTACAACTAATAAAAGACGAAGTTTACCATAATCAATATTTAATGCAAACGTTTAGGAAAAACTTTTTAATTTATGTAAGAATTTGATAATTTCTCAATTTCCAAAACCGTAACAAATTCATGTACCATCATAAATACGAACTTCTCTCTTCAGAGACTGCATTTATTGCAATATTTGACAAACTTGGCTTGATCGTTTAATAGCAAAACACTCTCTAAAAGCAGCAAATTTTATAAAACAAAATGTTTTGTTTTCTTTCGAGAGTGTGAATAATATACAGCAGCAAGGTTGTCTTACTTTGTTCATATAAACATTAAAACAAAAAGTTGAGTTGAATTTGATTTTGTGCCACCGAAATTTTAAAAACGCACCGAAAATTAAAAAAAGCGCACCCCGCACCGACTAAAGAATTTTTAAAAAGCACCAAAAACGGTGCGAAACGCACCGAGTTGACATCACTGATGATTGTTTTGAGTATTTCTTCAAAAAGGAAGCTTAACTATTCTATTGTGTAATTTATTTTATTGCGAGAAAAATGCTTAATTAATAGTTTTTAAAATGTTTGAAAATATATTCTTATGGACTGTTATTATAAAAAATGGTAAAAGATGATTAGAAAATTAACATTGCAAGCGATATCCATCGGTACATGTTGGTATTAAAAAAAATAATAATAAAAGCATTGGAAATGTGAGTGGACAGCGAAGGTGAATCAACTCATTTATATCTCTGGTGTGTAGCTTAACTGATGAAACAGAATGCGATCGCAACTTTAATCAAAAACAACTCTCAGAGAAAACATCAAGGTGCATTAACGTCTACACGGTGGCAGCACTAGAGCAAAATTACAACAATACAACAAAAACAGGCATGTGTGCTTGGCAAAAATATTTGTAACTTTTTTCACAATAATAAACTATAAATGTACCTTTTTATAATCATAAACTATTTTTATTTGAATTATTCTTATCTTCACAAAATAATTTTTATATGTTTAATTAAGAATAATTATAATATAATTGTGAATTTAAAGGAAAATCAAAGTCAACAAATCAAATGTCATTTTAACGTACAGTTAAAGTGGCTTATTTCAACTTTAAACATATGGTAAGCTAATAATTGTTTTTGGATAGAACATTATGTAAATTTTCTTAACAAATGCTTACCAAGCTTTGATAAGTTTTTTTGCATACGGCCGTAAATGTTAAGAAACTTAAATGTGTTTTTATGTGTGAACTCATAAATAATGTTTGTTAATTATTACAAAAGAATGGTTATTTTAAGAAAAGATAAAAACGAATATTTTAAGTAAAAATCCCATTTAAACAAATTTCCTTAAAATTAGTAGTATATGTAATAAAGGGCGAAATAAACTACACAAACTGCTTGGAAAACATTCCATAAGTTTACGTTTGTACAAAATATTTGTTTGTATTCATTTATTGAATTTTTGATGAACTTTTATAATTTTTTAAATTAAATTTTTGGTTTGTACATTTGTACAACGGGTTATAGTTCAGGTTTTTTCTTTCTTAAGTTTTTTTCTTAAGAAAGATTTTTTTACAATACAAATCTGCTGTGATCAATAATTTTGATTGAAGAAGACAAGAAAAATAATAATCAAATCTTTAGCTGTTTCGTAGTCGCTACACTACTCATCAGCACCCACTGGGATTCGAACTCGGGACATGACGTATCATGATCTACTGCTTTAACCACTAAGCCACCGAGCATTTAATTATTTTCTATCTATATTCATCTCATATTGAATCATATATGCATTTTGTTAATTGCCTACATTGTTTGTACAGCGTTTGCTGTCTCTAAACTAGCGGTATTTATTTTTATTTATTAACATATAAATCCCAGTGGGTGCTGATGAGTAGTGTAGCGACTACGAAACAGCTAGTTGTCCCCCAGCTAAAGATTTAATTATTATTTTTCTTGTCTTCTTCAATCAAAATTATTGATCACAGCAGATTTGTATTCTAAAAAATCTTTCTTAAGAAAAAAACTTAAGAAAGAAAAAACCTGAACTATAACCCGTTGTACAAATGTACAAACCAAATATTTGTTTGTATTGTTTATGGGAGTGTTTGAATGTTTGCACAAAACATGTTGATGTTGCTGAAACCGCTTGTGTTGCTTAGCGCTAAATTTTAGCACTAAATTTTCGCTTCAGTAAAAATTTTGCATGTAGAAGTAGTATATCGTATTGTTAGAATTTATAAAATTGTAAATAAGTCTATCTTCTTTGTGGAAAAATTAAAGGCAATATCTATAGCCACAGTGTCTCAAGAAATAGACGCTATAAAATTTTTGCTGAAAAGTTTAAAGAGAAATATCTCGAAGCCAACAAGGAAATGAAAATAAAATTGTGTGGCCTTCATATGACAAGCGAAATTGCCGCAACATAGTCGCCGTCTACTGACATTGAAGCAAAATTATGTTTGTGTCGTTTGAGTGCAAACGGAAAGCGTGGGCTTGCAAAACGGTTTGACTCAGAGGATGACCCCTACTGACACCAATAATATACATTATTAGGAGGAGGAAAGAGGGAATAGTGTTTGTGGACGTTGACTTCACCCTATCAATAAGAATACAGAAAGACCAAAACAAAGTACTGGACCTATGCCCTTAACTATTTACGTATTTCTAGTATCATTTTATGAAAGAAGTCAAACTTCATTGGATATTTGAAAATAATTCACGCTAAGCCTCAAAAATCTTAATTTTGAGAATATGATCTTCAAATCTTATTTTACTTAAAAAATCTCCAAGTTTAAGGTAAAATGACGACTGGAGCTTCACAGACTGTCAACTTAATGTAGTCAGTTTCTTTTATTCTTATTTTTCTTCCCTTTCGTTTTGTTTACAAAATGTATAAAATTTACTAAAAGTATGGTAATATTTTTGAAAGCTTCTCTGCTTCATAAGAAAAATCGTTGCCCTTGTAGGGCGATTCCGTATCTTTTAATGATCCGATAATCGTAAATTTCATAGAAATATTTTAGCCTTGCAGTAATGATTGTATGCAATAAAACTAATAGCTGATTTCGGTCGACAGCAAATACATATAACTAAATAATGTTGAAGAATAACAAATTTGATAAAATATCGTTATACTTATTGCAAAGATGCCATTGTCTTAATAAAAGTACCAGAAACGCACTTTTTCCCCCCATTTTGGTGCGTTTTTTGAATTTTATAGTTGAGAACGCTGAAAGTTAGTTTCAAAACAAATGTTACTCATTCTTGTGGCAATTAGTTAACACACATTAGATGCTTTTATACTAATTTAGTGACTATCACTTTTTATTATTTCTATTTGGTAATTTTTATTAAACATATTTAGTAAACAATACTGTTCATGGCACAACGTTAACGCTCTTATTTAATTTACTAAATAAATGACAGTTTTTGAAGCTGCAACCGTCGTTTTAATTATAGTATCGTTTTAGTTTTTGCTTGAAGTTGTGATCGTGCTATGTTCAACCATTAATGAAGTAAGGTCTTACTCACGGTACAATTACTAGGTGGCAGCATTAGGAGTTATTGTACTACAATACAAAAACTACATGTTTTGTTTGCGTTAAATTTTACTTCTTGTCATAAACGTGAAAGCAGGAGATTGAAAATGCTACAGAAATACTAAAACGAAACACTACACACAAGAGCGCCTGTTTTTATCACGCTTATATTAGTTTATCTTGTATGTTTGCAACACTCGAAACCCATGCCTTAAGCACCCCATACACATTTCAACTCAATGGGCAACTGAGTCGGTTGTTCTCCAAATCAAAGTTCGTATGGCTTTGTTAATTGATTAGTTTGGCAATTGTCGAGTTGGTTGAAGAAAATTAAAAGATTTTGATTTTTTCAAGTTGGCTAGTTGATTGTGTTGTGTGTGTTAGAGTCTCTTGATCAGCTGTCAAAATTTATATTTGTGGTTTTTTGTAAAGAAAACTTTAAATATTTTTAAAATTGCCTATAATTTCATTGATAATTTATTGACGTTTCCTCAAGCCTGCTTTAGGAATTCCCAAAAACTCAGAACTGCTTCACTACCTTAAACGTGGATTAAGACCTTGGCTTTTCGGTCATCTTAGTGTTAATCTATCGGAACCTTTTAAATTAAGTTTGAACTCATTGGAGAATAGTATGTGTGGTGATCAAATTAATGTGTTCCCTTGCTAATTCCAACCTGGCCAGTCTATTTTTCCGTGATATAAAGAACTTTGTTACACTTTTGTATGGTATGCTTTTAGTCCGCCTTCTGCTGCCTATCTTTGATTCCTTCTGGGGGTAACATTTAATGACAATTGTGTGGCGATGGTTCTTGACGACACGAATTGGTATTTCTTCAAACGTATGGCCATCTCGTTTACTGGTTTTTCGGAAATGTCCAGCTTTATGTTCTGTACCCGAACAACGAAAACGGTTTATAGTTCTTGGTGAATGTCAAAATTTTTTGTAATTGTGGTCACTAAATTGGCCGTTAATAAAATCAGCTGTTATTTTTTCTTTTAAATGCACTGAATAATTATATCGCGCCATTTGTTAGAGAAGATACAAGTCACGTCCAATACCTAACCTGTTTTAACGCTAATAAAATTCGTTTAGAGAAATTAACACTAGCGTTGGTGTTTTCGCGATTCTACAAAGTTTTTAACACTATTTGTCTTCGTTTCAAATCAGCTGTGTTTATAGCCTGACTGATTAGCGTTAACTAAACACCAATTATTTTTGTGATGTTTATCTTAACAACAATGTCGTTAAAATTTCTACTAGAATAACTTCACAGTATTTGGCACACGACTTGTCGGAAGACTCCAAGAGTAGGACGGCGTGTTCTCCGTGAGAAGAACTTATCTTATTTATCAAAAAGTATTTGAAATAATAAACATATAAATAGTTTTAGTTACCCTAAACATGGAATTATTTGCAAATTTGTTGGTTTTTTTTCTGTTCCTCTTTGTGGTTTTCTTTATTTTTAACAAAGCTGCCACATTATTTGAAAGTTTTTTAATATACAACCAGAGAAGTTAAGAAAAAGTTAGTGAATCACATAGGCGTTAGTGCAAACTAAAATAGCTCGCGTTAAGTTATGCTCTTTTAAAATCGTTAAAAGGTAGTGAATTGCACTACAGAACAAGTTTGAGGGCACGGAAACGACGAAAAACTATATGCAAATTTTCGCTATACATGCTTACTTTGATATTTAAACAAATAATGACATCTTTTGGAAACAGGTTTTTCTTATTGAAAGTAATGAAGAATATTCAAGGTTATGTACATTAGTTTTGTTTTTAACGTCTAGAGCAAATTTACAATAGTACAACAAAAATAGGCATGTGGTAAGCTATGCTTGTCAAACATATAAGCAACTATTTTCACAATTATAAACTAGGAAAGTACTTATTCACAATTATAAATTGTTCAAACAATTGCGTTTTATTTACAAGCTGGTAGAGAGCTACTTATATGACCAGAAATTCGTCGTTAAGGAAGGTGATTTCAAAAGCTCAGCTCAGCCAACCGAAGCTGGAAAATCAAAGTAAATGAACAAAAATGTACTCATGTTACCTTCACACTACGTAGAAAAACTTGTTCGGCTATTAAAATCAACAACTATATTGTTCCGCAGCACAGTGAAGTCAAATACCTTGGTATTCATCTCGACCGTATGCTCACGTGGAAGTCTCACATTGACGCTAAAGTCACCCCGATGAAATTAGAAGCGGTGTAACTAAATTGGCTCATCGGCAGAAATTCTATCTTGAAGCTAGATTGCAAACTTTTGTTGTATAACGCAATCCTAAAGCTAATATGGAGCTATGGAATTCAATTGTGGGGTACCGCATTGAGAAAGTTCAAAAGCGCCAGAATAAAATTCTCCATATAATTACTGCAGCTCCATGGTATGAATTTACAAAGATTTTGGTATACCCTTAGTGAAAGATGAATTTTCAAAACACGCGATAAGGTACATTAACAGACTGGAGTCTCACCCGAATCCTCTCGCACGTAGCATCCTTAACTTTGGTGGCCACACTCGACTGAGAAGGATAGACACCCTTGCAACTATCAGAGCGTTGGAAAGGTGATTTACCAACAATATACACGCAAGAAACAACTTTTCGTCTAGCATTGGCTGGACCTAAGTAAATAAAATTTTCCAATATTAATTAATTTTTTTTTTTCTATATTAATTAATGAATTTTTAGTTTTAAGATTTGCATACTTATTGTTAGTTCTTTTAGAAGATATAGTAAATAATAGAATTTTTAAAAAAATAAAAAATTACTATATTAGCTTCTAACATAATATATAATTCGCCCTGAAAGGTGTAAATAAATATTAGAGACGTGTATAAATGAAAAAAGCTTGTTTTTTGTGTTTTGACAGGTATTATTAGAGCATTTTTCTTTTTAAATTCTCAACAATTTATTTAGATTGCCACATGCCGAAGTGCTGCCACCTTGTAGACGTCAATGCAACTTATTATCTTGTTTCAAAATTTTCCCTTTCTATTTAATATCTAAAGAGTATTTTCTTTTAAATGTAATAAGGTTTTCTTTAAAATAGGCATTCGTTTGAATGCTATCGTAAAGTTTACTGATAAGCAGAAGTCCGTGGTTTTAGTTTTTGGAACCAAATTGGACCCAAGTGGGCTGGCTTTACAATAGCTGCCAGCCTGTTAAACCTAACCTAACATGGGTTTCAAAACGACCACAGATACCTACTTATTATTTCTAGCTTTTTATTTACATTTCAGAAAAAATCCGTTCTAGGAGTAAATTCCCTTATTCAACTGTGTGGCAACACCTTTTTATATTTCTCTCTAAAAATAAACTTCAAAAATCCTTATTACAAATGATAAGTCCCATTTTTCACGAGGCAATTTTAGTTGCGCAATTCTTATAAAATTTTCCTTTAAACTTGCTTTTATGTTCAGACACAGCAATTTTACTTGAGCAACTTTCGTTTCCTATTGCTTACACTTGCATGTACTGCATTCTCAAATTTTTCCATTTAATTTTCACTTCTTCTAAATTAATACTTCTGTCTATTTTTTGAGGTTGTCCACAATATTTAATTTTATTTTTTATTTTTTTAATGAATTAAAATATTACAATTTCGCGCCAATATTACTTTCATCACGGACAACATATCAAAACATAAAAGAAACACAAATGAAAGAGAATGCAAAATTTCCCATATTCCGAATGATAGCACAAAACGACTTTCCGAGTACAAGCAAGTCTGTACTCATTTTTACACTCCCCTCTCTTTCCTCACTTATTTGTCCACATACTCAAGAATTGCGCAACTAAAGTTGCCTCGTGAAAATTGGGACTAAGAAGAGAATGAAACTACCTTGTATTTTTTATATCATGATATATAGAAACTTATTTTAAACCTTTATCCATTTATTTTCAAACACTTATATATTTCAAAACTCTTTTATTATAGCTTTCTTTTTCACTCTTTTAAATTGTTTAAAGTCTTGTAGGGATTTTTCTTTTATCTTTCTACAAACATACACAACTTTTTGACACGGAGCCGATCTAAAGTACGAACAGTAAAAACTTTTCACCAGCGCTAGTGAAGTGATGCCACCTAATTAAATGCGCCTTAGCCTCACTGCGTAGCTTTTCAAAAATACACCTTCGTTTCTTCGCCCTTCTATTTAATACAAGCGTATAACTACATATGTACTTATGTGTATGGCCATCACTGCTTTAAAATATGTTTGTACTTTTTTTCTGACAGAAAGTGAAGTAAATATGTAATTCTCATCTGTTTATTCAACGACATTCAAAGGTCTTGTACATATAAGAAACTTTGAAAACTGACAAATAGCTGATATTTCGGAAATTTGTGTGATTTGAGTGCAAACGTGCATTTGTTTAGTAAGTATGTATATTTGTATGTTGAAGCAAGAAAAGTCGTTGGTGTACCTCGCTTTATAACAAAATACTGCGAACCAGCGCTGCACGTGTTTGCCATACCGGGACTTGCTCCTAACTGGACTTGTTCATAACTCCTTTGGGACAATATTATTTCAAATAAAACTCATTCTTATGTTCGTACATACATATATGTATGAATGTAAGTATGTATGCAGTAACAACTTACACATCGAAACAGTTTTATTTTATGATTTTCAAGGCCGTTCTGCATTTGAGTTTAATAAAAGCACAGTAAACCAATAAATAAAAAATTAAATTTTTAAGTTGGCATCTCAATGGAAAGAGGAATGACACAGTTGTGAAAAAGATTTACATCAGCACCTGCCTTACAGCCTTATCTGATGAGGGACCAGTTCCACGGCGTGAATTATTCACAGCGGGGGCGCTGGTGGATAGTGAATATAAGCTATAGGCTCACACATATAGCAATTTTCCATATGTTTGTAGCTATATGAGCAATTCTTGTTGAGGAGTTCGGGCCTTCTAATCCCTCCTGTATGCAATTTCCCAGTAATCAATGGAAGACAAGGCCGAAGCCCACTAGCAGCATCAGCCAACTCACCTGTCAATCATCATGGTTCCTTACAGTACAGGTATCTATTGTAAAGGCAATATATCCTCGGGAGGTTGTTAGTCCCCAAAAAAAGCCGCTCACCAAACAATTATCAAGGATACTAACACCCCCTTCCTGCGTTTTAGGTTTCATCCATGATAAGTCCGGGTTGAACTGCAAGCAGAACCACCCGGGGGCCATGCTGATCCCCGTTCTGCCAATTTAAACCCTTGATAAGGGTTTCGGAAGCCAACAAAACATAAGTCATACGGCTTCCTAGAATTTTATTTGCTACAACAAACGAGGGACCCCTTTCCCTCTATACCCGAAAAACAGAGTGCCCTAGTTAGGAATACGCCATTCCAAAACCTGTTCCCCCGGGGGGAGAGGAATCACACAAAGATAAGTAAAAAGTTTAGCGTTTGCCACAAAGTTTATTCTCTTCAGTCTTACAGTTGAAGATTTTCACGGGTCAAATCTTCTGGCTAACTTAATACAAATATTAACATACTTACAATACGAGGGCGCACTGATATTGAAGCTACCTAGCGCTAGATGACAGCACAAACACAATTTTTTTTTTTTTTTTATTGCGATCTGTCAAACGTTAGCTGTTAGATGAGCTCTGAACGAAAAACGCTAGCTTTGTAAAAATGTTCGAGTTTCGGAAACAAGATCCCGAATCTCATCAGAGCAAAATCCATTGTAGAGACGATAGAACAGAATAACGCACCCCACACTTCGTCGATGCTCCAGTGAGTCAATAGAGTATCACCGATGAGCTTCTTCGCCCTCTCCTGGTCGAGTAACCAGAAAATAGACGTTGCGACACCGGCCCAAACATGAGAGTTGTATTCCAATTTCGCTCGGATGTAGGTGGTATAAATAGTAAGGAGGTCGGATGGAGTGAAGTACATCTTACACCGTTTAAAAAAACCGAGACACTTGAATGCTTCTTTAGAGACATGAAAAATGTGCTCAGTCTAGCGAATATCACACTCTATCTTCATTCCAAAAACATCAAGAGCGCCCGATTCCTCAGTATTTATGCAATCCATGAGTACGGACGAAGCAGCATCAGCGGTCGTGTGTTTGCGTGTTAATAAACAACACTGGGTCTTACGAGCATTGAAACCGACCCTGTTTTTACGACCCCATATGGAGATTATTAGAAGATCACTAATCAGTAAATCATTCATATTTAGCTAAAGTAATTTATGCGACTCTAGATACCTCACAAGGTGGTAGTTAACCATAATTTCCATTACTTTGGAAAGTGCAGAGTAAATTGCAACTGTGCGGTAATTTTCAGGATTATTTACTTCATCATGTACCTGTAATGTAAGTAACCAATAGGGATGGTTACACGGATGAGTTGATTAAATACTGCTGCTCTTTATGAAGTTCGGCCTACCTATTCTTAAGTCTTGTCTTTCATTGACTATCTGGAAATTGCATACGGGGAGGATAAAAAGGGTCGAGGTTGCCAGGAAGGAGTTTGTCCATATGGCTATAAACGTACAGCAAAAGTTGCACCCGTGGATTTGATCCATACTCAGATGGATCGTCAAGGTTTCTGATTAATCCTTTTTTATTCTTCGCATTTTATTAAATTTCTCCTCTTCCAATAAACAAAAAAAAAACTTTTAGCTGAATTAAAAAAATGTATCATTCTTAAATGATTTCATTATTTGCATTTCTTTCTATCACTTCTTAGTCTCATTTTTTATAGAAAATGTTTGCAGGGATTTATTCAACCATTAAGTCAGTCAAAATACTCTTACGCTGTGTTTACACGTGCAGGTGCAAGTTCGAAAAACTCAACACGTTCAATTTTTTTTACTTACACGCTCACACTTTCTGCACTTGCAGCCAACTGTCAGCTAAACTGGCAAGATATTCGGACGGCTGTGATTTTTTGGCACATACTGAAAGTCAAATGACAGTCAAAGTAACAGTTTTATAACAAGTTTTGTAGAAACTAACTGAGTTTTTATACATTATATGTGTAAAAGAATTTTATATTTGAAATTATGTAAATCAACAAGTCTTTGTTATTTTAAGTTGAAAATTATGAAAATTAATTCTCATTCATTTACTTATTTCATTCATGCTATTTATTTCCCCAAAAAATAAAATTATGGTATGATAGTTGCCATACTGTTTTTGTGTTTATTTCTCTCCACCGACATTTTTAAAATGATCTTCCATACTACTGCTTAGACACCTAAATATTTTTCCTACATTTTCTTTGATAATACTGCATGCAACCACTTGTACGTTTAAAGGCACCTTTACATACGTTAGGTTAGGTAGGCAGGCAACTGGATTGCCTGATGTAGCTTAGGTTCTCCAGTTCACTTGGGTCCTGAAATCGTTCCCTTTGTGTGTACCTGAAAAGTGGAATAGTAGAAGCTAGAAGTGAAAAATAGAGGTTAGAGGGATATAGTAAGAGGGGAGGAAAGGTGGGAAACCGCTTAGTGTGTCCTTACGAGGGCGAATTGATATTAAAGCTACCTAAGTAGGAAAACAACATTTTTTCCCCCCAAAAACCATTTATTTCTACACATAGTCTCCTTTTAGCTCAATACAGTTAGTAAGACGATTACCGAACTTTTTTATACAATCCGAATAATACGATTTCGGGAACGCGTTAGTTTCGTGATGAATCTTTTTTCTGCGAGATATTTTTTCAAGTTTGGAAACAGCAAAAATCACTAGGAGCTAAATCTGGACTGTAAGGTGGATAATCAACCAATTGGATGTGTATTTCACACAATTTTAACATCGTATTTAATACTGTATGAGCTGGTACGTTGTCTTGAACAAAGAGCATTTTTTTTCTTCTTTAAATGTAGTCGTTTTTTCTTGATTGCATCAATCACTTGACGGAATTATACTCGATAATACTTTCTTGTGATTATGAATCCTTTTTCAAGATAATCGATGAGCAATATACCGAGTACATCACAAAATACAGTGCCAGCCGATTTCACTGTCTTCGGAGCACTTTCACCCGCTTCCATCTATTGTTTTGATTGATATTTGTTTTGATTGAGCTGTGTAGTGGTGGAACCACGTTTCATCAACAGTTATTAATCGAATTCAAAAATCAACAGGATTACGCTTTATTATGTCCAAACACTGCTGACACTGAGCAAACGCGGCACCCATCTTTTGCAAAATGTTGAACATACGTTCATATGATATGTTTACCATTTCAACAATCCCACGTAACTTGATTCGTCGAATCATTCATAACGATATCGAGGATGTTCTTGATATTTTCTTCAGTAACCACCTCTTTTGGCCTTCCTGTTGATGGTATTGCTCGGCAGAGTAATGTTCATCGCTCTTTTCTCTTGTCTCTTTAGACGTTTTCCCTTTGAAATAATAGTGTTTAATCACTGCACGACCAGACTGGACCCAAGTGGGCTGGCTTTTCAATAGCTGGCAGCTTGTCAAAAACTCACTGCACGAAATTCACTTTTTCACATTTTTTAAGAAACACAAAAGTTGCTTATTTCAAACGTCTGCAACAAATAAACTAATCGATGAATTTGGGTGAAATTTTACAGCTGGCGTTAGACAGATCACAATTTATGCTGCCATCTAGCGCTAGGTAGCTTCAACCCGCCTTCGTGGCAATTCGCAAAAAAAAAAAACGATTTTTTACAATATTTTTTATTCGCAAATAACCTGCACGTATAAACGTAGTATATTTTATAATAAATAAAAAATTCCAACATCAACGGGACATACGAGTACATAAAGATTATAGAGCCTACCTGTACTGAGCATTTATATTTCAGTCGGAAAGATTATGTATGAATGATGATTTTATAGCTTTTAGCTATTTTTTTATTTCCAATGAAAAAATGACAGCTGCAAGCGGATTGGTTTGTTTTCAATAACGAAACCGATAACATTGGTTTCTGCGATACCTAAAATCGACACTAATTCTAGTTCGAACAAAAAACCAATATCACTGGACTTCAAGGCACCAAAGTATTAATTTTTTCAGCTTTAAATCCAATTCCGATAAGATTGATTGCTATGACCCCCCGGTACATGAATGAATTTATTTGAATGTATGGATTCGTTTTCTTGTATTCGTATTTCTTTCTGCAACTCTTTTGGCGCAATTTAATTTCAAACATATGTTAGAGTTTTTTGCGCCATTTAAAAACCTTTCTTTTTCAATTTATTGACTTGTAGTCAGTTCTTTTATTTCTTTTAATCGAATTTTTAACACTTTAACTGCCATAAATAAAACCATGAAAAAATAAAATGCTAAAAAGCAAATGCATAAATAATCGTATCAATTTACGTCTTAAACCGCAAACATCTGGCTTCTTGTCCTAAAATTGTTTAGCTATTTGATTACAATTTTAAGCACGTGTATTAAATTTCATTTACAAGACAAACTCTTCTACTATTTATACAACACAAAAAAAGATTTATCACTTTAGAAATAAAATGGTCACAAATATAAAATTAAACTTGGCCGCGTTGACCGTTTATGAACGTTTCATACAACCACACACGTCCGAACCAATTGATAATTCGCACACAACTAACTGGTTTATTTGAAATTGTTTAGCAAGACCTTTTTTTAATTTTAATGCTGCTGTTGTTGGCCGATACCATTGCCAACATTGTTGCTTGCCACACTACTCCATCTACTGTTATCAGGCAGGTCATACAAAAAAAAATTGCAATTTGCCACTTTTGTTATCAATATTCTTTTTCTTTGTTTACGAGCATTAATACCGTCGTACGTATTAAAAGCACAAATCTCTTTAAAACAAAGAAAAGAGAGAAAAAAAGAGTTAAAGAGACTTAGAATTTGTTTTATATTGAGTTGAATAGGAAAACTTTATTTTTTTTTAGAGCTGATTTAATTTTTAAAATAAGAATTTTTTTTTATAAAAACAAGAATTGCTGAAATTTAATCGTTAATTTTTGCTTACTTAATATAGTTTTTTATTTACTTACTTAATATAGTTATTATTTAGTTTTAGTACTTCTGTCTTATGGTTTTATCATAATTTTCTTTGGCCTTTTTCCGTTAAATAAATTTAATTTTTGCAGCTTCAGATCTTTCTGGTTTTTTTTTTCTTAGGGTGATAGATTATTCGACATTTTTCAAAACCCGCTTTTCGAATAATTTGAATATTAGCGATTTAAAAACACCCCGGGTTTCGGTTAAAAATTATAGAAAAACAAGTTAATCGGGTTTTTAACAAAAAATGTTTGTCTCAGTTTACACACATCAGGGGTCTAATCACCGCATACGATATCGAATTAACTATCGTATCGAATAACATTACGATACATCTAGATTATGGCAAACGATGCATATCGGGTATTAATTTAAACAAAATGTAATAGAGTGAAGACCATATGTTTCCTAAAAGTACGAATACAAAATAAAAATTCTTTAACTTTTTTATATTATTGCAATACGATTTATTCGATATCGTATGCCGTGATGCCAAAATGAAAAATTTCGATAATTTTGCTCGATATCGTATGCGGTGATTTGGCGCCAGGTTTTCTTTATCCATTCTGCTTCAATTTGCTTTTGAACTTGCATTTATGTTACCACACAAAAGCTTTATGTCGTCAAGTTTAAGTTCTTTTGCCTTCAAGTTGTCATATTTTTTGACATTTTATTTTAAAGTCCCCTTTCACAGTTGAGAAACTGATAGACAGACAGACAAAGTTTGTAGGCGATGTATTAAAGAGGAAGAGTGTGCGTTAAACATCTACTATACTGGACATTTTAAGACATTTTTCGTTTGAAGTTGCCTCTCTCCGCATTTTTTCATGTTGTTGCTTCATATTTTTATTCTCATATCAACATCAACTTCATATAAACAAACTAGCTGTGCTTAAAAAACAACAAGAAAAAAGAAAGAAAAGAGAAACGACAAATTTCTGTCTGTCTATTAATTTCGCAACTCTAAAAGGTTTCGGCAAGTTCAAAGCAGAATGAAAAAAATGTCTGTCTTTCAATTTCCAAACCCTAAAAGCGGACAAACTTGACGGTACCGTCAAGTCTGCACCCTTTGCCATTCTCTTTTCCCATTTCTCCCACAAACTCAAACTTGATGTGTGTAAATTGGCACTTTGCTTAATAGCCAGTTTACCAATCTCGACAGCCTGCTTGCGTTCGCAATCTAAGCGAAAGCAAATTGATTTGGGTTCGTTTAACTTTTTTCCATGCGAACGAAGTGTCAAAATTCAATGAAAATACATAAGAATATGCGAACGAATAGTAGTGAGATAGACAAACCCAAATTGATTCGAATGTGAGTGACTGGCTTTCTTTCGCATTCATTTTCTTTCGAAATTGGTAAACTGGCTGTTAAATTTAGAAAAGAATAGAACGCGTAGAAAGTTTGAAACACGTAAAAAATGTTTCAACGTAATCATTTGATTTCATTTCTTGGCGTGTGCTTGTATTGGTTTTGTGCCACTTAAAGGGGACTTAGACGGTAATACAAGTCGTACGTAGAATCAAAGAGAAAATCATATGATATTATCTCCGTATTTCAAAAATGCGACAGATTTTTTTACGTTTGCATCAAAAATTATTTTTCTTTTCTATTGTTTGCGCCTTTTTTATTTCAGTTGTTCACAGATGTTATTCGCTGTTTGTTTATGTTTTTACATAAAAATACATCCCTGATCTAATGATGTGTGATGGAATTGGAAAAATTTAAAAAAACGGTGAGAGCCGTGCGACTTTCACATGTTCATCCGTATTTTCTTTCTATGTCGTATGGTTTCATTACATATCAAGTTCAGACGATTCCATCCGTGCTCTTCTACACAATAATTTGGTATATCGTACGACTTGTGTTACCGTCTAAATCCCCTTTTATGTGGGTTTGAAGCTGGAGGAATAAGTATGCCATTAAAAAACCATTTATTTTATATTGCCAACAAGCTATCTTTGTGTTATTATAGAACAATTGTATTGTGTGTGCAATACATAGTTGCAATATTTGACGATTTATCGTCATTTTGCCGATTTTGGGTGCTGAAAATAGCACTTTGACGATTTAAGGTCTGTTTTTGACGATTTTTGTAGATCATATTTTTACTGTCATATCTTTCAAGCATACTTTCTTTTTTTATACTTAATTTATGTAGGAAATGGAAGTAATATTTATGGTACGTAAATATATATGTATGTTTATAATACTGAAATATGTGCTATTTATTTTAGTGTACACATATTTTATATGTTAGAGATGAATTTAAAATATCATATGTAAATAGCGCTTAAAAAATATTTAAGCTAAAAATTGTACAAATTTGTATGTTAAAGCGTGTGTTCATATTTTAAAGAGACTAAATTTGAAGATGAATATATATAAGAAGAAAGTGTTGTTTTTCTAACATAATGAAAGTTTTCTTATTTCATCGTAGAACTCGAAAGACGAGAAATTTAATATGTATGTCACAAAAATTAATAAATGATATACTTATGAAATTAAATTCATGTTTGTAGGAGTATATATTTGTTGTTATAGCTTTAAATGCTGTAGTTTCTTATTAATGGCAACCATGACTTGTTCTTCTATACTTTACGCTAATTGTGTCCAACTTTATGCGCTTGATACTCAATTGTTTTTGTAAATGCCCTTATCTATAAGTCTGTGCTCTTTAATACACAAATACTGCGCTCAGCACTAGCAATGAAAAATACACAAATAACTTCGTCTTATATATTTTTTTGTCGTTCTTCACTGCACACACAGAAAAGCAAAGCAACAAACTTTCGCATGTTTTGCTGGTAAACATTGACGACAGCGATTATCAGTGTGTTTTTTTTGTAAATGTTTTGCTTTTTAGAACAAAATATATTAAATAAAAATAGTATTTCCTTAAATCTTACATATAGAAATTTTGGGCACTACTGCTTCACGCCGTTAAATTAAATCGTTTCTTCAAAAATAATTAATTTTGCTAGCTGATGATTAGTAATAATCATATTGACGATTTTTTTGTCGAATTTGACGATTTTAAAATTCATAAAATTCATCTGGCATCTCTGGTGCAAAATCGTTCATCTAAACGTGGTGTTGCCTGATTGCTATGACTTTCAACACGACCACAAAAGTCGTGACTTCCCACGCTACTTTAGTCATTGTGAGAAAACATATTATGTAGAGTTGTTTTGGCAATACTGTATTCCATGACGTTTAGCTGACAAGACAAAAATTAATATTTCTGGCCACCAACAAAAACCACAAAGTTTCTTCCCTGTGACAAAGTAGGAAAATAAAAGCAAGCACCGAGGTTCCAGTAGCTGATTTATTAAGCTAATTTAAAATTATGGCAAATTTTAACTCTCCAAATGAATTTTACGCGTCAGGACCAACAGACAATGTCTACAATTTTGAAATGCCAGAGTTTGATCAGGAACTGTAAATATTCATAACATAGTTATGTATATGTACATAAATTACGAATGTGTATTTTTAGGAACTTTCAAAACTTTGAAAACAATCAAACAAACGCACCGCCAAATTATGATATGAATTATTCCGGCAACAATGCCACTACCGGTAGTGGCATGAGTTCATTTTATGATCCAAATTCCTATGAACAGGAAAAACAATATAAGTCAACTGGAGGATCAACTGATTTCGACGACGAGCCACCTTTGTTAGAGGAGTTGGGAATTAATCCCAATCATATATTTCAAAAGGTAACACAATTTTCAAGAGTAGCTATTTTCAATACGGACATTTCTGTATTTTTTAAGACGTTGGCTGTATTAAATCCAATGCGCGGAGCGGATCAATCTATTTTACAAGACACTGATATGGCTGGTCCTCTAGTGTTCTGTTTAGCCTTGGGTGGTTTCTTACTACTGGTAATTGTGTTTTTAAATTTTATACAAGCAACTAATAAAAACAAATATTTGCAGAGTGGAAAAGTAACGTTCTCATACATATACGGCATCGGTGTAATGGGATGTCTAGCATTTTATAGCCTACTTACTTTAATGGCTACACAAGCCAATGTTACATTTGGAGCTGTGGTTTCAGTGCTGGGTTATTGTCTTCTACCTATGGTCGTGCTATCAGGCATTAACGTACTAGTTACTATACAGTAAAAAACAATTTTTGTTTATTTTAATTCCTTTTGATAACGTATATATTTAAACAGGGGAACGCTTGGACTTATTGTTACTGGCATTTGTATATTTTGGTGTTCATTATCAGCTTCAAAACTTTTTGTAACAGCTTACTCTATGGATCATCAACAAATGCTTGTGGCATATCCCTGTGCGCTTCTGTATGGAGTGTTTGCTTTAATAACCATATTTTAAAAAAACGCTACTGTATGGAACATTTAATATATTTATAAAAGAATCCTTTGATTCAAATAAAACACAATTCTTATACAAATTATTTTTATTCCGAAATCAGGTTACCCCACAATGTTGGTAGCACCTCTCAAAGCTAGGTAGCCCTGTATGATATCGGATGGTAAGGTTCTTACGATACGAAACTCTTCTGCATTGTGGTAGTGCAATTTTGTTTGTGGATCGGTATATGGCGCTTCCAAACCAGATATATCGGAATATTTTTTCGCTGGTTTTAAAGAAGGTGGAGCGTTGAGCGAATTGTCTATAAAAAGTAATTATTTAATTTTATAGTGAATTAATAAATCTTCCTTACATAAAACTGCATCTTCTGGCCAAGGTAAAGACTTTTCTTGTGTGACTATTTGTTTGAGTGACTTCCACACAAATTTTTTTCCACCCTGCTCAGTATAACTAAATGCTGGATTTTTAAAAGTTAACTTTGGTCTTTGCTGTGGCACAGCCAAAGAGTTGTCTTCATTCACAGGAGGTACAGTGCTATCCGCGCTCTCTTTTGTACTGATTTTACTGTCATTTTCATTAATTTTTAATTTTTTTCGCGAAGTTTCATCCGACATTTTTGAACATTCATTATCAGATTTTAATCATAAAAAACCTGAAAAAGGAACACAATAACAGATTATTAGTTTACAAAAAATTGCTTGTGTAAATTCTTTCGGCTAACGCACAAGGTACAAGGCAGATTTTTGTTTTAAATCGTGAGCGCTTAACGTAACATGTATTGTTTACTTTCTTTTTACTAAATTTAGTACTTTAGTATGAAAATTTAGATATTTAAGAACAATTTTGTGAACTTAAAAATAAATTAAATGAAAACAATTACAAAAAAGTGCTTTAATTATTATCACAAAGTATATTATTGGGCAAAAAAAAATATTTTTGACAAGAACAGCTATTTACTCGCCTGTTTTTGTTGTATTACAGGGATGTCAGACTTTTTTCAACCACCAGCGCCAAGCTGGCAAACAAATTCCCCAAAAGTCGAAAATTTTTTTTGTTTGATCTTTAATAGACAAGATATCCCTTACCCTGCATTTAGACATACGAGTAATCTCATGTGATTGCTGAATATGTATTATCAACGAAAATTTCTTCGAAAATCTCGAATCTCTTGCAATTTTCATTTCTGTCTGCACATGCGAGTGAGAGTTCATTTTAAATTTGTCGTCAGCACGTGAACTTCAAAAAATTTGTTTCCTTCATGTATTTTGTTTCTTTGGCTGTCTTTATAAACCGTGTTCATCACTTGAGAATATTTTTAGAAAATAGTTGGCATTACTTTGTATCATCATTATATTATTGATATTAACGCTTTATAGCCCGTCTACATTAGACATGAAACACTGTTAAGACATACTGTTAAAACATACCTTTGACGGCTCGATTGTTATATGGTGGAGTACACGTATGTCTTGATTTTTCATTATTTTAACTCCGTCAACAAAAGCACATCATCACTTTTTATGCCCTTTTTTATAGTTTGTGAAAAAAAATGTTTTTATTGCAAAATTTGTAATCTAAAATAAGAATTTGAACTTTTTTTTGGCAATTTCTCTTAGTTTGAAACTATTTTTACTTTTTCCATATTAAAATGTCATTTTCTGTTAAGACAGAGCTTTTAAAACAGACGTCTTAACAGCCGTGTCAAGACGGCAAGAAAACAGTAACATTTGCAGTCTACACCAGACAGTAACAGTATTTTGCTGTTCCTGTTAGTGTTCTCGTGTCAGGTGTGGACAGCACTTTAAATTTAAACATTTATATCTATAGTATTAGTTTTAATAAATTAACATACAAACTAGCTAAAACGTAGGTTTTAATTTTATAATGAGCCAGTTGATTTGTTTAAAATTATTTACACGGTAACACTGTTTGTTTGTTTGACATTTGATTGCATGGAAGTGCCCAAGGCACAGATATAGCGGACGAGAAGTTAACAAACTGAGATAACAAACTATTTTTTTCCGCTCAAAGAGAGGGAGAAACAATGGCGCACGTTTGCAGAAAAATGAGTAATTTTTCATTATTGTGCAGAAGTGTGCAGAATAATGCTGCCGGACTAAACGTGCTACCAGACGAAAATTGAGTATTTTTGCCAAATTTCTAGTGCTGCCAAATCTAAAATGGTAAATTTTAGAACATTTACTACTATTAATACGGCAACTTCTGCAAATAATAATTCTTCTTCTTGTTTCATTACATGGGAGAGGATTTGCAAGATAACAAACTATTTTAACAAACTATATCAAATCGACATGGCTGAAAAATTATGTGTGAAAAAATATGTTATTATTAATGAAAAATTAATAATTAAAGAATAAATTTCATGCAATTATATAAGTTATGTTGTACTTGAAAGTATAGTTTCATTTATATGGTCCAAAAAGTCCCTTATATTTCAGCAAACCTAAAATCTTCAAACAACACAAATAGGTCTCTAGAGTCCAAACCAGAAATTCTTCCTGGACCAAACCTTTTGTAGATTAAAGAGGACCTTTCTACCTTTAATTTGGCATATAATTTATATAACCCAAAAGTTTTTGCTAGAACAAAGTTTCAATTTTAAAAAAATTTTAGTAATTGTACTTAAACACTAATGGGCCTCCCGAGTCCAAACAAGAAATTCTTCCTGGACCAAACCTTTTGCAAGTTAAAGAAGACCTTTTTAGCTTTAATTTGACATATATTTTATATAGCCCAAAAGTTTTTGCTAGAACAAAGTTTCAATTTTAAAAAAATTTTGTCATGGCACTCAAACACTAATGGGCCTCCCGAGTCCAAACCAGAAACTCTTCCTGGACCAAACCTTTTGCAAGTTAAAGAGGACCTTTTTAGCTTTAATTTGACATATATTTTATATAGCCCAAAAGTTTTTGCTAGAACAAAGTATC
Organism: Thecocarcelia acutangulata; assembly: GCA_914767995.1. Lineage (NCBI taxonomy): Eukaryota > Metazoa > Arthropoda > Insecta > Diptera > Tachinidae > Thecocarcelia > Thecocarcelia acutangulata. The sequence continues at coordinate 72,291,150 of OU612095.1, forward strand.
AATTTTAAAAAAATTTTGTCATTGCACTCAAACACTAATGGGCCTCCCGAGTCCAAACAAGAAATTCTTCCTGGACCAAACCTTTTGCAAGTTAAAGAGGACCTTTTTAGCTTTAATTTGACATATATTTTATATAGCCCAAAAGTTTTTGCTAGAACAAAGTATCAATTTTAAAAAAATTTTGTCATTGCACTCAAACACTAATGGGCCTCCCGAGTCCAAACAAGAAATTCTTCCTGGACCAAACCTTTTGCAAGTTAAAGAGGACCTTTTTAGCTTTAATTTGACATAAAATTTATATAGCCCAAAAGTTTTTGCTAGAACAAAGTTTCAATTTGAAAAAAATTTTGGGCTATATAAATTTTATGTCAAATTAAAGCTAAAAAGGTCCTCTTTAACTTGCAAAAGGTTTGGTCCAGGAAGAATTTCTGGTTTGGACTCGGGAGGCCCATTAGTGTTTGAGTGCAATGACAAAATTTTTTTAAAATTGAAACTTTGTTCTAGCAAAAACTTTTGGGCTATATAAATTTTATGTCAAATTAAAGCTAAAAAGGTCCTCTTTAACTTGCAAAAGGTTTGGTCCAGGAAGAATTTCTTGTTTGGACTCGGGAGGCCCATTAGTGTTTGAGTGCAATGACAAAATTTTTTTAAAATTGATACTTTGTTCTAGCAAAAACTTTTGGGCTATATAAAATATATGTCAAATTAAAGCTAAAAAGGTCCTCTTTAACTTGCAAAAGGTTTGGTCCAGGAAGAATTTCTTGTTTGGACTCGGGAGGCCCATTAGTGTTTGAGTGCAATGACAAAATTTTTTTAAAATTGATACTTTGTTCTAGCAAAAACTTTTGGGCTATATAAAATATATGTCAAATTAAAGCTAAAAAGGTCCTCTTTAACTTGCAAAAGGTTTGGTCCAGGAAGAGTTTCTGGTTTGGACTCGAGAGGCCCATTAGTGTTTGAGTGCCATGACAAAATTTTTTTAAAATTGAAACTTTGTTCTAGCAAAAACTTTTGGGCTATATAAAATATATGTCAAATTAAAGCTAAAAAGGTCTTCTTTAACTTGCAAAAGGTTTGGTCCAGGAAGAATTTCTTGTTTGGACTCGGGAGGCCCATTAGTGTTTAAGTACAATTACTAAAATTTTTTTAAAATTGAAACTTTGTTCTAGCAAAAACTTTTGGGTTATATAAATTATATGCCAAATTAAAGGTAGAAAGGTCCTCTTTAATCTACAAAAGGTTTGGTCCAGGAAGAATTTCTTGTTTGGACTCGGGAGGCCCATTAGTGTTTAAATACAATTACTAAAATTTTTTTAAAATTGAAACTTTGTTCTAGCAAAAACTTTTGGGCTATATAAAATATATGTCAAATTAAAGGTAGAAAGGTCCTCTTTAATCTACAAAAGGTTTGGTCCAGGAAGAATTTCTGGTTTGGACTCTAGAGACCTATTTGTGTTGTTTGAAGATTTTAGGTTTGCTGAAATATAAAGAACATTTTGAACCATATAAATATAACTATACTTTCAAGTACAACATAACTTATATAATTGCACGTAATTTATTCTTTAATTATTAATTTTTCATTAATAATAAGGCATTTTTTTACACATCATTTTTCAGTTATGTCGATTTTATATAGTTTGTTAAAATAGTTTGTTATCTCTCCCATGTAAGAAAACAAGAAGAAGAGTGAGAATTTTCAGAAGTTGCCGTATTTTTTGTAGAAAATGTTCTAAAATTCTACATTTTAGACTTGGTAGCACTAGGAATTTGGTCTGCAAAGGCAAAAATACTCAATTTTTGTCTGCACACAGTCTGCAAAGAGAGAATTATGGCGTTACTCTCTTGAAATTGAGCGAAACAGAAAAAGTTTGTTATCTTAGTTTGTTAACTTCACGGAGATACAGATATAACCAGATATGGCAACATTGACGTATGTCAAAATGGGCAAAACATTTGTTATCCCATGAGGCGTGCAAGCAGTACAGAAAATCAAAATCAATGTGTTAATGAAAACAGCTAGTCTATACAAATAAAAATGTAAACAAAGAAAAAAAGGTGGTTGAAAAAAAATTTGTTTTATTCAATGTTTTAATAAAAAAGTGGAAACATGAATAAAAAGTGAAATAAATAATGTTAAAAATATTATATAAAGTACTAGATACTACAAAACAATGCAAACAAGAAGTAAAAGCAACATATTAAGTTTTGTTTCTTCGTTAAAATGCGTTGTTTGTATTGTTGGTGGCGGAGTGTCCAGTTGCCTGTTGGAAATGTTTAGTATTTTAATAAAATACATAAAACATGACTGAAAGGTAAAAAAGAGTGTTAAAAATATAAGAAATAGTACTAGCTAATAAAAAACAATGCAAACAGAAAATATAAACAACATATTAAGTTTTGTATCTTTGTTAAAATTACTTGTTTGCACTGTTACTGACAGAGTGCCATTTGCTTGTTGGATTTCCAATTGTACATCTGCCAAGATTTCCAAATACCGCTTAGTACGTTCTATAAACTAAAAATATAAGAAAGAAAACAAAATTTTTTAGAATTTGGTATTTTTCGTTCTATTTTAATTGCAGAATAGAAATTTTAAGGGTGGGTTTGCCCTAAAGTGAAAATTGAAACAGTGTACCAACCTGTTGGTTTTCCACCTAATGAACACAATTCGGCCCCATCTAGCGCTCCGGACATATGGTAAGCTGAAAATAAAAAAACTACTATAAAATTTTTATTAATTTTGACTTTTTTAATTTATTTTAATAGGCAATACATGAAATCTCATTTGAACGAAAATTGGAAAAGTCTACCAACCTGTTGTTTTTCGAGCTAATGACCAGAATTTGGTTTCATCTGGCGTTCCGGACCCTTGGTAAGCTGAAAATAAAAAAATACTATAAATTTTTTATTAATTTTCATTTTTTTAATTTATTTTAAAGGGCAGTGTATGAAATCGTTTTGTATCAAGCATCAATTAGCACTGCAACTTCCTTGCAGCACCAACAGATAATATCCCAACAGTCCATTTCTATGCAGCAGTATCTGCCGCCAGTGCCGCAGGTGGACATAAATCAAATACAGCAAAGTGTACAATATATTCATCATCCAATAGACCCCCAAGTCCAACAATAGTTAATTATTTTAGGTGGAGAATAAAGAAGTTTTTAATAAAAATTTGTATCTTTCCCATTTATGTATAGATAAGTTTTCATGGAAATAAAGATAGTATTCTTTAAAGGAAAGTAAAAAAACCTTTTTTTTTAAATACTTATTTATAGTTAGAATGAAACTAGCTCTGAAGAATTGTTGCAACAAGTGGTTGGAAAATACATCTAAAAACTAATAAATCTAGACAAAATACATACTAAACACTAAAAAAAATTCATTCAGTTTGTGTGTAGATAATCCAGCTTCAATAACTCTAGGTAGCTCACTATTTGTCAATGAATATTCCAGTTGTTGTTCAGTATAGTGCTAAAAGGATAGCTTCATTATACAACGTCCCTTAACAAAACACACAACAAACAACTATTTTTGACTTTATGCAGTGATAAAGCTACATTTGTTATTATTGAGAACAAGCACACAAATGGTGGTAAGTAACAACAACCAAGTCTTAAAGATGACTTTAACACCAGCCTTAGCAGGTTGTATTGGTTGTTGTTACAAAACCTACCCTTAAATTTATGGTAATTTTTAACACTTTAAAAACAATTATGCACACACTTATAAGCACTAATATCACTGAGCACCCAAATACAGAACACACACAGCTCCAACTGGTCGTATGCCTATATGAGCTAAATATAACTGGACACAATGCCAACCAAAATGATGTACTGTGTCCGACATGTAAAATTTTAAATCAACAACTTCATTTGTTGGGAACGAATGCAGCTTCAACTTATCACGGCACCACATTATACATTTTCGGTTCTTGGAAAGAAGCAAAATATCATTATTACACATTCTTTTATTTTTATTATAATAAACTAAACTTACATATTTATTTCTTCCGGCGGAACACTTAGCACAAAAACACCTTTTCACTAACTTGCCTTTGTACACAACGATGGTATTTTTTCATAAATTAGCGCAAAAAAGGAAAATCGCGCCAAAAAGAAAAATTTCCACTACTCTTGCGCCAATTTATTGAAAATTTTTACTCCAAAATACAATTTTTACCACAAATTTTCACAAATAAAATGTAAACAAACCAACTATTTCACAACAGAGAAAGCGATACTTATATATTATATTGTCCTTCACACACGCCTTTTGGGATTTAGCGTTACCACTGTGATGGGAATTGGTTTGAAACGACCATACTTTGCAACTTTTTTCCCCGCGTGTCCATTCTGTGTATTCTGTGCCCAAGGTGCATTAATGTATACACGGTGGCAGCACTAGAGCAAAATTACAACAATACAACAAAAATAGGCATCTGGTAAGCTATGTTTATCAAAAATATTTGTAACTATTTTCACAATTATAAACTATGAATGTACCTTTTCATAATTATAAAATATATTTATTTGAATTATTTTTATGTTCACAAAATAATTTATATATGTTTAATTCAGAATACAACACTAAATTCACTTTCAAAAATGTAAACAATACATTTGACGTAAATAGCTTCCTATATTGCCAGTAGCAAAAAATTGTCACATGCCGTAGTGCTGCCACCGTGTATACATTAATGCATCTTGGAGGTGCCAAAAAATCACTCGCATGCAAATTTAGCTGCGAGTAGACCTGCGAGTGCGAAAAATGTGAATGTAGTAGTAAAAAAATGTGAGTGTATTGTGTTTTTCGAACTCTTACTCGTATGTCTAAACACTGGGTAATGCTATGTATACGTATACAAGTTATACCGGATTAATTAGTCTCGTGTGTTCTTAAAACACCAAAAAAAATTTCGGACTGTTCATGGTGCAATTATTAGGTGGCAGCATAATAGCGCATTTACACAAACTCAAAATCTAGTAGATTTGAATTGAAATCTACAACGAAATCTATATCGTTTACACCACCGTTTTTTGACATCTAGCAAGATTTCATTTGCTCAAAAATAATTTATGCATGTGGGTTTGACAATACAATATTATCAGAGACTGAATACACCAGCATTAAAGTGTATATTTTTTGTGCCCAGAAACTGCATACACCACATTATAGTGCAATTTTTGTTGCAGCGCAGTATTTTTAAGTACTTTTTGCAAGAAATCACAGTTGCATCGCTTAGTACTGAGTAGATTTCAGCAGATTTCATCGAAATCTACTCATAAAGTAGATTTCATTTTGTATGGGAAATCTCAAAATCTACTAGATTTGGCTTGCAATCTCGAATGAGCATTTGGTGTATATAGGCTATAAGAGTTATTGTACTACATACATAATATTTTGTTTGTGTAAAAATTCCGGACGCTGTCAAAAACATGTTTACAAAACAGAAGAAAATGAAGAAAGAAACGTTTATATAAAAAAATTAACAAAGAAAATTAATACAATTGTTTTTATAAATTGTTTTGAACGCATTTTAAGCAATTAAAATATTTTTTTAACTTTTTGTGTTTCTTGCCCTTTTTCCAACTGTTTAAAATATTTTTATTTTTTCGCTTCAGTTTGTGTAAACATAGAAAAATTTTTGACACCCACAATTTTATGAAACAAAAAATTATCACCTGCGCTAGTGATGCCACCTGGTTAATTGCACCATGGGACTGTTATTGCACATTAGCATTATTGCTGGAGAGAATAGGGCAAACTTCCACTACTCCAGCATTACGCAAATTACGCCACATTACTAGCCAAATAATAACCTAAATAATCCTCTCTGATATTTCTTTTAACTTTTCGAATTTTAGACTAAGTTTGATTCCAAAGATGCTTGTAAATTTCATAATTTCCTTAATTTCTATTCTCTTGATAAGCTTTGAGCGCAATGCCAGTTAAATATCTGTAATAATAGGTGTGTTCCACGAGATCTCGGACTAATGAGAGTAACAAGCATAGTACTCTGTAAATTTGCAAATTTTATCCAAAACTGCTGAACGCAAAAAACCACAATTTTACATCTTGTAATATCAGAGCTGCTTACTTTTTAACTACTTAGGTTATAGTATATTTTAATGATTTTAGACGCACAAAACGCATAACATCATATAATCAAAAAATTTGCAATTTTGGCAACAGCTTTAAAATTAAATGCAATGTAAAAGTTTCAGTCGATTTTTATATTACATATTCATAAAACAGCTTTAAAATTAAATGCAATGTAAAAGTTTCAGTCGATTTTTATATTACATATTTATAAAATTAAAAGCCAAATAACAATTGCATGCTCTGTTTACAACTTCACAACGTTATTCTTAATTTGGACACCTTTCCATTTTGCTTTTCACTAATTTTAAACAAAAAATTTTTTCCAATTTGCTTATTTTCTGATTATATTTTCAGTTTCATATGCCACATAACCATAAAACAGCGGATTATTCAATTCAAGTCCAAACTTACACAAGAAAAAAGTTAATTTGTACAGGAAATGGAAAAAATTACTCTCTCACTTCCTCTCAAAATTGCATAAAAACTGTTACGTGGAACGCTTTTGGACAACTTTGGACTGTTTCGTTATTCACGTGGAACACACCTAGTTAATTTTGCTCTGAAAATTTAGTTTGCTTTTGTCTGTTGGACTGGATTTCTACTTTGTGGACAGGATATTTGTTCTAAAGGAAGAAGCTCGTTGCGAAGAGCATTGAGAAGAGAAAGTTGTTCATCCGAATCATTAGTAAGAAAAATTATTATAATTTGTTTCTTTACTCCACTTTTTGACATTTACTCGTATAAAAGTAAACGAAGCAAAAAATTGTCAGCTGCGTTGCCATATACTTAGTTAACATTGACTTGCCCAACACTGCATTTTTAATACTTTTTTCACCCTTTGTCACAGAATACTACTTTGTAATTTTTTTGTATAAACTTGTAAACATAGAATTTTTGTGGTAAATATCGTTTCAAGTTGTTGAGTTTTCCAACTACTTGCTTACATTCATATATTAATAAAATATTTTATAGATGCTGCGGCAAAATTTAAGACGTTTTCGTTTAGTTACATTTGATGTAACAGAAACATTGATAGGTTTCAGTAGAGCACCGGCTGTTCAGTATGCAAAGACAGCGGCTGATATGGGAATATACGATATTGATCCAGTCAAATTGGGACATTGTTTTAAAACTGAATTTAAAGCAATGGAAACACAACATCCAAATTATGGCCTACATTCACCAGATATTACTTGGCAAGATTGGTGGTCCCAGTTAGTGTGTAATATATTTCATTGCGTCGATCCCAACATAGAACCGGCAAAACTAAAGTTATTAAGTGAAAAGTTGATAAAAATTTACCGCACAAACGAGTGTTGGCGGCACATGGAAGGTGCGCAGGAACTCGTGACGCTTGTGCGCAACTGTGGGAAGAAAATAGGTGTTATATCAAACTCTGATCCCAGTCTAGTAAGTCTTCTCAAAGCAATGGAACTGTTTGATAACTTTGATTTTATTTTAACTTCTTACGAAGCTGGCTATTTGAAACCTGATAAAGATATATTCCAAGTGGCCTTAGATATATATGGTGTAAAGCCGCACGAAGCACTTCATATTGGTAATACGTATGAACTAGATTATGTGGGTGCCTGCAAAGCTGGCTGGTCAAGCATTCTTGTTACTCCGCACGAAAAGGATCTCAGAAATGTTCCACTCTCTCAAGGTTATACAAACATTTGCGATTTATTAAAAGCTTTAAATAGCCAAGAAATAAGTTGGTAATATTTATTTGTAAATTAAAATCTATATAAAGTGAAAGATTTGTTAAACAATACTAGAGTTTTTATATACATTCATATGTACATATATATTGTTTTATTACTCTGATGAACCCAAGGAATTGTTTTATTTTAAATATAGGTAGCTTGTTGGCCAATAAAACGTCACGAGCTGTTATACATACTCAGATACTTATTTCCTTTTAGAATCTTAGAAGCTTTAACTCGCATTTTTTAAGTGATGATAATGTTTATATTTCATACAAATGCACCTCATAGCAAAGATTTGAATAGATTCATTATAATTTCTACATGAGACCAACGAAATGTGGATAGTAGAACAAATTCTTAGTAACATGTAAGTTCTTTGAAGATCTTAAGAATTTTGCTGCTCGACACTTAAAACCCTTTTCAAAGAGCGCACTAATAAATCTTCGAAAAAGACAATAAATTTATTGTTTTGGTTCAGTAAAACTTAATGTTTTAGATCTATTTATTTGATAGTATTTTTAACACTGAAGATTTATAAATGCAGCAAATGTGTTGAAGTGATATACACTAAATTACGAGCTTGTTTATGATTTAATATAAGTAGTATCTTTTCACAATACTCTAAAAAGTTGTTAACGGAATCATGTTACAATTTTATGTTGTTTTTTTTATTGTTGTTATTGATAAAAAATAAATAAATAAAATCGTTTGCCTCTTTTTACTGTTTTGCAAGTAAACTTGTAAACACAGAATTTTTGTGGTAAATATCGTGACAACTTGTTGAGTTTTCCAATTACATACATACATTCATATACATATTAATAGAAATATTTTATAGATGCTGCGGCAAAATTTATAAGAGATCTATTAACAAGCTTTCATATGATACCAATATTGACCATATAAATTTAAAAATGTGGTAGAAAATCGAATGCATATATAACTTTTTCGGTCCATAACTCAGAAACTAAGCGTAAACTAGTTCTGTTCGCTAGGGCCACATTTCATGCCCGAAATCAAGATGCATTAACGGTAGCAGTTCAATAGAAAAATTACAACAATACAACAAAAACAGGCATGGGGCAAGCTATGCTTATCAAAACTATATGCAACTTATTTCACAATTATAAACTAAGAAAGTACCATTTCACAATTGTAATTTATTTTTATATTGACAAAAAAATTTTTAAATGTTTAACTCAGAATAAACCACTAAATTCACTTTCAAACTTGTAAACAATACATTTGACGTAAATGGCTTACTATATTGCCAGTAGCAAAAAATAGTCACATGGCTTAGCGCTGCCACCTATATAATAATATAATAGCTATTGTTCACTTTTAAAATTCGTTCTCTCATTCTGCCGACGTTTTCGCATAGTTAATCGCAGTTGTAGACGCTACCTTACAGCTCGACCACACAGGCAATCTGTTGTGTCTTAATATAAGCAATAACGCCGGCAGAATTACGTCATCAAATTGCTAATCTTCAACGCTGTACTTTTAGTTGGCGAACATGGAAATATCTTAAAACATAATTTAAAATATTTTGGCAAAGAAGGTTGCAATGTTTTAATTAATTGTAATTGTTTTATTTTTTTATTCTTTTAAAAATGAGTGCTTTAAATGCACTCATTTTTAAAACCTCCATTTCTTTTTTTTATGAACTCAAAAATGTAAATTATTACATTTTTCTGTTAATAAAATCACTTTTCATTATCATTTGTACATTTGTTTATATATTGAAGCGTATGTTTGTATGTATGTTCATAAACATCAGTGATGATAAGTGAATTTTGACAGCTTATGTTCAAAGATAATTGCTCAGCAATATCTTCTAGCAATAATTGCTGAACATGTGTTTGAACACATATTCGTGCGGTCCACACGCAAATATCTTGTGTCGGCAATCGATTTTGGCAGTTGCCACGGCAATAATTACCAATCAGATTGCCCGTGTGGACGGGTAGTGAACGAAATATGGAAGCGGTCCACAATAGCCATTCGCGACGTTCGAATGATGCTCATACCAAGTTCATGGCTAATGGAGACCTCCAGTAATGTAAAATACGTCGAAGTTACCATCCCTGTGTTTTGACTTTTAAATGCAAGTCTGTTTCAAGAATGTCACTTTTGACAGCAGTGAGAAACTTCAAACTTTTGCTTATTTCCTGTTAACCACATTTCTTTCTTTTTCCAGTGTCCGCCAAGGGAGGTGGGTGTCTTTTTTAAAGTATTTGGTGAAAGGAAAGTAATATTTTGTTTTAATTTCAGCTCTGTTTTGCATTGCAAAATTAAAAAAAAATATTATCAACATGGTTGCTGTTAAGAAACAAGTAAGTTTAATTAATATTAGTAGATTTAGCAATTATTACACCATGAAAATTTCTATTCGAACAGAAAAAGGCTTTGGAATCTACCAATGCCAAATTAGCTTTGGTTATGAAATCTGGCAAATGGTGTCTGGGATACAAACAAACTTTGAAAACATTGCGTCAGGGTAAAGCTAAATTAGTATTGATTGCAAGCAACACTCCTGCTTTGAGGTGAGAAATATACACTACGAAAAGAAGAACGTGTCACAAAAAGAATGTTTTGTACCAAACTGCGTTTAACAGGAATCATATGGAGTCTTATCTGAGACTGAGAAGTATGTTTCCTTAACATTGTAGTTGAACGAAGTTTCTTTGAGTCAAAATGTTTCTCCAGTCAAATGATCAAGACTTCATAGTGATGTCCTGTAACGAACGGTGTAAAATGTGAGTTCTTTTATGTACATATGTATCTACTTATTAACAGTTTATGATGAATGTATTTTGCAGACTTAGTATTTATGTTGATACTTGTTTATACTAGAGACTCTTTCTGAAAAAGCCATCTAATTTTCTTGTTATTTACATTTAAATGCAGAATTTTAATGAAATTTTATTAATTTTAGAAAATCTGAAATTGAATACTACGCCATGTTGGCCAAAACTGAAGTTCAACACTACAGTGGCACTAATATCGAACTGGGTACAGCTTGTGGTAAATATTTCCGCGTCTGCACAATGTCCATTACGGATCCGGGTGATTCTGATATTATTCGCCCTGCAGGAGAAAACTAAACTTGTAAATATCAAGAAATAAATGGATTTATAATACCCGCTTGTTTTTTATTGAGATCTTTTATCAAATTCTGGAATTGATCGTTTCATAATCAATATTTGGTTAGGATAGAAAGGCGGGACGCTGGATTTTCCAAAGTAGCTTAGACTCTCCAGCTCACTTGGGTCCTGAAGATCTGTCCTTCGTGATAGCCTGAAAAGTGGAAGACGGATATATATAGTAGGAGGGTAGGAAATGTGCGAAACCGCTTAATGTGGCGTTACTTGCTGATTACTAGCCATCCGTTCCTCATGAAAGAAGCTAGCACGGTTGGATTGTCCCGAGGCCAGACCTGATAGCCTATTGAGGCTTCTCTCGCCTAGATATTTCCGGCAGTGATGCTCAAATGCCGGGCATGATCTCAGCAGCTCCTGCAGGAGTGAGGGTAAGACCTCACTCCTGCAGAAGCTCATAGTCTAATCATGCTTCCCAAACGAGCAACGTCCAGTAATGAATGCTACAGTGACATCTTGTGTAAAGATGTCCTGCATGGATCAGACTGGAATTATTGTTTATTCCAATCAGGGAGTTGATGACGACCTTGCTGTCCGTCACTATCATGCTATCCCTACCGAACATATTGTCTAGTCGATATTTCAGCTTGAAGAACAAAGTGGTGAGATTTAGTAGTTTTCATAATGGAACAAGTCCAGTTACGTACAGCCCCCAAAATTGTGGTGGGAAATTGAAAAATATAAAGAAAAGGTTAATTAAAAAGTTGATGGAAACGAAGTTTTGATACACGTTTACATGAAATTGCGACTTCACTATATTTCCAAAGTTATTTAGGCAAAATTGATATCATTTGAGAGCCTCCCAATAGGATTTATAAATATGCAAAATGTTTAACCCGTTAGGAGGCGGGAAAAATTTTTAAATGTAGTGGCTTTGGATACAGTATAATAAACTATACCAATAAAAAAATTATAAACAATATAAGAAGCTAATACAGGCAGTAAACTCAATTGTTTAAAACATATTATATTATAGAGAAACTTTAGTCAGCGAAGCCAGGGTTTGTTATACCATAGAGAAGAAAATCCCTCCGCCCCGCTATGCAGGGCAACTTTGGCCAGTGAAGCCGGTGTTTAATATTCCACAAAGAAAATCACCGGTGTTTAATATTCCACAAAGAAAATCCCTCCTCCCCGCTATGCAGGGCAACTTTGGCCAGCGAAGCCGGTGTTTAATATTCCACAAAGAAAATCACCGGTGTTTAATATTCCACAAAGAAAATCACTCCGCCAGGCTAAGCCGGGCTTCGGCCAGAGGTTCAATTCGTCGCATAGTTGTCGGCGGCGGCGGCTGGGCAAAAAAAGGCCGGCGGCGGCTAAAAGTCGGCTATAGCCGACATATGTGCTTTTTTTGCATACATGTGGTAAAATTTTAATATATCAGGATATAACATGTCAAAATATTGTTTAAAAAGTACGCTTTTAGACAAATACATTCTTCACTATTTTTCATCTAAATTCATAAAAATTTTTGTCTAATAATTAAGTTTTTTATTCGCTATTTAAGCTTCTAACATTTATACCAGTAAAAAATTATAAATAGCTTGTTTTCTATGTTTTTTGTGTTTTGACGGATATTATTAGAGCATTTTTCTTTTTAGAAACATAGAAAACATGCTATTTATAATTTTTTACTGGTATAAATGTTAGAAGCTTAAATAGCGAATAAAAAAATTAATTGTTTGAATTTTTTGTTCTCTGCTTTTCGATACTTTCAAAAAGCAAATCGTAGCAACCAACGGTTGTTCATTTGTTTGAAAGGTGTAAAGAAATGTTAGAGGTTTATAAATAGAAAAGCTTGTTTTTTGTGTTTTGACGGATATTATTAGAGCATTTTTCTTTTTAAATTCTCAGCAATTTGTTTGGATTGTTGGGATATAAAGTTGAATGTTTGAGAATATCTTTCAAAAATTTCCAAAGTCTACTGATGTTTAGGATAGTTCCTATGAAATGTCGACATATAGATAGCTGGGAAACATAGAAAACAAGCTATTTATAATTTTTTACTGATATTTTTGTCTAATTGTATAAAAACTTTTGTGGTACAAATTTACTAAATATCGCTGATTTACTCAAACGACGTCATAGTTCAATATATACACATAATTATTTCGAGCCAACAATACAAATTTGTTAACAATACTATCCTTTGCAGTGTTCCATAAACTCATTCAAAGTTTCAGGAGCTATTTTGTAAACATACATTTTTTCTAAGACGAGTATGGAAATTACAAATATAATGTTTTTTTTTTAACTATAGTTTTTGAGCTATGAGGTTATTTCACTTATTAAGAAACAAATATTTTGGAAAAGAAATAAATAACATTACGTGGCTCAATTTATTTAAACAAAACTGATTTTAAATAACAATATGTGGCTCAAATTAATAAAGATTTTAGAAAAAGTAAACTTATAGCAATCTGTTACCTGAAAAATATCGGATCTTTTCTAATAAAATACCATAAAATCAAATAATTTCCAAGGTGACACTAAATATATTGTAACAAGGAACAGGTTGTGGTATGATTATACTGTCAAACTCTTACATGCAATAAAATACTTAAATTGTATAAAATACTTAAACATAAGTTGGAGGTCATAGATTTTGACAGTGACAAAAAGTCATTATGCTGCTACAAATAATCCACCCTGTAGAGCTAAGTGCCAGGTCAGACACAACAACTTTTGTTGGGCAATTCTTGACTTCATAGAAGCTTTCGGTGAGGGGAATAAGAAGGGAAAAAGAATTGCCGGTATTCGGCAATTCTCAGCAGTTCCTTATTTTTCTCTCATGTGTGTATGTGCATATACAATGTAAATTGTATGAAATAAGATAGAGAAAGCTCAAGAATTGCCGAAAAAAGTTTTTGTTGTGGACAAGAAAGCAATTCCAAAAGAAAATTGCTAAAAAGTTCAGCAATTAAAATCGGCTCAAGCTGTCGAATATGTAAATACGGCGGCTGAAAATAAGCCGATTTCAGCTGCCATAACGGCGGCGGCTGGACAAAGTAAAACAAGACCGGCGGCGGCTCAAAGCCGGCTGTCAGCCACACGAATTGAACCTCTGCCTTCGGCTTTGGTTAGCGAAGCCAGTGTTTGCTATACCATAGAGCAGAAAACTCCTCTGCCCGGCCGAGTGCCTCCTATCCAAAGATAATTTCATTATTTACTAAAATATTAGTTGCACTTATATATAAAAATTTTTAAAAACTTTATTATCAGTTAAGAAACTAAAAATTTTGCATAGTATAATACATAGTTACAAAACAATCGATAGTAATGTCGATAGTATCGATAGTTTTATTTTTAGCTAACTATCGATTGTTTTCGTTCGATAGCGACACTATCGACAATTTTTGAAACGTATATACGAAGCGAATTTATTACTTTTATCTCATATGAAAAAGTTTTTTTATATAAAAAATGTTAGTTAAACATGGTAGCTTATATCTGGCGGCTACGGCTAAATGTCTGCTGAAAAGCAAAAATAAAAAGAAAAGTATCTAAAAGTTATATTTTTTATCATAAAATAAAAATACGTAAAGATCTATGTTATCTATCTATGCAAGGCGAATTCACCTTGTATCTATGTTTACAAACTTCCACTTGAGTTATAGCATGTTCACACGAAGGCTTATTTTCGAGGTTCGCTCTCTCATTCGTGGTTCGTGGCCCAATCTTTATTGAACCAACATGATTCGCCATACAAAATTTTGAGAGCGAACCTACTTGATTCATTTTGAATCTTGTTGCGAACCAAACAAAAACTACTATCATCTCCAAATTCGACAATAAATTATCGCTAGTTTATCTGAACTAGCTGCAAAAAAATCTAAAGAAAAAAAAAAAAGGTAATTAATGTGTGTAAAATCAAAATAAACACATTGAAAATGTAAAAATGTGATACTTACATAAAGATTTAAATAAAAATTGAAAAAATAATTAGTGAAACGTTTGCACAAAATGTGTAAACATCAGTGTGATGCAAAAAACAACCGTCTGAACACCTAGTTTCACAATAGTGGTTCAGAGAGCGAACCAAATGTTTCATATTACCGTCTGAACATGGTATTACAGATTCATAGCCAAAAGTAGCGCTTAACGATAGTATCGATAGTTTTTTTTGAAACTATCGAAAATATCGATGGGGACGACTATCGATAGTTTTGCAGCTCTAAAAATACATATGTATGTCTATTTAATGATGCAAATTTTTCCTACGTATTTTGTGAGTTGTGGAAAAAATCGCAATTTCACGCAACGTCTGTACATATGCATATCCAAATTTCAGAGGTCCATAAATCGGAAACTATGCGTTTCCGCCAGCTTTTTAACTTGGCATTTCCTTCTTTCTACCCACCTATATAATATTTTTAATTTGTGCGTAAACTGGACGGGTTGCAAAAAATGCATATATGAATGTTCTGACAGTTTAGTTTTCAAGGAAGATAATTAAACAGCCGGGTAAATACATTTTAATAATGTTTTAGCAACGCTGTATTGAATTATATGTTTCTTTTTTATCTTTATTTTCGTAAACAAAGAGAAATGAAATATATTCTAGTAAAAATCTTTTACAAATAAATCTTATTATTCCATAATTATTTTAAAAAGTAGCAACAAAATGTCCCAGTCCTCTTTGTGTCGGCTTTGTGTGTGTTCCTTTCACGATTGTAAACAATTGTTTGATGAAAATGGTCAGTGCAATGATGCTTATGATATAGCCACAAAATACTTTGATCCAATGGTAAGAGTTGTTAAATATATATTTATGTATGCCATTTGACTAACAACAAAATAACTTAAGCTTTTAAATCCCGGACAAGAATTTAATTCCCCAGTCATATGTGCCGAATGCTGGAATCATATTAATGACTTCTACAGCTTTCAACAGTCAGTTTACACTGCACAAGCCAAGTTGGAAGACCTGAAGGTACCAGTTATTAAATTAGAAGAGGAACTTATTGATGAAACACCTATAGTAAACTGTGAAAATCAGAACGATACTTTACGGAGTGAAGAACTTAAAGATGAAGAGCACATGTCAGATATACAGGACGCTTTTGATGCGGCAGATGACAATCCATTTAGCTCTGATGATGAAAAACCGCTCTTAGAAAGTATTAAAAAAGCCAGCAAGAAAAGGGCAATGTCCAAAAGAAATACCATTAAAAAGAACGAATCATTGAAAAACATCGAAAAGGCTCTGACTACAAACAAAAAAAGAGAGAAGCGTTCTAAAAAGGAGCATAAAAACAAAAGAAAAGAAAGTCCCTTGAACAGCGAGAATAAAACAGAATCTGTTGAGGACTCTAATGTTTCTGCTAACAAAGAAGAAAATGGCAGCCAAAATGAAAATACTTCTTCGAATGATAAACTTAGCTACAACAAACAACGAACATTAGAGAATGATGCGTTTATAGCTGCTTGGCGTAGTGAACTGGAATGTGAATTATGTCATGACGCTTTTTCAAATTATACATTATTACGTAAACATTTTGTCCAAGACCATCCAGGCGAAAAATTTTTTGTTCTTTGTTGCCAACGAAAATTTACTCACCGTTTTCATATCGTAGAACACATTCGCCTTCATATGGATCCCAATGCATTCAAATGCGAAATTTGTGGTCGATGCAGCACCAATAGTCGTAACTTAACTAAACACATACGTGAACTTCATACTGAAGAAGGAAAGCAACGTCCATTTGAGTGCACCGTTTGTCACAAATCATTTATTAATAAGACAGTATTAAGAATTCATATGGAAACCCATGAAACTAATCTTACTCATATGTGTAAAGAGTGTGGCAAAGGCTTTCCATCGGAACAGAGAAGAAACTTACACGAGAAATCAGTGCACAATGCGGATCGAATATGCGATCAGTGTGGAAAAACACTTCATGGACCATATGCCCTTAAAAAGCATCTACTAGAACACGCCGGAGTTCAAAAACGCAAATGGCCATGTGATCAATGTGGAGCTGAATTGCATTCACATTCAAGTTTGAAAAGACATAAACTTATTACACATCATGACGGATCTACAGTTTACGTATGCAGTGATTGCGGCAAAGTTGCAACCACAGAAATGGCATTGCGTAGCCACAAGAAAAATGTTCATCAAACTGAACGCAAATTTAAATGCACAATATGTGAAAAAAGCTTTAAATTTGCAATAGTGCTTCGTGAGCATATGGCAACACACACTGGAGAAGATCTGTATCAATGCCCCCATTGCACAAAAACATTTAAGACAAATGCTAACATGCACCACCACCGTAAAAAAGCTCATCCTAAAGAATGGGCAGAAGCACGAATTAACAGACCGCAAGGTACAAAAGTTGATTTTAATTTGGTACAAAATGAGGTCGTTATTTAAATTTATTTATGAACTAAAAGAAATGGTCACCAAATTTTACAATTCTAAGTGCATATTGGTATACAAAGAATCTAAACTCGATTGATACGGGTATATGATTTTTAGCTTGTTAGATGGTGATAATTCGTATCTGTCGATACACATAAAAATAAATCAGATAGTTTGTAAATTAAAAGATAACAGTTTTAAATTAATTTAACGAGTTTAGCTCCCTGTGATAAAAAAAAACTCTATAAACTAATCGATTTTGTTTGATCAACAAAATAGGTATGAACATCTTATTAGGTGTGAAAAGAACCTTATAAAATGGTAAGTCATACTTATTCTTTTACAAATAAGAACTTTAACTCCTATCCACCATATAGATATTTACCGCAAAATTTGATCACAGCAAACGGATGAACAAAATGTCGTTTATTTGTCATAATAAAAGTATTTTGTTTTGTTTCCGCAAAGTGCTGTCCACGCCTGACAGGAACAGCAAAATACTGTTAACTGTTACTGTTTTCTTGCTATCTTTATACGCCTGTTAAGACGTCTGTTTTAAATGTTCTGCTTTAACAGAAGAAGACATTCCAATATGAAAAAAGTAAAATTTGTTTTAAGGTAAAAGAAATTATAATTGTTCTTTAATGAGCTTGAGGTCACTTGTTGTAAAATTATTAGTTTATTAATGTTTCGATCAAGGCAGCTTTATATATAAAGTTGCCTTGGTTTCGATATTTCGACACCCCCTTGTGTGTCTTCTTCGGGAAAATATCTAAATTTTTTGTTTACAAATTTTTATAGAATTAAAAAACAATTGATGTAACAAAAAAAAAACAAATTCTACATAGAGAATTTTTTTTTTAAACATAGTAATAACATTAACATTATTCATAGTATATATTTTTTTATTATTTTTTTTATAAAAGAAATGAAAAATTTTTTAAATAATCTAAGATAAACACCTATTTATACGTTTTAACTCTTTTTTACTCATAAATTAAAAATATAATTTTTGGCCAATCCGTCTATATCCTTTTTAAAATTCATTTCTTTTTTTTAACGGTACATTACAATAATTTTCCCTATTTAAAATACTTTACGTTACGTTACGTTACATTACGTTTACAATAATTTTCCCTATTTAAAATAGATGTACTCCCAAAATCTGGATTATGATTAAAATCGCGACAATGAGTTGATAACGCTGTTTTCTGTGAAGTATTATAGTTTCTGTATTTCTGGTCATATTTATGTCCTGCTAATCTTAAGTTTATTGCCTGTTGTTTCTGTATAAATTTTATCACACTGCTCATTGGCATTTCCATTACAAGGTATTTTATATACTCAATTGGAATCTTCTAACTTTTTTAACTTGTCTTTAGTTTTACTAAAAAGTCTATCTACACTGTTATGCATTTCATTCGCAGTTTTATACTTCCAACTATCATACATATTTGTGTACTCCAATCTTTCTGATATCCCAGGTACATAAGTCAATGATTTGTATATAATTGGTTCAGAAACATTCACATTATCTGATCTTCCTCTTAATATAATATATAAGAGTAAAAACAGGAGTTAAAACGTATAAATAGGTTTTTATCTTAGTTTATTTAAAAAATTTTTCATTTTTCTCTTTTTATAAAAAATAATAAAAATATTTATACTATGAATAATGTTAATGTTACTACTATGTTAAAAAAAATTTGTTTTTCTCTATGTATAATTTGTTTTTTGTTACGTCAATTTGTTTTCAATTTTATAAAAATTTGTAAACAAAAAATTTTGAAATTTTCCTGAAGAAGACACACAGTAATAGCGCTATTCACAATCTTGTGCAAATGGCCTTGCATCATTGCATTTGCAAAATATTGGTGCATATTTTAACTTTACACTAACAAAATATACCTAAAAATGTCACTTTTGTAATTGCAGAAATTTGCAATCTCAAATGCACAAGATTGTGAATAGAGCTAATATTTTTTTCCATAAACTATAAAAAAGGCATAAAAAGTGATGATGTGCTTTTGTTGACGGAATTAAAATAATGAAAATCAAGACATACGTGTACACCACAATGTAACAATCGGAACGTCAAAGGTATTTTTTAACAATACAAAGAAGTGCTGTATATATTAAAAAATAAAAAGTGTTATACATTTGCGTAAGTTATGAGATATTGATAAAAAAATTATGAACAGCTTGTTTTCTATGTTTCCCAGTTATCTATATGTCGACATTTTACAGGAGATACCCTAACCATCTGTAGACTTTGGAAATTTTTGAAACATATTCTCAAACATTCAACTTTATATTCCAACAATCTAAATACATTGTTGAGAATTTGAAAAGAAAAATGCTCTAATAATACCTATCAAAACACAAAAACCAAGCCTTTTCATTTATACCCGTCTATAACATATCTTTACACCTTTCAAACAAATGAATAACCGTTCGTTGCTACGATTTGGGTAGCTCCTATGAAATGTCGACACAGAAAACAAGCTGTTTATAATTTTTTTATCGGTATCAATGTTAGAAGCTAATATAGTGAATAAAACTCAGTCATGACATATTAATAAAAAAGTACTACAGCAAAATAACAAAAACTAGTAATTGTTGCTGAAAAAATGCAACAATCTTAATCATGAAAAAAAACGTCAAAATATTTGTAATGAATTTATTTGTACAAAAGTGCGTATATTTTTTTAAAGACATGGCTACATTGAATGTGTTGCCATACTTCGAACCCTTTTTTTACTTTATGAACTGCCGGCGTTGCCGCTTACTGTGTCATTATAAAAAAAAGAGATTTTTGTGTAATAACTCGCCTTGTGGGGAAACAAATACAACCGCATTCAAGTAAAACGAAAACAAGAAGAACAAGTTTCAAATATATTGTCATTCGAATGAATCGAAGTAGCATTCGATTGCATTTATACATATGTACTATATATGTAAACATATTTCCATGAGATATGTAAAAATAAATAATAAAATAAAATATGTACGAGTATGCATGTATGTAAGTAACTATTCATGTATGTATGTATGTATGTTTTTTTTTTTTTGTTTTTTTTTTTATTCGCGGGGTGAAAAACCATCGAAAGGCACTGGCAGTGATGGTGGTTGCCAGTAGTGCGAGACTTTAACTCGCTAAAAAACACCCCTTCGCCCTGACCCAGATGCTCCCCGAGGGACTGCCGCAAGGCTTTACGTCTCGGGGTGGGAAAGGTGATACACGCTACATCTAAACTAAACTACATTGATTCTGCTGCGAATCTGTTCTAACCTACGAAGTTCCAACAGAACCAATTTTACAAAACTACAGACGTACGTCCAGTTGCACAAAGATTCCAACATGATTGGAACGATACTGCTCGGACTGATGCTACGTCCTAGGACTGTTTCTAAATATTCCCTATCACTATTAAACCGTGGACAGATGAAGAACACATGCTCAGCATCTTCCAAGACATTACCATCACAACTCGGACAGAACGGAGTACTGTCATGTCCAAAACGGTACAAGTACGACCTAAAACAACCATGCCCAGTTAGAAACTGTGTAATATAGTAGTTCAAATCGCCATGCTTTCTTGATAGCCATGCTCTGATGTCTGGTATCAGTAAGTAGGTCCATCTTCCCTTGTCAGCTGTCGCCCATCTTTCTTGCCATTTTCGCAGACACGATTCTCTCAACCCAACCGTGATGTCCGAAGCGGCCTCTAGCTCGATCGGTATCATGCCGGCAATGACAAAAGCGGCCAGGTCCGATACAGTTCGGAATGCGCTACATACACGCAAGGCGATCAGCCTATACACAGGAGATATCAGGTTCACATAAGTAGGATATCTAAGTGAGCCTGACCATATAGGCGATGCATATAAGATAATGCTTCTTACTACACTAGAGAGTAATCTCCTCTGCAGATATTTTGGACCTCTTGTATTCGGCATGATCCGGCATAGCGCTGTGCATGTTTTTGATGCTTTACTGCCTATGTACTTCAAGTGCTCTTGAAAAGACAGACGAGTGTCAATCATGACCCCAAGGTATTTTAAACATTCCTTAGATTCTATGCTACACGTGCCAATATTTAGCCTGACAGTTTCCCTAGTTTTCCTACTACTAATCAGAACCGCTTCCGTTTTACGGTCAGCTAGAGTTAGGCCCATTGATCTTAGCCAAGATCTTACGATCTGAATACTGGCGTTTGCAATGGTTTCCACCTCTAGTAACTCTTTCCCTTCACACACTAACGCTATGTCGTCTGCGAATCCAACTATCTTCACCTTTTCCGGTAGATCCAATCTTAATACTCCGTCGTACATGACGTTCCACAATAGTGGGCCAAGAACTGAACCTTGAGGCACCCCACCAATGATCTTGCGCCTCTTAGTACCTTTATCGGTATCATAAACTAGCTCTCTATCCCGGAAATAGTCCCGTACAATTGCTAGTAGATACCCTGGGATGTCTATACGGACCAAAGCATTAACTATATGCTCCCAGTTTGCCGTATTGAAGGCGTTTTTTACATCTAGGGTTATAACCACACAATACCCTTTTGTTCCATTCCTCCACCTCTTCCCTTGGATAGCTTGAGCAGCGGTTTCTACTACAACTTTGATAGCGTCCACCGCTGACTTTGCTTTCCTGAAGCCAAATTGGTTATCTGATAAACCTAGGTTAGCTTGTACGCAATCTTCCAATCTTCTGCAGATTATACTCTCCAGAAGTTTTCCACTTGTATCTATCATACAGAGCGGACGATAGGAGGAAGGGTCGTCTAGCGGCTTGTTATCCTTAGGTAACAACACCAATTTCTGCCTCTTCCAGATTGTTGGAAAAGTTCCCTGAATCAAGCATGCGCTTATTACTTTCAGGAAATAATCAGGATGGAGCTTAACAGCCTCCTTCAGTACCATATTTGGGATGCAATCTAAGCCTGGTGCCTTCTTGTCTTTGAATTTTGAGACAGCACCTTCTATCTCGACGACCGTAACCGGAGGAATGTCGAATAATTCAGCTGGATAGCTGTGTTGCCATGTCGGAGCTTCCTGTTGAGGAAAAAGATGGTCTACAATTCCGTTGAGGATATTCTCTTCTCTTGGCGGTGATGGGCCAAGACATTTAAGTTTCCTGGTTACTAGCTTATATGCTAAGCCCCAAGGATTACTATCTATTTCATCACAAGCATCCAGGAAACACCTACGCTTGCTCCTACGAATTGCAATCTTCAATGCCTTTCTTTTATCCCTATACAACTGGTGCTGCACGTTATTCTCTAACCGACCCCTCGTTCGTGTATACCGCCTTCGGGCGCTAATACACTCTGAACGCAAGCTAGCAATTTCATCATTCCACCAATACACTGGAGGCTTATTTGGCGATCTTTTTCGCCTTATCATAGCTACATTGCAGGCACTAGTGATATTGCGCACTAATTGCACTGCCATGTCTTCTGCTGAACCAGCCATTTCCATGTTCTCCATGCAGGCTGCGAAGCTATCCTTATCAAAGGTATTTACCTTCCATCCTGTCAAGACATGTGCTTGTACAATAGCACGGGGCTGTGCGTCTTGCACATCTATTATTATAGCGCTATGTATATAGATGTCAGATATTCTCCAGTTCACTTGGGTTGCGATACTGGCACTGACGAATGTAATGTCAATTACTGAGCCAGCATCACCCCTTCTGAAGGTGTGTTCAACTCCATTATTGATGAGTACAACACCCAGTACAGAAAAGGCTTCCAAGAGTATTCTTCCTCTTGCGTTTGCTGAGGGACAGCCCCATTCAACAGCCCACGCATTGAAATCACCTGCTATTATTACGGGGGTTCTTTCAACTGCATCCGTTACAATACTGTCAACTATTACCCGAAAGTCTTCTATAGAATACCTAGGGGGTATATAACAGCTGTAAATAGTGATGCCAGATATAACCGCTCGAGCATATCCGCATTGCGTTGTTATTCTATCGCGTATGGTTAGCGTGCTGGTGTTCCATATTGCCGATGTACCCGTGTTATCGGAAACCCAGTTTACAGATGCCATGGTCCGATATGGCTCACTTAGAATAGCGACATCTACACTTATATCTCGAACGCTTTGCTTAAGAAGCTCCTGGGCTGCCTGGCAATGGTTGAGATTGTATGTATGTATGTATGTATGTATGTATGTATGTATGTACAGCTATGGACATATAAATGGTACAAACTCCAATTGAGCATAAATTCACGCGCTTTACAACAAAAAAGTTTCAAAAATATAAGTTTTTTTGTTTTCTTATTATTCGTTGTAAGATTAATTATCTCAACAACACTCAAATGTTCCGTTATATTTGGTCAATAATTCACCGTTATATTTTTTTTATAAAAAGTGCTAATTTTAAGTGGACATATAAATGGCACAATTTACTTAAAGAAGGCAGTTCTCGCGAAAATTTATTTCAAACCTCTTCTTATTTTTCCTAGTTAAAAAATAATTGTAAAGTGAGAAAATTTTTTAAAAATGGGTTCAGGCAAACATACAACAACTGAGGAAAGGCGAATAATATGGAAACTGCATGAAGACGGAAAAAAAGTGTCAGAAATTGCTGAAGTAGTGAAAGTTTCTAGAAAAAAAGTGTATAACGCAATCAAACCATGTGTTGAGAACCCCGATGTATTGATTAAGGGTAAAACTCGGAAGCCAAGGCCTCGAAAAACAAATGTGCGTACGGATGGAGCTATTGTCAGAATGGCGAAAATTGATCCATTTAAGTCCTCACGACAGATAGCATCTGAAATTAACGAATATTTGGGCGCGAAAATATCTAGCAGACTTGTTAGAAGAAGATTAAATGAGGCAAATCTCTTTGGGCGAATTTTCAGAAAAAAGCCACTCCTCTCAAAAAAGAATATTTCCAAACGACTAGTCTTCGCCAGAACGCACAAAGAAAAACCTATTAGTTTTTGGAAAAACGTATTATGGAGTGATGAAACTAAAATAAATAGAATAGGACCAGATGGCAGAACCTTTGTACATCGTCCTAAAGGACAAGAATACAATCATCGCTTCACTCAGAGGACGGTAAAATACGGCGGAGGTAGCATTATGGTATGGGGTGCATTTTCTTGGCATGGCGTAGGTCCTCTTGTAAAAATTTATGGGAAAATGGACAAGTTTCAGTACCTAGACATTTTAAAAAACCATATGGAACCATACGCTTTCGATTCGATGCCAATTAAGTGGAAATTCATGCAAGACAATGACCCCAAACACTCCTCCAAACTAATAAAAAATTGGTTTAGTGCAAAGCAGATCGACGTTTTGGATTGGCCAGCCCAGAGTCCTGACTTAAATCCAATAGAAAACCTTTGGAACGAAGTCAAGGTTGAAATCGCGAAAAAAAATTATAAAAATATGGACGATTTGTGGTCAGCCGCGCAAGAAGCTTGGTATGCCACACCCAAAGCAAAATGCCAAAAACTTGTGGAAAGTATGGGTCGTAGGTGCGAAGCGGTTATCGGAAATAAAGTAAAGTAAAATACTTTTACATACAAAAAACCCAAATAATTCAAATACTAAAATCATTTTTTTCTTATATTTAGATATTGTGCCATTTATGTGTCCAGTTTTTTTCACTGGTGTTTTTTTCTTTTAATAATAAAATGTTTTTTTACTAATGAATTTTTATTTTAGTTCTTATCAATAATAAATATACTCAATAACTCTTAGAAAAAAACTAAAAACTTGTTGCTTGTTAATTGTTTTTACCCAATAGTAGCATACGAATGAACTCTCTGTAAGATGTGCCATTTATATGTCCATAGCTGTATGTATGTATGTATGTATGTAAGTGTGTACAAACCATCAAAGTTCTTTTACCAACTCCAATTTGAAATTTTCAGAACTTATTACGCACATTTCTTAAAAGCAAATTACGTCTTAACAAAGTGTTTTTCTTTGTAGTATAACGAATGTAATGTGCATTCGAACTATAATCGTTTTATTCATTCATTCATTCGATATTTCTTGCATTCTATCAAACAGTTTTATTATATTTGCGTGCTTTTACTCTTACAAATAAGAGAAAATATATATTTGAATTAGAAAAAATTAAATAATGAAAGAGTGTACGACAAAATCTATTTATTACGACCAACTATAAAATACAATTCATTGTCTTTTCTTTTTTTCTCGTTTTACTTTGTTAATCTCTCTTAAAGTATTCGATATTTGAATGAATATTGTGTGTGCATACAATAAATGAATATATTCTTGCAGCCTATTAGTAAATAAATAGGTTTTTATCAGTGTCGTTTAAATTGGCGGGTGCAAGTGTATACTAAAGACTGAATGTATTCGTTTAATCTAATTATTCACAAATGAAGCTCAGCCTTATTCAAAAAAACTTACTACACAGTTACATATCGTTACTAAGTAAAATTCTTTCAAGCATTATTCAAAAACTAATATTTACCTAATATGCATACTTATATTAATTGAGTGTACCAAATGCTGAAATTTTAATACGCCTCCAGCCTATCTTTAAACCTACGATAAAACCAAGCCAAAAATTTTTTTTATTGCTTATTCAGGGTAAAATCCCATTTGGTAAAATGTAGGGGCAAGGTGAATTCATACCAGGGGGCTAATTCTGTCATTCGTGATTGAAATTACAATCGAGTAGAAAATAATTTCGATATCGTGTAAATTTCTAATGATGTGACTCGCTACGTAACGAGTCGAGTTATCACTTCAGTGCTGCAAAATACTGACAAAATGTGTTTTATAACACTGCCGAAAATTGTATGCATTTGCACACTTTGTATACATGTTGTACATTAAAAAATAAATGAACACACATACGTTCACAATAACAATTCATTTAAATCAGTCATGTATGCGTGTTTTTACATTAAAAAATAAGTAAATAGAAATAACAATTCAATAAATATGTATGTAAAAAACAACCATTTAACTATGTATATATGTATTTCTAAAAAAAAAAAAAAAAAAACAAAAATAAATTCTTGAATATAATAACATGTGACTTCAAATATAAGTTTTTGTGTTCTTAGCAATACTCATCTTTATATACATATTTTTATGAATTGAAAAAAGCCTTAAGAACCAAAAGTTCTCAATATAATTTAACTACAATTGCTATTCAAAACAAATTTTTAATTTACATTTCTTTTGTGTTTTTCTGTTTGGTTGGTTTTCGATAATATTTTTGCTTACGACTAAAAAGTAGCACGGTTGGATTCGAGTGGTTACTCGCTATCGAATGCCATCATTAGAAATTTCGAAACCTTTTACTCGATATCGAATGAGATAATCCCAAAAGTGTAAAAACTCGCACATTCGAGTAAAAACTCGCTCGTAAGCCAATGACAGAATTAGCCTCCAGGTATATGCAAGAGCAAAAAATACAACACTACAAAAAATAAATCTTTTTCAAATGTCAAGGGAAAAATATAAACACAAAAAGGAATTAAAAAAAAAAAAAATATAATGAAAAAAATTTTCGAAAAAAAGACAAACTATTTAATATTTCGTGAAACTTTTAATTATATCGTGAAAATTAAAGTCTCAGATCATAGAGCTTGGAAAGATGTAAATGGCCAGCCAAATTGCGGAGGACTCTGCAAAGTACTGACAATACTGGCGCTCAATAAAAAATTTAAAAAATTGTTTTCATTTTTTTCAAATTTCTATTAAAAAAAAAATTTGTAATAAAAGAAACACTTAGTTATTTCGTAAAATCTTTAATTATTTCATGAAACTTAAAGCCTCAGATCATATAGCTTGAAAAGGTGAAAATGGGCAGGCAGATTAAGGAGGATTCTGGATGATATCTGACGCTTAAGATACAATATAAAATTAAATAAATTTTTTTTAATTTTTTTCCAACTTTGCTTTAATTATGCTATTGACATCTGAAACAGATCAAAATTTAAAAAAAGTTATCAGTAGCGCTATCAATTTCACCTGTTATAAATTCGCCTTGTGTATGGGTGAATATGCATGTGTGTGTACGTTCATATGTATGTATATACATAAATTTTGAAAAACTTAAAAAAAAACTTTATTTCAAACTTTAAAATAAACTGAAAAAAATGTGTTGAAATACATATGTACATATGCGTGTTTTGAATTCTATCCATATTTCAATTGTAATAAATTTATTTTTTGAATGACAAGACAAAAAAAAAACAAACAAAAATAAAATAAAAATATATGAAAAGAAGACTAATCGAGTTTACGCTAAATAAAAAAAAAAAATCATTCGCCTTCGAGAAAATGTTCATTTTAGCTTTATTAATAATTTTTTCAACTTTATTCATTGAAATATTTCACTATAAAATAAACGCAATGATTTTTTATTATTCACATTTGTTTTATTATTCGAAAGTTCGGTTACCGATTAATATAATTCAAATTTTTTGCGCCATTAAAACATAATCCATAATAATTAAGTTTTTTATTCGCTATTTAAGCTTCTAACATTTATACCAGTAAAAAATTATAAATAGCTTGTTTTCTATGTTTCCCAGCTATCTATATGCCGACATTTCATAGGAACTACCCTAATCATCAGTAGACTTTGGAAATTTTTGAAAGATATTCTCAAACATTCAACTTTATATTCCAACATCATAAATAAATTATTGAGAATTTAAAAGAAAAATGCTCTAATAATATCCGTCAAAACACAAAAAACAAGCTTTTCTATTTATAAACGTCTCTAACATTTCTTTACACCTTTCAAACAAATGAACAACCGTTGGTTGCTACGATTTGCTTTTTGAAAGTATCGAAAAGCAGAGAACAAAAATTCAAACAATTAAGTTTTTTATTCGCTATTTAAGCTTCTAACATTTATACCACAGATATAACATTTATACTATGAAATGTCGACATATAGATAGCTGGGACACATAGAAAACAAGATATTTATAATTTTTTACTGGTATAAATGTTAGAAGCTTAAATAGCGAATAAAAAACTTAATTGTTTGAATTTTTGTTCTCTGCTTTTCGATACTTTCAAAAAGCAAATCGTAGCAACCAACGGTTGTTCATTTGTTTGAAAGGTGTAAAGAAATGTTAGAGACGTTTATAAATAGAAAAGCTTGTTTTTTGTGTTTTGACGGATATTATTAGAGCATTTTTCTTTTAAATTCTCAACAATTTATTTATGTTGTTGGAATATAAAGTTGAATGTTTGAGAATATCTTTCAAAAATTTCCAAAGTCTACTGATGATTAGGGTAGTTCCTATGAAATGTCGACATATAGATAGCTGGGAAACATAGAAAACAAGCTATTTATAATTTTTTACATAATCCATAATTTTGTAAAGCTTACGCTGCCATTACACAGGAAAGTACTTTCATGAAATTTCTGTATACGTATTACAAATAAAAATTTCAATGAAATAGACGACTTTCATGAAAATTTCTTGTTCGTCTACACAGGAAAGTGAAAGTCCATTTTAAAAATGTCGCCGAGGCAAAGAGTTGCAAAATTTGCCTCTGCTTCTCTACACTTTTATTTTGTTTGCTAACTAATCAGAGTTGCCGAACTTATTACATATGTATACAAATTTATGAGGCAATAGTTGAAAAAACTTATCATTATAAATTTTTCTATGAAATTATTTTTATAAAAAGACTTTAATTGTTTTCTTTATGTATTAAATATACAATACAATGACAAATGATCATAATTATTTTCATAGACTTGCAAAAGAAGTTAATTTTATAATTATTATTTTACTACAATACTGCAATTTGTATAATTCTTTGTATGTGGCAACAATGTTTAGTAATTTGTCATTTTACTTTCAGAAAACGTCAAAAAATTTGTTTCATGAAATTTTTGATGAAAGCTGAGTGGAAAGTAAGCAAAATGAGAGTGTGTTAGTAAAAAAAGTGTGAATGTATTGCAACTTTCATGAAATTACTTTCCTGTCTAAACGATAGGTTAGGAGGCTATTTTGTGTATACTTTCAAAATTTCAACATTGTTTAAATCTAGAGTTGGGCTCATGAACTCTTTTAAGAGAATGTTCTTTTCAATGAAATATGACATTCTTTTAGTTCAGTGCTTCCTATATAAAAGTATTTTCCGTATATAAAACTATTTTCAATTATTAAATTAAATTTTTGGTTTGTACATTTGTAAAACGGCTTATAGTTCAAGTTTTTTTCCTTTCTTAAGAAGGATTTTTTACAATACAAATTTGCTGTGATCAATAATTTTTGATTGAAGAAGACAAGAAAAATAAAAATCAAATCTTTAGCTGGGGAACAACTAGCTATTTCGTAGTCGCTACAGTACTCATCAGCACCCACTGGGTGACGTACCCGTTGCACAAAAGTACAAACCAAAAATTTAATTTAATAATTGAAAAAATTATAAAAGTTCAACAAAAATATAAAAAGCGCTAATTACGGTTGTACATCAGCGCGAATTATATAGTATGAAAATATCAAATGAGCTTTTTGCTGTTTCCTGTATAAATTAGACAAAGACTACACGGCTGGTACCTTGAGGAGTTGTAAGATAATATCTACATGACTGTCAGAGTTAGTGTCCATTTCTTATTTGCTTCTTAAACAATTTGTGTATTGTTTTTAAGCAGCATAGCCTCACATTAAACTGTTACTTCAAACAAGACTTTTTTTATTGCATTAGTGAGAATAGATTCGCAGATATGGTTTGATACAAATTTGAAGACATTTACAACGGCATAGCAGACGTTTGAAGCTAGCTTGATGTGTGCGCGCGTAATTACCTCAAATTTAATTTTTGAGTGATAACACCAAAGTTTTTGGTGACGAGAAAATAAAAAATTAAAGAAATCAATTTTTAATTTGAGATTTGTTGAATTTTTATAAAAAAGTTCAATTTGAAAAAGTTACATTTATTCTAAATCAATCTAACAACGTTTTTTACAAACAAAAAATAGTTTCTCATATAATGAAAAACATTTTCTTTTCAAAATAATTTTAAAATTAAATTTTACGGAAAAAGTTTAATGTGTTGCTGTGCACATACTCAAATTTGATGAAATAGTTTGATATGTGGGCACGGGGCTTTAAAATTCAACATTTAATACATATTGGCTTAAATCTAGTTTACCCACGCATCTCCAAATTAAATAGAAAAATGAAGAGTTGGAAGTTTTTTTTTTTATAAACGTTGTATATCTGGGAAGTCAATGACAGCAATTTTGTTCATATATGTTCACAAATGTAGCGGAATCGTATTTATAAATGAAAACTTCGGAGGCCAATATCTCAAAAGCTACGCGTTTTCCCCAATTTCACTATTTAATATTTTCTTATTATTTTTAATTTCTCTTTCACCCTATACAAAGCACAATAGATCAACAATAGTCGCAGTGCAAGTGGCCGTATAAGTCATACCCAAATCAAAATAAAAATTATTTCTGTGTAATTTTTCGGGTTTAATATAAAATTAATTTGCGCTTCCGGCAACACAGATTGTCGGCACTAGTCCCCTTTCACAGTTGAGAAATTTTTTTTGGTACCAATCAAGGCGAATTCATACCAGGTAAATGCAAGAGAAATAAATACAACTCTACAAAAAATAAATCTTTTTCAAATGTCAAGAGAAAAATATAAACACAAAAAAGAATTAAAAAAAATATACATTAAAAAATTTACAGTAAAAGACAAACAAAAAATTTCGTGAAAATGAAAGTCACAGACCATAGAGCTTGGAAAGATGAAAATGGCCAGCAAGATTGAGGAGGATTCAGAATAATAGCTGGCGCTCAAGATGCAATACATAAATTAAAAAATTGTTTTGAAATTTTTTATTCAAATTTCCATTAAAAAAAAAAAATTACAATAAAAGAAAAACTTAATTATAATGTGAAACTTTTAATTTTCTCGTGAAACTTAAAGTCTCAGATCATAGAGCTTGAAAAGGTGAAAATGGCCAGCCAGATTGCGGCGGATTCTGGGTGATATCTGGCGCTCAAGATAGAATACATAATTTAAAAAATTGGTTTAAATTTTTTTCCCCCACTTTTATTTTAATTATGCCATTGACATCTGAAAAAGATTAAAATTAAAAAAAGTTATCAGCTGCGCTGTCAATTTCACCTGTTATGAATTCGCCTTGGTATCAATGTTAGAAGCTGATATTGTGAATAAAATACTCAATTGTTTGAATAATAAATTAATTAATTAAAAATACGCTTTAGTCTATTAGAATTTACAATAAACGTAAAAATTGCATTAAAATAACATATTTATGCAATAAGTAAATGGAAAATTG
The DNA here is from genome assembly GCA_914767995.1 of Thecocarcelia acutangulata. NCBI lineage: Eukaryota > Metazoa > Arthropoda > Insecta > Diptera > Tachinidae > Thecocarcelia > Thecocarcelia acutangulata. The sequence goes on from OU612095.1 coordinate 72,322,811, forward strand.
CGTGGGGAAATATTTCTTTGATTGTAGGGGAAAAAGGCGATTTTTATGCACTGTGGTAGGGATTTCACAAAAAATCTCCTGACAACACTGAGCACAATATACAGTAAACAAAATCAAAACAAAGTATTATAAAAAGTATAAAGTATTATTTTAAAAAAATACTTTTGTTTTTGATTTGACTCTGGAATTAAATCTAGTGAAACCCACATTTCTGCGCCCATTGAAAAGTTTTGATCACTTAGAACTTCAATTGACGGAATAAATAATTTTGAAATTCGCTCACAGCGTGTGCTATACAACCACTGAATGATATACTGGCAAAGTTTGTATGAAGATTTCGTCAACTTGTAGAACGCAAAAATAGTACAGAATTATCATCAAAATAATAATAAAATATGTCTTCGGAACTGTTGTGTCGTTTATGTCTTGGTTCTTTTGGCAACGATTATAAAAAATTGTTCAATGCCAATGGAGGATGCAATGAAACTTATGATATAGCTAGCAAATATTTCGATTCAAAGGTGAGATAAATGACTAAGAACATATATTTATACATTCATGCAAATTCGTACTTTTCATAGTTGTTAGTAAACGGCCAGGAACTTGATCTCGCAATTCTATGTTCAATTTGCTGGCAACATATTCATGATTTCTATTATTTTCAACAAAATGTATATGAGGCTCATCTAAAATTCGATAAAGTAACAGATATCTGTTCTGTTGTAAAGGTAGAGGACGAATTCGTTAATGAGTGGAAGAACGAAAATCATATTACTGTCGTTGAAGACTTTGGTTTAGAAGATGATTTATTCAGTTCCGAAGATGAAAAACCTTTGATGCAACGATTTGCGAGAAGAACACGAAAGAAAAAAATAAACTATAGCACAAAAGATAAGTCAAAAACTCTACATCCTTTGCCAATAACAAAGTTTGCAGATGAAGAATACAGTCCATGTAATACCACAAATAAAACAGATACCCAAATGAAAACTTTAGAAAATGATACTTTTATAGCTACCTGGAGAAGTGCACTTGAGTGCGGCAAATGCAATGCGGCATTCACAAATTTTACATTACTGCGAAAGCATTTTATTACAAACCATACAGACGAAAAATGTTACATCGTTTGTTGCGATCGTAAGTTCCGCAGTCGTTATCATATAGTAGAACATATAAAACTGCATATGAATCCAAATGCTTATCGTTGCGAAATTTGCGGCAAATGCAGTACCAATAGCAGAAACTTAGCTAAGCATAAAAAGGAGCTTCACACTGAAGAGGGAAAACAACGGAGCCTGGAATGTCCGAAATGTTTAAAAAAGTTGGCTAACAAAAACTCTTTAAGAGTGCATATGGAAATTCATGAAACTAATTTGATCTATTCTTGCCAAGAGTGTGGTAAACAGTTTCCATCGGAACAAAAGCGTACTCTACATGAACGTTATGTACATAATGCAAATCTTGTTTGCGATCAATGTGGCAAAAAGTTACACAATCACTATACTATGAAACAACATCAGCTTAAACACGCTGGTATTCAAAAAAGAAAATGGCCTTGCGATTTGTGTAGGGCAGAACTAAATTCACATTCAAGTTTAAAACGACATAAACAGCTTATACACCAGGAACGTACAACAGTTTATGTATGCAGTGATTGCGGCAAAGTTGCTACTACCAAAATTGCTCTACGCACGCATAAAAGGAATGTGCATTTATCTGAACGTAACCATAAATGTTCCTTTTGTGAAAAGGCCTTTAAATCTCCCAGAACTTTACGAGAGCACCTGGCTACTCACACGGGTGAGGATCTATACCAGTGTCCACATTGTGAAAGGACATTTAAGATGAGCGCTAATATGCACCATCATAGAAAAAAAGTACACCCTCAGGAATGGGCAGAAAGCCGACTTAACCGAACTCAAGCCGCGAAAATTGATTTTAAATCGGCGAATAAAGAAGTTATATAACAAACTATAGACTTGCGTAAAAGAAGGTGTTCAGAAATGTTTAATAACTGATGTTTCCAACACATTGCAAAAATGTTGACATATACACAGTTATCGGTATTCGTTTAAGTAATAAGAACATTTTATTATTTATATGTATTGCTAACAAGTAGATATTCTCGAAGCAATCTCCACAGCTAGAATGTTGCTTATAATCCACGATTTTTCAAAATACGTGAAAGTTTATCTCATTTATTAAAAGAAACAACTGTTGATTAATAAATTTTTGTTTTCTTTTTTAATGAAATCCATTCTACCAAAGAGATTATGTAAATATATGCACATATTTAATGTTGTAATTTCTCAAACAATGGTACAGAGAAATAATTTACCCGTCAAAAAATGGTATTTGTATAGCGTTTTAAATTCGTATTTTCAGGAGAATGAATGTGGAAGTGTGAGGAAAACAACTGCATATACATACATATGTATGTATTTATGTGCATTTGTATATTCTTCTGGAAAAACTCTAGTTTACATACACATCTTTAAATACGAAAAAAAAATGTGCGTAATGGTCATAGAGAATTCGAAAATAATAAGAAAATATTGAATGGTTAAAGTGGGGGAAACGCATAATTTTCGAGATATGGGCCCACGAAATTTTCGTATTTATAAAAGGTTTTCTTTACAGAGGTATAGAACTTTGAAATGGAATAAATATATATATATATTTTTTTAATTTACATGCAATTTATTTCATTCGAAAGATAATCTTCTCCCCCTTCGGCGGGGCGGAGGGATTTTCTTCTTTATGGTATGATTGGCTGACTGAAGTTTTTATAAAATAAATATTTTTTTATACCTTATCTAAAGCCTTTACATTTTAAAAAAATTGTGCCGCTTCCTAATGGGTTAAAAAAATAAACAAATTTTCTCATATCAAAAAAAGCCCTATTGGAATGCTTTCAAATGATCCCCATTTTGCCTAAATAACTTTGGAAATGTAGCGAAAATCACTAAAAAATCGTAATTTCACGAGGTATATAACTCGGAAATTATGAGTTTCCGCCAACTTTTTCACTTAACATTTTCTTTGTTTTGAATTTGCTACCCCGTATATATTTCTATTTCTATGTAACTATACAGTTGCAAAGTAAATTTGTAAAGTATAGGATGCACATCATGGGCGGGGTGACGGAGACCATATGCCCAAGATGGTATTAACAGTACGTTTGTAGCGTCGCTGTGACTAACTATAACGACCTATGCCTTCACATAGGAAGTTTCCACGTGGTTAACAATGAATAAGCTCTAAAAATACTGTAAACCAATACAGTTAATTGAGGCAAACCGTTAACCAGACGCAAAACTCTCGAAGACCGAACAATAAAAACAACAAGCCTGATCGCACTTAAGAAATAATTACGATGACGCGAGAGCTGTTCTTCAGCCCAGAGCTGCTTTACGACTGACCCCCGTATATATATTTTTTCAATTTGTATGACTGTGAGTAAACTGTGCTTATGCCATAATTTTTTTTTATCAAAGCCTTTATTAAAAAATAAAAAAATCTGCGGATGTCCAAAAAGGCCTATTTAAGAGCATTTTAAATGATAACAAGTTTGTACCAATAAAAATTATAAATAGCTTGTTTTCTATGTTTCCCAGCTATCTATATGTCGACATTTCATAGGAACTACCCTAATCATCAGTAGACTTTGGAAATTTTTGAAAGATATTCTCAAACAAGATTTATTTATTTATTTAGTAACTATACAGTTGCAAAGTAAATTTGCAATGTATAGGATGCACAGCATGGGCGGGGTGACAAAGACCATAATACCCAAGATGGTATTAACAGTACTTTTGTAGCGTCGCTGTGACTAACTATAACGACCTATGCCTTCACATAGGAAGTTTCCACGTGGTTAACAATGAATAACCTCTATAAAAAACTGTAAACCAATACAGTTAGTTGAGGCAAACCGTTAACCAGTGCGAGCGAGACGCAAAACTCTCGAAGACCGAACAACAAACACAAGCCTGACCGCACTTAAGAAATAATTACGATGACGCGAGAGCTGTTCTTCAGCCCAGAGCTGCTTTACGACTTGTTCTCAAACAAGATATTTTCAAAAATTTCCAAATTATGAGTACCTCGCTACTCGGTACATTACATTTGAAATTAATTTGAAAAAATAAAAATGCTATGTGTAGGCAGGCAGTTATAACGTATAAATACACGTTTCAATTCAATTGTGAATTGAGTCTTTCAATTGAATTGGTTCTTGGCAACACACTTCATAAACTCAATTGAAAGATTTTCATCCAACTATCAGATTCAATGAAATTAAAGACTATTTTAAAATTATTTAACACTTTCGTTACAAAAAATTACAAATATAAATTTGGACAATAATTTATTGAATTTTTGTTGAACTTTATAATTTTTAACTTATATTTTTGGTTTGTACATTTGCAGAACGGGTTATAGTTCAAGTTTTTTCCTTTCTTAAGTTTTTTGGACAACTGATCAGGAGACTTGAACATACAAAGCACAATCGAATTGAGAGACTTACTAGCCAACTTGATAAAAAATCATAATGGTTTGATTTTTCTTCAACCAACTCGACAACTTCCAAACGAATCAATTTAAACGTCTTGATTTGTACAACAACCGACTCAGTAGCCAATTGAGTTTATCACAAAGGGAACGATCTTTCAGAACCCAAGTTTTTTTTTTTTTTTTTTTTTAACTTTATTATTTTATTTATTGAATCTACATAAAAAAATGTAATGACAATAAGTATTCAAATCTTAATACTAAAAAAAAATTTTAATTAAAGTCCTGCCAGTGCTGGACAAAAATTTATTTTTATGCGAATATTATTTCAGAATTCAGTCATCTGTTTAGAGCTCTAATGGTAGCCAAAGTATCCCTCCTTCTCAGACGGGTATGACCACCAAAGTTAAGGATATTAACTGCAAGTGGATTTGGATGGATTTCAAGTTTGTTAATATATCTTGTCGCGTACTTCACAAATTCAGATTTCACAAAAGGTACGTTCAGATCTGCGTGGATTCGTGAGTTTTTAACGTACCATGGAGCATTTGTAATTCTACGGAGAATTCTATTTTGACTTCTTTGAATTTTTTCAATGTTAGATGCAGAGGCTGTGCCCCATAATTGAATCCCATAGCACCATATTGGCTTTAGAATCGCGTTGTACAGCAAAAGTTTACAATCAAGCTTCAAAGTCGAATTTCTGTCTATAAGCCAGTTAATTTGCACTGCTTTCAATTTCATTTGCGTTACTTTTGCCTCGATGTGCGTCTTCCATGTTAGTCTACGGTCAAGATGAATACCGAGGTATTTGAATTCACTGTGTTGAGGTATTACTTTATTATTAATAGTAATGGGTGAGCATGTTCCTAGACGCAGTGCGAATGTAACATGGGCACACTTTTGTTCATTAACCTTGATTTTCCAAAGCTTGAGCCATTTCTCTAGTTTGTCGATATGTTCCTGTAAGTTTATTGATGCTTGCTGGTGGTTACTATGTATGCTAAGGAATGCTGTATCATCTGCAAATGTTGAAGTGTGAATGTTGGTGCTTGTCGGCATGTCAGATGCGTAGATCAAATATAAGATAGGCCCTAATATGCTGCCTTGGGGAACTCCAGCTTCAATAGGCTGGGCGGGGCTTATGAAATCGCCTTCTTTTATTATAAATTGGCGACAATATAAATAGCTTTTCAAAAGGTTATGTATGTTTGCAGGTAAGTTAAACTTTATTTTATGCATTAGTCCATCGTGCCACACTTTATCAAAAGCCTGTGAGACGTCGATGAATAAGGCATGACGATGACGTTAACTAACCTGTGTGTTTGCTCAATGGTGCCATGTTTCGCTCTAAAACCAAATTGGTGATCAGGAATACATTCAACCTTATGAAGCATTGGATCCAACTTCGCCTTTAGCAATTTTTCGAAAAGTTTTGATATTGTTGACAATAGACTTATTGGATGATATGATTCTACTTTCGTGTGATCCTTCCCTGGCTTAGGAACCATTGTTATCATGGACACCTTCCACTCTGCAGGGTAATAATCAAGCCGTAAAATAGCATTAAAAATAAAAAGAACAATTCTTTTAGCTACACGAGGCAGCTCTACGAGCATTTTGTTGCTGATTTTATCCATACCTGGAGCTTTTTTAAGGTTTAGATTGCCAATAGCATTTTCAATTTCTTGGAAATTGAATCTTAAAGGCACAGGAGGTCTACTAACGATAGGTGGCAACTCATTTGCATTGTCAGACCTATTTGTGGTAAAAACGTTTTTCAAATGGTTAACAAATAAATTACCCTTTTCCGAGTCATCTCTAGCCCAGTCACCAGACGGTTCTCGCAAGGGCGGCTTACCTCTAACTGGCCTTTTTAAACCTTTAGTCGCCCGCCATAAAGAATAGTCGCACTGAGGAGTACCATCCAGACTTTCTAGATACGTTTGTAGAGAAGCCGTTTTTTGGGTTGCAAGCAAATTTCTTAACTGACTTGTGCACTCACGTAGCCTTGTTTTTAGTTGCGGAGATCTGCGAAGTTGCCACTCTCGTCGAACTCTTCTTTTTTCTAACACAAGTTGCTCGATTTCTGAAGAATATGTTCTATTTTGAAGGTTTCTGCGTGTTAAATAAACGCTAGAACCAAGTGCAGCGGCTTGTTTAAGGTTTTCGCTAAAGTTGCTTAGTGACGCATTAATATCTTCAGGTGTCCTTAAAACAATATTCTCAGTGCAATGGGTACTCAAAAATTTTTTATATTTCAGCCAATTCACTCGGGTGACAGTCCTATGCAAATTGTTAATCGGAAACCAAGTCTCCTGGGGAAAACGAACTGAAATAATAGTTGGTGAATGATCCGATGACAAGTCTAACGAAGGCTCAGCTTGCATCCATTCTACAGGGATCCCCTTTACCACTCCAAAATCAATCACATCAGGAATCTTTCGCCGGTCAGTCGGCCAGTAAGTGGGATGTCCGCTTGATATTACGTCTAAGCCCATTTTAGAAATTGTATCAAAAAGCACTCGACCCTTCGGTGTGATTAAACGTGAGCCCCAAAAAGTGTGTTTTGCGTTGTAATCTCCAGCTGCTATAAAACGAGGTCCTAATGAGTTGAAAAAACTTGAATATTGTGATTCCGTCACTGAAAATCGAGGCGGCGAATAAATCGATGAAATAACCAATTTGTAATGGAAATTTTCCACACAGATATTAGTTGCTTGAAGATAGTCCTCGCATGCGTCGTTCAACAAAAAATGCTTTATCCTAGATTTTATCAAGATTGCAGAGCCCCCACAAGCTCTTCCACGGGGGTCTTTAGTATCGTATAGTACGTAGCCGTTGATTTTGAAGAAGCTTGTTGACGTCAAGTGAGTTTCTGCAATCATCATTATATCGATCTGCTTATCCATCAGGAAGTATTCGAGTTCATTTTTGTGTTGGCGGATGCCGTTCGCGTTCCAGAAACATATTTTTAACCAAATCATTTTTTCGAAATAACCTGCAAAATGGTGGATTGCATTTTCACCATTTCCTGCATCATCGTCATCATAGACGACGTAAAAGTGTTTATAGTTTGAATTAGGGTCTGTATTTTGCCTCAAGGTTACTAAAATTTTGATCGGGCGGTTGAGATCTAGATTCCTGATTCGGGTTTGCGAATGTAGACTTAACTACATTAGCATAAGAAATTTGTTTTTGATTTTGAACGGTTATGTCTGCGGTTGACTGTCGTGTCGGAGGAAAAGAGTTATTAGAAAAAGTTTGAGTCTGCTGTGGTGGCTTAGAAGCAATTATTGGTTTGTTGTTCATTGAGCGCTTGAAGTGGGTGTAGACGGAGCAACCTCTATAATTAGCTGTATGGTTTTCACCGCAATTACTGCATTTTTTAATTTTTGGGTCGAATTTCGGCTTATTGCATTGTGCTGTACCATGGAATTCTCCACACACAACACAAACTGTAGGCAACTTGCAATAGGTCCTAGTATGGCCAAATTCTTGGCAGTTATGGCACTGTACGGGTCCTAAGCGCTTATGCGGTTCCTCTACGGTTATTTTACGATGTAAAAGGTATTTTATATTATATATAGGATGAACTTCATTCTTCCTTAAAGTCACATCTCCTGGCTCTAATTCAACCCTAAACATGGGTTGAGGGATCTTTTCACGATTTCTGATGTTTAAAACATTTTTTACTTTGAATCCCTTGTCTGTCAAACCGGTCTTAACTTCATCAATGTCTACGCAAGGGTCAATCCCTTTTATTACGACTTGAAGACCTTTAGCGCTTTTAAGCTGATAAGTATAAAAAGCTTTTTTTTCCTTTTCAAATTGTCAGACAGTTTTCGGTAGTCATTTTCATGGTTAACCTGAATTTTAGTTTCGTTAATATTGCCGTGCTTGATGGAGGTAACGTTAAATGTATTTTCTCCGATTGCTGAAACAATTTTTCTTACCAGTTCATTGGAGGCAGATTCTCTTAAATAAATTGGTGGTGGTTTAAACGATTTTTTTGACGATGCTGTTGGCTCATCCGTTTGAAGAATGGAAAATCTGTTTTGATCTGTTGGTCTAGCGGTGTCGGCATCTTTAGAGATTTTAGATTTGGATGCAATTTGAGCAGATTTAGGGCTTCGCTGACGTTTGGTGATGGTGATATACCTATCCATGCCTACTTGCGTTTTTTGTTTATTGGCATTAGTTAGAGTAGAAGATCTTTTATCTTCTGTTGTAACATCTATGTTAGGCGAGCCGGAACAGGAGCGGATTTTATCTCTTGTAGAAAGAAAATTGTCCAATGATTGCCTTATAGATTCTTCTTCAGAAGTCCATATATTTTTGCTGGTGGCGCGAGGCTCTTTTTCAGAATTATTTCTGATGGGATTACTCATACAGAAAACAAAACTTTAATGTATAGTTTTTTTTCCTACTGGGTAGGTAATCTTCACGCACAATTACAACAATAAAAATGCACTGCCACCGCACTTGTTTTATTGAAATTGATTTTATTGTTTAGTTACTGAAATGTGATGAATTTATTTTCCCGTTGTTTTTTAAAATAATTTGTTCTTGTTTTTACAATTTAATACAATATATTATTGTTTTTGTATGTAAGTTTAAAAATATGTAAGCACAATGATTATTTGGTTTGTTTTTTGTTTGTTTTTTTTTTTTGTTCACTTTTTTGAAAACACGACCGTGCGGTTGAAGAATCACAGAGTGAATGACCCAAGTGACCTGGAGAATCCAGGTACTTTTTTGAGAATCCAGCGGCCTGCCTACCTAACCAATTGAGTTGAAACGTGTATGGGGTAAGCGCCCCTAATTAAAAATAGATATTTTATTCAAAAGTATCTAATCACCCCTGTATTTAGCGTATTTCGACTACGTCTAGTACTAGATTAAATAAAATTGTTAAACTTTTCTTTATTCTGTTACAAGCCGTACACAAAAAACGCCAGCCACGACAATGCTGAAGATAAATGACCACAACCACGCTCTTTTTATAACAATATACATATACATATGTATAATTTGTCCAAAAAATATAATAGTAGTTATTAAGTACTCATATATACCTATACATAACAACACTACTCTAACCTGCAAATTTTAGCTAGAAAAGTGTTCATTTACTTTTTCACATTTTTGAGAGTAATTTTGCAAAATTTCTTGTTACTCTCTCGTTACTAGTTTTTACTAGTAAAGTAGATGAACACACCTTTTGTAACAATTGTTACTAGCGTTCATTAACCCAAAAAAGTTGCAACGAGAGAGCGCCAGAAGACCGTAAAAAATTGAGAGAGAAACATTTTTGTAAGTTTCTGCAAGCAAAATTTTTACTTGCAATAATAGGTGTGTTTCTTTACTTTCCGGACACGTTTCGTGCAAAAGATAGCATGCAATAAGGCCACCTCGTACTTAATTCGCCTTGAACACACCTGTATTTGTTACCAAATGAGTAAAGCTTAAGCCATAATAACACTCTTTTCAACTTTTCTTAATCTAAGTGCCAGGTCACACAGAACAACTTTAGTTGGGCAATTCTTTACTTTATAGAAGGTTTCGGTGAGGGGAATAAGAAGGGAAAATGAATTGCCGGTACTCGGCGATTTCAGCAATTCCTTACTTTTCTCTCATGAGTGTATGTGTGTGTACATATAGTTACAATGTAAATTGTATGAAATAATAAGTAGAGATAGCTCAAGAATTGCCGAAAAAAGTTTTTGTGTGTGGACAAGAAAGCAATTCTAAAAAAAAAATGCTAAAAAGTTCGGCAATTAAAATCGCTCTTCTGAACTTAGACTAAGATTGAAAGAGTGAAATTGGCAAAAATAGTAAGAGACGATTATATAAGTTACAACAAAATAACTTGTATTTATTTATCATTTATTTAGCATTTATATTGCTATTTTAAATATTTTACAATTTTGTAATTAGAGAGAAAAAAAATTTTTTTGTGATTTTTTTTACATAAAAATAAGAATTTTAGCAAAAGTGAAAATTTTAAGACCATTTTCATAAAAAATATGGCTTATAGCGTCGTGAAAATTGGGTGTTACCCAGAAAGTAAAAAACCACACCTATTATCGGACTGAGAGAAGAAAGTAACTACTGAACATCAGTTCCTCTGTGTCGCAGTCGAAAACTTTTCAACGTCAGCAAACAATTTTTAATCAGCACGGCTTTGATATTTAGGTGAAAAAGTATACAAGTACGTTTGTGAGCAAACATAAACATTCTGTAAAATTTCAATTTTGTCAGACATGGAGAGTTACGTGTGGAAATCCATGTCAAAAAACCAGAAGCAAAAGCATGTCGTCTGTGCGTGCCTTAATTTGAACCCACAAAAATTTATATGTAACGTAAACTTTGGCAGCCCTGCATTAAAAATCACTTTGACAGGTCTTCAAAAATTAAGTTTGGATTTAGCAAATTTATAAAGTATAGAGTGGAAAAAATATTATTATTCTTGTGTTTAAAAACTTCAAGTGCAAAAAAATCTGTTTGAAAATTTGAAGTAAATAAATAATTTGTAAACATGAAATGCGCAGTGGCCATATGCACGCAAAACGATGGAAAGAAATCAAGTAAGAATTTGTGCTAAAAATTAACTTTATGCGTGTTTTAATAAATCTTACTTCAGCTGTGTCCTTTTACAGCTTTCCAAAAAGCAATGAACAACAAAGAAAGCTTTGGATAAAATTTTGCAATCGGACGGACGCCATTAAAATAAATAGGGAGAGAATTTGCTCATTACATTTTGGACAGGACGATTTTGAAAGAAATTTACAATATGAAATGGGTAAGTTGGAAGTATTTTGTGGTTTATGCAGTTCTTTATTAAATAATTACGGTTAGGATTTAGTAATAGAGCAACTCTAAAATTGAAGCCAGGAGCAGTGCCGACTATAGAGGCCAGTGATATCGCAACTGAAAGCGAAACACTACCATATGAAGAGGAAACGAAAAGAAGCAAGACAAAGGAACTGTTTATGCAACATTACATAAAAAATTTAGAACTCGAAATGTATGTACCTATCGTATCTGATAAACAAGAGGATATTAAACCAAAAATTTTAGTAGAGTTCAAATACTATTTGTGCTAATATTTTAAGTTAAGTTGAAAGTTCGAATACATCATTGTAATTAAATTTAGTTTGGAAATAGGTATATTTACATTGAGTTTTTGAATTAATGCCTTCTTGTTCATCGACGTATCAGACCATTTTTAAAAAGTTCAAAAAATTTAATTATGATAATTTTCAGAGACACGTTGCGTCAAGAAAAAGATATGTTAAAAATGCAAAACCGCCAATCTGAGACTGCTATTAAACTTTTGTCACAAAGAGTTCAGAGGTTGAGTTTTTCACACGCAAATCTGGAAAAGGCACTAAGACATTTGTTCACTGAAGGACAAGTAAAAAAAATCAAAAATGGTGACAAAAAGCAAAAATTTACTGAGGCAGATATTGCCCATTCAATTACCCTGTACTCTACTAGTGCTAAAGCTTACAGATTGTTAAAAAGAAAAAATTTTCCACTTCCCTCGGTAAGAACATTGCAAAGGTGGGCACAAAAATTGGATATATCGACAAGTACTATAAAGCGTGTTGTAAAATTATTGTCGGCAGCTAATGAGATGTCAGATACGCAAACGCTATGTGTTTTAAGTTTTGATGAAATTAAGCCGAAAAAAGAACTGCTATGACAACACAACAACTACTCGTATGTTAAACCAGTTCATTATACCCGGGTACCTTTGTTGAGAGGTGATTTAGCTACATATACAATTAAAAGTACTTTACATAAGTTTTTCTATTCCATTAATAGGTTTAGTGCCAAAAAAGAAAACTAATATCAGTGTTGGGCAAAATCTTTCATTTGTGTGAATCTTTCATTCTCTTTCAGAAAGGTTAAGTGAATTAATTCAGTCTTGTATTTAATCATTCTGCTTTGCAAATATTTCAGAATGAATGAAAATGTTCAAATTATGTATGTCAGGTGGCAGCATAACGAATTATTATAAAGCAACGGCGGCATTACTTCAATGAATTTTGTTGAACTTTATAATATAAAAAAAATTAGATTTTTGGTTTTTATACGTCGGGTTTTAATGCAAGTTTTTCCTCTCTTAAGAAGGATTTTTTACAATACACAAGACAAATAATAATCAAATCTTCAGTACTCATCAGCACTCATTCGGATTTGAGCTCATGATGAATATAGACATAATTCAATGGCTCGGTGGCAGAGTGGTTAAGGCAGCAGTTCATGATACGTCATGACCCGAGTTCAAATCCGAATGGGTGCTGATGAGTAGTGCAGCGATTACGAAGCAGCTAGTTGTTCCCCAGCTCAATATTAGACTATTAGTTTTCTTATCTTATTCAATCAAAAATGATTGATCACAGCAAATTTGTATTGTAAAAAATCCTTAATAAAAACTTAAAAAAGGAAAAACTTGAACTAAAAAAAGGCATTATTTGTTTGTATCACAATTTGTTTAAACGCAATATATAAAAAATTATTTAATGTTCATTTTTAAAATTGATTTAAAAGTACAAAATAAAATTAATAATTGATTTTGAATGCTACTAAATGAAAGATGTCGAATTATGAAAAGGGCATGATGAAAAAATAGGGAACGAATACAGGAATATTTATTGAGAGAATCATTCAGTTGAACTAACTCATTCATTCATAGGTGTGTTCCACGAGATCTTGAATTAGTTCGGACTAATGAGAGTAAAAAGCAAAGTACGCTAAATTTGCAAATTTTACCCAAAACTGCAAAAACCCACAATTTGTACGTCTTGTAATACTAGTGCTGCTTACTTTTTAGATTGAAGTATATTTTAGTGATTTTAGACGCTTAAAACGCATAACATCATAGTTGTGTTCATTTACTAAAAACTTTTACAAATTTGTAATAATTGTTACCAGAAAGCGTTCATTAACCCAAAAAATTTGCAACGAGAGAGCGTCAAAGCAGCGTAAAAATTGAGAGCCATAAAAATTCTAGCAAGTTTTTACAACTATTTCTAAATTAAGTTAAAAAAAAAAAAAAATTTGGAAAATTTAAGAAATTGTAATTGTATGTAAACTTTTAAGCCGATTAAAAAGATTACAAATGTATTTTTGTGTAACTTATTAGCAACAGAAGTAAAATAAGAAGTCTAAGGGAAATAAACTAAGCAACACAGTATCTGGCACATCAGTGGCAAAGGATGTTCCGGCAAATTTCAAGCTTCTAGGGGAGCAATTAAACTCACACTTGGATCCTTCCATTTATAATTATATTAACGTTTTTCTAATTTTAACCTCTAAAATATTTCTGTTTTTTGTTTCTTTATTTTTTACAAACCAGATGTTATTTTTAGTATTGTAAATATTATGAGTACCTAGCTACTCGGTACTTTACACTTTGAAATTAATTGGAAAAAATAAAAATGATATGTGTAGGCAGGCAGTTATAACGTATAAATACACGTTTCAATTCAATTGTGAATTGAGTCTTTCAATTGAATTGGTTCTTGGCAACATACTTCATAAACTGAATTGAAAGATTTTCATCCAACTATCAGATTCAATGAAATTAAAGACAATTTTAAAATTATTTAACATTTTCTTTACAAAAAATTACAAATATAAATTTGGACAATAATTTATTGAATTTTTGTTGAACTTTAAAGTTTTTAAATACAATTTTTGGTTTGTACATTTGCAGAACGGGTTATAGTTCAAGTTTTTCCTGTTTTAAGTTTTTTGGACAACTGATCAGGAGACTTGAACATACAAAGCACAATCGAATTGAGAGACTTACTAGCCAACTTGAAAAAAAAATTAAAATGGTTTGATTTTTCTTCAACCAACTCGACAACTTCCAAACGAATCAATTTAAACGTCTTGATTTGTACAACAACCGACTCAGTAGCCAATTGAGTTTATCGCAAAGGGAACGATCTTTCAGAACCCAAGTGAGCTGGAGAATCCAGGTACTTTTTTGAGAATCCAGCGGCCTGCCTACCTAACCAATTGAGTTGAAACGTGTATGGGGTAAGCGCCCCTAATTAAAAATAAATATTTTATTCAAAAGTAGCTAATCACATCTGTATTTAACGTATTTCGACTACGTCTAGTACTAGATTAAATAAAATTGTTAAACTTTTCTTTATTCTGTTACAAGCCGTACACAAAAAACGCCAGCCACGACAATGCTGAATATAAATGACCACAACCACGCTCTTTTTATAACAATATACATATACATATGTATAATTTGTCCAAAAAATATAAGAGTAGTTATTAAGTACTCATATATACCTATACATAACAACACTACTCTAACTTGCAAAAAAAAAGTGTTTATTTAGATTTTGACATTTTTGAGAGTAATTTTGAAAATTTTCTTGTTACTCTCTCGTTGCTAATTTTTACTAGTAAAGTAAATGAACACACCTCATATAAACAAAAAAATTGCATTATTGGCAACAGCTGTAAAATTAAAAGCAATATAAAATTTTCAATAGAATAGTATATTTTATAAAATGAAAAGCCAAATAACACTTGCATGCTCCCTTTACGACTTCACAACGTTATTTTTAGTTTGGGCAACCTTCCATTTTGCTTTTAACTAATTATTAAACAAAAACTTATTTCCAATTTGCAAATTTTCAATTTCATATGTATGTAAACATAAAACAGCTGATTATTCAATTCTAGTCCGAACTTGCCCAAATAACAAGTTCGGGCAAATTTGTACAGCAAATTAAAAAATTACTCTATCATTTTCTCTCAAAATTGAACAAAAATTGTTACGTGGAACGCTTTTGGACTAGTTCCGACTGTTTCGTTATTCACGTGGAACGCACCTAATACTAACTAATATTGTATAGTTGCCAAGAGCCAAAAATATTATGTGAGATATTGAAGGCAATGAAGCAATGTGGCTTTATAATTTTGGCAATTATTTGCGATTTAGGTGGAGGAAACCGAAAACCACTTAACAAACTTGATGTTGATCTTAATAAATAAATAACGAAGGGATCTTAGGCACTAATGCCTGATTTAGAAATGTACATTATTATTTAAGAGAAATATTTATTTTGATTTTTGTAGGTAAAATAATTAACAGCATTAATCTCAACATAGAACAAGTGTAGTGTTCTGTAGTTCGTCAAGTGCACACGTTTTTTTGGTGCCTCCGCGTTTTTAGTTCTTGTTTTTTTACTACAAACCTATTTTTATGTGTTTTTTTTTTTTTTTTGTTCTGTGTTTTTGTTTTCTTTTTTAAGTGCAATAAAATTTAAAAATTAATTTCAATTACATTAAAAAAAAAAAAAAATTATTACATATAAATTGCAACAACAAAATAGCAAAATCAACCAAAAAAAATCCAACAATAAAATCTTATGCTTGAAATCATTGAAACAGTAAAAACAAAATATACAGCCCAAACAGAATTAACTGTTCAAAATTGTTTTCTTTGTTTTTGCGGTTGAACTGCATATCAACCCAACAAACATTAAGATAACGAACTTAAAAGCCTACCTGAAACTACAATCATCTACCATAAAAAATAAAAAAAATAACACAATAAAATGGATATTTGGCCAGACCAGGGCTTTTATGGTCCTGGTTTTATTTTTTTAGTCATTGTTGCCATCACCATTCCCCTTCCTTTTAAATAGAAATCTTTGTGACGTTGACGATGTCGGATTGATTGCTGCTAAATGTACAGTATCGAAGGTATGTACACTGGGTACTTTACAGCTCAATTACGGCAGTAATTAGTCCTGTCCTCGTCTGCATTGCAAGATATGACGTTTTACTTGATATTCCGGCGTAATGACAGGCAATTTTAAAATTGTGTATTGCAATATACGTGGGCTGAGATCGAATTTCTTTTCGGTATATGCTCACACTTGTCTCCATCGGCCGGACATTTTCGCCTTATGTGAGACCCAGGTATCTGAGGATGCTGATCCACAGGATTTTCATATACCTGGTTATCAACTTCTATCTCTATTTCATTTCCATCGCGGCCTTGTAATTTACGTTCGCAATGAAGTTGTGTTCCAGTGCCAGCAACCATTAGGCATGCATGATGCCGAATTTAGCTGTCTTTGGGCTAAATTCAAAATCAGGTCACACTTTTTGCATTTCGGGTTTCTATATAGAAGTCCAAATACGGGGCGGGATACTACCATTTCTGGTTTCGATACCCTCTCTGACTCCATATCGAAGATCCTGGAGAGTTGTCCGAGCAGTGAAATCGTTGTTGCTGGTGATTTCAATGTTCACAACTCATCATGGCTTCGTCATTCGAGTCATACAACTCCGGAAGGCCAATATGTTGAGTTATTTGCTGCGCACAACCACCTAGCGCAATTAGTGAATGAGCCAACGCATATTCCATGTGTTGAAGGGCACCATTCAAACACACTTGACCTATTCCTGACTTCACACCCTGAAAAGTATGAAGTCAGAGTTAGTGCACCTCTCGGTAATTCGGATCATTGCACCATTTCTGCCACCTTTTCGATCTCTGAACTTCGTAACGTTTCGAAATCAGCTACGAAACGTTCAATATTTATTTACGAAAAGGCACGTTGGGCTGATCTCAACCAATTTTATGAGCAGTTTAATTGGAAACTCTGCTTTCTAGGCAATGACATAAATGCTTCAGCAAAAATGGTCGAGAACATGATATTGCTAGGGATGAAATCATTCATCCCTTCCAAGCAGATTTCGATTAAACCAAAAGCAAAATCTTGGTTTAATCAGACGTGCAAAAACGCAGTCAGATCCAGAGAGGAAGCGTTCAGTAACTGGCGTTTGAACAAAACCCCAGACACTGATTTGCTACGCAAAAAGGCAAGATCTTCGTGTGCCAAGGTACTTAGGCGTGAAAAGTTTCTTCACGAACAGCGCCTTCGTGCCATGGTCCTTGCAGCTCCCCGCGGCAGTAAGACCTTTTGGTCTTTCGTTAAGAGAGTAAAGAACAGTGCCAGTTCATCAATTCCAACTCTCTTAAAGAATGACCAAGCATTCACCGACCCGGTTGACAAAGCTAACCTGTTGGCTGAAATTTTTGCAAGCAACTCCTGCTTGCCGGAAAGCAGTCAACCACTTCCCGAGCTCGAAAGAGTATCTGTAACTATGCCAAAGATATTTTTCCGGGCGCGAGCAGTTAAAAGGGTTTTGGCAGACCTCGACATAAACAAAACTCCTGGACCGGATGGCATTTCAGCACTGGTCTTGAAGCAGTGTTCTTCTACGCTTGCGCGCCCATTAGCATGCCTTTTCAGCAAACTTTACCATGTTGGTGAGTTCCCATCGTGCTGGAAGGTTGCTAATGTAACGCCAATCCCCAAAAAAGGGGAGGCAAATAACCCTGAAAATTACCGCCCAATTGCAATTTGTTCTGCGCTTTCCAAAGTAATGGAAAGTATGGTTAATTACCACCTTGTGAGGTATCTGGAGTCGCACAAATTGCTTTGTGACCGTCAATATGGATTTCGCAAGGGTCGTTCTACTGGCGATCTTATGGCATATCTCTCCGAGAAATGGTGCCACTCAATCCATCATTTCGGTGAAAGTAAGGTGGTGGCTCTAGATATTTCAAAAGCGTTTGACAGAGTGTGGCATGGTGCACTACTGGCAAAGCTTACGGCTTTTGGTGTCGGTGATGACTTCACTCGGTTTATATCGAGCTTTCTCAGGGACCGCACTATACGAGTTGTTATAGATGGGGTCTCATCAAACGAGTTCAAGATTAATTCAGGGGTACCGCAGGGCTCCGTTCTTTCTCCTACTCTATTTCTTATTTTCCTCAACGACCTTCTCCATCAAACTTCAAATCCTATACACTCTTTCGCGGATGACAGCAGCATTTGTTACTCGTACTCTTTTAGTTATAGGCCCAGCCTATCAGAGATCGCTGCCAAGAGGCAAAATATGGACGATTCACTGAATAGTGATCTTCTATTAATCTCCGAATGGGGTCGTAAAAACAGGGTCGCCTTTAACGCTCGTAAGACCCAATGTTGCTTATTAACGCACAAACAAACGACCGCAAATGCTGCTTCATCTGTACTTATGGATGGTATAAATATTGAGGAATCGGATGCTCTTGATGTTCTAGGAATGAAGATACAGTGTGATGTTCGCTGGACTGAACACATTTTTCATGTCTCTAAAGAAGCATTCAAGTGCCTCGGTTTTTTGAAACGGTGTAAGATGTACTTCACTCCATCCGACAAATGACAGGTATTATTAGAGCATTTTTCTTTTAAGTTCTCAACAATTTATTTATATTGTTGGGATATAAAGTTAAATCATCGTGAGAATTTGTTCTTTGAACACTTTATGAATTATGAGTTTAAGACTTTTTGTTGTTTTATTAAAATGATGGTCAATAAGTATTTAAACAATGAACATGAAAAATAAATCATTTATAAAGATTATTAACTAAAATAACAAAAATATACCCAGAATTTCAATCTCAGTATTTGAACGTTCATTCGTAGTCAGAACTGCCAGAATTTGGAATGGGCTTCCTGTCAGCCTTAGATCATTTTCCTGTTCATTACCTACTAAAAAAAATTTCTTTAACCATTTTGCATCACAATTATAACGTTGTCAGTTTATATGCCCTAAATTTTTAATGTTTTAAGTTTTTCCTAACGGTTCTTTTCTTTTACATTAACGAATGAATTTTTATCAATGCTTAGTTTTTGAATTGTACATTAAGTTTAATTATACTATTAACTATATATGGCCCATTGGGGGCTCGGTTAAATAAATAAATAAAAAAAATAAAATATAATACAATTAAAATTTTAGCATCACGTTTTGGCAGCTTAATATTTGTTTTATCATTAGCTAAAAATATATCATTCACATATTTTTGGATATGGTCACACTGTTGTGATACAGTGGCGAATACTAGTGAATACATATAAGCAAAATATTTTAAACACATAAGTCCTCTGAAATATTTAAAAGTGAACGTGGTTCTTTACTAAAGCAAGCCACAGACTATGCGACTAGTTGTACAACATGACTGTTTAAGATGAGTACTCTTGTTGAATTCCAATAAAACAAGAGTTTTGTACAATTTATTTATAAATAATATTATATTAATGCAGCGCGGCAGTTATAACCTTTTTCACGATCTTGGAATTTGGTCTCTTAAAAGTTTTTCCATTTGAGAACAGGGTCACGACCCTTACACAGCCGTCTTTGCCCGGATTGAATACGGGCTAAAGGCCACTGCCCTGGTGGACAACGCTCATCGAGAACTACTACCAGATCACCAATTTCAGCATTTCTTGTAGTTTTCAACCATTTAGGTCTTGATTGAAGGCGACAAACCCACTCGGTGCGCCAGCGACTCCAGAAATGTTGCTTTAATTTTTCCACAGCTTTCCACCTTGATAAGCGATCGATGTTAGACTGAAGCAGATCCTCTTCAGGCAAGCAAACAGATGATTCCCCAATTAAAAAATGTGCCGGCGTCAACGCGCAACAATCTGATGGATCTGAGTTCAAGGGGTAAAGTGGTCTAGAGTTAAGGCAACTTTCAATTTGAGTTAAGAGGGTTGTTAACTCCTCAAACGTAAGCACACGGTTTTGCATAACTCTTCGTAAATGGTGTTTGGTGGACTTAACTCCGGCCTCCCACAGGCCACCAAAGTTGGGTGATGCTGGTGGTATAAAATGCCACGTTACTCCATCAGTTGCTAGTATTGCGGCGAGTTCATTGGGCAGGTTAGACTTGCCTTGATTATGTAGAATTTTTAACTCTTTTTCCGCCCCTACAAAATTAGTGCCACAATCTGAGTATATATCGGTACAGCTACCACGACGGGCTACGAAACGTCGGAACGCCGCCAAAAACGCATCTGTAGTTAAATTCGTCACCGCTTCCAAGTGTAAAGCCTTAGTTACCATGCATATAAAAACACAAATGAATCCTTTAGTAGTAACAGTGTTTCTTGCAGTAGATTGTTTGACTATTATAGGACCAGCGTAGTCCACACCACTGTGCTTAAAAGGTCGAGCTGGCTTAAGTCGAACGCTGGGTAGTGACCCCATGATTTGTTGTGCTGCTTTTGTGTTGTGCTTGAAGCAAACCATACATTTTCGTAAGACTCGTTTTGCAAGGTTTCTCGCTGATAGAATCCAATATTCCTGGGAAACATGAGACTGCATTTGAATTAAGCCACCATGTAATGTTTTCATGTGTGCATCTAAAAAAATAAGTTGTGAAAGAGGATTTCGTTTTGAAAGTAAAATCTGATGCTTAGAACAGTAATTTAGATCTGAGCTTTGTATTCGCCCGCTAATTCTAAGGATACCAAACGAATCTAAAAATGGGCATAATCTAGCGATTGACTTGTTTGTATAAATTTGGCCCTTTCGTTTTAATTCTAAGATCTCATTTGGAAAGTCTATCTGTTGAGAACTACATATTAGCTTCATACGAGCATTCTTAAGCTCACTTGTGGTAAGAAAACCTGTCATCTTACTACTACCTTCTATGAGTGATTTCATTTTGTGCAATGAATTATTCACAAAACGGAATACGTATGCGCTCACACGAACTAGTTTGCTCATTTTTGAAAAACGTCTGAAAATTTCAGGATACTCTTCAGTTTCACGTGTAGTTAAAAGTGTGTTCACCATAGGATTTATTTCTACTTCCACAGTGGGCTCAAAGTTTATTTTTGGTTGTTTTGGCCAGTTTTCCGCAGACTCAGCAAGCCATTTTGGACCATTCCACCAAAGTTCATGGTGCACTAGATCTCTGGCTGAAATGCCACGAGATGCACAATCGGCTGGATTATCTCGTGTTGAAATGTAGTGCCACTGACAATTATTTGTTTTTCGTTGAATTTCCGCAACTCTGTTCCCAACATAAACTGGCCATCGGGAAGACTGTCCTCTTATCCAAGAAAGAACTGTTGTGCTATCAGTCCAATAAAATATTTTTGTGATACCACAATCAATTGAATGTTTAATTTTATCAACTAGTTTTACTAAAAGAGCTGCCCCACATAGTTCCATTCGAGGTATAGTGAGCCTCTTCAGTGGGCCAACCTTTGTTTTTGCCTGAAGCAAGCATATTTTGACGCCAGATTCATTTATAATAGCTTTAGAATAGACCGCAGCTGCAAACGCAAGCTTTGAAGAATCGCAAAAACCGTGAATTTCAATTGCGTTGTTTTTAGATACCCCAATCCATCTTGGTATTTTAATTTCTTCGATCTCGTGCAATTGTTGTCTGTATTCTAACCGCCTTCTGTTTATATGTTCTGGCAGGTAATCATTCCAGTCTAATCCTAAGAGCCATAAGTTTTGAAATTCAATCTTTGCAACTATTGTAGTAGGCGATAGCCACCCAAGCGGATCATACAACTTTGCCGCGTCTGAGAGCAGATTTCGCTTTGTAATCTTTTCATTTACCTTTTCAAAATTTATTTTAAAAGAAAAATAATCAGAACCCGTGTTCCATTCAAGGCCTAATGCTTTCACAAAATTTTCATTCTCAATTTCTAAAGTGTCGGATTCTTCTTTTAGTTCTGGGGGAATACAGTCTAAAAGTTCCTTCGAGTTCGAAGTCCATTTTCGCAAATTAAATTGCCCTCTATGTAGTAGTTGACACAATTCTAAATACAGTTTTTTAGCTCGCTCTACATCATCTGCCCCAGAAATAACATCATCAACGTATGTATCCGTATTCAGCACCTCACATGCCGCGGGAAAACTTTCCATTTCATCAGAAGCCAATTGCTGTAGAACTCTAATTGAGAGAAACGGAGCTGATGTTGTACCGTATGTAACGGTAGAGAGATTGTAAATGAAAATATCATTGGAATTTGAGTTTCTCCATAAAATCTGTTGATATTTTTGGTGTTCTTTTGCAACGTTAATCTGGCGAAACATCTTTTCTATGTCCGCTCGAAAACCAATGATAAAGCGTCTCCATCGTGTTATAATGGTGGGTAGATCATTTTGTAAGGCCGGGCCGGTGGCCAGTTCATCATTTAATGATGGTTGAGTTGTTGTTTTTGAGCTACCATCAAAAACAACTCTTAATTTTGTAGTAAAACTCTTTTCTCTCAAAACACCGTGATGTGGCAAGAAATAACCATTTCTGTTCAAATCCTTTGGATATTTCCCCATTTTGCTCATATGCCCTAGTGTTTCATATTCTTGCAAAAACTCTTCATATAGCTTCCCAAATACGGGGTTCTTCTTACATTTGTCTTCAACATTTTTCAGCCTAGCTAGCGCACTGTAATCTGTGTGTTTGAATGAGGGCTGTGAACTACCCTTCAATACATTTTTAAAAGGCAATAATACAGTGTACCGCCCAGTTTGGTCACGTGTAGTGGTTTTCTTGAAAAACTGTTCACAACGTTCTTCCTCCTTAGTCAGCTGTGGTTTTTCAAGTAGTTCTTCTTGTTCCCAAAAAGCTTTCAACTGTCGTTCTAAGGAACATACATTCACGTTTAACCTCTTCTGATTGTATGCAACTGGTGCTGTCGGACCAGACACAACCCACCCGAAATGAGTTAACTGTAAAAGTAAGCAACCGTGAACCTTTTGCTGCTCAGGCAATACAATCTCACCATAAATATCTCCTCCTAGGAGTAGGTCAATTTTGTCTCGACCATCGAAGTTAGGGTCAGCGAGTTTGTAGCTATCAAAATTTTTCAAAAGTTCAGTACCTATTGGTTGAGGCTGGTAAGCTGTTATTTTAGGTAAAACAAAGGTCTTGCAGTTTATTTGAAAACCATCTTTTGGATCCGAGAGCAAAGTCACATAAACCATTTTTTTTGTTACATAATTACTTTCACCAACACCGCCTATTTCAGCATAAGTTTTTATTACTGTAAGCTTCAAAGTTTCTGCTGCGTCTTGAGATATAAAGGATGCTTGGGCACATTGATCTAGAATAGCCCTTAAGCGAAAAACTCCATTTTGAGTTTTTACTAAGACGCGAAGTGTTGCCAACAATATCTGAGGTGGGTTGTCTATGCTGTTGCAATGGCATGTTATATTAGCATTTATGTTACTAGACGATGGCTCAACAGATACTATATCTAAATTCTGAGAAGTGTTGACGTTTTTACAATTAACCGTTGTGTATTCGCTATGCACTATGGTATGGTGTTTTTGATGGCATATCTGACAAAATGATGTTGATTTACAATTGTTACTGAAGTGGCCAACATTTAGGAAATTTCGGCAAATTTTCTTTTCATTAAGAAACCCACGTTTATTTTCAGCTGACATTGCAACAAATTTGAAGCATTTAAATAAAAGATGACGCTTATCACAACACGGGCAATTAACATCGTTATTTGTGACGGAAACATGAACATTTTTTCGAAAATGGTTCTTATTTTTATTTGCATTTGTATGTCGCAAGTTTTTGCTGTAAGTGGAACTGAATTGCGGCGGTTCATAAATTGTTTCTAAAGTACGAAACGAAGTTTCTAGAAACTCGAAAAGCGTTTTAACACGAGGAATTTCAGTAGTAGCTTTTAAAGATTGTTCCCACTCTTTACGGGTTTGATGGTCAAGCTTATTTACAGACATGTAAATGATAATAGCATCCCATCCTTCTGAGTCTACTTCGAGTGTTCGTAGTAACGCAAGACAATTGCGTGTAGTATCTAATAGTGTTTTAATGCTCTCAGCGGAGCCATTTGAAACCGGTATTGAAAAGAGTTTTTTCATTAAGGTATCGACTATTTTTCTCTTGTTGTGAAAACGGTCATTTAAGGCATTCCAAGCTAGAAGATAACTGGCGTCGGAAGCAGGATATTCGTTTACTATATCCAATGGAGTACCAGAGCATGAACTTTTCAAAAAATAGTATTTTTGAACATTACTTAAAGCGTGATTATTGTGCACCAAAGAGACAAACATATCCCTATAAGAGATCCAAGACAAATAATCACCGGAAAACACAGGAATGTCTATTTTAGGAAGACGAGCCTCAGCAGGCATAGTTTCGTTTCTACTGGGGTGTACATTAGCAAAAGTACTTGAGTGAAACATTGGCGATTGCGTATAAGCTTGCTCATTTATAATATCAATTAAGTGACCTTTGAATGACAAATATAAATCTTGAAACTTATAGTAAATTTCGTCCTGAACGTATGGAATATCGGCTATCTTAATAGAATTTTCACGAGCAATTGATGTAATCTGGCTATGAAAATCTTTGAAAAGTTGAGCTGAGGCTTCAATTTCCTCTAGAAGTCCTTGAGCATAGCCACGAGTATTAATTGGCTTGTCTTGAAATGTTCGCTCAATTCGTTCTAAATTTTTATATATTGAACGCTGTTCTTCGATAATGTTTGAAAGATTTTCCATTTTGTTAATTTATTTTTTTTATCAGAATTGTTCAATTTTATAGATGTATACATACGTGTTAACCACTAATAAAAGGCAATAGTAACGCAGGTCAATACTTCACCCAAATCTACTCAACAGAATCCTTCAGAGTCTCCAAGTCACAGGGAATTATGATGCTATGGGAGGATTTTCAGAATTTAAGCACTCAGACACGAGTCAGTAGTTCCACATTAAATTGGGCATTAAGTCTCAGCAAACTTCCTCAATTTCAATAGGAAATATTCCCGGGTTTCGGCACCAATGTTTACGATGAGTACTCTTGTTGAATTCCAATAAAACAAGAGTTTTGTACAATTTATTTATAAATAATATTATATTAATGCAGCGCGGCAGTTATAACCTTTTTCACGATCAGTACAATAATGAAATGATATAAAATGTTCTTATGCTTCAAAAAGTATTGAAGTCATAAAACTTGTGTTAAAGCAAAAAAAAGAGAATTTACAGAAAGCAATAAAATGTAACGTTATAAATTCGGAGTTTGTAATATTTAAAGTTAATGCGTAATTAGCTTATTATGTGTACTTTTATCTGGTGGTTGTTGTAATTTTATTACAATATTTTAATGAGAGTCAAATGCACTGTGACTTAATATGAAAATAATTAAGATAAAGAGTATTAAGGAGACGCAGAATTATAGAAATAAAATAAAAAAACGAAATACAATTGAAATAATTAATGTAGCAAGTTTTTCACCAACAATGACGATGTTGGTTATTAGATTGTAAAGTGTGTGGGGTCGTCGTATGAAGTTGTGTCTTGGTTGTACGAAAGATTAAAAAGTTTTGATTTTTTGGGTAGTTGTATCGACTGGTTGTAAAATTTAGGACCATGTTGTACAACTTTATTTCGATTTGCTCCTATTTTTATACACAATTGTTGCATCTGCGGTGATCTTTACTCAAGAAAATTTTTTAAGAAATGAAATTGTGAGTTAATGTCGCACAGTTTGTGCGCAAAACACACAACTCGGCAAGCCAACGTGTTGTAGCAACGGTCGCATAGTCTATGGCATGGGTAATATTATTTATTAAAATACTAAACAAGGGATGCAAAAATATAATAAACATGCTGAATATTTAAAAGTGAACCTGGTTCTTTACTAATATTATTTATTAAAATAATATTAGTAATATTATTATTATTTGCAAAAATAATTCTGATAAGAATATGTTTTATTTAATAAACAATTTATTAAAGAAAGTTTTTTTGACCAAAATATGTAAATCATGAAATGCTTACGGATAAACCCTTACTTTTGGCTCCGTTCTACATTCTGCGTGAAATTTCACTTCGGCATTGTGAAAATATTGTTTTTTTTTTTACCAAAAATATTTCACGCCAAATGTAGAACGGAGCCAAAAGTAACTATTCATCCGTAAGCATTTCATGATTTAAATATTTTGGTCAAACAAACTTTGTTTAATAAAATTTTTATGAAATAAAACATGTTTTTATCAATAGGGGTTTTTCTAATAATTTGTAAAGCCAAGAAAACCTATGCTAGGACATCGGATATGTGTGGGTATAAATAAGCCAATATGGTTATATATTACGTTATTTTTTTTATTTGTAATTGTTGTATCATTGGACACAGGAGCAAGATCCCCTCCCACTACTACCGAACAAGCTAGTCTACAAGAACATGCGTACCATTCCTGATGTGATCCAACAAAAACAACGTACTATTTTTTAATGAGAAAAATATATTACATCGTTGGGTGGGTAAAGAAAAAATGAATATGGCTTAAAACAAAAGAACCTAACGTATGTTAGTTCAAGTTCTAACATATTTTGGATATAAATAGATTAGATAATAACAGACATTATAATTCTTCAATATAAATATAAAGGCGAAGAAAAACAATGTATCCGTTTTTGCGCGTTTTATCTTTTTCAACCTGACAGCACCAACAATGGAAAAATCAAATATTTTTACTACCCGTCTACATTACTGCCTCTTTAAATTAGGCACGATATGCTGTTAAAACATATCTTTGGCAGTCCAATTCTTACGTGGTGAAGTACACGTATGTCTTGAAACTATTTTTAAAGTTTTCATATTAATATGTCATTTTCCCTTAAGACAGAGCTTTTAAAACAGACGTCTTAACAGCCGTGTCATGAAGTATTGTCCACACCTGACATGAGAACGCTAACAGGGACAGAAAAATACTGTTAGAGCGCTTTTACATTTGGACAGGCGATGGGCAGACAGACGAAATTTGATGGTGCTATAACGAAAATTGTCAGTGGGGGAGAATTTGTAGTACACGATTCTCTATACTAGACATTTGTGGACATTTTTTGGTTCTCTTTTTAACTTTTCGCATTTCATATGTTGTTGCTTCATATAATTTTTCCCATATCAGCATCAACTTCATATAAGCACACAAGCTGTGCTTAAAAAGGCAACAACAACAAAAAAGAAAGAAAAGAGAAACGAAAAGTTTCTGTCTGTCTATTAATTTCTTAAATGTAAAAGGTTTAGGCAAGACCAAAAGAGAAATGAAAAAATGTCTGCCCATCGTCTGTCTATATGTAAAAGCAAACTTACTGTCAGATATAGACTACATCGTCTTGATACGGCTGTTACATGCAGTCTACACCTAACTTGAAACGCAGTTAAAACATGAAGCTAAAACTTGCTGTTTAAATATCTATCTGTTAAAGTCGGCGTACACGTAGTGATGTTAGAGTTATAACTTTTCATAGTAAAACAATAAAAATGGCGAAAAACAACTACAAATATCAGGCTGTTATCAATTTAAGTTATAACAGAGTTTCCAAATGAAATGTTTTAACAACCAAGTTATAGCTTTAACCAAACTTCAACATGAGCGGTCCACATTTAACTTTAACTTGAAGTTAGCGTTTAAGTTACTGTTTTCAAGTCAGGTGGAGACCGCACTTTAAGACTTCTGTTTTTAAAGCTCCGTCTTAACAGAAAATGGCATTTTAATATGAAAAAAGTAAAAATAGTTTCAAATTAAAAGAAACTGTCGAAAAAAAGTTCAAAATCCTATTTTAGATTGCAAATTTTGCAATAAAAAAATACTTTTTTTCGCAAACTATAAAAAAGAGCATGAAAAGTGATGATGTGCGTGCTTATGCTGACGGAGTTAAAATAATGAAAAATCAACACGTGTACTCCACGATGTAACAATAGGAGCGTCAAAGATATGTTTTAACAGTATGTCTTAACAGCTTTTCACTCCTAATATCATGTTCAGACGGTAATATGAAACACTTGGTTCGCTCTCTGAACCACTATTGACAAACTAGGTGTTCAGACGGTTGTTTTTTGCTTCACACTGATGTTTACATATTTTGTGCAAACGTTTCACTAATTCTTTTTTCAATTTTTATTTAAATCTTTATGTAAGTATAAAATTTTTACATTTTCAATGTGTTTATTTTGATTATACACGCATTAATTATCTGTTTTTACTTTATTTGGATTTTTTTTTTTTTTGCAGCTAGTTCAGATAAAATTGCGATAATTTATTATCAAATTTGGAGATGACAGTAGGTTTTGCCTGGTTCGCAACAAGATTCAAAATGAACCAAGTTGGTTCGGTCATAAAATTTTGTATGGCGAAACATGTTGGTTCAATTAAGATTGGGCCGCGAACCACGAATGAGAGCGCGAACCTGGAAAATAAGCCTTCGTGTGAACATGCTATAAAGTGCTGTCTACACCTGACATGAGAACACTAACAGGAACTGCAAAATACTGTTACTGTTAGGTGTAGACTGCAAATGTTACTGTTTTCTGACATCTCGGATATCACAGCAAGCATATGGTACTCAGAGACTAACTATTATATGAAACACCTTGTGTTGAGAAAATTTCCCCTAAAAAAACAGAATTGTCGATGTTACCAACTCTACTAAAAATTGGTTAATTAGAAAAAAATTCAGCTACATGGAAAAATAATTTTGTGTTTTTAAGAACGAAAAATCTATCAAAAATAACATTTTTTAAGAAATTTGTAACATTTGAAGAAAAAATGAATTACGATTTTTTACAAAACTACAATATTCCAATTAATCGGCAAAACAACAACAGCAGCAGCAACCAGCAATGCAATCAATATGCCGATGCTAATCATTCAACAATGGAAGGTGCATTTGGTTCATACTCGATGCATCCTAACGATAGCACACCTGGTGTCAATACTGCGTATTATGGTTATGGCGGTCCGAATAGGTATGAAAATAATTTTTCATCTGGGACTGGGACATCCGGAGAATTTTACCAAAATCCAGAACGTTTTATACCGCCTTCCAAACACGGTACAGGATATATGCCGCAAAAAATATTTTATAAACGCAAAAACAACACTACTGGTGAAGGAAGCGCTGCTAAAAAGGAAGCTCCCATTCCAGAAGTTACCAGTGATGGAAAATTAGTTATGTTCTTGGGTCGCGACGAAACGTATCCTGATGAGTTAAATTTATTGATACATCCCTTGTCCTGTGATCTGTGCAATACAAAAATGACTTCTAGAATACTTGCTAAGGATCACTATGAGTCAAAGGCTCATGATAAACATATTTCCTCTTGGCTATACAAAGTAAGTATTTTGTATTTAGATGCTATACATACAAGCGTATATTTAGTGCATATGTATATGTATGTAGTATGTATATAAAAAATACGGTTTAGGGAAAAAAGAAATTTTAGGGTGGTCCTAAACAATTGATGTTAAAAAAGCAGAACTTCTAAAATATAATAACACTCACGATTTCACATTTTTTCTTATAAACAACAAATTCAATTCGTCCTTTTTAATAAAAAAGAGATAAAACTTGTTTTTATGAAAATATTCCATTTTTTAAATGCTCATACATATGTGCATAAGTATCAAATTGGAAAATGGAATGACATCTCAAATTCCTGTGCAAAAAATTCCATTGGCGCGGTGAACGAACCACAAATGAATGTTTATAAGTTCTGCTATATATGGATATTAGTAAACGAAATTTGAGAAATTCCTTGCTTCAATGCATTTAATAATTTGAGAGTTCATAATATTTTCCTTTCTCTTAGATACTGACAGGTCTTAAATTATTAACGTCCATTTGTTGATTATTCTTAGAAATTGGAGTAATACGCTCAACTTTCTAACTTTTAGGAAGCTTGAAAGTGGTTAAAATATTGTTCATTAGGAAAGTGAGCTGCTTCCTGGTATCCGGAACACCATTTTAATTAATTTAAAAGATATTCGTTATTTTAGATAACGAATCAAATAACTATAATTCAGATATACTAGAAAAGGAGAAGAAATCTGAGCCCTTGACAGAATCAGTGCAGTGAGGATCTTCTCATCAAAAGTGCTTCGCTGGTTACTAATAAAAAAATTGACATCATTAGCATTAATACTGGCGAGAATAGGATTAACTTTCAATACTTCAACATTACGCAAATTACGCCACACTTGTCTGGTGTCACCCAACCTAAATAATCGCCTACTACTATTCCTTTTAAATTTTTGAATTTTAGACTTGGCTTGACTCCGAAGTTGCTTGCAAATTTCATAATTTCTTTTATTTTTATTATACTGATAAGCTTTTAGCGCAATGCTAGTTAAAGATCTATAATAATTAATGTGGTTCGAAAAATTTAGTTTGCTTTTGTCTGCTGGACTGGATATTTGTTTTAAAAGAATATAATCAAGCTCGTTGAAAATAGCATTGAGAAGAGAAAGTTGTTCATCCGAATCATTAATAAAATACATTTGACGAAAATCTGTTTGCTGAATGTGTCTCATCATAGCAATAACATTCGCCCTGGCATAATCCCCTCCATAGAACACCGCCAACGAATATTTAACATCAAACTGAAAAGCGTCACAGATTAGGGAATGATTGGAAATAAAGGCAACTTGACACTATCGACATGTATTGTCCGTATTGATTTCGTTAGTGATAAAAAAAAGTGAAGTGGAATCATGAAATGAATTAAATTGAGTTGGCGCAAAATTATGAAGATAACTTAGTCCAAACTGTTTACAGAACAATTGAATCTTTTCACTAATGGACGATTACTTCTACTAACTGTGTATCCTGGGATACTAACTGATCGTTCATTTATTAAATAATTCAACCAGGTTTCAGATACTCAGATGACATTAAAGCAAGCATTTCTAGCAATAGATTCCAATTCCGATGGACGCAAGCTCTGCGCATTAACATGAACCACTTAAATTCTTTTGATTCGTTCAGAAAAACCCCGTTGCAGCAGTTGTCACTATAGGCTCATTAGTTATCTCTAATAATCAAACGAAATTAAAGACGGTGCATGAAGGAAACGAAGTGGTGACAGATTACGTAAATTAGTAAATAAAAAAAAATTATCCGTCTAACCAAATTCAAAATTCATTCATAATAAAGACTGACATAATAAAGAATGTATGGGGCGCTTTTTGTTGGAGGGCTTTAGAGAGCTGCCAGCTGATCTCATGGTGAAGGAAGTGGCCATGTGATCGGCAATCAGGATAAAAGCCGGTAGGATGTGGAAAGAAGAGACAGAAGGTCATGCTTCGATAATAGAAGGTATAATGGACCTCCCGGAGTATACTGATTACAGTGCACCAGCTCTAATGCCCAACAAGAGATTTGACCTAATCTTATCAAGGGCGGCCTTGGCAGCGAACCAAATATGTCGCCAAAAGGACGTGCTTGAAATTCTCACAGATGGATCCAATTCGGACGTGGGCGTTGGTGGCGGCATCTTTATGCCCCAGTATCAGAGGAGGATCAGTTTTAAGCTATATGATGAGTGTAGCGTAATGCAGGCTGAAATTACAGCTATTTTGAGAACAGCTAACTGGTTGAGGTACTATAGGGTATACGGGGTGAATATCCGAATCTGTACTGATAGTAAGGCCGCGTTAAATGCGCTTGTGGGTGTCCAGGTTGATTCAAGAATGCCGGATATATCTTAATGAGGTAGCGAAACATTCAAGCCTGGAGCTTTTCTGGGTACCGGGGCACAGTGGAGTGTTGAGAAATATTGTGGCGGATGACATGGCGAAAGCCGGAGCTCGTCTACAGTGAGGGGACATTGATACGAAGGTAGGAGTCCCGCTTAACAGCTGTAAGAACTAAGTGCAGCGTCAACTTGTAGCGACTGCACAGGACAGATGGTCTGGTGAGGTTACCTGCCGAGTAGCAAGGCTAAGAAGGCCTGCGTATGATCGTAGAAGGACTACGGTCCTAAAGGGTCTTGCCCGTCAAAGGTTGCGTACCTTAGTGGCAGTTCTGACAGGACGTTGTCACATAGGAACAACGCTAGGAGGTTAAACCTTGTATTTCATGATTTCTGTAGAAGTTGCGGGGATGAGGACGAGGAAGAAAGTGTTGAGCACTTTCTCTGCCGGTGCCCGGCTCTCTGTTCTATGAGACGGACCGATGCTGCACGGGCTGACAGATATATCGGAATGCCGAGTGAACGGACTGGATTCCTATATCCGGCTTTCGGGTTGGTTTGGATCTGAACCGTGGGAAGTGCAAGTCTCATAGGCTGCACTTCTCCCTCAAGCAATACAACGGGACCAAAAGGATCCAAGTGGGCTAATTTCATGAAACTGGCGGCCTGTATAACCTAACCTAACCTAAGACTGACAACTAGATATGTATAGACGTATGTATGTATGACAACTGAATATGTATAGATAACCAAGGCTGCTTTAAACAGTTAGTGGCAGAATTACAATAAATACAACACCAAAACACATCAACAAGTATTTTGTTGGTAGCAAGGCAGCTTTAATACGGTAGTGCTATAAGCACAGCAGTCTTTCGTTTCCTTTGCGAAAATTTGTCAAAATTTTGTATACAAAATACATAATTCTGCAAGAACACATAAAATTCTTTGCTTTTTCAAACAACAGAAAAACAAAATTTTGAAATTCAAACTATTTATTTATATTTTTTCGTACTTTTAGGAAATATATGGTCTGCAATGTATTACATTTTATTTAAATTACAATCCGATATGCATCATTTGCCATAATCTAGATATATCGTAATGTTATTCGATACGATAGCTAATTCGATATCGTTTGCGGTGATAAGACTCCTGACTAGCTATAAATTAACTGTTAAACATCTCGTAGACTAAAATGAAGAACGTGTGCTATTAGCCTTTTAGTTACTATACAATGCCTTCTCGTCTATACAAGTTTTGACTGGTTACGATACAAGGAAGTGCGATAGGAAAGAGAAGAGAAAAGGTATACTAACTACTAGGCTACTCGTAATAGCACACGTTCGTTGTTTTAATCTAATAGATATTTAACAGATTAGCTTCTAGCTAGTCTGATCTGCAATATACCTCTATGTGTGCTGGATATAATTTTATTAGCTGTTTGCTGAAGTTTACGAATTTTTACTAGTTTCCCTTTCGAGTTGGGCAACAGAGGTTTTTGAGAGTAGTTTAGCAAATTTTTCTATAATTACACATTTACTGCATTTTACTTTAAAAATAAACGAGTAAACCTTTAATTATGACTCCATTTATCTGAAAATGTCATGCTCACGTTTTAAATTTTTTAATCAAAATTTCTATATTAATATATGTATGTATGTATTTTTATGCATATTCTTGTAGAACTACACCGAAAAAGGGCAAAATCCACCATCAGTAAAACGTTTTATTAAACAGGGCTCAACCGGCCCAGATGCTTACTATTGCGAGTCTTGCGATCTTAAATTAACATCGTTAACACATGCAAACCAACATTATGCAGGAAAGAAACATCGCTTAGTAATAGCTCAAAGAACTAAACCTTCAGGAGCAGGCTTTTATAATTCTGAAGGAAAGTGGGTACGGACCGGAACAAAAGCAGCTCCCAAA
The DNA here is from genome assembly GCA_914767995.1 of Thecocarcelia acutangulata. Taxonomy (NCBI): domain Eukaryota; kingdom Metazoa; phylum Arthropoda; class Insecta; order Diptera; family Tachinidae; genus Thecocarcelia; species Thecocarcelia acutangulata. Next base: position 72,356,631 of record OU612095.1, read on the forward strand.
GCAACCAAAGATCGTCGCTTTGGTATCGGCGATGAACATAAAATAGCCGAACTTTTGTCTTTAAATGCAGATTCGATTTGCAATGAAAAATCATCTTCAGCTGTTACAGAAACTATTACAACAAGCATAGCTGATACTACTACAAACACTGATAGCGAAGTTAAGGCCGTAAGTTCTAATATTACTAAGAAGAAGTCCACAACAAATACCAATTCCAATCAAGATCCGGCATTGTTTTGCTCTATTTGTAATATCAGCGTAACATCAGCTGTTCAAATGACTACACATATGGCAGGATCCAAACATATGAAAAAGTTAAAGTTAACTGGTCTTGAAATATCAACACCAACAGCTGATAACAATTGTAATCCAAAAGCAGATGTCCTACAGCCGACCGCCGATACGGATAATGTACTTTTATCAGCTATAAAAGAGGAAGTTAAACCAAATTCCACGGATTTGTCCATGTTTCGTACACCCAGCGGTCAATATTATTGCAAGACTTGTAACACCTCTATGTCAACCATGCCTGTTTTGGAGCAGCATTTGAAAGGAAAACGACATTTGAAAAAACTTACTGAAGAAAAAGCTTTGGCATCACTTTCCGCTAAGAAAAACTAAGAAAATTTAAAGTTTTTAAAACTTAAATTTACCACTTATGGAATTAAATTAACTTATATTAATTAAATACATATGTATGTATATCGCGTTACGTACGTGAAAACGAAATAAATACATATGTTGACATGATTAAATTTAGACTGTAATTTGAGAGTGGCTTCAAACGCTAAGAACCCTGAAATAAAAAACAAAATAAATACACTGTCCTCGAATTTGACATTTTTTTTGTAACAATCTGGGCACCCTGCTGGTAAAGCTAATTCGAGTACGCCGAATTCAAAGGCATTAGCCGTTTTTCGAAGTTAACGGTCGTATTCGCAATTTAAGTTTGTACGCTAAAGTACAAAAAAATTCTATTTTTATATTATTTTATTTATTTTTTTTACACTTTTCTAATTTTAAATTTAGAAATTTTGATTAAATATGCACATTAATAAATAGAAAATTTTAGCAAATTTTTTTCGCAAATTTTTTTTTTGCTTCGAATTTGAAACTATTTCGATTACGCCGACATTAGTCGCCCTAAATGTTTTGCAACTGTGTCGAAAAGCACACGGTCTTTCGGGGAAATTAAACGGGATCCCCGAAAGGATTTGAAAAAATTTCAATATTGGCTTTCTGTTATTGAAAATCGGGGCGGTGAGTAAATTGAGGATCTTACTATTTTTCCATGAAAATGTTCAATGCATATATTTGTTGCTTGTATATATTCCTCATGTCTCATTCAGAAAATAGTGCTTAATTGTAGTTTTTTTAGAACTGCTGAGCCTCCGCAAGATCTTCCACGAAGATCTTTAGTGTCACACATTATGTAGCAATTAATTTTGAAATAACTGTTGCTTGTTAAATGGGTTTCAGCAATCATCACTATACCGATTTGTTTTTCCATAAGGAAGTGCTTAAGTTCATTTTTGTGTGCTCAAATTCATTTTCTGTTGCCGGTTGCGTTCCAGAAACATATTTTAAAACAAATCATTTGTTTAAAATTGCCTGTAAAATAGTGACTTGCTCCATCCTCCATCATGTTTGTTATAGAAACCGTAAATGTGTTTATAAATAAGAGTCTGCAGAGTTGCCTCAAAAGTGTTAAAATTTTGATCGGAATTTTGGGGCTTGGGTTCGTGATTCACGTTTTATATATAGGTTTTGACCACATTAGCATAAGAAACTTGTTTGTGGTTTTGCATAATTATGTGTCTGGTTGACTGGCCCATCTGGGGAAAATTGTTTGTGGGAATTATGTTTGGCTGCTTGGGTTGCTTAAGGGTAATTGATGACTTATTTGTCATTGACTGCTTAAAGTGAGTATGTATGCAGTATGGTTTTTAACGCATAAGTCAATCTTTGATTTTTTGCACTTTGCCGTGCAGTTCTCCACATACAAACTGCGGGCAGTTTACAATAGGGCTTAGTATGGCCAAATTCCTGGCAGTTTAGGAACTGAGCTGGCCCAAAACGCTTGTGCGGTTATAAATTGGGTGAGTTCCATTCTTTTTGAGACTAACATACCCAGGTTTCAGTTCAACCCTAAACATGGGTTGAGGAATCTTTTTACGGTTCAGCATATTTACCACATTTTTTACTTTAAATCCTTTATCTATCAATCCATTCTTAACCTCATCCGTGTCTACTAAACATCTGCAGCGAATAAGTTTTTTCTTCATGTGTTAAATTCGCTGTCGAGTGACGGTACCGTCAAGTCTGCACCCTTTTCCACACTCTTCTCCCCGTTCTCCCAAAAACTCAAGTCTTGACGAGTCAAACTTGATGTGTGTAAAAAAATTTATGCATATATTTATGTATACCTAAACAACAATTTTAATTTATGCAAATTTCAATAAATAACTATTATAAATATGTTATGAACTTGCCTCATTTATTTCCATTTCTTATAATGGTCACAACAAAATATTCAATTAAAATTTTATTTGCAAAGCTTCTCGTAGTACTGCAAGTACTTCGTGAAGTTTGGTTGTCGCTTAATACTCGATACGTTCTCTTCGTGCATGTTGAGAGTGCGCGCGTAAAAAACCCTGTACTTAACTAGTAAATACAAAGCCAAGTAACACCAAATACATATTCGATAATTTTGTTATTCTCAAAAATATGAACATATTTCTTTCGAGTAAGAGTACATACTCTGAACTTGCGGAGTACTATTGAACAACAAATCCATTTATGCGCAGGTTTAGTGTCTACACAAGGGTCAATACCTTTTATAACAACCGAAGACCTTTAGCAGTTTTAAGTTGATAGGTGTAAAAAGATCTTTGACTTGGATTTTTGTTTCACTTATGTGTCCGTATGTGATTACGTTAAACCTGTCTTTACCAACTGCCGTAATATGTGCATTTATCAACTCACTAGAAATAGGCTCTCTCAAATATATTGGTGGCGGTTTACATGTTTTTTTTTATGTAGTTAGCTCATCAGTCTGAAGGATGGCGAATCTCTTACTCTCCGTTTCCGTAATGGTATTATCATATCAGATACTTTCGATTGAGATGATATTTGTGCGGATATATACCAATATATGGACCGATATTGGAAATTTTCATTTTCCACATTTATATAACCTCATTTTATTACAAGAACTGCTTTTAAGCAAATAGAGTTGTTTAAGTTCGCTTACGCGACATTTTCATGAAAAATCCGGTTTAGGCTATATCTCGGTTATATATGGACCGATTTCGAAAAATTTTCATTTTCTATATTTATATAACCGTATTTCATTACCAGAACTGCTTTTGAGCAAAAAAAGTTATTTACGTTCGCTTACGCGGCATTTCAAAGAAAACCCCGCCCGGCCTAGGCTATATCTCGGGTATATATGGACCGATATCGAAAATTTTCATTTTCCATATTTATATAACCTAATTTTATTACCAGAACTGCTTTTGAGCACAAAAAAGTTATTTAAGTTCGCTTACGCGACATTTTCATGAAAAACCCGATTTGGGCTACATCTCGGGTATATATGAACCGATATCTAAACAAAAAAAATTTTGCCTTTAAGTCACCCTGCTTAATGAGTGTGTGAAGTTTGAAGCAAAACAAACATTTTTTTTTTAAATTTCCATTCAAAATTGCAAAAAATGGCTTTTTTCGGAATTTTGGATATATCTCAGCTATATGTGAACCGATATTACTGAATTTCAATAGCAAACCCATGAATCGATGGGGTAAAAGAATGGTGAAAGAAAAAAGTTTCTAGGTCTAATGGGTTTCTCAGAAACGGTATTTCAACGGCGGACAGACGGACTTCGCTTAATCGACTTTTCTATTAATTCTGATTCAAAATATATATATATATATATATATATATATACTTTATAGGGTCGCTAATGAAAATTGTAGAAATTAGGAACGGAATCACAAACATATACATATATACCCTTTACATTTTTGTGATGGGTATAAAAAGAAAAAACGACTTATACCGTCACATAAGAAGTTGCGCGGGGTTAACAAAAAAATACCTCAAAGAAAACTGTAAACTAATACAGTTAGTTGAGGCAAACAGTTAACCAGTGAGAGAGAGACGCAAAACTCTCGAAGGGAAAACAACAATACCAAGCCTGACCGCGCTTAAAAAATAATTATGATGAAGCGAGATCTGTTCTCCAGCCCAGAGCTGCTTTGCGACTGATACGGTTTTAATAGATTTAGCAATTTCCTTCGAGTTTGTCCATTGTTTACTTTTGTGGTAGCGAGTTGTGCAAACGCTTTTATGCTTTTTATTTAAAGCTAATAACGAAAACAAAAGCGCTGTAGGCATTTTAATTTGAGATTTATTTATTGTTTATACTTTTTATGACAAAATATTTTGTTCGGACACAACTTTGAAAACAGTTAAACGCTTGCAAATTTTAGAACATGATAAAATGCGTTTTTCAAACATGATGAAATGTGTTTTTCATAACACGAACATTTAAAAAAAAACTATTACTTCTTTTTAAATTTTTGTTACTATTATCGAGCTCCTCCCATTGCGCATTAAAAAACATAATTTTTTATAACTGCCCGGCCCACTATGCCACTCGACATCGATCACTCGCATATATATGTACATGCAAACCAAAAACCACATTTTAAAATTTGTTTTTGTTTCAAATGTACTTATGCGAGCGAGCGATGTCGAATGATATCGTGGGCCAGGCAGTAAATTACCATTTCATGAGAAGGAATTAGGTAGCTGTAATGTATTTGGGAATAGGCATGTGGATTCAGAAAATCCAGCGATCTAATCACCGCATACGATATCGAATTAACTATCGTATCGAATAACATTACGATACATCTAAATTATGGCAACCGATGCATATTGGATCGTAATTTAAACAAAATGCAATAGATTGAAGACCATACGTTCCCTAAAAGTAGGAATACAAAAAATAAATCCTTTAACTTTTTTATATTATTGCAATACAATTTATTCGATATCGTATGCCATGATACCAAAATGAAAAATTTCGATAATTTTGCTCGATATCGTATGCGGTGATTTGGCCCCAGACTTCTATTGAAATTTTATTCCAAGTGTTATTATTAATACGAAGATCCAATTTTTACATCAAGGCGCAGTCATGCCTTGAACGCCCTTTGTTGGGCTGATGGAATCATCACCAAACCAAAATATGTATTTGGGTTCAATGTAACCAATTCCTTTTAAAACTTAGTATGTATACAGTAGGGCAATTGAATTTCATATTTTTGACACAACTGTACTTGTGGATACACATACATATCTGCTAATCATGTTTCATTGCACAGTGGGCTTACATATAAATTTTATTGGAAATCGATTTACATTGAAATTTGCTGTTAGAAATAATTTGAATTTTCGACTTGCAAAATAATAGCCCTGGTTATAAATTTTCGCTTACTTTCAAAAGGCCAACTTGTTTTCCTTTAACTTAAAAATAATGTACATTAGCGTTCTTTTTTCCATTATGCGTACGAATCAGCTTTATTGGATTTATTTAAGTTACAATACTAAAACACACTCTTATATTTTTCTTTAAGAACAGAGATATACTGTATTTAAACAAAAGTATTGAAAAAGCTACTAATGGGCTTATTCATAAAAAATATTGTATGTTTATCAAACTGTTGACAAATTTCTATATAAAATTTGTCAAATAAGTATTTAATAAACATACAATAATTTTAATGAATACGACCGTGTTTAAATTCAGTTTTTAATATAAAAGAAACGTTAATTGTAACACATTACTGGATATTTATTCAATTATGCTTTCATTTGGTTTACCATGCAATCTTTTGGAATGGAGAAACTGACGGTAGCTTCTTTTCTGAGAACTATTTTTGTTTATATAAATTTAATAAATTGTTAATTATATTAAAAGTTAAGTTTTCCATTTTAATGAGTTTATTATGAATAAAGTTAATTTTGCGTATTATTTTGTTTTTTTTTAAGAATATATTAATATTAAAAAATTAATTGTTGCGGTAATTGCCACCCGTCTGCTGCTGATAAACTTCAATAGTGTCACCTTCTTCCATTTCCAAGGAGGTGGGGGTATCATTTTCATTAATCGGCTGACCATCGAAACGAAACCGGACTACTTGCATGGATAAGCCCTGTATATAAATTGTTATTAACCACTATTTTTTTCCAAACGCATATTTTGACACAACTTACCGCTCTGTCACAGTAGGCATTCATTAATTTCCTTAAAGGTGTATGTTTCTTAATTTTAAACTGAACGACTGCATTGTCCTGACCCAACACTTTTAAATTAATATGTTCTGTTTCAGATCCCTGCAACAAAACAAAATTACCAATTAGAAAATTTTGTGAACAAAAAAATCCCACTGTATATTTAGAACACTACAAACTTCCTACATTAGTTAACTCATTACTAAACAAAAAATTAGAGCTAAAAACAATTTTCAAGTTTGCACATTTATTTTATTATGTCGCTCCTTTACAGTTAAGGAAAAAAACCGATGTAGAGTTACTACTAAATAATGTAGGGTGTCAAAGACATGAAAACCACAAAAAGTTAGGTTAAGTTTTCTAATTCTACAATTTAAATAAAAATTCCAATTGCAGTTTCTTTAAAAACGCAATAAGTTTTGATGATTTTTCACATACTTTTAACTCGACATACTTGAATGAAACAATATTTTTTTAAATCTGATATTACTTATGTACGGCTTTTTGCTAAAACAAAAAATAAATTAAAGCCGCATTGCGTCGCTGTCGACCGCGCCATGTTTTTCGGCGTCATACACATTTTTTGCTGTTTTAATTTCTTATACTTTCTCAACTCAACCCATTCATATTAAACACTGTATTTTCCTTTCCATTACTTGGTCGTACACGTACCTTCTTTTCATCAGCCATGTTGAAAGTTTATTTAATTTCGTTTGTTTGCAGTTAAGGATTTAAAAAAATATAATTTTACACAGGAGTTTATACACGCAAATCACCTTTTTCAATTCTTCTGCTGTTTCGTACAACACACTTTGCGGGACAATTAAATACTGCTGCTTGCAAAAAATTTCCCTTTTTCGTTAAGCAGAATTGACAAATGTATCACAAAAAAGCGCCGCAACGCATCAGCCATCTTTCAACGCCATTATTCGTTAAGAATACAACACTGTTGCAGGAATGCCAAGATTTTTTTTATCAAAACGTATCAACCAACACCACAACTACACGTGCAAAGAGTGTTCTGACACAAAGCTTAAAAAGATGATTCCAGAGAGATCTTCTTTACATAGTGTCTACAACTGAGTTTAACTCTGATATAATATGAGAGAGAACGTCAGCAAATTAACGAGAAAAAACAAATTATATATTCTCTCATATTTAGCATGGCGCCACGTATTTTTGCAAATATCATGATATTTCACAATTTTTAAGCAACCATGCAGTAAACATCGTTGAATGTTGTATTTTTCTTAAACAAATTTATATATTCCAACAACATAAAGAACAGTAAGCGTTTTTTTATAAATATTTTAATGATTCTTTAAAATTTTTTTCGGGAATTCTTCAAAAATTGAATATTATGACGTTTTGTTTACGTTTTTTGACAGTTCGTATCATGATATGGTTTTCTAAATATATATTATTAAAACAGAATATTATTGTGATATCTGATATAATATTGCAATAATACTAATTTTGAAGGCTACACGTGATATAATTCTCTCTGCTATCAAATTTGACGTTTGCTGATAGAAAAATATTTCATATTATATCACGTATAGACTCTATGTTAGAAGAAGAGATAATTATGACGCTAATTTAATATTATTGATCTTTCGATATCATAGCAACATATTACAAACGTTTTATGTCATTTTAAGCAAAACAAATTACTTGTTGTTCTTTATTACAGCACACCAAAAAAATTAAGTCTACTTTTTAATATATATATAATAAGTAATAATCGATAATGTGGCAATAGTGTTTTTTTACACAAGTGCATACACAGTTTATATTTTGACAGCTCATGTTATAAGGTTTTTCATATGAGATTTATCATAATATAACATGAACCCAAATCTAAATTATCTAGAGCAAGGCGAATTAATAATAGGTGAAATTGACAGCGCAGATCATAACTTTTTTTAATTTTAATTTGTTTCAGATGTCAATGAAATATTAAAAGAAATTTGAAAACAAGTTAAAAAAATTTTTTAAGTCATGTATTGTATATTGAGCGCCAGGTATCAACAGAATCCTATCCAATCTTGCTAGCCATTTTCACCTTTCCATGCTCTACGATCTTAGACTTTAATTTTCACGAAAAAATTAAACGTTTCACATTATAATAAAAAGTTTTTCTTTTCTTGTAAATTTTTTTATTATATATTTTTTGAATTCCTTTTTGTGCTTACATTTTTCCCTTGACATTTGAAAAAGATTTACTTTTTGTAGCGTTGTATTTGTTGCTCTTGCAACAACTTTTACAACTGCGATTAAAGGGCCAAATAAACCACACAAATTGCTTGCCAAACATGTCAAAATTTTAGGTTCGTGCAAACAGTTTTGTTCGTTTGCTAGTTTGTACAAATATTTGAAGCATGTTTGCAGGAAAATCAAAAAGTTTTGATTTTCGTGCAAACATTGTGTGTGTGTGTGTAAATTTTGTCATTTCAATGAAATTTTTGCAGAGTGAGGTAGTGGATACGGAACGGCGTAAAAGTTTACTTTTATAGTGGAAATTAAAAAAATAAAGATTAAAACCCAGAATAATACCAAGAAACAGGGGGTAAAACGATTTGTATATTGGAAAAACTTCATATGGCGAGCGAATTGCCGCAATACAATGGCCATCTACTCTCATTAAAAATAAAGAAAAAGTGATTAATTTATATTTGTATGTGTGATTTAATTACATTTGAATGTGTTGTATTTGTATGGTTTGGGTACAAGCGGAAAGCGTGTGTTTGGCAAGCAGTTTGCGTAGTTATTTGCCCCTTAATTCTGACTTAATATTTGAGAAAACGTCGGCAGTATGAGGGAACGAATTTCTTTATGTCCATCTTAAGATACGTTTACATGATAATACAAAGTATTTAGATTTTGTAAGAGCATAACACTACGAAGTTTTGTCCGTAGTTAACAGAAGAGAACAAGAGTATAAGAGTTTTATGTGTTTAAACCTTTAATATAAGTAAAGTAAAAATATTTAAGTGCAATTAAATTACTGGTATTTACACAAGCAGGTAACCTGTTTTACTCAATGTTTACACACGCAAGTGCAAGTGCAAAAAACCCAATACATACCCATATTTTTACTAATACATTCACACACCTGCAAGTAGTAGCCTCACTTGCAACTGATTTTGGTTGGCAGTGATTTTTTCACTTGCATGCAAGCAGAAACAAACAGTGTTGCCAATAGATATTTCATTTTAACCTTAATGGGTATTTTTCAAGGAAATTTTTTTAAAATATTAAAATTTTTAATTGTATGCCGAAAACATAATATAAAAACACGAAAATAAATAAACATCTATAACTTATTTTTTATTTGGAATACAAATTTATTATTTAAATTGTGAAAAAATTGTGTGCATAATATAATTCCCCTGTAATATTGCTATGCTAAAACTTTGGCAGCACAGACATTAAAAGCGCATGTAGTACAAAGGCGTACAACGTTTGTCTTCGACGACATTTTGAAAATGAACTTGCACTTGAGTGTGTAAACAATCGTGCAAATTGCAAGTGTTTTTATTATTTTTTTCGATGTATTGGTTGTTAATATGTACACACAACTTGTAACAAGTTACTTGTATGTCTAAACGCAGTGTTAACATGTGTGTAAAAACACATGCTTACTCGCAAGCTCATTTTCAGTGTCTTTGAAGGCAAACGTACTACATGCGCTCATAAAGTGCGGTCGACACATGACACTGACAGAAACATCAAAATAGAATTACTCCCAGGTGCAGAGAGCAAATGTTACTGTTGTAACATTGCCGACACGGTTGTTAAGACGTCTGTTTTAAAATCACTGTCTTAACAAAAAGTATGTTTTGACAGAGTATTTTTTGTGAAAAACTTTTACAATACTGTCCGAAAAAAAGGCAAAAATGTTTAAAATTAAAACAAATTGAAAAACGAAATTCAAATATTTTTTAAGCTTGTAAATTTTTCAATAAAAACTGATTTTTTAACAACAATGACAAATAATATAAAACTTGACTCTGTCTACCTGTAGCGCGATTCACTGTTTTACCGCTAATAAAATTCGTTTAGAGAAATTAACACACACCCATTTTTCCCGATGATTTTTTCAAACGTCTTTAAATCATCTCGTTCATATTTGTGGGCAAATATGAAAGACATGAGGAAAAAAAAGACAGGAACTCTGTTTTTCGTGTTTTTTTTTTCTAATTTCTTTTCGTTATCATTTGTAATATTGTTATTATTTTTCATTTACCTTCGTTCGTCAATATGACTACATCGATACTAATAAAAGGATTAAAAGGGACAAACGATATTATATTGCAGCTACAATTGCAAAAAGACGTGTCTAAAAAATCATCATGAAAATGTAACATAATTTTGGTAGCAGCTTTAAAATAAAAAACAAACATGTCTTTAAAAGTCGTCGTGAAAATTGGGTGTAACAATGGCGTTTTCACGATTCTGTAACACTTTTCAACACTGCTTGTCTACGTTTTAAATCAGTTATTTTTATAATATGATTGATTAGCGTTAACTAACCTAGTGCCTCTACATGACAATATTTATTGCGGCAATTGTCAAATTTGAAAGCGTCCATTAAATTTGCGAAATGTAGACCGCAAATTGCTATAGGTAGCAATCTATTGCGCAATTATTGCCAAGCAATGAGCTGCCAGCTTTTGTAATTTGGTATAAGAGTATAACAAACACAGTACTGTTCATACAACAAACACTGTGTTGTTTATATAACTTTTCACGTTGAAATTTGTGATGAAGCAGTATTACTTTTACACCATCTAGAGCAAGTAGCAATCACTGTACTGTTATTTTGCTGAAATTTTTGTTTGAGCTCAACAATAAAAATTGCTATGTGTAGACGCTACTTAAGCACCAACTATTTTTGTGGTGTTTATTTTAACAACAGAATCGTTAAAATCTCTATTAGAATGGCTTTAGAGTTTTTGGCATACGGGTTGTCTGAAGATCAGCCTACTACAGTCGATCAGCGTATTCTCCGTGAAGTAGACAAACCACTAGAATTAAATTCAACTGAATTCCATAAACTGTATAAGTTAACTCCAGACTTACAAAAAATATTTTAAATAATAAATTTGTAATTAGGTTTGCTAATGGAATTATTTGTAAATTTGTTTGTTTTTTCTGTTCCTCTTTGTGGTTTTCTTTATTTTTAACAAAGCTCCCACATTATTTCAATTTTTTTAACATACAATCAGAGGTGTTAAAAACAAGTTAGTGAATCACATAATCGTTAGTGCAAACCACAATAGTTTGCGTTAAGTTATGTTCTTTTAAAATCGTTAAAAGCTAGAGAATCGCACTACTGTTGAAGGAATAAAAATATTCAAAAATGAAGACAAACTTGTAGTCCTTCATTAAAAAATTAATAATCTCTAATGTAGGTGGGCAATAATGTTGGAGCTATCAGGGAAGTAAACTATGTACATAACTTCTTCACAATATTGCAAGTAAAACATAAGATCTATTTGATTACCTATTTTGAGTTTTTGTACATATATATTTTATGTATAATTAGAAATATTATTTTAAAAGTTATTCCCTAAAATATATCTTGCTATTTGCTTTTGACGTGTAAGTATAAAAACCACTGATGATCAAAATCTCTTACTAGTAAGCCCACAGTTCTTAGAAGTACGATTGATTAGTAAAAAATTAGCTATGTATTGACAAATTAGCTATGTTTTACATATGATAATTTAATAAAATAATAGTTTCTATACGAAAATGAGACAGCTTTACCAATTAATAGCACAAGTACAGCTGCACGTAGCTGCACTTTCTTTCTGTATAAGCTGCACTTTCTTTCTGTATAAGAAGAATGCCAGAATTTTGTTTACAAGCTTCATAATTCTGAGAAGACTAACATGCTTTGTTGCTCTTCCCACCAAAATAGAACTCAAATTTTTACAGTATTATATTGTTTTCTACCAACAAAATACATATGATGTTTTTGGTGTTGCATTAGCACTAGTTAGCAAAGCTGCCTTGACCCAAAGAAAGTAATCAAAAAATGAACCAGATGGCAATACTAGACTATCTAGTATGTTATTGCACCGTGCGTGCTGTGTAATTGTTATTGAGCTTTCCCATACGAGACTAATTTGTCTGGCATGACATTTATACGTAGTAGTTTTGTATTTATTAGATTGCTTGGCATTTGGTTATTATTGGTTTTGTGCTGCTTATGCGGTTTTAAAGCAGGTTGAAAAATTATGCCTACAAAACATCACTCCCTTCATCACTAACACACACAAGCTGTCACAACAATTGTTCTCGTGTGTGATAGACCATTCGTTAAGTTTTCGTCAATTGGTTTTAGACAGTACTAGAAAAATCTCATTTCTGCCAGGGTGTATTGGTGTCGACAAGGTGGCAGCACTATGGCATGTGGCGGTTGTAGTACGAAAATCAAAAAGTTTTGATTTCGTGGGCAGAGCCATGGTACAATAATATAACAGGTAAAAGCTGAACTATAACAAGCCAACAATAAAAAAAAACCAACTTGCCTTTTTAAATTAAAAATTTTTTTGGGTTGTACATATGTATGTACATCGGGTTTTATTTCAAGTTTTTTCTGAAGAAGGATTTTTTACAATACAAATTTGTTGTGATCAAGAATTATTGATTGAAGAAGACAAGAAAAATAATAATCAAATCTTTAGCAAATCGTCTTGCACGCAATATACTTAATTTTGAAGGCCACTCTCGGTTGTGAAGGAGGGATACCCTTGCCACCATCAGAACGTTCAATAGGTGATTTTACCGATACTGACCGTACAAAATAAAAAATTTTTGTCTAGCATTGGCTGGACTTAATTAATTTTATGTATTTAGTTTTAAGATTTGAATACTTATTGTTAGTTCACTTTGTGAAGATTCAATAAATAAATGAATGGCAAAAAAAAAAAAAATAAAATAAAATAAAAAATTGTAGAATGTTAAAAATATATTTATAAAATATTTTATAAAACTGAAAGAATTTCAGAATTCCAAAGGCTAAAACTGATGGACTATATGTTCGCAAACTTAGAATTCGTCAGAGGCCAATTCAATAGCATCAATTCAAATATAAATTATATACACAGTGGGTAAACGTTCTAAGACTTTAAATCTCTTAGGTGACAGTATTATTATTGTTGTTTAGTGTTGTTGTTGTTGTTGTTATTATTATTATATAAATAAATATAGAATTGATTAAAAATGAATAAATAAAAACACTTTGGTTTTATTTAACTGTGATATTTTTATTTCAATAAAGTTTCTTGTAAGCGTTAACTGCCTGTTCACGGATAATGGAACTGTCTGTTCATTCGCATAATTACATTTAAAGCACGTAATATGTATTTTACTTCCACCTCCTACCAGTAAAATACAGCTGCACATTTTTCGTTTCATACCATCTGTCGAGCAACGTTTTATACTCCGCACTATCTGATTGCTGGCTATTGCAATATTGTAATCGTACTAACCGCTACTTGCACGTAATACTAAAAAGTTCTGTGGGAAAAAGAGATAACGGGAGTACAACACATTCATCACCTATTTAATAGTTTATCGTAAATTTTTATTAGGTTTGGTGATCTAAAATAAAAGGAAAACAAAAATGTTTAAACAAATATGTATCTAAAATTAGCAGCCATGTTCCGAGAAACGCGCGTTCTGAAACCGCAAAGCGTTCTGAAGAACGCTTAATTCATTTCTAGGTGTTCTGAGGAACGTGCGGTGTTTCGAAGTTTTTTCCGAAAAAGTACACATGTGTTTTACATACGTATATATGTATGTAGGTGTGTGTCAGTTATATAAAAGGAAAAAAAATTGACAACAAAAAGACAAGTTTTTTAATATAGTTTTTTTAATTGAAAATGTGTAAAACTCTTTGAACTTTTTATTGAAAGAAAACATTTCAAATTTTAATTGTGATTAATTTTATTGCCTTTTGCAAGTTCAGTTTTAGCAAATTCAATCAGTTCACTTCAATATACACATGCGAGTTGAAGTCGCCAATTTTAAGCGGTCTGCGTTTTCCAGAACACCTATTTGGCGTTTCCAAATCGAAAACGCTAAATTTAAGCGACTAATTTTCTAAACTAATTTTCTATATTAATACTAATTTTCTATATTAAAACTAATTTTCTATATTCATACCAGTTTTTAAACACAGCTTTGCCGTTACATTTGCCGCTAAAATTATGTTACACTTACACACAGACTTATAATGTGTGTATAAGGTGGTGGAAATAAAAAATGTTATTGGATTAGAGTAGATAGAGAGGAAATGTTTGCATATCATAAAAAGTGAATTGCTTTCTGGTTTTTCCTAAAACATAGCTTTTGCTAAACGATAAAAGTGAATATTGAAATAGGTACTGTTAGTAAAAATCTAAACAATTTGTTGTTGTGCATCGCTGGAAAATCTACATGCATAAGTGTACGGTTAAGTTGTGAAGCTGAATTTAAAATGTGTAGAAATTTAACATGCATATTGTGAGAAATGCAAATCGCTTAAATTTAGCGTTTTCGATTCGAAAACGCCAAATAGATGTTCTGAGAGACGTATAACGCAAGAAATATGGTTTTGCGATTTGAAATCGCCAAATAGGTGTTCTCGAAAACGCATATCGCTTAAAATTGGCGACTTCAACTCGCATGTGTATATTGAAGTGAACTGATTGAATTTGCTAAAGCTGAACTTGCAAAATGCAATAATATTATTCACAATTAAAATTTAATATGTTTTATTTTTTATTAAAATAAAAAGTTTAAATCATTTTACACATTTTCATTAAGAAAACTAAATTGAAAAATTTTTCTATTTGTTGTCAAATTTTTTTTCGTTTTATATTTCTACCACATACATGTAGACGTAAGTATGTTTTCGGAAAAAAACTCCTAAAGGCCAGTAAAACGCTCGTTCCTCAGAACACCTAAAAATCAATTAAGCGTTTTTCAAAACGCATTGCTGTTTCAGAACGCGCGTTCTCGGAACATGTTTTTTATTATACCCTTCACAAACATGTAAAGGGTAATAAGTTTGTGATTCGGTTTGTAATTTGTACAGTTTTTATTGGCGACCCTATAAAGTATATATATTCTAAATAAAAATTAATGGAAAAGTCGTTTAAGTGATGTCCGTCTATCCGCTGTTGAAATACCGTTTCTGAGAAAACTATTAGACTTAGAATCTTTTTTCTAAGCTCTGTTACCCCATCGATTCAGGTGTTGGCTATTGAAATTCAGTAATATCGGTTCACATATAGCTGAGATATATTCAAAATTCCGAAACAAAAAACATTTTTTTTTTGCAATTTTGTATGAAAATTTTGGAAAAAAATTGTTTGTTTTACTTCAAACTTTACACACTCATTAGGCATGGTGACTAAAAACCAAAAAAAAAAAAAAAGAAAATCCAGATGTCGTTCCTTATATACCCGAGATATAAAGAAGTCTTCGTAACGTATAACTTTTCGTTTTTTGTCTCTAGCTTAACTGCGACTGTTGGCATGTTTGGAATCAGAAATCAGAAGTCGAAGCCAATGCGAAAGCAATCACACATATCCGCAGTTTTTAAACGCTAGTTCAAGGTAGATCTCTGGAAAAAAATAGGCAAAACAGTTTTTATATAATATATATTTATCTTTATTTGTTAAGATACATTTACATACATACATATGAAATTTAGGAAAATCGTATAAAAGAAAAAATATATATAACATACAAACACACATAATTTTTTTTTTCGTTTTCTTTTGCTTAGGTATTCAAAAGTTTTACAATTCATGGAAATAGAATTTTAAATATATTATATACTTAAAATGTTTTAGTAGTTTTCAGTTGGGAAATTTAATTGTGATAAAATATATTAATATTTTTTTTTGTCTTGCTAGGTTTTTTTTTAATAATTATTACTTCTTGAGTTTTTTTTTTGCATTTCTGGTAATACTATTACTATCATATTATTATTTAAGTAAATGTTTTTGTTTTTTTTTTTTGTTGTAGCCTCTGATTTTTATGTATATGTATATATGCATATGAAAGTATATGTATGTACTTCTGTATTTGACGAATGAGTTTTGCTTTCACCTCTTTTGAATAGGTTAACTTTAGCCAATTTATTTTAAAATATTTTACATATGCATATAAATATTTTTTATATAGTATGTGTTTAATAATTTTATTATTAATGTCTGAATAGTTTGTTTGTTTATAATATTTAGTTATTTTAATATTTACAAAAAATTATTTATAGGTAATCATGTACATATTGTAGCGCCTGTTTTGTGTGTCTCTTTTTTAAAGATGTATAAAATTTTTATTTTCTGTTTTAATATAAAATAATTAATGATTAAGCTTTAATTTTTTTTGTTTTAAATTATTATGATGTCTTAACAATATTTTTTAGTTTTATTTGATAGTTGATGGGTTTTTAACTAGTTTTTTTTTTTTTTTTTTTAATTAATTAATCTTTATCATATTTTTATTATGTACTTCTTTAAAAATTTTCTGGTGGGTCTAATCTGAGAGTTTTGTGTATTTATTTAATATTATAATTTCTATACTGGAAGTGTTTTCTTTTGTTTTTTCTTAAGAATTCTAATATATTTTTTTAGTTCAAAAAAATAAATTTTGTGTTTATAGTAAAATAAAAGTTTTGTATTTTAATTACACACTGACTAGAATTTTTTTCTTTTAGCATTTTATCGGCGCTTTGGTGTATTTACACATAAGAGCTTACTCAATTCATCTAACATTTAATTCGTTTGAAATAAAATTAAAAGGAGTTTTAATATTATGTATAATAAAACAGAACATTCAAAACTTTACGTCAAAGCTGCATACATGAAACGTAGCAATTCTTAAGGCCATTCCTTTCGAAAATTTCGTTAATTGCTTTATATGTAAATGGCACTTAATCATAAAAAATATTTCTGGCTTATTTAATACGTAAAACTTCCATACACAAGTCAATTTATAAGCTCTTAACACACTTGCCGTACTTTTTTTATGAATAATTACCATTATTGTTTGATAAAGAAAAAACTTAATTGATTTAAATAATTCAATATATTCAAAGACACAAAAAACCTAATTAATTTAAATAATTCAATATATTCAAATAAACAAAATGTGCTAAGGTTTTATTTATTTTAATAAATAGCTCTCGCAAAACTTCGCTTACACGAGACAAAACTTTGTCCAGTATCGAGTTTCTGTAATTTTAGTGAGAAGACTACACTTCGAGAACTATGAAACAAAAAATTACCTTGTTTCTCGATGGAACTGCGAACACAGATGTTTTACTTTTTCTCAACTTTGAGAATATTAACTGCCAAAAGTTTTTTACGTTTTATGTACATAGTTGAGTCTATTGGTATTATAATATCAGATATTTTTCTATCAGATAGCAGAGAGAAGTATATCACGCATAGCCTTCCAAATTAGTATTATTGCAATATTATATTAGATATCATAATATTATTTTGTTAATATGTATATATTTAGAAAATCACGATATGAATCGTCAGAAAGCGTAAAAAAATACTAACTGCCTGGCCCGCGATATCATTCGACATCGCTCGCTCGCGCACCTAACTGCACGTCTCCATTCGCAATATATATTTTCGAACATAAGCAATAACGCCGGCAGAATAACAGCAAAAATATGTTCATGTTCAAGCTTATACTCTTAGTGCGGAACACGTATTGTGTATTGGACATATATTTAAAAATTTCGTCCCGAATGGTTTCGTTAGTACGAAAGCGTAAAAATGTACTTACATGTCCAATATACTAATAACAATAATAAAATAATGTAAATTTGGAAACAAAAGTTATTGCTTCAAAATATTAAATTTACTTTATTTATTATAAATTTGATAGTTTAAATTTGCAATAAATAAGTAAAAATATAACAAAATTTTATTAATTTATATTATATTTATAATAAAATAAATATACACTTGATACATAATAATATCGACATATTTATCTTCTTTATTTTTAATTTAAACAAATTTAAAATTATTCCATAACCACAAGCATTTTTTTTATACCCGAACAAGAAATGTTGAAGAAAATACAACTAAATTT
Organism: Thecocarcelia acutangulata; assembly: GCA_914767995.1. Classification (NCBI taxonomy): domain Eukaryota; kingdom Metazoa; phylum Arthropoda; class Insecta; order Diptera; family Tachinidae; genus Thecocarcelia; species Thecocarcelia acutangulata. The sequence continues at coordinate 72,375,058 of OU612095.1, forward strand.
GACAGTTTATGTTGAACATTATTTCTTTAAAAAAGTGTTAACAACTATTTCGCAATATATTTGCAAATAAATGTTTTTTACGGTCCACACGTGTTGGCAATAGAATTTGACAGCTGAGAACATAATTATTTCCAGGTTTATTGCGCGTGGAGACCCCAAGTAACAGTGCGACCACACAGGCAATCTCTTGTGTCTTAATACTAGCAATAATGCCGGCAGAATTACGTCATCAAATTGCTAATGTTCAACGCTGTACTATTAGTTGGCGAACATATAAATATCTTAAAACATAATTTAAGAAGGTTGCGATGTTTTAATTAATTGTAATTGTTTTATTCTTTTAAAAATGAGTGCTTTAAACGCATCAATCTCCGAGCACTCCATTTCTTTTTTTTATGAACTCAAAAATGTAAATAATTACATTTTTTCTGTTGATAAAATCACTTTTTATAATCATTTGTATATTTATTTATATATTGAAGCGTATGTTTGTATGTATGTTCATAAACATCAGTGATGATAAGTGAATTTTGACAGCTTATGTTCAAAGATAATTGCTCAGCAATATCTTCTAGCAATAATTGCTGAACATGTGTTTGAACACATATTCGTGCGATCCACACGCAAATATCTTGTGTCGGCAATCGATTTTGGCAGTTGCCACGGCAATAATTGCCAATCAGATTGCCCGTGCGGACAGGTATGTTCAAAAATAAATATTGTGAATGGAGACGTGCAGTAAGCTGTCTTCACTGGCAATAACACAAATTTGCCGATTGCTGCAATAAATGTCAACATATTTATTGCTAATGTAGACGGGGGTAACAATGCACGTATTTCTTATCAGCATCTTTTGACAGTTGAAGTTAAAAACTCGTCATTTACACAAACAAATTAAATTCGCCAATACCTTTATCTAATAATAAATTCGTCTTGAATCACACTTTAGGTGCTTTCAGGCTAATTAACCGATGGCTGCATTTCAACAAAATTTACTAAAATCTCAAGCATTATTCTTGAATTGTATTACTTTGCCTTTGTAAATGTTGTACACCTTCAGTAGATAATCAAAGTCTCAAAGTGATGCAAAAAAAAAAAAAAAAAAAAAATAAAGCACAGAACATGATAAAAAAAACAAGGTAGCCGCTTCGCTACAATAGTACAACAATAAAAAAAAACAACGGGTATTTTGTTTGTATAAAAGGCGAATTCACACTTCAGCTGTCAAAAGTAGTTGATAAAGAACATGTGCAAAATTTAAATGGCGCCGAAAAAGGTAAACAAAATTTGACAGAGAATTCGCCTGAATTAACCGATGCATCCACCTAATGATGAATTCGTCTTGGCACAGAGTATAAACGCCATGCTAAAAGTGACTTTTGTCAAAGGTCAATATTAGATGATAGCAAATTGTGTTAAAAACACTTCTATCTTGTTTATTGTGTACTAAGCAAGGCGAATTTATACAGGTGAATGCAAGCGGGAAGGCGAATTCAGTACTATGTATTTTGTTATTGCAAAACATATCGTGAATGTCGAAATCTAAATTCGCCTAAAATTGTTCAGCTGGGAAAAAATTTTATATAAACTTTTATAATTGTTTGTAATTAAAATCACAGATTATATTAGTTTTTCACTTTTAAATTCACACAAATTTCTTGAAATTGCACTAAATCATACAAAAAAATCTTCAGCTTAAAATGGCGCGAAAATGTTTGTAAACAAAAGAAGAAAAAAATTGACAGTCTCATTGGAAAAAACGCGAGAAACAAAAAATAATCACCTGAGCTGTCAAGTTCACCTAGTAATGAATTCGCCTTGGTACTAGCTTTTGAATGTAAACAAACAAAACACATAACACGTAATAAATAACGAATTTGAAGAAACAGTTTTTATTTTATACTAAACGAAAATTTGTTGTTGTATTTGAATGGCGAAAAACGTTCTATTGGTTACCGAGGCGAATTCATTATTAGGTGGATGCATCGGCGAATTTAGTTGAATTTCTCATCAGTTCGCCTTTACTCGTTTTGCCAAATTTGATCAAGCTCTTCTCTTCACACCCACACGATAAAAGCAATTTACTAAAAATGCACGTGTTTGCTATCAGAAACTTTTGACAGTTGAGGTTAAAAATTCGACATTTACATAAACAAAAAGCCTACTGCTTTTTTTTAGTGTTGTGATTGTTGTAGGGAAGCAGTTGCCTTGTTTTTGTATCACGGTTGGTTACGAATTAAAGCACAAACCGCGGAGAGTAAAAATGAGTGAAGTGTATAGAGTTTTTATGCTTATTAGTTATCTCTTTTTCTTTGCTTTTCACCTCTGTTATACTTTGTGATGTAAACTTATAAATACAATTCAGGACTTTTTGGACTGGTTTAGAAAATTAAGATTTACCGATCGTTTGGCAACTTTGCATTCAGATTTCTCTGCTACTGAATACAAAATTCTTGCTAAGATTTTCTTCATTCGAATTTTTGCAGATCTAAATATTTAGACGGTAATAACCTTGGTATTTTTAACAGTACTTATCAAATAGCGTAATTTAGTCCAAAGCAGAAAACGAACGCAGGCGATGATTCTTTTTAACATTTAACACTGTGCAAACATTACAGAGAAATGCTGGAATATTATGAGCGGTAGAAACGATCAAATAAAATCGTCAATCAGTGCACATTTGCGAGCGTTCGTATGGCTTGCCGTTTTAAAAGAGATGTAAAAGTAAAAACGTCAATCACCATTTAAATTTTGACAAAAAACTTAATATTTTTCTTTTGCAAACATTGTCATGACTGCAAACACAAACCGAAGGAAAGTTTTTTGTCAATCACAACTGGAGACGATCAAATAATTAGCCGTCAAAAAAAAAAAAAAAAAAGAAAAATTAAAACTTTTTGATTTTCACCAACTATGAAAAACATAACTGCCCTCACACAACTATGTGATTGACGAGATCATTTGATCGTATTCATGGCACTTTAGGTTTTTTGATATCTAGCATATTGTTTGTAGGCGCATTAGAATATGAGTTAAATGTTCTCTTTTAGTATAAAAAATATGTATTTTTTGAACGTCACTTAAAATAAATAAATTTAATAAGTTAAGTAATCATAAATAAATTAATTTAACAAACTTTTTCCAAAATTTTCATTTACGTTTTTACTATATCTACTATTCTTTTGATTCTAAAATCCTATTGAATTTTTTTTATATACTTTTTACAATTTGACAGTATTTTGAATTTTGTTATTTGTTTTACAAAATTTTTTCTTTTTGACTTTTTTCTGTTAAATTTTAATTCATAACGTTAAAAAATGTTTTAAGCCAATAATTTTCTTAGAAAAATAACTTTTTGTTTTCTTTTTTTTGTTTTGTATTTTAATAAGTAGAAAAACATTCATCATAAGTATGAAAAATTCGTTATTAAATTTTTTTTTTAAATAAATGTTTACTCGTTTTTGTTTAACATTATTAATTTTAAGTTAAAGTTTAAGCGTTTTAATGGTTTTATTTATTTGCTTTCTTTTTAAAGACTATTAATTTTTGTTACATCTATGTTTTATTTTGTACAAAAATAAACACATAATATTTTTATTGATTTAATTTTTATACAGTCAAGTAAGAAATTGAATAAAACTACACTGAGAATTTATATTTCATTTTAGTTTTATATGTAAAAAATGTGTGGAAATAAAACATTTTCATTTGGTATGTATACTGTGTGTATGTATTATGGCATTTTTGTGTATTTAGGATTAGTTTACAAATGTATATACATAAGGTTAATGATTTACAAAAGGTTTCATCTATGTATATGTTTATGAAATATTTTATTAAAAATATTTTACGTATTTTTTACAAAACTATAAACAAATTTAAGTTAAACAAAATTGACTGATTTTAAGTTTGAAATCTGGATGAAATTAAAATACAAATCTAAAATTATTATTAAGACTATGTACTTCATGTAATTTATTTCCATTGCTCTGTTTATGAAGGTATGAAATTAGTTTTATCGAATTCTTCCATTTTTATTCTTTCCAAAGAAATTCGATTTTAAGATTTGAAATTAGTAATGACATCAAGTTTTTGACTTTTTACAATCTCAGAAAGTAGTATAAATAAAAGTATCGGGTGGTTAAATTTCAAGGGCCGATGTTGAATGTGAACCACACCTAAACGCCAAGTTTTTTTCCGAATTTTATTTGACATTTCTCTATTTCAGACTTACTCAATTTGAACCATGGAAAGATACACAATCCAACAACGTGTTAAAGTTATCTAGACTTATTATGAAAATGATGATCAATTTTCGAAGAAAATCATCTTCAGTGATGAGGCACATTTTCACCTCAGTGGATTCGTCAATAAACAGAATTGCCGCATTTGGGCGAATGAGAATCCAAGAGTGACTGTCGAGAAACCAATGCACCCACAAAGAGTGACTGTTTGGTGCGGTTTATGTGCTGGCGGCATCATCGGACCGTATTTTTTCCGAAATGTGGCCGGTCAGGCAGTTACTGTGAATGGTGTTCGCTATCGTGAGATGATAACGAACTTTTTATGGCCCGAATTGGAAGATATGGATGTAGACGATATGTGGTTTCAGCAGGACTGTGCCACTTGCCACACAGCTAACGAAACAATTGCTCTTTTGCGCAACAAATTCAATGGCCGTGTTATCTCACGTAATGGCGATGTCAATTGGCCGCCAAGATCATGTGATTTGACACCGTTGGACATTTTTCTTTGGGGTTATTTGAAAGAAAAGGTGTATGTCGATAGTCCAGCAACAATTCAACAGCTAAAGGATGAGATAATTCGGCACATTAACGGCATAGAACCTCCATTATGCCTCAGGGTCATCGAAAATTTGGACCATCGGATGGAGGTGTGCCGCCGTGGTCGCGGCGCCCATTTGGCCGATATTTTGTTCCATACATAATTGAATGATACCAATATATCATAATAAAATAAAATTACAATAATTTCCTAAATAGTTTGTGTTTTATTCAAAATCAACATCGGCCCTTGAAATTTAACCACCCTTTATTATAGTTACAACGTACGTACTAATATCTTACACCGGACAAAAATATAGTAGATTTGGTTTTTAAATTACCAAATGAGTAAAGCTGAAGAAACTGTTATTAAAAATTTGTATTCAGAAAACACATTTATTTATGATAATCATAATTCGGTTGGGATGTTGCGACTAATCAGTCGAATGCAACCGAGCGACTTTAAACTCGTAAGCAAAACACCATTTAAAATCGCAGCAAACAGTAAATGGAAAAGAAAATGTTAATTGCATTTTTTTTTTAAATTTATAATTACATGTGTAAATTCTTTTTTTTTTTTGAGGTCAACAGTAACAAAAATTAGTTTTACACAAAAGAATATATTGGCGAACCAATTATGGGAAGAGCTAGCATTAAATGCGTCTACCTACAAAGGACTCAAATACATGGCGCAATGTAAGCTAATGATATATGTATGTATGTAAATACACAGGCGTATGTTGACTAAATGCAATATGTGAAGTAAAAAATTTCTTTCAATAAATCCTCGCTAAAAAACCGACGGTGGACCATTTAACCTTTCACAGGCTGAAGAACAGATAGTTGCTGCAGCAGGCCTTGAAGTTATTGTTGATGAGTTGAAAAATGTAAAAGCTTTTGGCTCGATTTTGCCATCAGAAGTGCAAGACATTACACAACTCAACGATTCTAAAGGATGTTTTAGTGTATCTACGACCTCACAGGAAACAAATAATGAGTTTCTTCTTTCATATGGTGACAACATCGATCCCTTAATAGTAATTGATGATGGGGTAGAAGAAAAAATTTTCCAACAGCACCTATGTGAGAAGAGCTTCCAAAAATAAAAACTATAAAAATATTTGTGATGAAAAGAAATTTATAGTTTTCTTTTTTAGCTAAATTTGCTTTAAGTGTTTCCTTTTGAATTGAAATGTTATATATATTTTTTACTAATTTCTTTATTAAGAAATAAAAAACGAACTTGTTGTTTTTAAATGTAATAATTATGATCCATTTTTGTATTATTTAATTTGCTAAAGAAAAATTATACATTTTCCAACTTTGAGTTGGTGCAAAAATATGGGTTTTGTTCACAATTTTACTAGTGTTCTAAAACACATTTTTTGACCATTTTCCAACACTAAGACAAAAACTCGACTCGTTTCCCAACGAATAACATCATTAGAAAATTATACGATATCGAAATCGTTTTCTATTCACAAGTAATTTCGATCGCGAATGCCAGAATTAGCCCCCTGATTTGCTTCCAAGAAGATTTTAAGGTAAATGCAAAATAGCACAAAGATGCAAGAATTTCAAAAACATCCTAAAAATATAATCATAGAAACTAAAACTAACAACTCCATAGCATATTTAGATACCAAATTATATTGAATAGATAAGAATATAATCTTTAATATATGGTACAAAAGACACAGCCTCGAGGATAATAAAAGCTTTCAATTCAACATAACCCTAAAAATCAAATAATAAACACAACAACAAATTTTATCACAATAAGCTATCAATAAATCAATTCTATAAAGACAAAATAAATCACGGAATCACCAATATTTTAAGAAAACAACAATTTTCTAAACAGTTTTTTAAAGCATAAAGAAAATAAACGTTAATTATAATTATAAAGATATTAAAAATACGAAACACAAACATCTCTGGGCTAACTAATAAAAAAGTATAATGCTGGGTATAAACGACTCTTCATTTCGCACTTAAGCTACGCCTATGAAAATCAAAACTTTTTGATTTTCGTGCTACAAAGGATACTTCAGTCCATTCAGGCCATTAGCACGCACTAGGTGGTTGTGCGCAGCGAATAACTCGACATATTGGCCTTCTGGAGTTGTATGACTCGAATGACGGAGCCAGGATGAGTTCTGAACATTGAAATCACCAGCAATAACATAACGATTTCACTGCTCGGACAATCTTCCAGGATCTTCGATATCGAGTCGGAAAGAGCACCGAAACCAGAGAAAGTGGTATGCCTCCCCGCGTTTGGACTTCTGTAAAGAAACCCGAAGTGCAAGAGGTGTGACCTGATTTTGAATTTAACCCAAAGACAGGTAAATTCGGCTGGCATTGGAACATAACTTCATTGCAAATGTACATTACAAGCCCCCGATGGAAATTAAACAGAGATACAAGTTGGTACTCAGGTATATGAAAATCCTATGGATCAGCATTTTCAGATACCTGGGTTTCACATAAGGCGAAAATATCCGGCCGATGGAGACACGTGTGAGCATAAACACAGAAGAAATTCGCTCTCAGCCCACGTATATTAGAAAAGTCAATTGTAAACTTTCCTGTCATTACGATGGAAAATCAATGACCAAATGTTAATTGTTAATTAATGTTGCTGAGCTGGCGAAGCTGGAATTAATTGTCGCTTGAATGACTTTATAGCATCCAGTGTTATACCTTCAATACTATAAAGTAAACGACAATTAAACCGACACCTCCCCAACACAGCAAAACAATTGTTATGTTTTTTTATTTTTAAGATGATAAAGAGGAGGGATTCAATGAGTGAAGGCCATAAAAGCCCTGATCCGGACGTTTGTTCATTATTAACTGGAATTTAATATTATTATTATATATTTTTATTTTTGTATTTTGAGTGGTTTGTTTTGTTAAGTGTTACAAAAATGAGTGAGAATTGGTACATTGCGGCAATCGTGGGATCCTGTCTTTTTTTGATCTAAACGAGGGAAAACATTTTATTTATTGTTTACGAATTTAAGCACATTACCCGGAGAGTACAAATGAGTGAAATGCACTGAATTTAGATGTTTATTAGTTATCTCTTTTGTTTCTCCTATAATTTCTGTTCTACTTCGTGTTATACACAGTAAAAATTATAGTAAAAATAAAATCAACAAAATTTTTGTTTGAAAAAATAATTTGTATACATATACACAAACATCAAGAAATAACCTTGGATATCGTATTTTGTTGTTGTTTAAAAAAATAGTTGTTTTCGATCAATAATCATTTTTACTAAAGTTTTGTTTGAATCCACGAATTCCTTTACAGGTTCGCATTCAAACAATTTATTAATTGATTTAACGAATTTCGTTATTGAACACGAAAATTTTCTTTTTCTGTGTACAGTGGTGGACATGAAATTAAAACATATATACGATTTTTCATTCTTTCGATATTTTATATGATCTATTGTTATTTCAGTGGAACTTTTCCACTGCAAAGATACGTTCGATATCTTTGTCATTTGGTTATTTCTTTACATTCATTTTTTGTTCGGTTCTCTTAAAAAAAATAAGCCATTATTTAGTGAAAAATATGCTTTTTAAGTGGACACATAATTAAAATATTTTCAGTTCTGCTATTTAAATAAAGAATATATAATTTAATTTTGTTGCGAAAAATTTTTGATAGGATTGTTTTAAATGATATCCGTAAAATTGTACAAAAAAATTAGCCACGAGGTGTGGGAAAAAAGCCAATTTCCAACGAAAAAGAGAGGAAGGTAATCATTAGATTAATGAGGCTCCGAGAAGACGGTGAATGAATTCTTCGGTTGCTTATTTGCTCTAGAGGATAAATAATAATATAATACAATGAACCATTTTGATAAATTTGGGAACTCTAATAATGTATCCAGATCCCCCAAATCACGTAAAACCACAGCCAGAGATGATAGAATAGTCGTAAGTGCCTCTTAAGCTGACCGATTTGAAAGCTCTAAACAGCTAAAAGTTGAATTAGAGCCATCATATCGCTCCTTTATTGCATTACGAGTTAACAATGCAGATGCATTGTTTACAGCACTAACTTTTGTATTGTGCCAAAATTTTATTTAAATTACCTTTAAAATAGTTCCTTTAGGTGATATTTTCTACAAAATTTTTCTAAGATTTGTATGGAAACTTAAAATTTGAAATGTGTTTTTCTCGAAACTAGCTTTTTTGCGTTATGACTATGTCGCAATAAAGAAGCGATATGGTATCCATATATCATCTAGAACTATTCAACGTAGGCTTAACGAAAGTGAATTACGTGAATGCAGCGCACAAAAAAAAACTTTCGTCTTCAAAAAAAAAAAAAAAAAAAAAAAAAATTAAAGCCGGATTGTATTTTGTCAGAAAAAACATTAAGAAACCAACTGAAAATGGAAATATATTTTATGGAGTGACAAAATCCAATTTTTTCCAGTGGGGACTAGAAAGAAAATGTTATGAACGGCGTCTAGTTAACCAACAACAAAATCTCAGATATACCATCAAAACTATAAATTAATTTACTATCAAAAATGTTTTAATTATGTGGCCACCACTGTATATGTCAAAGCGGACTTAATACGTTTCTTCTCAGATTGTAACGTCATCCCAGAGTATAAACGTCATATCAATGTAAGCAGAATAACAGAAAATCAATTGTTTTATTAGAGTCGTTGTCATTTCCAAAGTATTTACCTTTAGTTTTGTTCACTGTGCAAACACAAAAAAGAGAATTTTAATGGTTTGTGTTGTTGGAAGCGGAAACAAAAATTTAATTTATTGTCCATGTTGGTCAAATGCCATCACAAGCCAATACAAATGCAGCCCTAGATGGTTTGGAATACGTAGAATAGTTAACTCTTGAATGAGCTAAACTACGTTATCTAGCGGGAAATCATGCACATGGCGTACCCTGTAGTTCTATCACTCTTGGTTTGAAGAAATACTTTTAAAATTAACCGTTTATTTTGATTCGTTACATATATCTCTCATATCATAGATATCTTTCTCATAAAATTCAATGAAAACTTTAAGACTGGCCTGCTAGTGTGAAATGCCTTTTACTTCTCTCTACTACAGAGAATAAAATAACCGCTCTCTCACGGAATATTCTTGGATAACAAATCACAATAGAATATCGTAATGGAAGAAAAAAGAAAATTTGGTGTTTTCCAAACAAGACCATTTTAGTTTTAATTAAATAATATTATAACTATAAAAGAATAAAGAGTTAAAAATAGTTTTTACTAAGAAAATGATTGATGAGACGATATTTGTTTTGTTTTTTTTAGAATAATATAAAATTTATTTTACAACAACAAAATTTTAAAGTAATTTTTTCCTATTAATTGATAAGTTTACACACATATGTATAAATACATGTAAAAAATAAAATAGTTATTTTTATTTTCTATAAAATTTTTAATACCGATAAAATGTTATTTTTAGATAAAAAAATTTCCAATTAGAAAAGTATGAAAAATTATTTTGTATTTTTTGTTTTAATCTAATTTTTTGTAGTTAACAGTGTATATAATTTCACTTTTCGATTATAATAATTGTAATAAATTTTAAATATAAATATTATTGTATTCATTGATATGCAAGTAATTGTTTTTTTTTTCTTTTTCTATGTTTGCTAATTTATTAGTTTAGTTTTTAATGGAAAAATATTAAATTGAATAATAAACTAAAGAAAAGATACTCTCTTATAAAATGAGCTGTCAGCCGCTCTTTGCAGATTATTTAAATCAATTGCTGAATTTACAGTTATCCAGCAGTATCGTGTAAATCTGGAGACGACTTGCAAATACCTATATGTCATTCGCAAGGCGAATTCATTTTAACAGGTGGAACTGGTAAAACAAATCAAGGCGAATTCATCTTACCAGGTGAAACTGAAAAAACAGATGTTCTACTTTTTTTGCTATTTGTAAAACATCAAGTGTCAAAAGTTGTTTTCCGTTTGCTGAAATACATGCAAATCTGCAAATAAAGTGTATTTATTTATGTATGTATACACTAAAAGCATGTTCTTTTTGCATTGTTGTCTTTATTGCAATCCTAGTTTCACCTGGTAAACTGAATTCGCCTTGCAACAAATGTGCTACTTTTTTTCGACATGTCAAGTGTCAAAACTTGTTGCCATTTTACATACATACGTATGTGTACATATATACATACTTCCTGTAAAAATTTTTGACAGAAAGAAACAATAAAACCCCATGTTTGCTTTTGCCAACATGCATTATTGTAATCTCAGTTACACCTGGCAATATGAATTCGCCTTGTATAATTTCTTAGAACAAAAAGAATTGTATGTAATTTAGTTTTATTTTGAGTGTTTTTTTCTTTGAAATTGTCTTTAAAGTTACAAGCTTACACTATACAACTAAGCTCGGTAGTTCGATCATATTTTAGCATAAATAGTAGAACTGTTTTTGAACAAAATTATTCTAATAGTAATTGAATTGAAAAATGTGTTTACGCTATTTTGACGTAATATTTTGAAACATACATTAAAATGACGATTGACGTTTTTCCTTACCTTGCATCTACACGTAGCAATATTTATTGCCGCAATTGTTAAATTTGATGGCGTCCATAAAACTTGAGATGTTACTATATGTAGTATTATATTGCGCAATGATTGTTCATTGCTTGAGTAATTATTGCTAAGCAATTACCTGCCATTTCTAATTGTTCAATCACAGGCGAGAACAATTGTTCTGCAGCTTGTAGGCGGACGGGGTGAAGGAGGTGATATTTTGTCAGCATAACCCAGTGGCGAAAGGAAGGAGTAAACAGGCCTGCTAGAAGGCTTTATTTGGCAGACACAAGATCTTGCTACTGCATTCCATACTCATATATTTTTTACACACATTGTTCTAGCCAGCCAAGGTCTTCCCCGTTCCTTTCCTGAGAAGGCCTGATAGAAGGTGTTCTTAGTATACTTTCGTTAGAATATTTTCTTTCTATATTTATATTTTATATTTTCTTAGCGACCTTTTAGTCACTTTTTTAATTTTTAACACAAAAATGTAACAAAAATACACAATGCGACCGACCTCTAACGCATTTTAAGCAAAACTATTTTAAATGTATTGAATTTTTTGATGAACTTTTATAATTTTTTAAATTAAATTTTTGGTTTGTACATTTGTACAACGGGTTATAGTTCAGGTTTTTTCTTTCTTAAGTTTTTTTCTTAAGAAAGATTTTTTACAATACAAAACTGCTGTGATCAATAATTTTGATTGAAGAAGACAAGAAAAATAATAATCAAATCTTTAGCTATTTTAAGTTTACATCTTTTTTATTTTTCTCTTTCTACATTTGCCAGTTTTTGTGTTTGCCGTTTTTCTTCGGAAATTTTATTTAAACGGTTCATCAATTTTTGTACGTTTGTACTATGTAGTACGCGTACAAAAATGTAGTATCTTTATACGTAAGGCATTTTATAAGGCCTTCCTGAGAAGGCAAGCGAGAATGAGTATTGCATCAAAAAAATGTGTAAGAAGGCCTTACAGAAGGCCACATAAATGAAGGACTACAAAAGTTTGCCACTGGGATATTTTCAACCAACTTTATAACCACACAAGCAGCACAAAACCAATACAAACACAAGTCAAGCCATGAAATGTATACAAAAACACTAATCATATAAAATGCTGTGTATACGGCAGATAAATTAGTCTCGTATGTGATGAAAAGAATAAACATTGTTCGGACTAATCAAGGCGACTTTATACAGGTGAGTGCAAGCGGAAAAGCGAATTCAGTACAATGTATTTTGTTATTGTAAGACACATCGTGAATGTCATAATCTAAATTCGCCTAAGATTGCTCAGCAGAGAAAATATTTTATATAAACGTTAAATATAAGCTTTTATAATTGTTTGTAATTAAAATCACAGATTATATTAGTTTTTCACTTTTAAATTCACACTAATTTCTTGAAATTGCACTAAATCATGCAAAAAAACCTTCAGATTAAAATGGCGCGAAAAAGTTTGTAAGCAAAATTTGACAGTCTCATTGGAAAAAACGCGAGAAGCAAAAAATAATCACCTGTGCTGTTAAGTTCACCTGGTAATGAATTCGCCTTGGACTAAACACAACAAACATAGTGTTGTCCCAAGGCGAATTATTTATTAGGTGGATGCATCGGCGAATTCAGGCGAATTCGCTTAATATGGCGGCACTTCCTCTGTCAAGTCTTGTTTACCCTTTTCGGCGCCACTTAAATTTTTGTACATGTACTTTATCAACTACTTTTGACAGCTGAAGTGTGAATTCGCCTTTTACACAAACAAAATACCTGTTGTTTTTTTTATTGTTGTTTTGTTGTAGCGAAGCGGCTACCTTGTTTTTTGTATCATGGTGTTGTCCATACATGTTTCCATGCTGAAAAAAATTGTATTTGTGAAGAAGCAATATTACGTGTACTCCACATACGGCAATTACTTGTAGCAAACGGTGTACTGTTATTCTGCTTACGTTTTTGCTTGAGCTTAGCAATAAAAATTGATACGTGGAGACGCTAGGTTACAAAAGCGGTAGTATTATGACGTTTGTCTGGAAACACTTTACTTAGTATCCACACCTGCGATAATATCTGAGATGAGAACGTCAAATTCAATCGCATATAAAATTCTGTTACGTGTAGACTTAAAATCAGTGTTATCGCAGTCTTGTAATAATTTTTATGAGAGCGTTCTTATGAGAAATCCCATGGCAACGATCTTATAATAAGAGCTGTCAAAAAAGCGATTGTGTGTGCGTTTGTTTACAAAAAGACGCCAATGCAATTGTACCGATTATTAATTTTGCAAAATATCTTTTAAAAAACCATTTTATATGGAATATAATTTGTTTGAATGCATTAAATATATACTATAAGTGATTACTTTTGTAAAAAATAGGCGCATATACGAAATTCAGATAAGATTTTTTTCATCGCAAAGATGTGGTTTCTTCTCGGCTTTGATTGATTTAAGAATTCTTATAAGATTAACAACAAGACGTATACTCCTTGTCAGATATGAAGATGGACATAGAGAAATTCTCTCTCTTATTCTGCCGACGTTTTCTCAGATATTATGTCAGAGCTAATCGCAGTTGTAGACACTAGGTTAAGACAAAGAGTTTATCTTCGTGTTCATGTGAAAGGAAAAATCTCTAAATGTACAATTAGTGCTGAAATTTATAACAAAATAATTGATAATTGTTTTGACTTATGCTTTCAAATAAAAAATATACAACTTTGGAAATTTAGTTCCAAGTTGTATTAACGTCCAAAGGCTGGCAGCGTTAGAACAAAATTACAACAAAAACAGGCATGTAGTGAGCTGTTCTTGTCAATAATATTTGAAACTTTTTTCTCAATTATAAAAGTACTTTTTCACAATCATAAACTATTTTTATTTAAATTACTTTTAAATATATGAAGCTGGTTCAAAAAATTATGCCCACAAAATATTACTCTCTTCACCCTTTTCGCCCACAAGCTATCAGAACAATTGTTCTTGTGTGTGATAGATTGTTTTCAAAGGCTATTCGGATAACACTAAATGTTATACGCATTCATCAATTGACAAAAACGGAGCAAGGCGACGAGTGTTTCGAGTTAAAATACATGTCAAGGTGTATTAACGTATAAAAGGTGGCAACACCACGTGAACGCTTGATGTCAAACGTATTGTTTACATTTTTTAAAGTGAATTTTGTAGTAGTTTATTCTGATTTAAAGATTTAAAAATAATTTTGTGATAATAAAAATAATTTAAATAAAAGTAATTGATAAGTAGAAGACTGTTGTATTGTTGTAACTTTGCTGCGTTAACACACCTTGATTCATGAATTCAGTCCGAATACCAGTAGTGGAAAAATATGTGACCGTTTTTCTTTTAATTTTTGTGATTCTACCCATGAAAATAACTATTGATTAAACAACCCGTTTAAATTATTATTAAAATATTGAAAAATAACACAAACAAAATGAAATGTTATGAAAATAAAAACCTATATTCAAATAATTCCCTCCTTTTTTGGTTCAATTTCATAAAAGTTATAAAATAATATATTAATGTTTTAGTTTATACATAAATTATAAATTTCTGGTGAAAATGAATTTAATATACTTAAGTATAAATGTAAGTATTTTTTGTAATCGTTTATAAAAATATAAATTCAAATATACAATATCTTTATATATTTTGTTGATTAAATATAATTTTAAATTGCTTATCAGGTTTGTTGGAAGTTAAATATGTCTGTATATGCCTTATATATACTTCTTAAAATGTTTTCTTAGATATTTGGACTATTTTTCTATCTTTTACAAATTAACACTTTTTTCTATTTTGAGTTCCAACATTTATTAAAGTTTTTTTTTTAACAGAATTTTTTTCCCCATACGATTATATTTATTGTTTTTTTTTTTTAACTACAAATTAATGAAGTATAAAAGTACAAAATTTTATGTTTTATTAAATTTATTTTTATTTACTACATTATTATTTTGGTTTTTTTAATAGTTTTAAAAATATATTTAAACGATGTATTATCGAAAGGTACATAAACATTTTCCAGGGGAATTTTGTTCCACTTAACTAATACCAAAATAAAAACTCAAAGTGTAATATACACACATATGTAAACACATACACATGTACATATTTATGTACGGTGAAAAAATACTACACGAATAACAAGGATTCAGCATACAATTCAAATAAAACAGTAAATTCCCTTTAGCAAATTATTACTGTTGTGTTGCCAAAATCTGTCATTATGCCATGAAATTTGCTTAAAGAGTGGTCTCCACCTGACACTAATATTAACTTCAAGTTAAATTTAAGTGTGGACCGCTCATGCTGAAGTTTGGTTAAAATTTTAACTTGGTTGTCACACTTGTCATTAAAACACTAAAGTGTGGTCTCCACCTGGCATTAAAACACTAACTTTAACGCTAACTTCAAGTTAAATTTAAGTGTGGACCGCTCATGCTGAAGTTTGGTGAAAATTTTAACTTGGTTGTCACACTTGTCATTAAAACACTAAAGTGCGGTCTCCACCTAACATGAAAACACTAACTTTAACGCTAACTTCAAGTTAAAGTTAAGTGTGGACCGCTCATGTTGAAGTTTGGCTAAAGTCATAACTTGGTTGTTAAAACATTTCATTTGGAAACTCTGTTATAACTTAAATTGACAACAGCGTGCTATTTGTAGTTATTTTTTTGCCATTTCTATGTGTTTTACTATGAGAAGTTATAACTCTAACATCACTACATGTACTCCGCTTTTAGCAGGCAGATACAAGTATTTAAACGGAACAGCCAAATACTGTTACTTTCAGTCAGCTGTTTTCTTGTTGTCTTGACACTGCTGTTAAGACGGCAGCTTTAAAAGCTCTATTTTAACAGAAATAGAAGTTTTAGTATGAAAAAAGTTTTAAATTTAAAGAAATTACCAAAAAAAAAAGTTTTCAATATCTTATTTTAGATTGTAAATTTTGCAATAAAAATAATTTTTTTTCACAAACTGTGAAAAAGGGTATAAAAGGTGATTTAGTTGATGGAATTAAAATAATACATACATACATATGTATGTGTACCCCACCATATTACTATCAGACGTTCAAAGGTATGTTTAGACATCCTGTTAGTCTTAAGGCACCCACAGACGATATATTGTTACGTCTGTTTTTTAAAATGTAATTTCTCATTTATTATTTTTGTCTGTCAAAATTTTTCATTTTTACAGACGGTTTTTCAAATTTGCTCACAAACGTACATGTACTACATTTACATCTGACACTGTCTACGCTTTTTATTATTATCGCCAAGAATATCTATGCCGTGGATTATTATTTTATGTTTTTGTGTTAAAAAAATGTTTTTTATTTAAAAAATACTTCAAACACAACAAAAAAACTTGTCGCATGAAAATCGTTGCATGTAACTTGGAGTTTAGAAAATCGTATAGCGCTTAGAAAATTTGAAACGCGTAACGCGTATAACGCGTGGTATGGACTTTCAGCTTAACAGGCAGTTTACCAATTTCGAATGAAAATGAATGCGAAAGAAAGCTAGTCACTCACATTCGAATCAATTTGGGTTTGTCTATCTCACTATTATTCGTTTGCCTATTCTTATTGAGTTTTGACGTATCGTTCGCATAAAAAAAAAGTTAGGCGAACCCACATCAATTTTCTTTCGCTTAGTTTGCGAACGCAAGCACGCTGTCGAGATTGATGGCTGTAAATTTAAAATTATAACAACTCGGTATTTATAGTTGTTTTTAGCTATTTTTATTTTTTTACGATGGGAAGTTATAACTCTTTCACATATCTACATATATATGTCTTAACATGCATGTTTTAACTGCGGTTCAAGTTAGCTTTATATTGCTTGTAAAGGGCTAAATAAACTACGCAAGCCGCTTGGCAAACACGTGCTTTGCGCTTGCACATAAATCATATATACAAAGGCAAACACAAATTAATCCTTTATTTTTGTTTGCCCTCGTCTATACTATGAAACATTGGCTGCAAAACTTTCGAGTTTGGTGATGTTGCAGGAAAAGGGAACCGAAACATGCACTTTGCTTCATGTACATGCTGTTCTTGTTGAGTTTATACAACTACTTTTGACATTTATTTTTATTTAATATCTTTATTTGCTCGAATTACAAATTTATAAAATAAAAATAGTTTTCTTGATGTTAAAAATCAAATATTATTAAATGATATTAAAAATAAAATAATAAAAAAAATAAAACATAAACAAATTAATGTGAAAATTGTAATTATGTAATTAATGTATTTAATTTCAGACAAAGAAAATATTTTCATTTTGCCAAAAACTGTCAAAAACTAAACAGACGAAGAAGAAGGAAGGAAGATATTTCAAATAATGCAAACTGTAAACAAAAACTTCAATGTGAACACGAATGCAGTTTCAAAAGAAAATTTACAAATGTTTCATAGTATGGATGGGGAATTTTCAAGGTGCTAGAGCACACGAAAACAATTTTTGTTTTTTTTCAACACACACCAGACTAATTTATCTGCCGTAACATATTTACCCACTAGGGTGACCGCAAAAAATCAATGTCGGAATCTTGTTAGTCTTAACCCCACAAAACGAGTCCCCTTTCCAGATATTGGGATAGCCAAAATTTGAGCCCTATTAAACGACAGTAACACGTGCCGCTCGTCGCTCAAAATTTGAAAAAAACTAATTTTTTGGCCAAAAAGTTGACGTATTGAGCCATAACTCGGGAACAGTAAATAATAAAAACACGCACGATATCACAAAAGATAGCTTATTTTGTTCTTCAAAATTTATGTTTTGAAGAAAATTGTTGTAACTCTGAGTCAAACCCAGTTACGGCAGCCTTTAGCTCCGAAAACGTGACCTGGTGTCACCAGGAGCATACTTCATATATTATGTTATTATGTGATAAATTTTGAATTTTTTTGGTATATTTTTGAGTTTAAAGTAGAAATGTAATAAAAAACGCAAGTAATACAGTTAAATTCAAGAACATTTTTATTTTAATATATAAAAATCAGGGATATATTCGATAATAATTCATAGTTATCCAAAGTGGTAGCTCTGGATATCTCCAAAGCGTTTGACAGAGTGTGGCATGCTGCACTACTGGCAAAACTTACTGCTTTTGGTGTCGGTAATGACTTTTCGCGATTTATATCGAGCTTTCTTAGAGACCGCACTATACGAGTTGTTATAGATGGGGTCTCATCAAACGAGTTCAAGACTAATTCAGGGGTACCGCAAGGCTCCGTTCTCTCTCCTACCCTATTTCTTATCTTCCTCAACGACCTGCTCTATCAAACTTCCAATCCTATCCACTGGAATGATCACATTTTTCACGTCTCTAAAGAAGCATTCAAGTGTCTCGGTTTTTTGAAACGCTGTAAGATGTACTTCACTCCATCCGATCTCCTTACTATCTATACCACCTATATCCGACCGAAAATGGAATACAACTCTCATGTTTGGGCCGGTGCCCCAAAGTCTATTTTGGGGTTACTCGACCGTGTGCAGAAGAGGGCGAAGAAGCTTATCGGTAACAGTAGGGTATCCAACTCTATTTTTATATTAAATCGGAAAATAAGAATAACACACACTCTGTCAAACGCTTTGGAGATATCCAGAGCTACCACTTTGGATAACTATGAATTATTATCGAATATATCCCTGATTTTTATATATTAAAATAAAAATGTTCTTGAATTTAACTGTATTACTTGCGTTTTTTATTACATTTCTACTTTAAACTCAAAAATATACCAAAAAAATTCAAAATTTATCACATAATAACATAATATATGAAGTATGCTCCTGGTGACACCAGGTCACGTTTTCGGAGCTAAAGGCTGCCGTAACTGGGTTTGACTCAGAGTTACAACAATTTTCTTCATAACATAAATTTTGAAGAACAAAATAAGCTATCTTTTGTGATATCGTGCGTGTTTTTATTATTTACTGTTCCCGAGTTATGGCTCAATACGTCAACTTTTTGGCCAAAAAATTCGTTTTTTTTCAAATTTTGAGCGACGAGCGGCACGTGTTACTGTCGTTTAATAGGGCTCAAATTTTGGCTATCCCAATATCTGGAAAGGGGACTCGTTTTGTGGGGTTAAGACTAACAAGATTCCGACTTTTTTTTGCCCCATATAAGTTGCGGTCACTCTAATACCCACGCAACACAATGGGACCAAATTGGACCCTAGTGGGCTGGCTTTTCAATGGCTGGCAGCCTGTAAAACCTAAAGCTAACCTAACATTTACATATACGTATACACAGCAATGTGTGTATTATTTGTATTATTGCTTGTGTTTGGATTGGTTTTGTGCTGCTTGTGTGGTTATAAAGTTGGTTGAAAAAATTGTTCCGACAAAATATCACTCCCTTCACCCCGTTCGCCTACAAGCTCTCAGAACAATTGTTCTTATGTGTGATTAAATAATGAGAATTGCCTGCGATAGTGTTGCGGCAATTTGCTCGCCATATGAAGTTCACAAGATATAAATTGCTATAGCCTCTAATTCTTCACATTCTTTGTTTATTTTATAATCTACAAAAAAAAAAACCAAATTTTATACAGTTTTAAAAAACTTATCAAGAAAGCGAAACATACTTAATTTCAACGGTCACACTCGTTTGAGAAAAAGGGATATACTTGCCACCATCAGAGCGTTAAATAGGTGAACAATTAATTGGCGCAAAATAAAGCCCTTTGTCTACCATTGGTTGGGCTTAGATAAAATTGTATTTAGTATTAAGATTTGAATACTTATTGTTAGTTCACAGATGTGAAGATTCAATAAATAAATAAAAGCTAAAAAAAAATACTTTTTCTTGATTCATTTTGTGCGCTTCTGATTCCATCACTTCAATTTAGCACTAAACAACGCAAACATACAAGATGTTAGCACGAAAATGTAAAAAAATGTTTGATTTTCGTGCAAACATGCTTCAAATATTTGTGCAAATCAGCAAACACCCCCATAAACAAACAAAAATGTTTGTACAAACCTAAAATTTTGACATGTTTGCCAAGCAGTTTGTGTAGTTTATTTGACCCGATCAACATGCTTAACAAGCATGGTAATAATATCAGTGAAAATTTGTTAGTATGTGTCACACCGACAGTGCTTGATGGAAAATCAAAGCTTTTTGATTTTCTGCTATGCTTGCTGTCCCATGCTTGGTTGTATCTAGTGAAAGCCATCAAGCACGAACTATTTTTTATTATTATTTTGTGTTCATTGGGAATGGTTGTCGGTGAAAAAAATAAATAAAAAGAAGAAAATAAGTAAGAAGTAATAAAAAAGAATCTGTTGAATTTCATATTGGAAAAAATTTCGTTATTATTTTTTAATGTGAAAAATATTTTTAGAAGATAAAAATACAAGAAAATGAATGAAAATGAAAAGTTTGCCGGTCATTGCCTACCAAACACCACAAAATAAATATTAGAAAGAAGGATTGATAGGCTATCAAGCATGAAATTGTAAAGTATCAAGCACACGTATACGAAGTTGACAGCAATCATTTTCATCATGTCTATCCCGCTTTAAGGTACGTTTACAAGGTAATACAAGATATTTAGGATTTGTAGGGGCAAAATATTGCGGAATTATCTCCGTACTTGAGAAAAGAGAACAAAAGTGTGTTGTAAGTATTTTTCCTACTTAAACTTATGGGATAAGTGAAATTAAATCATAATTATTAGTGTAATAAATTCACTGATGGTTACAATTCTACATTTACGAAAACAATGCAACACTTAGACGACAGCAGACTGCACAACTTCACGACTACAAAAGCTGCCGTCTCATCAGCAACATAATTATTTTAAAGACAGCAGCAGCACTATGTGTATTTAAACAATGCAAATTTCAGCGTTGCCACATATATATTTTACATGAATAAAACTAAAATTACTAACTGAAAACGTAAAAATATCACGTAAAACTGTAAAAACTAATCAATTTATTTTATTTATTGTATAGCAAAAACGGCATTATTTGCTTGTATCACAATTTGTTTAAATGCAAAAAAATAAATAAAATATTGATTTAAAAATTATAAAATTATTATTATATATAAAATTTATTTAAATTTAAAAGTACTGATTTTGAATGTTTACGGGTACTGAATGTAAGATGACGAAATATGAAAAGAAAGATCATGATGAAAGAAATAGAGAAAGAATACAGACATATTTCATTCTTTCACTTGAGAGAATCATTTAGTTGAATTAATTCTTTCATGAACGACACAAGACTAAATACAACGTTATCTAAAATGGTTTCGAAAATAAGGATTTACCGACTGTTTGTCAATTTTTGCATTCGGATTTCTCTCCTACTGAATACATTTTGCTTTTACACAGCAAGATTTTTGACAGATCTAAATATTTGTAAACATGGTAAATACTATGTAAAGGTGCCATTTTTGATATATACAGACTTGGATAAAACTTGATATAATGGGTGAGGGGGAGCGGAGGGCATTTTAGTTTGCTTTTACATTTAGACAGACGATGGGCAGAAATTTTTTCATTTCTCTTTTGGTCTTCCCTAAACCTATTGCCCAGCAGTTCACAAGTTATTACAATTTGCAAAGCATCCGATTGTAGGCGATTGTGCCAACAGAAAAAATCAAAATTAACATGTTAAGTACAACAAGCAACTAGCATTCGATTCAGATTAGTATTTTCTACTCATTTTCTTAAATTAAATGTACATAAGAAGCAAAGCAGAAAACAAATGCTATTAATATAGTTTTGAACTTATCCAATCTTCGCTTACAATGTATACAGTGTTGGATGCATCTTACGGCCTAGGCCATCGCTGTGTAAATGTACTTAAGTAGGAATTGTATACAGACTTCGGATGGGTCAAGCTTACATTGTCAATGATCGTAGATCGAAGATTTATGTGAAAAATTAATAGACAGACAGAAACTCTTCGTTTCTCTTTTCTTTCTTTATTGTTGTTGTTGTTTTTTTAAGCCCAGCTAGTGTGTTTATATGAAGTTGACGTTGATAATGATATGAAGCGACAATATAAAAAATGCGAAAAGTTAAAAAGAGAAAGAAAAAATGTCCACAAATGTCTAGTACAGAGAGTCGTGTACTACACACTCTCCCCCACCGACAATTTGCGTTACAGCACCATCAAATTTCGTCTGTCTAAATGTAAAAGCGCACTTACGTAATGAGTCACATCATTAGAAATTTACACGATATCGAAATTATTTTCTACCCGTAATTTCGATCGAATGACAGCATTAGGCCCCTGACAGCATTAGGCCCCTGATTTAACGGCTGATAAATAATCATTGACGCAGTAGCTAAACAAGGAAACATATGTTTTAAGCAGCCCATACACGTTTCAATTCAATTGTGAATTGAGTCTTTCAACTGAATTGATTATTGCCCACACATTTCATAAACTGAATTGAAAGATTTTCATTCAACTATTAACTTCAATGAAATTATAGCAATTTTAAAAATAGGTATATAACGTTCTCTTTGTAAAAACTCTAAAAATAAATAAATTTAATTTTTGCAGCTTCAGATCTTTGTTTTTGTTTTAATAAAAACTTTACAATTTAAAATCTTTTATTTCTTTAGGGGACTCATCAATCAACTTAGATCATTGAGGAATAAAGTTATTAATATAAAATCGGGCATAACCTTCTTGATAAGGTGTAGAAATTCAGGAATCATTCCGAAGTTTATTGTTAATACATGATTTATTGAAGCATTTTCAAAAGGAAAGGGTAATGTATTTAAGAAATTTGGAGAGATTTTTAACAAAAGAAGAGATGGATGAAGAGCAATAAAAGATTTTAAATTGTAAATTTTTTATTAAAACAAAAACAAAGATCTGAAGCTGCAAAAATTAAATTTATTTAACAAACGAAGATCGAATAATATTGAGATAAAACTCTAAAAATATAAATTTTGAGACCTGATCAAGAGTCTCGAACAGACACAACATAATCGAATTGAAAGACTTGTTAGTCAGCTTGAAAAAATCAAAATGATTTAATTTTTTTCTTCAACCAACTCGACAACTGCCAGTAGGAACAGTGTTTTGTCTTTCGTTCTGTACACACGTGTTTTTCATTGTCGTCCGTGTTTTCTATACCTATACTTATGTTTATTATAAACTTGTAAAAAACGAAATTTTACCGGAATAGGTAGAGTTTTGTTTTGCATCATGTGTGCACGTTTTTTTATAATATTATTTGTTTACAATCGTTTGTTTTTTCTCTATTTGTTATTATTAATTTCTTTTTTATGTTCCTCTTATGTGTTTATTATGTTACGGTGTGCACGGTGTTGAACTATTTTTTGTTAGTCTGATCAGTGTCGAATGTATATACACTGGGCACTGATCAATTTTAACACTTTTTTCAACGTTTGTTTTGGTCGTTTCGTGTATTAAGTTCACAAACATTACTCCCCTTTTCCCTCTTCTAATAATATATTTTCCTAGGTCTAGTACAATGCACCGCATATGTAGGGGCTATCCCCTGATACTGGTCCAAGATAAAAAAAAAAAAAAACTAATCAACTGACAAAGCCATACACGCTTTGATTTGGACAACAACCGACTCAGTTGCCAACTGAGTTGAAATGTGTATGGAGTGCTGTATAAATCATTCGAACGCCAAAAGATAGTGTTGCCAAGTAAAACGTCATATAAAGTACATATGTATATATGTTTGCATACACAAGTAGGTTTATTATTACTTGAATTTATTTCAATTTCTTATAATTTTGGTTTTTGTTAAGTAAACATAATATTAAACACTTTTTATTTCTTTGATCTTAATGAAATACAAAAGGCAGTGATGCCAAGTCAAACGCCAAAAAACAGTGATGCCAAGACTTGCTAGTCAAAACATCAAAACATCAAAACATTTTAATTTTCCTTCAACCAAATCGACAACTGCCAAACTAATCAACTGACAAAGCCATACACGCTTTGATTTGGTCAACAACCGACTCAGTTGGCAACTGAGTTGAAACGTGTATGGGGTGCTTTATGCATCATTCAAACGCCAAAAGACAGTGTTGTCAAGTTAAATGTCATATAAAGTACATATGTATATATGTTTGCATACACAAGTAGGTTTATTATTACTTGAATTTATTTCAATTTCTTATAATTTTGGTTTTTGTTAAGTAAACATAATATTTAACCCATTTTTTTCTTTTTGATCTTAATAAAATACAAACTAATAAAAGCTGATTTTATGTTTTTTTCTTTTTTTTCATCATATAAAAATTATTTTCTCTTTAAATACAAATATCGCATGCAATATTGATTAATTTAATTAATTTTTTTAATTACGATTTTTTTTTCAAGAATATTTAAGATATTTTCATAACAATAGCACATTTGATTCATTTCTATTTAGATTTTTATTACTTAAGTTAAAATCTAAATCTAATTTATATATTTTTTTAAATTAAAAATTAAAACAGCTTTAGGACAAAATTGTGGTAAAAAATTACAATATGAAAAATAAAGAACTTATTTACATTTAAACTCTATTACGTGTAAGAAATTTTAATGGTGGGTACTTCACTGCACTAAGTTGAGTTCATTTGGAATTCTTACTTTTAGCTATTGGTTTCGGATGCAATGCATGTTGCATGCTGCATGTTGATTCGGAATGACGATTACGAAGGCTTACAACTGTATTCGTACGAGTATTAAAGCCTGCAATGAACTTGGCGTAAACAGAAATATTTTGATTTTTAAGTGCAATAACATAAAAACGATGAAAATTAAAATTAAGAAAAATTTTTTCTCGAATACTCATCAGTAAAAACCGTGAGTGGAAAAACTTAAAAAATTATATATGTAAATTTCAAAACGAAAACAAAAGAACAATTGCGAAAATACGTTGAAAACTTTAAATCTCTTCTTAAGGCCGGGGCACATAGAATCCGTCATACGTCTCATTTTTCAACTGACATTAACGTATACAAAGTATGAAGATGACACAATCAGTACTTTGTTAACGGATATAAAATCAACTGCGTTTTGCTCTAATTTGATCAAAATCTTTGGATTTATTTATCAGACACAGCACAGGAAATCTTACACAATTTGTTTTTAATTTATTTTATTTTTGAACGAAAAAATAAATCAATATATACAAAAAATATAAACTGATAGTTGTCAAGTTCTTAACGTACGTTAAAAGTTAAACGTTGCTCAGCTTTAATACTTTGCGTTGACGCAGAAGTACGGAATGTGACAAAGCTCATAAGACTACATGTGTTTTAATTCAGCCTTCAGTTGAAAAAGGCAACGTATTAAGTACAACGGATTCTATGTGCCCCGGCCTTAAAGCTTAAACAAAAAAGACTCTAATAACGGGTGTCCGCCGGGGAGGTATACTCCCTTCTTTTGCCGCCATTTTGGGAAACATTAGTCCTGACAGTTCACATTTGGCAGTGGTGAAGTAGGCACGTGTCAAATTTATTATGGTAAAATATTAGATAAACAAAGGCTGATATTGAGTGCAAAATATCCTGAGAAATTCTGTCAAATTGCATACAAAAGTGTTTCGTACGAAATATTTGCGAAATAAGTTTGGAAAAGTGGTATTAAGTTTTTTAAGCGTAAAACACACAAAATGTATGGGCAACATGTTTAAATTTAAAATTGTTTCGGGGATTATATTAATGTATAGCGTACGACGGATTCCATGTGCCCCGGCCTTCAGACTTTCAAAATGGAAATTGCGACTTTATCTCTTTTTTGTTTATTTATCTAAAGAGTAAACAAAAATTCTTTCTAAAGTATTGTCCAACCTATATTAATTATGAGTCACACCTTAAGGTCGCGATTTCTGCTCAACTTAATGTCATGTTCGCTGGAGTGAACACATTTTTCATATCTCTAAAGGCCCTGATTCACTATCCTACACGATCGTACGATTCATTCATTCATTCAGGAAACTGTTTCAAAAGTCTGGCCGACTTGAAAAAATCGCTTCAAAATGGCGTTGTAGGCCACACTATTATACAAGTATAATTGAAATAATTTATTTATACAATAAAACAACTAAAAACTTTTATTAACATAATAATTTTACATTACTCAAATTTTTTTCTTGTGGAACAGACAATATTCTTATATTGTTCACAATATATACCACACTGATCGCACAGAAACCATAATGTTTTGAAAAGTTTCATAAAATTTTTCAAATCACACGATTTGTCAAAAAGTCTGTTGCACGGTTGCATTTTTAGTACTTTTTCAGCACACATGCTTTATTTTGTAGATCGCACGATCGTGTATGATAGTGTAACATGGCCTTAAAAAAGCATTCAAGTGTCTCGGTTTTTTGAAATGGTGTAAGATGTACTTTACTCCATCCGAGCTCCTATATTCGGCCGAAAATGGAATATAACTCTCATGTTTCGGTGTTACTCGACCGTGAGCAGAAGAGGGCGAAGAAGCTTATCGGTGACAGTAGGGTATCCAACTCTATTGACTCACTGGAGCATCGATGCAGTAGTGTAGGGTGCTTTACTCTGTTCTATCGTTACTACAATGGGTTTTGCTCTGACAAGATTAGGGATTTTGTTCCCGAAACGCGCACATTTATACATGACACGCATGCATGCTACAGAGCTCATTCATTTGTGGTCGATTGCCCGGGGAATCGTACAACGCATTACAGAGAAAATTTGTTTTTCAGCCGTACGCTTCGCCTATGGAATAAGTTACCTACAGACGTGTTTCTTGTCTGTTATAACGTTGGAAAGTTCAAGTTAAATGTTCACAAACACTACTCCCTCTTTCCCCCTCCTCACAACCTATTTTCCTAGTTTTGATAGAATGCACTGCATATGTAGGGGTTATTTGCTGACTACTGGTCCAAGAAAAGAAAAAGACGGCAATGCGAAGCACTTGGTTCGCTCTCTGAGTCACGATTGTGGAACTACACTGAACCAAACTTCGTCGGTAGTATTAACAAAAAAATTTTGTAAACCCTTCACTAAAAATAAATATTCAAATTAAAAGCTTATTTTTCAAATCTGAACAAAATTTATTCAAATAAACAAATATTATTTGATTCAACTCCAATGGATTTTGTTAAAAATATAAATTTGTACATTTCAAAAGAGTTTTGTTAAAAATGTAGCCAAAATTTTTTTGAATCTGTAAAAATTTAATTAAAACAGTAGTAACTAATAATAAGGCAAAACCATACACATATATTAACATTTACATCCTGAAAGAATGTTAGTTTGAATAAAAAACTCGTTTAGTTTACTAAATTTTGTCAACAAAACTCACCCTGTAGATTTGAAATTCTCGACAAAGTATTTTAAAATTGTTTACTTTTATTTTTTATAATAATCAATATAAAACATTTACGTATTCGTATACACTGTATTTTATTATACATATGTACGTACATATAATGTGATGTGGCATCTCAGCAAAAATAATTATCAGCTAAAATTTAAATTAAGCCAATTGAAGCTAAAATGATTTCGAACCAGTTTAAATCTCTTTCGCTCTCACTCTCAAAAAGAGAAACTTCAAACTACATATAAAAAAACATGTTTCAGAACAAAAATTTTGTTCCGAAAACATGAGTGAATCTAGCTTAACCACAAGGTGGCAGCGCTGTGGTATTTTTTGCTACTGGTAATATAGTGAGCCATTTACTTGTATTATATTGTATTTTGAAACTGTATTAAGTTGTTTTTTATTCATTCTGAATTAAACATAAAGATACCAGTAGTTCAAATAATAATAATTTATAACTGTGATTAAAGTTACAAACATTTTTGAGAAGCATAGCTTACCACATGCCTGTTTTTGTTGTATTGTTATAATTTGCTCTAGTGCTGCCACCTTGTACATGCTAATGCAGCTTGGTACGTTATATCCATCAGCTGGCGCTTTTAAAGAGGTTTTTTGTTACTAATTTATGAAAAAAGAATTATTGGTTAACTAACGTGACGTAACGGTTCGACAAATCGCTCGATGAAGAGGATTGCTTATAGGCATTGGCGAGCAGTAGAAAAAGTTGAAAGCTACTTCCAACATTTTTGAAAACACACATATATGTATATGTGTTTATAAGTTAGTAAAAATATTCGCCGCAAAACTTACAGCTCAAGAACATTAAACTATAATTTGCGAATTAGCAGCCGCGTGAAAAAAAACATACAGCACCATTTACACCAATCAAAAAATACATACAACAATTTTTTTTTGCGATTTCTAGCTGCCTATAAGAAAAGTGAAACCTAAGAAGAGGAAAAATGGGTTCCATGCTGCTTACCAGGCACACACAGGTAGTAGTTCGTACCATACGTATGGTAGCCATATGGGCAACCTCTTGTTCGGGGGTTCGGGCCTTCTAGTCCCTCCTGTATGCAATTACCCAGCAAACAATGGAAGGCAAGGCTTCATGAGTTGGTAGGCCGAAGCCCACTAAGAGCATCAGCCCTTAACCCACACTACCGCCAAACAATCACCATTTAGAGTACAGGTATCTGAGAACAGCACCTCGGGGGGTTGTTAGCCCTTAAAAAAGCCACGCACCATCAATTATCAGGGATACTAGCACTAATTCATACAAACACATGTTAATCCTTTTTTGTTTTTGTATTTTTGTGGTTGTATTGCTGAAATTTTGCTCTCCATTTTAAGTCTGCAATATATAAATTCTTTTTATTGTCATGTCTTGGTTGGCCTCAAGATATTTATCTCTTAACTTCTCGGCAATTAGCCTCTTTTTGTGTTATAGCCTCTTATTCTTGAGAATCAGTTGACACAGTGACTTTTCTTTTAATTACTCTACAAAGAAGGCATTCCTACAATTCTATAAACTCTATCAAACCATATTTTCTTCATTTATTTTGTGTGCTTCTTCTTCTACCACTTCATTTTGCAAACTTTTCGCTGAAATTTCAAAATCTAGCTTAACAACACCAGCAGGTTGACAAATATCAATACAAAATCAATGTTTAATTTTTATGCAAACGTGCTTCATATATTTGCACAAACAGGCAAACACACGCATAAATAATACAAAATGTCTGTACAAACGTATAATTTTTGCATGTCTTCCAAGCAGTTTATGTAGTTTAATTCGCCTTTATATATGTAATATTACTAATTTTAAGGAAAGAAATTTAATTGAACTGAATTTTTCCTTTAAATTCTTGTTTTTATATTTTGTTAGAACAGTCAGGCATTAAACACATAGACCACAGCAGATTACATGACTTTACAACAGCAAATGCTGCAATCAAGAATTATAGTCGTCTAGTCCATTACTGAATTATTTTGAACACGGCAGCAACATCAATTCATTTACAGAAAAGTGTACTTCAGTGTGGCCACCTTAGAGTTTTTAGATTTACAAAGTTCAGTTGCTTTACAGAACATGTTGTATTTATATGACGAAAAAGGGGTTTCTCCCTAAAAAAAGTCTTAAAAAGGGTAAAAAGAGCAACTTAACGTAAAAAAGTTATTGCTTGCTAAGTTGTATTCAGATTAGGCGGGCCAGTTGAATATATAATAGAACAATATTAAAGAGTTTAAACTTTTCGACAATAAATCGAATTTTCCAAAATATGGACCAAAAATCTTTTAAAATATATTTTATATTTGACACATTGAAGTCGATTGTCTGCTGGCTTCAATGTGTTTAGTGTTTCATAGTTTTGTAATAATTAACAAATATTACTTTTGCGTTTAGACATTAAAAACGATTTTAAAACTTTTTTTCTAAAATTAGGATTTTATATTTGGGATATGAAAATTTTCCGAAAAAAATGTCTGGCAACACTACACAGTCGCTTTTTGACAGCTCTTATTATAAGATTGTTGTTATAAGATTTCTCAAAAGATCGCTCTCATAACATTAATTTTAACGTACCATAATTCTCTCTGCGATTGAATTTGACGTTCTCATCTTATACGAGTACGTATTTATGACAGCTGTGGACACTATATAAAATAATAATAAACTCAATTGTTTATATAACAAAATTTTCAACAAATGAAATTCAAAATACGAATTATAAATAATTAATATTGATTATAAAAATCTAACAATGAAAAGAAAATCGTTTTTTTAGTTTTTATTATTTTTATTTAATTATAAAAAATAAACAATGTTTTTTGCTTTTGATTTTTTAATTCAATAATTATTGATATTTTATAAGTAAGAATGTATAAAAAGTATAAAAATGTTCTACATAAAATATGATTTATTAATAATAATAAAAATGTAAAAAAAAGAATAATACAAAAAATAAAAAAGTAAATGGTAAATACATAATAACACAAAATAAAAATTAATAAAATAGATTTTAAAATATTAATATGTATGTAATGTATAAAAATAGCATAAGAGATATTTATATATTTTTAATGTTAACAAAATAACTAACAGTGCAAACACTGAACATTTGCAGCAAATACAAATGAGTACTTAGGTTTTACAATTAATAAAACGTGTTTGTTAAACTTAATTTAAAATAAAAAGAAAAATGTTAACAAAAAAAAAAAAAAAAAAAATTGACTAATTATTTTAGGTTGCAAGTAGTTACAAACTTATTTTTATATAGGATTTATATAAAAAATACCCATCAAACCGTTTTAGAGCACGTGCCAGAATTCAGTTAAGGAAAAGGGGCGGGCCCTGAAGTGATTGGCCAACTTGAAAAACGTTCCTACGACAGTTTTGTAATAGATTAAAGGAAACCAGTTTAGTTGCTCTTTACTCTATTACAAACCCCTCGTGAAGATTTTTTTTTGTTTCAAATCGTCCAGCTCAATAAGAGGGAATATATGTAAATACATATAAGTACATATGTACATATGTAGTTCACATGCCAAAAGAAAAAAAAAAATAGTTTTTATAATTTCGGTGTTGATAAAAAATTAATTATAAAAAAAAAAATGTAATTAATACCAGAACCGCTCTAAAACTAAAAAAAGCTGATTTGTCATATACATTTATTGTTTTTTATAGTTATTTTCTTTTTTTATATTTTAAATAACGAGCGCTTTTGTTGGGCAGTTGAAATTTTTTTAAATATTATTAACATTAACTAAAGGTTTTTAGGCTTTTCTTTTTTGCTTCATAAAAAAAAAGAACTTAAGACTAAACAGCTAAAAATCGTGGGAGATATACATACATATGTATTGTATAGTAGATATATAACATCAATAGAATATAAAAAATCATTAACATTAGAAATAAGATAACAGTAAAAAAATATATGTATCATTTATACATGTTTTTTGCTTTTAGGATCGATTATAAATATGTTTGTTTATGTTTATAAGTATGTAATATGTATGTACGTACTAAAAAGTAAGCATATGATGTATCAAAAAAAATCCCCTTAAGAATTCATTTCGTTTTCAAAAGTTAATAATAGTTTTAAAAAATATGTTTTTGTTAACATAAAATGTTAAAAATAAAATTATTTTTTTTAAAAAACAAAATGATAACCATAAAATATAGTCAAAGTTAATAAAGCATTAACATCCAGGCAAAATCTAGCTCATTTATACAATTTCAAGAAATTCCTCAACAGAACAGAACAAACATTTAAAATTAAGTGCAACCTACACGATCAAAAAATAAGCCATCAAGCCATCCATGAATAAGTAAGTATAAATGTAGTTTACTTAATACATTTTATGAGCTGGTAAAGTTACTGTCGACAACATTGTGGTCAGCGATTTATGCGCGACATGACGACTTGTGTCACTTAGAACTGCTGGTATTCAAATTTAAAGAAAGAGTCGTGTAGGGAAAACTGGTTGACATCGTCTAAAGTACTGTCTTTTATGGAATTGTATAAACGACAATATACCAAATTGTCTTATTTGTCCCTCCGTTACATGATCGACATGACCTTGTAGCGTTTACTCAATCAGCGTGTATTTACAACATTATGTTGTAAAGTGTTCTCTGTCAATGCACAAGTGCAAGAGTATGAGCGACATTGTCTTGTAAGCTGTCTTCTATCAAGACATATACTCGACAAAATGAGTTGTATTGCCTTGTAAGCTATAATCTATCAACATCTTTTAATTGACTTGCAAGCTCCTCTATCAAAAACAATAAGAACGACATTGTTTTGTTACCTGTCCGCTATGAGCACCTATATAAGAAACTATAAGCAACATTGTCTTATAAGCCTTGATAGAATCAGGATACACAGGATACCCAGGATAAAATGGGTGATATTGTCTTGTAAGCTATAATCTACCAACATGACAATATGTGGGACATTGCCTTGTATTACAAAGTGAACGACATTGTTTTGTAACCTGTCCGCTATGAACACCTGTATAAGACTCTATCAGCAACATTGTCTTATAAGCTGTCTTCTATCAAGGCATGCACACGAAAACATCAGCAAAATTGTTTTGTTAGCTATAATCTATAAACATCTATAAATACAATATGAGGGGCAACATTATGCACAACATAAGGACTTCTGTCACTTAGAACTACTGGTAGACAAATTTAAAGAAAAAGTCGTGTGCGACAAAGTGGTTGACACCATCTAAAGTGCTGTCTTCTATAGAAGTTTATAAACGAGAGAATTACCAACATTACCTAATAATTTGTCCCTACGTTACATGACTGACATCGTCTTGCAATGTTTGCGCTATCAGCGCGTTTTTTTTTTTTATTGGACCAGTACTCAGGGGATGACTCCTACATATGCAGTGCATTGTACCAGAACTAGGAAAATAGAAGCAGCATTTATGGACAACATTGTATTGTAAAGTGTTCTCTGTCAATGCACATGTGCAATAATATAAGCGACATTCTCTTGTAATACTGTTTTCGACAAATTAATCCATATTCCCGATTATCCAGCCCTGGAAGTTGAATCGACAATATTGTCGTGTACGCATTCGTAGACGCCAAGGGCGTGCACTTCGTTATCGATCATAAGTTTATTGACATCGTCTTGTCTACAGTTGTTGACGACAAAGTAGAGTGCACTGATTTTCGTATTATCAAAATTATCAAAGACAATTTGAACGAAAATGTTGAGTATATGGTCATCAACAACAAGTCCATGGACATTGTACTGCACATATTCATTACCGAGAAAGTGTACGATATTGCCCTCTATAGAAGCCATATTTGTATTATATGTACGATAGGAAGAGCGCCGTTGCCTTGCTTTGAATCATGTATGAAAATACCATCGACGATTTGCATTATTTATTCCTTGTGTATCGTATCTGAATCATAAATGATTGGTCCATGACAAGGCTAACTGGGAAATGAAGTTGTCAATCAACAAAAGTCAGAGCAGCGGAGAGTGCTGGTTTGCGTGAAGTACGAACTTGTTCGGGTTTTTATAAACACCCTTGTGTTATTTTTCACTGGAGTTGTGACGAAGTCAAGCCATGTCCTACCAAGATGTTACAATTTTCCGAAATATACTTCACTACCCAGATTTCTAGATTAAAGAAAAAAAAAACGGCAAGTGAATTTAAAGTAAATAAATATGTTTTTTCCATGAATTAATTCATCTTAAGATTAGGCAATCTTGGCAGATGATACCGCAAATCACTTACACATATCTGTGCTCTTAGTGAAAGGTATTGTATTTATTATTAGTTACCTTTTTCCCGTTGCCTTTCGTGTCTATTCTACTGCGTGCTAGCTTACAAGATTTCAATTACGCAAAAGCGTTGCTTTGTATTAGTTTTCCATTTGCATTCTTGTACATTGGTATAATAAAGATCGACATCGTTGTGTGCTCAATTAGATTGTTTTAAATATGGCTTGGTATAGAGCAATACCTTTACTCTCATATTCAACATGCTCTAGCTGCCCATCACTGATTGAGAGTTCGTTTGCAAATACGAAAATAACAACACACACAAGCTAGCCAGATTT
This sequence comes from Thecocarcelia acutangulata, assembly GCA_914767995.1. Taxonomy (NCBI): domain Eukaryota; kingdom Metazoa; phylum Arthropoda; class Insecta; order Diptera; family Tachinidae; genus Thecocarcelia; species Thecocarcelia acutangulata. The sequence continues at coordinate 72,409,369 of OU612095.1, forward strand.
TTTGTTGTCATCAAGAGCGCTTTCATCTTTATTAATCAACCAGCCCAGTACTAAGATGTATAGACGAAAAAGCACGACACCTTAAACGCTCGTACAATGATTGATAACTTTTTTGATCGTCTGCAGAGTATTCTACATCAATAAGCTGAAAACACATTGCGTGCATACAAGGTGAAAATTAAATGTTAAATATTAGAAAAGAATTTAAATATTAATAATAAAAAAATTAGTTCTCGCAGATTTTGTTTTGGATGTTAATATTCTATAAGTTTCTTTTTTTTAACCAAATTTAGAGAATTTTATAAGTTAATATCTTGCTTTTCTAAGCTTTAAAGCTTGTTTTGGTTTTAAAGTTAAAGCTTAAATGTAAAAAATATGTTTTATGTTTTTTAAACTTATTTGAACAGTTACAAAGAAACTTTTAGTAATGCCAACTTATACTTTTTTTTGCCAAACAAAAAGCTGTTTTGATCATATCAAAATTTGCTTTTTAATTTTAAGTAAAGATCGCAATTCTCTGAAAGAAAGAAAATCCCGTCCGGCAGAAAAAGTTTGTAATAAAGTTAAAAAAAAATTGGGTAAAAATGTATTTAAAGGAACAGAAATTAAGTATTGAACTGCAAAAACCAAAAAGTCCTTGTGATTTAAAACCACTTAAAAGATAAACATGGAAAAGGGCAGAGCAACATTAAAATTTGACATAAGTATGCATGTAAATCGCCAAACATTTTGATTATCCTGTTCATTTTTACCGGAGCTGATACGAAGGTTGATATAGCTAATGCGCGCCAATATCAGAAACGTTTGATTTGCTGTCTTAAATGATTAAATTACACTAGTACTCTTTGCTAAAGTGGTTGAACACATGTTTTTGCGGCAAATTTATTTACATGGAACTTCTTTTTCGATATTTCTTAAAAGGCGTTACGGGTATTTGCGTTGTTTCTTTATGAATTGAATCTCCGCAAAACCAATTTTTTTACTTCTATATGCGTCGTCTCACTGTGTTCGACTTAACCTTAAAAAACTTGTCAATTTCTAAAGTTGTAGAGAAATATTCCACATATCTCTGATAGCAAATATTGTCAATGATAATATCTGTTCAGATTCACTACCTCATGAAATTTTATTTAATATTCTTCCATTTTTATGTGATAAATTAATTGACTAAAAAAAACGCCAGAAAATGTCAAGCCAAGAGAGTAACGAATACTCAAGTCATACTCCGGCGTAAGCATGGTCACGATTCACCCACTTCAAACATTTGTTCTGGACAAACAATGCTACCATATGAAATAACTATGTAAACGAGGCGTCTTACTGTTGCGAGGTGGCAGCTTTTTCATTTCTGAAATAAGCTTCAGTGCAATCGATGCGTCGAAATTCATGACAAAATGTTTTAAAATTATTTATTTTTATTTTTTATAATAATCAATATAAAACATTTACGTAGACACTGTATTTTATTATACATATGTGTGTACATATGATATGGTGTGGCATCTCAATTCAATTTTGCTTGAAAAGTTAAAGTAGCTGGCAGCACCGCTGAAATGGTTCGGAAGAAATTTAACTCTCTTTCGCTCCCGTTCTAAAATAGAGAAACATCAAACTGCATATAAAAAAAACTTGTTTCATGGGCGAATCCAGCTTAAGTGAAAATATGAGATATGTATATAAGTAAAAATTTGTTCATCTAAACTCATATACATAACTGTATATACAGGGTTGTATATTTATCTGTCACTTTTTCAAAAATACATGATTCATATTTAAAAAGTGATACATGAAATATGGCGCTAGTTTTCAGAATAGCACAAAAAATCCACTGCAGTAATTTGTGCATTAAGAACATATAAACAAAGATCACTCACAATCATGAACCTGTACCACTCCTAAGTGAGCTATACTGTACTATAATGTTCATTGGTTCTCCAAGCAACGAAGTGGAGATGTATACGCAAAGTTCTATATAATAAAAGAACTAGCATGATATTCTGATTAGTTTCAAGTTATGCAATGGGTGACGCAGTCTGAAATCACAGCTATAAAAAGATCAACAAACTGTTTGAGGTACTGTGGGTGAAAATGCAAATGTTAGAAAAAAATCCTAGTGGTTAGGCTGCATTAAATACACTAGCAGGTGTTTATCCAGATTGGTTCAGGAATGCCGGATATCTCCTAATGAGATAGTAGGACCTGACACTTTTCTTGGTACCAGCGTACAATGAAGCGAACATATTGCAGCAGGTAATCTGCTAAAGTCGAAGTCTGTTTACAGCAAGGGAGCTTTGACAGGATGGTAGAGGACACCCTCAAAAGCTGCATTATAGGGTGTCTATCCAGATAGTTTCATGAATGTCAGATATCTCTTATTGAGATAATGAAACAATAGAATCTAAAGCTTCTTTTAGTACCGGGGTACAATAAAGTTAAAATATTGTAGCAGGTGAGCAGCCAAAGCCCGCGGTCTATAGGTCTCGCTTTAAAGCTGTAAGAACCAAATACAGCCTCAAGTTGTATTGATTACATAAAACAGATGGCCTGATTAGGCTGTATGTGGTTGAGCGTGGCTATCATAGCTTTGATATAATTCTAGGAGATCTACGACGCTAAAATATTCTCCGGGTCAGGTTCCGTAATATGGTGGCTAGGAATTTAGGACCCGAGTGAGCTGGAGAACCATAGAACATACTCTCCTGCCTGACTGCAGGCCTAACCTAACCTATGGCGGATAGGATATTGTCGCTTAGAGATCTATGCGAGGAGATTAAATATTTCATTCAATGATTTCTGTAGAAGTTGTGGTGATGAGAAGGAGAAAGAGAGTGTTATGCTCTTTTCTCCATAAGATATTTGTATCTGGACAGACTACACACTTCGGAATGTGGAGTGAACGTACTGGACTCTTTTATCTGGCACTCGGGTTGGTTTGAATCTGAACCGGTGGGAGATGCCTAGAAATCTTCCTCAGGCAACAAATCGAGACCAAAAAAGGATACAAGTGCACTGGTTTCCATGACACCAGCATGTTCTGAAGGTCCGTTAGCTCGTAAAAACTCGGGTTCCTGCAGTATTTTTTAAGAGAAAATATATTTCTTTTTCAGAGCTTTGAGTAGATATTGAACTTGCAACACTGTGATTCCAAATGCATGTGCTAAGTAGGTTTTTAGGTTTGACAGGCTGCCAGCTATTGTAAAGCCAGCCCACTTAGGTCCAGTCAGGTCCCGTTGTGTTGTGCTCAGTAGGTATATGACTAGTTTTAGATTTAATACCATCTTGAGTAGTCGGATGTTGTTTGGAGTAATGGCATGTCCTAATGACTCAGGCGAGGAATTGAGGCAAAACTCTATTACTAGTATATACTAGTATTTTGTCATAGAAATGTTTTCATTGCGAAAAGATTTTTAGTTTTTTGTTTTGTTCAAAACCAAAAATCGGATTCAATTCGGTTGCCGAGAGAAAACGAGTTCTGATAAAACGAAAATTGAGGGAAAAAGACTAAGCAAGAAAAATGTTGCTTCATAAAACATTAAATCTCCATCATGGATGGCAATCGAACTATAGTTGAACTGTAGGGTACTGAAAATGATAATGCAGCTCAATAAAATGGTAATCCAGGTGGCAAAGTGATAATGCCGAAGACAACCGTAGTTGTTGCTTGATATTCGAAATGAAATTCAGTTGCCAGCCATAATTAGGCCTTTAATCTTTGACCTAAATAATCAGGACTTAATATTATTCTTTAATCCGGACTTTATTCACTTTAAAAGTAAAAAAAAGAGAAACTTGGCAGCACTGACGAGTGATACCTGTCTTTCAGAGAGAATATTTCATAAAATTTTTAAAATTAAGCTAAAACTTTAAAACGTAAGCCATGGTGGCAGATTTTTTTAGTTTAAGTTTAGTATATTAAATTAAGTTTAGATTGAATTTCGATTTTGTTTTTATATGTATTCTTTTATCCATTTTAATATTTAATAGTATTTAAAATGTGTATAAAAAATTAACAGTGAAAAAATATATATTATACTTTTTTGTTTTGTTTTGTATGACTTGTTTTGTTTCATTCTACTATTTAATAATATTAATGATCTAAAAAATTACAACTATTTAGTTACAAAAAATATCTGTAAACGTAAAAATAAAAAAGAGCTATTGTTGTTTTTGCTTTCAATTTTGTAAGGACGATTTAAACATCTCCTACAAAGTTTTAAATTAAGTCCTTGTTTTTTTTTAAACTAATCTGTATTTTGTTTAGTTTTTTGTTTGTTTTGGTTTTCTGTTAAGCGTTTAAAAAAATATATGTTTATGTATGTATATTTTTTGTTATTAAATGTACGTTATTCTTTTCTTTTCTTAAATTATAATTTTCTAATTTATATTCTTTTGTTTTGTTTTTGGTTTTCTTTTGTTTTTAATGTACGAGTAATAGACTCCATCCAAGAGATTTTTATTATTTAAAATTTTTGTTTACTTTTTATATTGTAGATCGTGAATTTCAGTGTCATTTTTCTTTTTTTACTTTATATTATACTTAATTATGGTTGATCCTTCTGACAGGTTTAAAGGACTCTTTGTTTTTGTGAGTGTAAAAGTGATTTTTAATTGGCAACTAATAACTGCTGATAGGAGCCAGTGGTGTTGGAATAGAATGAATTGAGACCATCAATCAATTTCGAGTTAGCAGCAGCAGCTGTTGTTGCATTGTTAGCCGAATCCTGGCTGTTGTTACTGCTGCTAGCTGACGAGGAAGCAGCAACAGCTGCGGTAACAGCTGCTGCGGCAGCCACAGCATTAGCGGCATTTTGTCTTTCATTGTTAGCAGTAGTATTGGCAGCTGCGTTGGCTGCAGCAATAGCATTGCTTACTGCAGCAGCAGGAGCAGGGCTAACAGCGGCCTGGCTGTCCGGCCCATTAATAGAACCATTGGTTACAGTGACCGTGATATTAGCGGCGCTATTATTGTTGCCCACGTTATTCTCCTTGTTAATGATACTGCTGTTACTTACATTTTCGTTTGAATTTTTCATATTATTAGTGGTTACGACAGCTACTTGATGCAATTGTTGTTGTAGTTGCTGTTGTTGCTGCTGCTGTTGCTGCTGTTGTCCATTCATGGCATTCATGCCAGCTTGCGTTTGCTGTTGCTGTGCCATATGATTGCCACCAGCCATGCCATAAAAACCATGCGGTTCCAAATAGTTATTGAATTTGCCATGACCCACCCCATTATTGCCATGCCCATACAAACCATTATTTTCACCATGAAAATGTGTATCGAATAAATTACGTGGATGATTGTTAAACTGTGGGTACATGCCCATGGCCATGTTGGGGAAATAGAAGGGGTCGCCGTTGGCACCATTGCTGTTCTGGCCCAAGCCCAGTGACAAAGGATTTGGCGATAGAGAACGGGCAGGTGATACTGGGCCAATGGGACCGAAATGATTTCCGGGCTGTGCACTGCCACCGTTGGGAGAATGGCCATGACCATGATGGATTTGTTGCTGCTGCATAGCACGTTGTTTTATATAATTGGAGAACTCAGTAGGCGACATGCGATACGAAGTGCTGAATGGAAAGAAAAATAAACGTTATTAAAATTTTATAAAATATAAATTTTGCAAAAACTAAAGTCCACCAGCAAAGAAAACGGCAGTACTTAAAGAGTTCACATTTAAAAAATATTATCAAAATATTGGGTTTTTTTCGGAGCTCACAACCTTGAGTTGGCAACTACGCTTTGTGTGACTACTCATTTAGTGTTGGATCACGCAAGACAATTAACCCAACTTTTTGAATTTGCACATAAAAATATTTCAGTTCTCCAGCATTTATTTCTTACAGTTTAAATCACAGTGGCCGATTAAGCGCCTTTCGCGCTAGTTTTAGCACTTTTCAGTACCCTAAAATGCAAATTTTTTCGTCGGATTTTTTAAAAAAATTCACTAAAATAGCCCTTTTCATACACTTACTTTTCGCATATCTTCAAAAGTCTGTAATGAATTTTAATAATTTAAAAAATGTTTTTGACTCCGCATTGAAAAAATACATATTTTGGTTCATCTATGTAAAACTCTTTTATTTTTCAATATTTCTCCAACAATTTGTTAGCATCTTCAGGAAAAATTAAAATTGTTATAATAATTTTTTGAAAACAAAAAATTGCCAAATAATTTTTGGTTTACACAAAATGCTAACCCAAAGAAAAATACTTAACAATATTAACAATTAAATATAACATAATTCAAACCAAATTTATTCTGCAACCAACATGTGCCCCGCTAACGATTACAATATGTTGTTTTCTAACATTTTTTTTTAACTTTATTATTTTATTTATTGAATCTACATAAGAAATGTAATGACAATTAGTATTCAAATCTTAATACTAAAAACAAATTGTGATTAAAGTCCTGCCAGTGCTGGACCAAAATTTATTTTTATGCGAATATTATTTCAGAATTCAGTCATCTGTTTAGAGCTCTAATAGTAGCCAAAGTATCCCTCCTTCTCTGACGGGTATGACCACTAAAGTTAAGAATATTAACTGCAAGAGGATTTGGATGGAATTCAAGTTTGTTATATTGTCGCTTACTTCACAAATTCAGATTTCACAAAAGGTACGTTCAGATCTGCGTGGATTCGTGAGTTTTTAACGTACCATGGAGCGTCTGTAATTCTATTTTGACTTCTTTGAATTTTTTTAATGTTGGATGCCGAGGCTGTGCCCCATAATTGAATCCCATAGCATATCGTCTTTAGAATCGAGTTGTACAGCAAAAGTTTACAATCAAGGTTCAAGGTCGAATTTCTGCCTAGTAGCCAGTTAATTTGCACTGCTTTCAATTTCATCTGCGTTACTTTTGCCTCGATGTGCGACTTCCATGTTAGTCTACGGTCAAGATGAATACCGAGGTATTTGACTTCACTGTGTTAAGGTATTACTTTATTGTTAATAGTAATGGGTGAGCATGTTCCTAGACGCAGTGGGCACACTTTTTAATACTCAAGTCGTACAATAGCATTAAAAATAAAAAGAACAATTCTTTTAGCTACACGAGACAGCTCTACGAGCATTTTGTTGCTGATTTTATCTATACCTGGAGCTTTTTTAAGGTTTAGATTACCAATAGCATTTTCAACTTTTTGAAAATTGAATCTTAAAGGCACAGGCGGCAACTCATTTGCATTATCAGACCTATTTGTGGTAAAAACGTTTTTCAAATGGTTAACAAATAAATTACCCTTTTCCGCGTCATCTCTAGCCCAGTCACCAGACGGTTTTCGCAAGGGCGGCTTACCTCTAACTGGCCTTTTTAAACCCTTAGTCGCCCGCCATAAAGAATAGTCGGTACCATCCAGACTTTCTAAATACGTTTGTAGAGAAGCCGTTTTTTGGTTTGCAAGCAAATTTCTTAGTTGATTTGTGCACTCACGTAGCTTTGTTTTTAGTTGCGGAGACCTGCGAAGTTGCCACTCTCGTCGAACACTTCTTTTTTCTAACACAAGTTGCTCGATTTCTGAAGAATATTTTCTATTTTGAATGTTTCTGCGTATTAAATAAACGCTAGAACCAAGTTCAGCGGCTTGTTTAAGGTTTTCGCTAAAATTGCTTAGTGTTCATTTGTTCTTAAAACAATATTCTCAGTGCAATGGGTACTCAAAAATTTTTTATATTATAGCCAATTCACTCGGGTGACAGTCCTATGCAAATTGTTAATCGGGGACCAAGTCTCCTGGGGAAAATAATAGTAGGTGAATGATTCGATGACAAGTCTAACGAAGGCTCAGCTTGCATCCATTCCACAGGGAACCCCTTTACCACTCCAAGCTAAATCACATCAGGAATCTTTCGCTGGTCAGTCGGCCATGAAAAAATTTAACATAATTCAATAATATCCTAACAACTATATTCATATACATTCAATGTACTAATTTTTTGTCTATAACTCTGTGCCAAATCATCAGTATCCATCTTAAATTGAATTCTCTGATCTGCAGGTGTATCAATAATCTACAACATTTCTTAATATTACTTTCTGTTTTTATTATTGAAACATTTTCAAAATGAGGGTAGTGATTTAATCTGGAACAGTGAGAAGATAATGCTATCTTCTGTGAATTAACATGCCTATACTTTTGGTCTAACTTATGTCCTGCAATTCTTGTCCTTAATTGGTTTTTTGTTGTTCCTATATACACTTTATTACAATTTTCCTGATCATTTCCCTGGCATGGAATTTTATAAACTATATTCCCAATATCCAATTTACTAACTCTATCCTTAGTTTTACTAAATAATGTACTTAACGTATTACAACTCTTATGAGCCATTCTATATATTTCTCTGTTAAATATGTTAGATCTTGCTAGCCTTTCTGTTAATCCTGGTATATACGTTAGAGTGCTCTAAATTTTTGGTTCTGTTAAATTAACTACATTATGTGTATTTCTATTTCCAAATTGATTCACAAATTCATGAATTAGTCCCGTTGAAAAATCATTATCTTTTAGCAAGTTCCTAATTTTAATCATGTTCCCTCTGTGGATCTCTTCATCACTTATTCTAAGTACCCTTCTAACAAAATTCATAGCCGTGTTGATCATTACACTTCTACTTTGTTTTCAAAAATAATTTATTATCCTTCCTGATGCAGTTGGCTTTTTATACCAATTCATAACAAGCCTATTATCCTTCCTAATTTCTATTGTTTCCAAATACGGAAGTCTTGAATTACTCTCCTTCTCCATTGTAAATTTAATATTAGGATTAAAATCGTTCAAAGCTGTAAACATATCCTCAACTGCTAAATCAGGAATGATACAAAACAAATCGTCCACGTATATATGCATAAGGGGAAGATATACACACAGACAAATGTACTACCGATAGGATCATCAACTTCCCCAATTATTGCTGATATTGTAATGGAAAAGTTATTACACAGCGCCATAGAAAGGTTGAATACAAAACCAAGACTAATGACTAAATACGTGGACAATTTGTTTTGTATCATTCGAAAATATTTTCTTCCTTCAATCTTCAGGTATGGTATAGAAGTTATTTCATTTTAATTAATTAAAGAGCTATTATTAGGAATCACCTAATGGAAGCTATTTAATTAGGACTTACTCCATTATTCTGGCTACAGAGAAAACTTTAGTCAGCGATGCCGGTGTTTGTTATACCATAGGGAATAAAACCCTTCCGCCCGGCCGAAGTCCGGCTATGCAGGGTGAGTGGAGCTGGGGTTTGTTATACTATAGAAATTAAACTTTTCCATCCGGCCAAAGGCCGTCTACACAGCGTGGCTCAATGATCTCTCTAAGGTATATGCACACCCGTTTCGTTAACAAAATATTGTCTGTATAGCCGGCTTTTGGTCGTATATTTATGATATATGGTATGATATCAAAGTTATGGACTTCTTTCATCGGGAGTTACCTGTTATGCTTTAGAGGTTAAAACAGTTAAATAGTGCCCGGGTGCAAATATAATTTGTATTGGGAATTACTTCATTTTTGCTAGGATTATATTTCATTTGGGAGTTATTCCAGTTTTTTTTATAAAAATAAGTTTTTGGGTCTTATTTCATTTTAGCGCTGGGAGTTATTTCGTTTTTTAATTTGGGAATTATTTAATTTTTGTTGGGAGTTATTTCATTTGGGAGCTACATCACGGTATCTTCCTTGTACTCGTATATTACTCTTTTAAATAGGCCAACTACAGAAATAAAAGCATATTTTTAAATTTTTGTTCCTGTTATTTTACTTAAATCTTGAAACTTTGACTGTTTGTTTATGTTACTTGTTTTATTTTGTATAGTTTAGCGATTTTTAGCGCTTTTTGGGTAAGTTCACCGGTTTGGTTATAAATAGTTGAGAACCCTGGTTTAAATTGTATCAGCTGATGTAAAATTAATCACACTATCGTAAGATTCTTTTGCAGATGGCGTTTAACGCCAATCATATTTGACGTTTGCGAACTAAACAGCTGCAGAATGCAAACAGAGAAAAAATCGAGCACTATGTGTGGCAAGTGCGTGGAATATTTGTGTCGATTTGTTTAACCATGATTTTGAGTCGAAAAAAGCGGAATAATCGATCACCCTAGCGAGCACGAATTAATATATTGTAATGCCAACTTTCGCTTACAAACCTGTTTCCAGGTGGAACGATAATGTTTGCTGGGTTGCTTTCATTGCATGAAAAACAAAAATAAACTTTGCTGCATTTTACATTCATAAATTATATAAAAATAAATGTAAAATTTGAAGCCGGAATTTCCGTCAGAACAACATTTCCTCAACAATAACGTTTGTTTTCTTTTTATCATATACATACATACATATATATGTACATAAATATACAATGAGGGACAACAAGATAAACACAATAAATTTAATGTAAATGTAACTGGGCCGATTGTAAAATTTTTTTTCAAACACATAATTTTTTCATCATCTTTCGGTTTCATTGCTTTTTTTTGTGTTTGAAAAATGTTGTTAGAACATTTTTATTTCATGTTTGTATTAATGTTAAATAGTCGAACTTATTTTAATATTTCTAATATTATATGGTGGGTTGGTATTATTCGTCTGGCTCAAGTTCAATCCTGGCTAAAGCCAAGAAATATTTTTATTTTTAGTCATTCCGATTTTCAAGACCTGCCGAAAACATTAAACTGGTTGAAAGCAGTTCACGCGAAAATCTGCGACTTTCAGTACGGATAAGCGCAGGGGGGTTACTCTCTATTGCGATGCGAAAGCAACTTCGCTGTGAAAGGTAGATGCGATAAGAGTATAATTTAGTACTCAGCGCTGTTTGCGCAAACTTTTTCGCGAAACAGTTTGAAAGCAACACTGGTACCGCAAAATAAACATTAGCCAAGAATGATAAAATAAAATGTGCGATAGGGAAAAACTAAATGCGAAAGGAAAATACAAAAACGCAATACAGGGTGCCAATTCTTCGATTACGAACCATTTTTTTTCTTTAACTCTCCAGCCTTACTGGGACTTCCAAAAGCGATTATTCATAAAATTATAAAAAAGGATCTGAAGTTCGATTTTGTCAAAATTCAAATCGATCAAGTACTGAAAGAAAGCCTTCTCCTGCACACGAACGAGTACCCCCAAAATAGCCTTTGAGGCACCGAGCCAAACATGAGAGTTGTATTCCATTTTCGATCGGATGTAGGTGGCATAAATAGTAAGGAGGTCGGATGGAGTGAAGTACATCTTACTTCATTTCAAAAAACCAAGGCACTTGAATGTTTCTTTAGAGACATGAAAAATGTCTTCAGTCCAGCGAACATCAAGAGAATACGATTCCTCACTATTTATACCATCCATGAGTTCAGATGAAGCAGCATTTGCGGCCGTTTGTTTGTGTGTTAATAAACAACATTGCGTTAAAGGAGACCCCGTTTTTAAGACCCCATTCGGAGACTGGGGTCGTAAAAATGGGGTAGGAAGATCACTATTCAGTGAATCATTCATATTTAGCCTTTTAGCAGCTATCTCTGATAGGCTGGGCCAATAATTGAAATAGTACGAGTGGTAAATGCTGCTGTCATCCGCGAAAGAGTGGATAGAAATAGGGTAGGAGAAAAAACGGAACCTTGCGGTACCCCTGAATCTTGAACTCGTTTGATGAGACCCCATCTATCTTTCACCGAAATGATGAATTAAGCGGCACAATTTCTCAGAGAGATATGCCATAAGATTGCCAGTAAAACAACCCTAGCGATATATATTTTGGCGGTCACAAAGTAATTTATGTGACCAGATACCTCATAAGGTGGTAGTTGAGCATAGTTTCCATTACTTTGGAAAGCTCAGAGCAAATTGCAATTGGGCGGTAATTTTCAGGGTTATTTACCTTACCCTTCAAAATGATAGGAATTCTCCACCATGGTAAAGTATGCTGAAGAGGCGTGCTAATGGACGCGCAAGCGTAGAAGAACACTGCTTCAAGACCAGTGCTGGAAGACTTCAAGTATGATAATAAGCGTAATTGTTTTAAATATTGCAATAAGTTAATCATTCGAGAAGAGAGAAATTACTCTCACATTTAAGTGTTTTTAATATAAGTGTTCTCAACATATGATGATATAGAGCACGGTGCTCTGCAAATTGCACATAAATTTGTTTACTCGTGATATAAAAACGTAGCGAATGTATATACATATGTATTTTACTTACTTATTAGTTCTTTTCGAGTTCGTTTTCAATTTAGTTGAACCGAATTTCGTTTGAGCAAAAGTGGCGGTCGTAAATGTTAACGGTGCTTGCGAACGCTGCAAAAATGAGCCGCCGTTAAGCACAGCTGCTGCCACCGGATTTGGACTGCCTTTGTATGTTGGGGAATTTGATGATGCTGATAGCGGGGATGAACCAGCCATAGGCGACGTCTTAGGACTTAAACTTAAATTATTCATGCTCGTATTAACAACATCGATGGGACGAAAGCATTGGGCTTCTGGATTGAATGTTTTATTAACTTCACCGTCGGCCGAAGAATTATCTTCTTGATTGTCACTATTCTCCGAGTAGAGAATCTGTAAAGAAAGTGATTTTAGCATAGTGTCAGCCAAATTTTATGATTTTCAAATATACCTTAACCGATCCCTTTTCGCCAATGCGATAGGATACCTCACCGGGGTCAACCCAAACAGAAAGCTCATTTGGAAGATTTTGTAAAACATCTGTTATAGGCACACCACTTTCACGTGCGGCGCGCTCTATAACGGAATCAATGGGATCGCCTGTTTTCAGGCAACGAAATGCAGAGCCCTGAAAAAAAGAGATTATTATTCGTTAGTATATTATTAGGTATACAACTTTGCATATTTAATTTTTATATATCGATGTTTTTAAAAATATATTTGCAACCATAATTTTCAAAAGTATTGGTATGGTATGTATCGATACATTTCTTTTCAATTTGATCATTACTAACACGAGCATATGTATGAATTGATTAAATTTTAGATACAAAAAGAGGAATATATAAAATATGCATATCAGTGGTGGCCAAAGTCTCATTTTTCTATAATGCAATTATATTTCCTACAAGATGGGACACAAAATTCAGCTACTGCAATGCCTTCACATGTGAATCTTCATATACACTATAAAAAACTTCTTGCTAACTACGAAGGCGTAGATTCGTTTGATGCAGCGTTGCCAGAATGCAAGTTTTATCATAATTTTGCAGATTGTACAAGCAAAATAAGATTTTCAGAAATATAAGATTTTTTATGCTTAATATTTTAATAAATATAAGAAATATTTTTAACTATCCAACGAAGTTTGACTTCTTTCCTAAAATGAGATTTGAAATAGCTTTTTAGCTCTTGGTACCAAATTTTTGCATGCAACATAAATACGAGTCCGTACGTCATATACGATGACCCGGTTATTGCAACAGCTTAATTTTGAACATTTGAGGTTGGATAATCGTGACAATTTTTAATAAACAAAATTGCATTTTCGCAACTTTTATCGTTTCTTCTAATTTGAACTAAATATGTGCTTTTATAAATATATTTTGATTCTAAAACAAGTGAAGCAATACAGAACAAAGCTTCGATGATATATATCTGAACTTTCGAAACATTTTTTGTAGAAAGTAATGAGGAAATGAGGAAATTATATATTCAGATACGAAATCGAAGGATTTGTTCATGAGATTTGACACTGATAGACTTCTTTCTTTGGGGTTATTGGAAAAAAGGTGCACATCGATAAGCCATAAGGATGAAAAAGATTTACATCAGAATTTGCGTTTAGGCCCTTACTCGTATATGATGATGGACCAATTCCACGGAGTGAACTATTCACGATTCACCAGTGCCTCCAAGTGGCTTAGCAGACAAACACAGGTAGCAATTCTTGCCATATGTTTGTAGTCATTATGTCAAAGTTGTTCAGGAGTTCGGGCTTTCTATTCACTCCTCTATGGAATTTCCCTGCAATCAATGGAGGGCACGGCTTCATGAGTTGGTAGGCCGGAGCTCACTAGCAGCATTTGCCCTTAAGCCAACTCAGCCGTCCAACCAATCACCACTGGTTCCTTGCAGTACAGGTATCTGTTGCAAGACAACAGCAACTCGGGGGTTGTTTGCCCCCGAAAAAAACCATGCACCAACGATCATCAGGGATACTAACTCCCCGTCCTGCGTCTTTAGGTTTAAACCACAGCCAATACGTTCCCGCAAAGGTAGGTACCTCAACCATGATCAGGCCGGGTTTACGAGTAACTGCAAGAGGAACCACCCGGGGCCATGCTGATCTCCATTCTGTCAAGTTATACCTTTTGAAGCCAACACAACACACGTAATCGGTATAAAACCTTAATTATACCTCAGCGTCATAGAAATTTTGGACTATCGGATGGAGGTGTGCCGTTGAGGTCCGGAGTCTATTTCGCCGATAGTTTGTTCCATACATAACTGAACCATATCGATATTAGCACGATCAAAAATATTACAATAATTTCTAAACAATTTTGGGCCTGTTCATAAAAATTTAAATGAATTTAAAAAGTTTTTTAATTAAAAAATTCCATACAAAATTTTAATTTTTTCTGTGTTTTATTGAAAATCAACATCGGCTCTTAAAATTTAACCACACTATATGTATGAATGTATGTGTTTGGCCACTACTGGTTCATGTAGATATTCGAAACTATTTACACATTTTCTGATTTTTTTTTCTGAACTCACCTTAAAGGGCTTTTCAGGATACCAGTGTCCTTGGAATTTATCTCGCAATGCTTTTTCCAACTCTTCGCCGAAAATATTGACACGCCTCCTGGGCAGTTTATTGTATAAATATGAAATAACGAAATTTAATGCAACTTGTATTTCAATATGCATTTTGTTGTTGTTGTTGTTGTTGTTGTTGTGGTTTTGTCGTTGTCGTTGTTGCTGTTGTTGTTGTTATATTTACGAAAGATTTTAATTAATATAGACACACAATATCACTATGATGCTTTTTGTTGTGGTTGTAGTTGTTGTAGTGTTTTGCGGTAAACAAAATAAATTGTTGTAGAAATTAATATTCTCTAATAAACTAAATAAAATTGCGAAAATATTTCTCCTTTAATTTAATTTTTTCCTCTTCAATGGGGGATTATGTAAGTAGGTTGGTTTGTTTGACTTCAGGTTTTTATTTATAAATATTCAAATTATATTTTATGACTGACCGTCCTACAGACAGACTGACTATACTATTTATAAGCGTAGTATTTTGTAATAGTTTCGAAGATTCTTTTTTTTTTGTATCTGTTGGTTTTCTTTTTTATTTTTTATTTGTAGAAATTCTTTTATTTTGTAAGAAAATGTGCAATTATTTTATTTTCTTTTCTATTATTATTTTTTGTTATAGTTGATGTTGTTGTTGTTGAATTTTCATTTCTTTGGCAACGTTTTGTCTTTTTTGTTTCAGTTGTTTTCTAGATACTACTCTTGTGAATTGTGTAGTTTAATTTTGACGATTCTATATCTTTTTTTTCCTTCGCTATTTGCTGCTACATGTAGTTGTTGTTTAATTAATGATCTGTAAAAATAATAGAAAAAAAAGAATGTTTTATTATAAATTATTTTTAAATGTCATAGTTCATATTTATAAAGTTTTTATCATCTTCTTTGCGATTTTTTTTTTGCCAATACAAGGTAGCGCAAAATTAAGCATCCAATTTAATTTTCATATAACTTTCTTTTTACAAAATAAAAAAAAAATTCTAATATTATATGATGGTATCATTCGTCCGGCTCAAGTTCAATCGTGGGTAAAGCCAAGAAATATTTTTTATTTTTAATTATAACAATATTGCTGCGATCAATAACTCTTGATCAAAGAAGACAGGAGAAAATAATTGAATACACTAAAAAGCTGGAGGACAACTAGCTGTTCCAAAGTCGCTACACTGCTTAAGCCCAGTTCAGACTATTATACTTTGTATTAATACTTGTCAAAAATTCAAATAATACGTGCAAGTCTGATAGTCTGAATGTAATCCGTCATACATACGAAAAATAATACGATACGACTTTGTTGGTTTTTGAAACTTTTCAAAACGATAATACTTTACATTGGATCAGGGTTGTGTTTTTTAGCAAACCAGCTAATTAAAAATTGAGTAGTCGGCTATTTCGTAGCAGATGGGATGCCGTCACTGATAGTATTTTTTGTCGTTATAAAAAAGCTCGAAATTTGGAATTTAGCTGTCATTTATAAATGTATTTTGCTCATGCTATATTTAGAACATAAAATATGTTTGTGCTATTAAATTTGGATGTGTTATACATAATTATTATTTTAACTATTGAAGAATTTCACGTGCCGGCACGTCTATCGCCTACGACGAATAGCGCACATGCCGCCGTGAAAAGTTTTGTGATGGCACATCTATTTTGATTTATATCAAGTGTGATGGTGTGAATGCAAAATCTAATTTATGTTAGACTTTTTGACGGTCGCAAGAAATGTGTTTAGACTTTTATCTCACAAAATCGAATGAAAGTATTTATACTTGTATAATAGTCTGATTGGGCCTTTATCAGCACCCACTAGGATTCGAACTCAGTACATGCAGAAAAAAAAATATGGTTGATATAACAATATTCTAAAGGAAACATACTATTGTTGCTTTATATGGTTACAAACAACCATATAAAATGGTTTCAGTTGAAATATTACTTGATGAACTAAGTAAATCCAAGAACCAATATTATATAATATAACCATATATTTGGTAACCATAATATGTATCTGTTATAGCCAACCATATAATATTGTCATTCCCACCCATTTAATCTAAAAAGTCGAAAACACTATTATCACGTATAATCGAAATAATGTTGAACTATTATATTATATGGGAACATATTTATTCTTTATCTGTACATATTTTATTTATCTTACATATTTATTATTTATCTTAAACATATGTATATTATTTCTTTTAAACATATAACACGTAAAAACTGAACCAAAGCGACCAATATCCAAGCGTTTTAAATGAATTTCTGTAATGATAAACATATAATTTATAATAATATAATGTATGTTATCTAAGAATATGTGCATGTATGTATATGTTTATACATAAAAGTACCAATCCAAACCTTCTTCTTTTCATATGTACAATTATTCATGCACATATGTATTTTTACAATATTTTCACGTACCGCCATATTCCTTCTATCTTCTTGATATCTTACATAACCAAAGTTTATAAAATCCAAAAAAATTTCAACGAAACAAATAGAATGTTTCAAAAGAAAAAAAAAATTACGAAGAAAATTATATGTCAAAGGCATAAATGAAAACAACAACAGTAGGTTTATTCTACAATTCTACTCGTAATATACTTTTGTTTAAAACAAACAGTTTAATATTGTATGTTACAAAACACATCGTTGTGTTCAAACATATGTATATTTAAAACATAATTATTGCATCCAACAATGTTTTAAAAATATAACAATTAAAATATTGACACTTTAACACTAATATATTTGTATTTGATTAAACTATTCTAAGATCGAAAACACGCTGTTTGCGTCAGAAATAAAAATTATTGCAGCCTACATACTAATATTGCCACAATAATATTCCAAATTACTTCTTCTTTACGTGTACCATGTAAACATGATGTATTTATCAATACGGCCGCTTAACCAATTCAGCCATAAGTAAATGTCATAAGAAAGGCTTTTGAGGACAAAAAGTATTGTTCAGCTTTATTCATTGACGCTTGCCAAGCTTTTAAAAAGTGTGGCACGACGGTTTAATATACAACAAATTGCGAGTATTATCCTGCAGAGTGGAAGGTGTCTATAATTACTATGATACCCTAGTCAGGGAAAGATCCCACTAAAGTAGAAGCATACAGACAATAAGTCTACAGTCAACTATTTCAAAACTGTTCGAAACATTGTTAATGGCGCAGTGGACTCCAATATTGAATGTTGTGGATTGTATCCTCAATCATCAATTTGGCTTTCGGGCTAAACATAGCACCATAGAACAAACACACAGACTAGTTAACGTCATAAGACAGACTTTTGTAGACAAAAAGTATTGATCAGCTCTATTCATTGACATTTCCCAAGCTTTTGATAAAGTGTAGCATAACGCTTTGATGCACAAAATAAAGTTAAACTTGCCTGCAAACACTCACAAGCTTCTGAAAAGCTACTTATGAGTATATGGCCGAAAGTTTTTTTTATCAGAGAAGGCGATTTTATAAGCCCAACTCAGCCAATCGAGGTAGGAGTGTCCTAAGGTGGAATACAGGTACTTACTTTATATTTGATTTATGCCTCTGACATGCCAACGAGATGCGGCATTCATACTTCAACTTTTGCAGATCACATAGCATTCTGCAGCGTTCATGAAATCCATCAATTCTTCCAGCTTCATGAAATTTGCAGGAATATATTTCATGATTAGCGGAATGACAAAAATTTTGTAAAATCAAACTTAATTAAAAAAAATGAGCTCATGTTACCTTCACACTATGTACAAGTAAGCAAACATGTTCACCTATCCAAATTAACAACTCACCTATTCCGCAGCGCACTGAAGTAAAGTACCTTGGTATACTGCTCGACCGTAAGCTAACCTGGAAGTCTCACATTGCAGCAAAAGTCACTCAGTGTAAACTAAAAGCAGCGCAACTAAATTGACTTATGGGCAGAAATTCTACATTGAAGTTAGATTGCAAACTTTTATTATACAACGCAATCCTAAAGCCTATATGGTGCTACGGAATTCAGTTATGGGGCACCGCATCAGCGTCAAACACTGAAAAAATCCAAAGGCGACAAAACCAAATTCTTCAAACGATTACTGCACCTCCATGGTATGTGAAAAACTGACGAATTCACAAGAATCTGTGTGTTTCGCTGGTAAAACACAAATTTTCAAAGTACATAACAAGGTATGTCAGTTAGCTGGAACTTCGCCCAAATCCTCTTGCAAGCAAACATACTTAATTTTGGCGGCCACACTCGGCTGAGAAGAAGAGATAGCTTTGCCACCATCAGAGCGTCAAATAGGTGACTTGACCGATATAGTTCCCGCATAATAAAACTTTTTGTTTAGCATTGGCTGGACTTTTGTGTAAATTGACTGCCACTTCCTCTATTTTGAATAACAATTTTCATTCGCATAAATTCATTTAAAACAAAAACAAATTTTAAAATTTTGATTTTTTTCCAAATATTTTTATGCGAATGAAAATTTTTATTCGAAATAGTGGAAGTGGCAGTGAGTAAATTGAGAAAATTCTAAAATACCGAGCGATTTCATTAAAACGCCTACAAAATATAATAATGTTTTGAATGAATCTTTAGAAGCTGTAGAAGAATACTCGTTGGAAGACGTATTTGATTCATAATTTTAAACTATTAGGTCTACAACTTTGCTTTCGCAGTTTTGCAATAGATGGCTGCGGCGGTAAGTGGTGTGAAAATAATCGTCGATGTCGTACTATAAACTTATGTATTTATTTATAAACATTACGCCATCGAAATATTAGTCGCTTTGTGTCTGCATCATAAAGCTATTCCCGATTGAACATGTCAGCTTATGAGCCAAATTCTCGTAATTAGTGGGAGGTTTTCATTTTCTGATTTAACATGAAGAAATCTGTGGTTGAGTCACATCGAATGGTCTCATATAACTATGTTGAGGTCGCTATTAGTGAAAGTATGTGTCAATACTTTTTTCAAGATCGGTGATTTTGACATCGAAGATCAGTAAGGCGGTTTTCAAAGGAGCAGAAATGAAGGTATTATTTGTCTGAAATTGGCCAGATCATTGGAAGTGATACAACAAGCCATTTCTAAATGTCAGAAAGTCGTCCCGCCGGGGAACAGGTTTTGCCTTGGCGTATTCCTAACTTGGGCACTCTGTCTTTCGGGTATAGAGGGGAACGGGTCGTCCCGCCGGCAAACAGGTTTTGCCTTGGTGTATTCCCAGATTGCGCACTCTGTTTTTCGGGTAAAGAGGGGTCCCTCGTTTGCTGTAGCAAATGAAACTCTAGTAAGCCACATGATTTATGTTGTGTTGGCTTCCGAAACCCTTACCTTACCCTTAAATTGGCAAAACGGGGATCAGCATGGCTCCCGGGTGGTTCTGCTTGGCTGAAACGCTCTGGCTGTGGTTGAAACCTGAAGGAAGGAAGGGGGTGTTAGTATCCTTGATAATTGCTTGGCATGGCTTTTATCGGCTACTAACAAACTCCCGAGGGTCTGTTGCCTTTACAACAGATACCTGTACTGTGAGGAACCAGTGGTGATGGTTGACGGGTGAGTTGGTTTAAGGCCTGATGCTGCTAGTGGGCTACTAACTCAATAAGCCTTAACTTCCATTGATTGCTGGGAAAATGCATACAAGAGGGATTAGAAGGCCCGAACTCCTCAACAAGAAGTTGCTCATATGGCTTATGGCATAAATTGCTACCTGTGTGAGCCTAGCAAGCCATACGGGGGTGCTGGTGAATCGTGAATAATTCACTCCGTGAAACTGGTCCATCATCAAATAAGGCCGCAAGGCAGGTGCTGATGTAAATCTTTTTCCCAACTGTCAGAAAGTCGTCCTGCCGGCAAACAGGGTTTGCCTTGGCGTATTCCCAGCTTGGGCACTCTGTTTTTCGGGTAAAGAGGGGAAGGGGTCCCTCGTTTGTTGTAGCAAATAAAAGTGTAGGAAGCCGCATGACTTATGTTGTGTTGGCTTTCGAAACCCTTACCGAGGGTAAAAATTGGCAGAACGGGGATCAGCATGGGTACCTGGTGGTTCTGCTTGCAGTTCAACCCGAGCTGATCATGGTTGAGATGCCTACCTTGGTTGAAACTTTATGGCTGTGGTTGATACCTAAAACGCAGGAAGGTGGTGTTAGCATCCTTGATAATTGTTTGGTATGTGACCCAGAGGGTCTGTTGACTTTACAACAGATACCTGTACTGTGAGGAACCAGTTGTGATGGTAGACGGAGGAGTTGGTTTAAGGGCTGATGCTGCTAGTGGGCTTCAGCTTACAAACTCATTAAGCCTTGTCTTCCATGAATTGCTGGGAAATTGCACACAGGAGAGATTAGAAGGCCCAAACCCTAAACAAGAAGTTGCTCATATGGCCACAAATGTATGGCAAAAATTGCTGCCTGTGTGAGCCTAATCAGCCACACATTAATTGGTCCATCAACTATCAAAAGGTTGTGGGAATGATTCGTAAACAAGGAAATTGGGTGAGTTACTAGTTGAAGCTGAGATATGTTGAACTGCATTTGTTTGCTTGTAAACAGCTATTTGCTAGACAAAGACGGCCGCGTTTAAATGCAGCAATCCAATATTTTACCATGTAATCTGATGGAGCAGATTCACTGTAATGTTTATCGAGCTTTTCTTTTATCTCTTTCGCGGTTTTCCCTTTCAAATAATAGTGCTTATTCACTGCAGGAAATTAATTTTTTGTGAGATTTTTCAAGAAACACTTACTTTTAACGACTACAACAAGTAAATGAATTTTGGGGGAAATTTTAACAGCTGACGTTTGACAGATCGCAATTTGAAAAAAAAAAGTTTTGTTTGTGCTGCGATCTCTAGGTAGCTCCTCCCTCGTATTTAAAGCTATCAAATGAATAGTTGAAGAGTTTAGTAGTTTTGTATTGTACTGTTGTATTTTATTGTTCAAAGTTAGTTTGAAAAGCCTCTGTCATTTTGCACTCTAGAATATTAATGTAGGCTGATTATATCAATAAAAAAAACAAACAGATTATTTTTTATGTTTCCTAGCTGCCTATATGTTGACTTTTCATCCTTAATGATCAGCAGACTAGGAAACATAAAACACAAGCTGTTGGTATTTAATCAGTGATATCATGGAAGCTAATAAAGTAAATAAACTGAATAGTTTGTAGGCCAATAACGCTAAAATATATAAACAGCTCAATAACCCCCAAGATTAACTTCCACTTCAGGCCGCTGATAATAATAATCGCGAGGAGTGGCGTAAATTTGATTAAACATTAAACAGATAAATCTATGTATTTCATGTTATCGAAATAACTATTCAAATTCCTGTTAAAACATTAATGCCATAATGCTGAGAAAAGTTAAAACTATTACTGATCCGGAGTTTATCCTTAAGTTTTAAGTTAAAGCACAAGTTTTGCAGATAAAGTACTCATTTCTCGTTTATAGCAGACAAAAAGTGTACATTTAATAAATAGGTTTAACAGACTGCCAGCTATTGTAAAGTCAGCCCACTTGGGTCCAGTCTGGTCCCGTTGTGTTGTATTTAATAAATAAATACTTAAAAATGTATATTTTTAAGAACGTGAGTAAGTAAAACAGTCATTGGGAAGGCAAGAGGTTAAAAAAATATTAATTTGAATCTACAGTACTTCATATTGCAGCTATGAGCATTTTGCTTGGAAATATTTAATTACTATTGAATGCAATCAAATGTTTTGCAAAAAGGTACAAAATTCAATTAAACACTATAAATAGAAAAGAAAATACCTTAACGAAACTCGTAGGCAAACAGACGACAGCACAAACAAATGTTTGCCAACGCGTGCTGGCACACACGTTCAAAAATCAATTTTCAAAACTTCCGCACGACAGAATATTTATTTAACTTTTGCTACAGCAAACGAAAGTGATTTCCAACCGTTTTATTAAATTAATACAAAACTAACAACCGAAAATAAATAAAGCCTTAACTAGTTTTTGAAAGCAATAAATTTAATAGAGTTTAAGAACATTTCTAAAATGTCCCAATTAACCAATAAGTTATAACTATTACAGTGTTTATGATATTTGTTACAGCACTTTTTTTTAATCCTTTATCCCTACCAAGATAACACGAGTTCTTCAGTTAGATTTCAGTTGACTTGTGCTGTTGACCAATATTGAAATTGGATTAAAATTTAATCTAACACAAACCCTATTTTAATTAATTACGACCATTTTAGCGCTTTTTAAAAGCAATAAATAATTAGAATAGAAGATCCTCACTATTCGAAAAGTTGTCGACATTGCTACATGGGTAAAAAAGTTATGTATACGAGGGCTGATCAAAAAATAATTGGTTTTTTCAATTTTGTCAAAAAGTATTTATTTATTAATCAATAACTATCTTGTCCCCTTCAAAGTAGTCCCTCTCAGATATAATACACTTATTCCAGCGTTTTTTTCGTTTCCTCGTTACACTTTTGAAACGCACTTTTTGGTATCGCCAACAGCTCCTGTTTCAATTTCTCTTTTATCTCTTTAATTGTAGCAAAACGCTTTCCTTTCATCGGTGTCTTCAGTTTGGGGAAGAGTAAAAAGTCAGCGGGTACCAAGTCCGGCGAATACGGTGGTTGAGGCCTGATAACGGTTTTATTTTTGGCCAAAAACTCACACACAAGCATCAATGTGTGAGCTAGTGCGTTATCATGGTGCAAAATCTATGATTTTTTTTTCTACAATTCTGTGCGTTTCTGACGAATTGCTTTGCGCATACGGCGCATAGCTTCAAGGTAGCATTCCTTATTGACCGTACGACCCTGTGGAACAATTCTTGATACACCACGCCATTGCATTCGAAGAAACAGTGAGCAAGACCTGCCCATTTGAGCGAACTTGACGTGCTTTTTTCGGTATTGGCTCGTCAGGAAGCTTTCATTGGGGTGATTCGGGTTTGGTTTCAATGTCATAGCCATGCACCCATGATTCGTCACTAGTTATGACGTTTTGAGGAAATCTGGATTGTCGTTGACGATGTTCAATAGTCTCTAAGCGATGTCCATGCGACTTTGTTGTTGCGCAAAATTTAGCAATTTTGGAACAATCTTCATGACTAAAACATCTGTAAAAATTGCTTGGCATGAGCCGAATGATATGCCAACATCATCATTAACCTCTCTGATAGTGATTCGACGATTATTCAAAATAATTTTTTCCACTGCTTCAATGTTTTCATCGGTTGTTGACGTGCTCGGGCGACCAGGAAGAGCACACCAAAACGCGACTAAATTTTTATCTGTCAAAAACAAATTGACAATCCAAAACGGCTGATATTGCCAACATATATAACAGACAGGAAAAAATGCGAATATCGAAATTTAGAATTAAGAGTTATTTTTTGATCAGACCTCTTATATCATACCTATACGACATAGTCTTCTATGTCGTATAGGACGATTATGCCACCTGGGACATATTGTGTGTGTATGTGTATGTGTAAGAAAAAGAAATGAAATTATTTTGTTAAAGAAACATTTTCACTTTTAATGATTTCAACTTAGTTTAATTTTCATTTCAATTTCATTTAAAGATATAAGAATAAAATACATTTATGATGTATAATAATGAATAAAAAACATTTATGATGTAATTTGGTGAAATAGTCGCTAAATAATAAAACAAAATGTGCAAAAAATAAATAAATAAAAGGAAATAAAAAGTCACTTTCTTATGATGTGGTTGTTGCAATTATAACCAACAGCTACAACAACAGCAAAACAGAAATCTGTTATAGAACAATAAAGCAATTTTTTTTTTTGTTTGCTATACAAATTGTTGGCATTGAACTTATTGCAATTATATTATTTTTTACTTTAAAATACATTAATTTTATAGAAACTTGAATTGTCTGCTTCTAAAATTTTAATTCTGTAAATATATTTTTTTTCTAAAGTCGAAAGAAAATTTTATTTCATATTTAAATAAATTAAAAATTGCAAAAGAAAAGTTGAGCGTGTGTTCAACTCAACCTCAATATTCTTAATATTGTTGCCAGATTGATTGTGTTTAAAAAATGGTGTACAGCAAAGCGATTTTAGTACCAGATGAGTGTACTGGCGCAAGTGAGTATCGGCTGTTTTAACTCCTCATTACAAATACAGGGTGCCGCAAAAATAACCATCCGATGTTTTTTGGCTGCAATTTAAAAAAAAATTAAAAACTTTGATTCTTCTTGTGGATTATTTTTATTTGGTCTTTTAATTTTTTTACATCAAGTCGAGAATATGATGTCATGTAAATGGCTGCCACCACAGTTGATTGTCATTTAAGCCCTTTTTATAGCATTTTCCATCACATTGGCCAAAACTTCCGGCGATAGGTCCTCACATTCTTGACGGATATTGTCTTTAAGAGCGGCAAGAGTTCTGAGGCTTGTTGACATAAGCCCGCGAATTTAAAAAGCCCCACAAAAAGATCGTCTGCAGCGGTCAAATCAGACGATCTTGCTGGCTAGTGTAAATTGCCAAAATGGGAGATTAGGCGCCCGGGAAATGCATCTTTCAGCATATCGGTTGTGGCACATGCAGTGCGTGCCGTAGCACCGTCCTGTTGGAGTCACATGTTTTCCAATCCCAATTCATCAAGTTGCGCCAAAAAGAACTCGTTGAGCATTGCTCTGACGTCTTCGAAGAAAAAAGGTCCGATGACTCCCCCAGCGAAAACAGCACACCATACAGTGACTTTGAACGGGTGTAATGACTCTTCGTGGGTTACACACAGATTTTCAGTGCCCCAGAAGCGTAAATTTTGCTTATTTACGTACCCGCTAAGATGGAAATGGGCCTCATCACTCATGATTATTTTTGATGAAAATTATTGGTCAAATAAATAGTCACCAATATTCCGCGGTCTGGAGCAGTGTAGCGTAACATTGTTTATTAACGTGTATTTCGGTTGTGTTTACTACACCAATGTCAAAACAGAACTGACATTAGGGGCCAATCGCAAAATTTATAGCTTTTTCTGATAGGAAGATTACTTTTGCGCCACCTTGTATGCAAAAATTTATTTATTTATTTTATTTATTTATTTATTTTAGTGAAATTACAGTACAAGAATAAAAAAAAATTATATTATAAATATATAATAAGATGATAACGAATTTAAGCAAAATGGGAAAAAATTGCAGATTTGAAATGTCTGTATATTTATAGGAAGTTCGTTCCAGAGACGAATGGCATTTATGAAAAAATGTCTTTCTGATACTAATTTTGGGCATCGAATAGAACTTACTTTGCATCCTCTATTTGTCCTTGAAAAAACTAATCTATCGTATAGGTGCTGAGGTTGTCTTGTCCGTTTTCTAAACATACTCAACCCATAATGGGGCAAGGGGATGCACAATAGATCAATATTGGACGCAGTGCAAATGGCCGATGAGGCCATATCCCATCCACTAATAATAATAATAATAGACAGCCATTTTAAAATTTTCACAGTTTTATGATTATTTTTGGCGTTTTTAGCTGCCTGAAAGGAACCTGTGTTTCTAAATATACTCGTACCTGTTGCAAAGTGGACTCCAAAACTTATAAAAAATTTGGTGTTCAGAGATAATGCATAACTATATATCATATACAAATTTACCGCACTTTAATCTCTCAGTCAATTGGATATATACTCCGGCTCACTGATTTAAATCCACTAAAAATTTTACATTCAGCGGCCTGTATCTTTTGCAATTTTTAACCAATTGTAGAATTTTTAAATAGAAATGGAAGCGAAACATCCTGAAATATAAAAAAATCATTGCAAAAGTGGTTTATTAACTAAATAACATTTTAAGCAATTTATAAAAGTAATTCTATTTACACCAAAGCGAAACCTGCTTATTTGAGATGTCAAGCCAAATCTACTACATTTTGAGAAGATTTCGCATACAAAATTAAATCTACTTTATTTATACAAAATGAAGTTTACTTTAGGAGTAGATTTCGATGAAATCTCCTGAAAGCTACTCAGTACCAAGCAATGCAACTGTGATTTTGTTCAAAAAGTACTTACAAATACTACGCTGCAACAGAAATATACACTTTAATGTGGTGTATTCAGTCTCTGGTCCACATAAATATACACTTTATTGTGGTGTATTCAGTCTCTGATAAAATTGTTTTGTCAAACCCGCATGCATAAATTAATTTTGTGAAAATGAAATCTGGCTAGGTGTCAAAAAACGGTGGTGTAAATGATATAGATTTCGTTGTAGATTTCAATTCAAATCTACTAGATTTTGAGTTGGTGTAATTGGGCTATGAGTCCAAAATTATGCTTTCTTTCTTGGTTGACTTGCATAAAGGCATTTTATTATTTTTAAAGTTAGCGATTTTTTTTTGTACGGAGCGATTGTTTATTACAATTTATTACATCTTAATCAATTTACGAGTCAAAATGGCAAAACAAAATTTTTATATCCATCGAAAAACAGTAAAATCGATGCTTACCGTGCTGAAGGATATTCTAACTGCGCAATAGCAAAACAAAATTGGACGAAACCCAACAGTTGTCAACAATTATATCAGGGATCCCGAGGCCTATTGAAAACATTTTAAAGGAACACTTTTATATTCTTTATCTACGTATGAGAAAAGAAAATCATCAGAGTTGCTCTAATTCTACCTTATCATTGTACAAAATAAGTGAAAAGTAATTAAAAGCTGTGAGTATCTGAAATACCGGAAATTACAAAAAAAAATCGCCACTTAATGCTCCTCGTAAGGAAAACTAGCTTAAATTCACTAAAGACTACATGGCATTGGATGTGCAGCAAAGAGTTCATGTAAATGACTGGATAACCGTTGTTTTAAGGATGAGAAGAAGTTTAATTGGGTTGTACCTGATGGCTATAACTCATATTCCATGATTTGCTTAAAGAAATCGATTTTTGCAACAATGACCTTGATTTTCAAAATACAAAAATGAGTAGTGCAAGCTATAAAATGTTATTAGTATCAGCTTATCTGAAGTTAGATGAAATATTTGGTCCCATATCTTGGACATTGCAACAGGATACTGCCCCTACACACAAAGCCAGAGTAGTAAAGGAGTTCATTGCAAGCCAACATGTTGATATTCTTGATTGGTCATCCTATTCGTCAGATCTAAACATTATCGAAAAAGTCTGGGGTTGGTTATCTCATGGTGTCTATGAAGGAGGTAGACAATATTATGACAAGCAGTCAATAATTCAGGCTATTAAGGATGCTTGGAGTCAAATTTCGTTGGATTACAAAAATGAAACCCCGTATATTTGAAGTTATTAAAAGCTAAGGAGGTTTTACTCATTACTAATCATTCTTAGGTAAAGTAAATAAAGTAATAATAAAGAAAAATAATTAAAAGAAAAACTGTTTTTCATTAAAATTAGTTAGTTTTCATTAAAATTAGTTAGAATTATTCAAGTGAAACAAAAAAAATTTTTTTTTGGCTTTATTTTTATAAAATGCTCAGTAAACGTTGTGTAATTAAGAGGCCACTATTGGCATAACTTTTTTTATCACAAGATGTCTAGCTTCACTTCCACTTTAAAATTCTGCAATCAGTTAAAAATTGCAGAAGATACAGGCTTTTGAATATGAAATTTTCAGTGTCTTTAAATAAGTGAACCAGACTGTAGCAGCAGAGTTCACATGAAAGGCAAAAATTTTATATAAATATTCCAAAGAACAAAGTTAAAGGGGGGGGGGGGGGCAGATGCAATGAATCCGTTAATTTTACTCTTCAAAATTACCATACCTGGTATTAAATGATGGTGGGTGTCCTTTACTGATATAATATCAGATGGCTTAGTAGTAATACGGATTTTAAATTTAGTGTTAAATTTTTATGCAATTGTGAAAAATATTTACATTAGCACCTGCCTTGCGGCCTTATCTAATGATAGACTAGTTACACGGAGTGAATTATTCACGATTCACCAGCGACCCCGTGGTGCTGACTAGGCTCACACAGGTAGCAATTTTTGCCACATGTTTGTAGCCATGTGAGCAACTTCTTGTTGAGGAGTTCAGGCCTTCTAATCCCTTCTGTATGCAATTGCCCAGCAATCAATGGAAGACAAGGCTTAATGAGTTGGTAAACTGAAGCCCATTAGCAGCATCAGCCATTAAACCAACTCACCCGTCAATCATCCCCATTGGTTCCTCACAGTGCAGGTATCTGTTGTAAAGGCAACAGGCCCTCGGGAGGTTGTTAGTCCCCGAAAAAAGCCACGCGTTTTAGGTTTCAACCCCATCCAGAACGTTTCAGCCAAGGTAGGCATCTCATCCATGATCAGCCCGGGTTGAACTCCAAGCAGGACTACCCGGGGGCCATGCTGATCCCCGTTCTGCCAATTTAAACTCTTGGTAAGGGTTGCGGAAGCCAACACAGTCATGAGGCTTCCTAGAGTTTTATTTGCCAAAACAAGCGAGAGACCCCTTCCCCTCTATACCCGAAAAACAGAGTGCCCTGGTTAGGAATACGCCAAGGTAAAACCTGTTCCCCAGGGGAATTTTTTGTGTAAGTAATAATTCAGAAATTTTGCAGCTTTGTAGGGTCTATCAGATTGATTTTGATCTTTATAGCCAAATTTAATGTTAAAAATCGCCAAAATCTCCAAATACAATAACTTTTTTTTTAGTTTTTGCCAATAACGGATCTATGTTTTAAATTTTTAATTCCTTTTAATAAATTTATTTCAAACTATTGAAAACAGAATAAAAGGTGGCCACAAAAAATTTATAATTTTTACTAAGAAATAATTTAAGGCTAGTATTCTAATTAAAGTAATGAAAGTGTTTGTGATTAACATTAAACAAATATTAGATATATTGTTATGTATTATATAAAACCATTATATCGAATAGGTAAATCTGAAGGGCCGATGTTGAATGTGAACCACACACATTTCGCAATTACGGACTAATTCAATTGCAACCATGGAAAGATACACAATTGCCGCATTTGGGCGAATGATAATCCAAGAGTGATTATCGAAAAACCAATGCACCCACAAAGAGTGACTGGCGGTGGTATCATCGGACCGTATTTTTTTCCAAAATAAGGCCGGCCAGTCAATTACTGTGAATGGTGATCGCTATCGTGAGATGATAACGAACTTTTTATGGCCCGAATTGGAAGATATGGATGTGGACGATATATGGTTTCAATAGCACGGCGTCCCTTGCCACACAGCTAACGTAACAATCGCTTTTTTGCGCGATGAATTCAATGGCCGTGTTATCTCACATCGTGTAACGATGGCCGCCAAGATCATGTGATTTGACACCGTTGGACTTCTTTCCTTGAAAGAAAAGATGTACGTCGATAAGTCAGCCAAACTGAATATTCACTTGTTCAAGGTCATGCTCAGTATTTGGTGGAACAAGCTCGGTATAGTGTATAATGGCCTGTTAAAATGGTCAAAAATATTTGATTTTCGTGCAAACATGCTTCAAATATTTGTACAAACCAGCAAAACTAAAAAGTTTGTACAAACTTTAAATTTTAACATGTTTGGCAAGCAGTTTATGTAGTTTCTTTGGCTTTTGAATGTTAAATACTTTTATTTAATAATACAACAGGAAAACTTTCAATATTTTGTTTTAATCTTTCAATCAGGATGATTCTTTATATGGAAATGCCCATATGCCATAATCTGGCAGCATTGATTTTGATATTTTGTTAAACAAGTGTCAAACGCATACGCTGCAGTTCTTTTACTCTTTCAATTAAAAAATAAAATAAATATGTAATGAAAACAAAATAATTAAAGCAATTTTCGCGTTGTTTATAAAAATATGTATAAAAGTATTTAGGTGTGTATTTGTCTTGAGGCATAAGTGTGTGTATCTAGTAGATATATATTTATGGCATATTAGTGTCATAAATCACACGCTTGTGAACAAATGCAATTTTTTATTTTATTTATAGTTTTGTGTGTCAAGTTTAAATACCATAAAAACTTCTTAAAGACATTCAAATAACCCAGTTGGCAAAATTGGGCTGGATGGCATACGACCATATTCAAGTAAGGGTTATTCAAGCACTAAATACTTAATTTTAGACACATTTAATAGCGAATTTCTACTCTACATAAGCCTCGAAAGAGATTCACTTGCGTAAAGCTGAGATTAATCCCATCTCAAAATACGCTTTGTTCAAGAATTTTGATGTTAATTTAAGTTCGAAAATGTACTTGAAATATTCTCAATGAATAATTGAGTCGAAAATGTACTTGAAATATTCTCAATCAATAATTGAGTCGACGGTTATTTGCTCTATTAGCTGCTAATACTTATGCCAAGCATTCTATGCTACATATGTATCGACATTTCATAGGATCTACCCTAATCACCAGTAGACTTGGAAACCTTTGAATAATATAATCAAACATTTAACTATATCTTCCATAATTTAAATAAAAGAATGAAAATTTAAAAACAGACATGTTATAATAATATTTCTCAAACACAGTGATGCCAGAAACTTCTGTGCGAAAATATTCACTTTAAAAAAAGTGTCAATTTTAGATAAAAAAATCATAAAATGTGCTTCAGACTTTTTTATACCAAATAGTTAATTATTATAAAGAAATAATTATTCTAACAATACAAGAAGACAACAACAAAAATTCTAGTCAATCAAATTTCTTTCCAAATTAGAAATATTCATAGGTATGTAATATAACCAGTAGAGTTTTTGAGCGGCATTGTTTTTATGAGACTTTCATCGATGAGTCATTGCAACAGAGTCAATAACAAGTCGTAATTTAAATATCGAAAATTTCATTAATGTTTCTTAAAAGCAGTGACATTAACGGAGAAAAAGTTATGTATGACATCGACTTAGCAATGTCACTCTTCCCCTAAAAATAAAACCTTAGCGCCACACAGTGGGACCAAACGAAAAAAGGGTAATAAATCTGTATTTTTGAATGTGAAGGAACGTGAAGGAATCATAAATGAGAAAATGGACTTTAAGTGTAGTGAAATTTGGACTACTTTGTTATACCACATGGTGTCCTCGGGCACGAAAAAGTTTGTTCGCCTCATTACTTCTTTAAATATTATTGGATTTAAATAAACTTTTTGGAAATCTAATAAGAAGATAAAGAGAACCATTTTATTTTATTATTTTTATCGTTCAGCAAACACCACCATAAACAAACAAAAATGTTTGCACAAACCAAAAACTTTGACATGTTTGGCAAGCAGTTTGTGCAGTTTATTTGCCCCTCAAATACATATACAGCCGCTTTCCTGACGACTCTTATTATAATATTATTGCGATAAGATTTCTTATAGCTCATAAAAATTATTATAAGACTGCGATTAATTTTGAGTCTGAACATGAAATAGTTCTCTCTGCGATGGAATTTGACCTTCTCATCTTGAGAAGGTGTTAGTACATGACAGGTACTAAAGCCAAGTCGAAAAAACTTGAATTTTGTATGAGTTTTTTTCTATGTAAAAATATAAGTATGTACTGGTTTTTACGAAAATTAACTCTAGGCGGTTAATGTCTTAAGGGCCAAATAAACTACGCAAACCGTTTGGTAAACACGTGCTTTTTATTTGCACATAAACCATACAATAACAAACACAAATTAGTCACTTTTTGTGCTTTCAATGAGAGTAGAGATTGTTGTGGCAGTTTCCTCGTCATGTGAAGTTCACAAGACATAAATTGTTTTATAAACCGTTATATCTTTTTTTCTTGATATGTTATGAAAAATAAACAAAGATATTTTTAATTTCTTCAAATTCAAACAAAAACAAGAAATTTTTTTCTTATTGCATTTTTCCGCTTTTTTCATTGGAATTACAAATTTTAGCGCTAGACAACACAAACATTCAAAATGTTTGCACAAAAAACAAAGAGTTTCGATTTTTGATAATAGATTTTTGATTTTCGTGCAAACCGGTTTCAAATATTTGTACAAAGAAGCATAACATAACAACATAAAACACACAAAATGTTTGTACAAACATAAAATTTTGTCATGTTTGCCAAGCAGTTTGTGTAGTTTATTTGGCCATTTAGTTTTAATGCGTTTGTCTGCATTTGAGAAGTATGTTTATTATAGATATTTTTTTAATATTAGTGTCTGCGTGTGATTATTAAAGTGTGCAGTTATGGGGATACATATTGTATGCAAAAATATATTTCACTGTATATAGAGTGTCCCAGAACTCAAAATCAAGTTGAAACAGGATAACAAAATTTATGGTAGCCATTATGTAAACATTATAAGAAAAATATCTAAACAGAACATTTTACTGAGTTCAATTGTTTTTTATTTGCATAAGCCCTTTTGTTTTTTTAGATTCTGTCGTCAGATTATTCTCATGATGGTTACAATCAATCTTGTCACCCTGTTTAGGCTTGCCGTTGATTTCTAGGACACCCTGTATATAAAATATTTTCTTGTCTAACATCAGTCTTATAATTTATGCAAAGAAAACCTTTTAAACAAGATTTGGCTCAATTTAAAAATAAAAAAAAGAAAGAAATAACCTGACCATCACTTCCGTTTTTGAATGACAGCTAAAATTTAGTCACACGTGCTAAAAACATATCAGAATGTGTAATTTCTATGGCTTTCGTTTACCTAATGCGACACTTCAAGTGTAAGTGGCTGCCGTCTATTGGTGTAAAGTACTCATGTACAACCGTGTTCACATGCCTTCATTTGTAGTCTTCGTGTTGTTTTTTGTTTGTTTTGTTTTGTTTTTTTTTTCACTTAATCAGCACAAATGAAACAATAAATTGGATCACACTATATTCAAGGTTGTCGAAGGGTTAACCTTTAAAAGAGTACGAGTACACTTTTTAAAACAATAGAAAACACTACAAAGCTGCATGTATGTATGTATGTATGTATGTATGTATGTATGTATGTATGTATGTATGTATGTATGTATGTCTGTATGACATGTAAGAAAATTTAAATAGCACCACTTAACAGAAAAAAAGGCAGAAAAATACAAAGTGCTAATAACTATAACAATGAACAAAAAACACAGAACACAGAATAGAACAAAAAATAATTAAAATAAAAAAATATAATAAAAGAAATTGAAAGAAAAAACTCAACAAAAGCCAAAAGCATTGAATTAACTAGAACAGCTGACAATGCATTTGTCAGTTAACGGGTTATCAATTTTTCGGTTGCAAAAGCAAAGCAATGAAGTCGATCAAGCTTTTTTTTATTAACCCTATTCACAATGTTGTGCAAACGGTCTTGCATAATTGCGTATGAAGTAAAACTTTACACTAAGAAAATACATGCAAATATATAATATTTGCAATTGCAGAAATATGTAATATAAAATGCATTAGACCATGAGTCAGATTATTGTATCTAAGGTAGCGATGCCCACGCATGGTATTAAAGTGGTAAACAAAAGCACACACAATCTTATGCTCATTAGTTTAGTCTTCAATGAGACAGTGACAAATGAACATGTGCACGGGTTTATGAATTTATTCCTTGTTTTTTCTCCGTATTTGTTACTTCTTTTTATATGAAATTTATTAGAAATACTAAAAACATAAATTTATGTATTTATTCTTTACTTTTACCTAAATTTTAAGTAAATTGTAGCTAAAACGATTTTTTTTATTTGCCTACTTTTTCTCCCAGTGCAAATTTATTTACACTCAGAGCGTAACTATGGATTTCTCTTCGGGCATCACTAATCCAAGGTCAATTCCTAAAACGCCGCAATGAGCTCATGAAATCTCAAAATTAGAGCCAGATTTGACAAGACAGGTGACAAGATTGATTGTAATCATCGCTACTCTTACCAAAATCAACAAAATGGCTGCGCAGCACATTATGCAGTGCAAGTAAGAGATTTCCTTGACCAGGAATAGCCGGGAAGGTGGATTGAACGTTCAGGCACTGTCTCGTGGCCAGCCCATTCTCCAGATTTAAATCACCTGGATTTTTTTATTCGGCTGTTCTCAAAGAAGAAATTTATTCAAGGCCCATTGAGAGCGCAGTCGAGCTGTGAGAACGAATGTCTCAAGCTGCTGAGGACATCAACTCTCGAGTTAAAAAAAATGCAATGAATAAAAAAATGAATAAAAATTATAAACTTATTTTTTAAAGTGTTGAATTTGACGCTTGATTCTTGAGTAATGGTCTCGATTGATCTGAAAATTATTATGGATTCAGTTCATTTGGTTTGCTGCCTTCAATCCTTTTCTTGAAAGAATATCCAAGAAGTTTTCAGACATTTTTATAACTAATATGTATATAATGCTAATAAGCAAAACAAATTTCAAGACCAATAACTCCCCCTGCGATAATGTTGATCACAATTGAACTAAATCTTCTCCTGTCAGGATCGCCAATGTACATATAGGAGCTCGAATTAAAAATTAATAACGTTGTAGCTCTGCTATTTTTATTGAATAAAAAATATTTTACTTAAGGTTTGCAATAGAAGTCCTAAAGAAAGAAGTTTGGGATGGTTAAATCAGGCAATCTTGCTGATTATGTCAATCGCCAAAAAGGGAGATTATGCCACCAATAAGTGCACCCTTCACCATAATTATTGTTATATTGAAAATACACTCACCAAGCCCCGCTCATTCAATTCTAGCAGTAAGAAATCGTTTATCATAGCTCTGCAGCGCTAGCTGGTATCAGTAAATTATAATTGGCGTCCTCAAAAAATACGGTTCAATCACTCCCCCCGTGTTAACTGCACCCCACACGGTAGCTTTCAGTGAATGTAACATTTTTTCATGTTCCGCACGCTGATTTTCAGTTCTCTAGAAACGAAGATTTTGTTTATTCATGATTTCGACTGAAAATCGTGGTTAACAAAATCGACACAATTATACCACGCTCTTGTGGGGTAGTGACAGAGCACTTGTCTTTACGGCTTTATCTGATGATGGACCAATTCAACGAAGTGAATTATTCCCGCTGCACCAGCGCCCCCACTAACTAGTCTCACCCAGGTAGCCATTTTTACCATATGTTTGTAGCCATATGAACAACTTTTTGTTGATGGCCTTCTAATCCCTGCTGTATGCAATTTTTCAGCAATCGATGGAAGACAAGGCTTCATGAGCCAGTAGGCCGAAGCCGACTAACAGCATCAGCCCTTAAACCAACTCACCTGTCAACCATCGCCACTGGTTCCTCACAGTACAGGTATCTGTTGTAAAGGCAATAGACCCTCGGGAGTTGTTAATCCCCGAAAAAAGCCACGCCAAGCAATTATAAAGGATACTAACACTCCCTTCCTGCGTTTTAGGTTTCAACCACAGCCAGAATGTTTCAGCCAAGGTAGGCAACTTAACCAGGATCTGCAAGCAGAACCATCCGGGGGCCATGCTAATCCCTGTTCTGGCAATTTAAGGGTATGGTAAGGGTTTCGGAAGCCAACACAATATAAGTCATACGATTTCCTAGAGTTTTATTTGCTACAACAAACAAGGGACCCCTTCCCCTCTATACCCGAAAAACAGAGTGCCCAAGTTAGGATATGCCAAAGCAAAAAAAAAAATGTTGTGTTGTTCCCCGGGGGGAGACCCTTGGTAGATTGTTAGTCGCCGGAAAAAGCCACACACCCAACAATAATCGGGGATAATAACTCCCCCTTCCTCCGTTTTAGGTTTCAACCACAGCCAGAACGTTCCAGCTAAGGTATGCACTTAAACCATGATCAGCTCGGGTTGAACTGCAAGCAGAACTACCCGGGAGCAACGCTGATCTCCGTTCTGCCAATTTATATCCTTGGTAAGAGGTTCGCAAGCCAAAACAACATAAGTCATGAGTCGGGTAAAGAGGGGATTTCTTCCCCCTTTAACCGAAAAACAGCATGCCCTGGTTAGGAATACGCCAAGGCAAAACCTGTTCCCCGGGGGAACTCTTGTGGAGTATATGACTTTATGGCTTGTTGGTATTCAGAAGCTGCCCAGTTCACAAATGCCATATATGATTGATGCGAAATGTCATTCGCAAACGTCATTATATCTTACAATAGGTTGATTAATTTTTACGCCACCCATTACATGTGTTGCTTAATGCTTTTTTAAAGTAGAGAAAAACACCCAAAATCTTTTGTCCGTTAAGGCATAAATATAAACTTTTTTACAGTATACGACTATTTTAGTTAACAAAGGACTTTTATCTCTTGTTTTAGTTTACATACAAAAAATATAAAGAATTGTTTTAAAAATTAAACATTTTTTTGATCGCTCTAACTACGCTGCGATGATTATGCTCATAATAAGAAAACAATGACACAAATCAAGCATGACAGAAATGAAACTAAAACAAGAACCAAATTTATGCATAAAATATTTGGCAACAATTAAACAGTTCTTTTCCTTAATGCCAAATACAATAAGAATAAAAATGATTTTAAATAATGGCATTAAAAAGAATTAAAGAAAAAAAAAACTATTTGAAAGCAAAAACTAAAGATCACATGATGTTAAATAGTTTCTAGAGTAGCTTGATACTTAAAAATAATTAATAAATACAATAAACATAAAAAATATTCACATGCTTGAATTTACGTTTCTTTTAAGTCACATGGTGATAGAAAAGAAAACAGAAGTTTCCCACTGTGAAAACATTTTTTTTTGCACAAACGTCAAGTAATCTATCATGGCTGCTTTATCTACTAGAATAAATATAACATCGTACCAGATATACACGTGCCAAAGTTTTTTTTTATAAGCTACATAGTTCTACGCAAATACTTTTATCCATGTGCTGAGGAATGGAAAATTTTTAAATCACTTGTGGGGTCGAAATTGCATCTTGTACGTGCTAAAGAGCGCGTGTTGTTTGAGCATATTGCCTTAAACACATGCTATCGTTTACGACCTGTCAAAAACAGCACACATCAGAAGAAAAATTGGCGTGGACCAAACAAGGGCACTCTATTTTCTGTCGCATAGAGGGGAAGCCACATGACTTGTATTGTGTTGGACTTCCGAAGCCCCTTACCAAGGGTTTCAATTGGCAGAACGGGGGAAAGCAAATGCCCCGGAAGTTTTTGTTTGCAGATCATTTGTGTTTTGTCTTTCGTTCTGTACACACGTGTTTTTCATTGTCTTATGTTTTATGTTTATTATTAGTTTATAAAAAACGAAATTATACCGGAATAGGTTGAATTTTGTTTTGCATCATGTGTGCACGTGTTTCTTTTATTGTTTAATTTTTTTACTGCCGTTTGTTTTTTCTCTATTTGTTATTACTAATTTCTTTTTTACGTTCCTCCTATGTATTTTATTACCTTACGATGAGCGCGGAATTGAACTACATATTGCTAGTTTGAGCAGTGTCGAAGGTGTTTACACTGGGCACTGATCAGTTTTAACTAATTTAATTTCAACATTTTAAATGCTGTGATAATGTGTGTTTTGGTCGTTCCGTGTGTTAAGTTCCCAAACATTACTCCCCCTTTTCTCCATCTCATAATCTATTTTCTTAGTTCCAGGACAATGCACTGCATATGTAGGGGCTATCCCCGGAGTACTGGTCCAAGATAAAAAAAAATCTCGGCGCTGATCATGGTTGAGGTACCTGCCTTAGCTGGAACGTTCTGGCTGTAGTTTAAACCTAAAATCGCAAGAAGTGGAATTAGTTTTGCGGGTAAGTTGGTTAAGCGCTGATGCTCTTAATGGACTTCAGCCTACTAACTCATTAAGCCTTGTATTCCATTCTCTGTTGGAAAATTGCATACAGGAGGGATTAGAAGATCCGAACTCTTAAGAAAGAGGTTTGTCTATATAGGCATAAACTTATGGCAAAAAGTTATAAACCAATATATGGAAGTAATTTTGTTTCCTAGCTTTAGAAAAAGCTAAACAAATTATAAGTGACAGCACTGATATACAAAAAGCAGATGTTTATATTGTATTTCAAAAGTTTTCATTTTATTTTAACTGTGGGTTTTTGTGTGATCTACAAATTTTTATAAATGAATTTGTATTATTGCATCATATCTACAATAGCAATATTTACTATAGATTTCCCTTAGTTATTTTTTGAGCACAAAAAGCTTTTCTATATTTGCAAAAAAAAAAAACAGTATCAGCTGTTTATGGTGTAGCTGTCGCTTTCAATATATTTGAGCAGCTGCCCAGTCCGCAGCATTTGTAGTCGTATGTTTGAACCTAACTTAGATAGCTACTAAAAGCCGGTAGATGTTACCACTGTACGCTAAAAGAAAAACGCTTCGTTACGGGAATACAACCACTTCGTAGCACCACTTTGTTATTGTTTACAACTTCATTAGAGTTACGTAGATTATTTTATTCTTCTTATTTGATAAATATATAGTTATTGTTATAATAAAAAAAATCAGTGTTGGTTGAAAGTGGACTGCAAGTTGGAGTCTACAACTCATAACCTAATAAATAACATCATGCACCGTTTTGTTTATAAACGAACAAATTTCACTCTATTTTCGATTGTTATTCCTTTAACGAAATAATATTCATAAATCGAATAAAGCTTTCAACAATGACAAAATTGTAACATTAATGCAAAAAATCGTTATATCTACGAAAGTTTTCCTATCAGTGTAAAAATCATTACATCTTGCGCTTTTTGTTAAAGTTGCTAAGTATATTATTGTATTTATTGCGTCTATTTGTTTATGGTATTGTTCCATATAAATAATTAAAAAATGTGAATGTGAAGGCCAAAATT
This sequence comes from Thecocarcelia acutangulata, assembly GCA_914767995.1. Taxonomy (NCBI): domain Eukaryota; kingdom Metazoa; phylum Arthropoda; class Insecta; order Diptera; family Tachinidae; genus Thecocarcelia; species Thecocarcelia acutangulata. Next base: position 72,448,857 of record OU612095.1, read on the forward strand.
ACAGACCAACTGTTTATTATGCTGCCGCCGCTTCTAATATAATTAAGCAGCGAACTACAGTTCGATAATTGTCGCTAGCGACATTTGCAACCAGTAGCTTGCTGCTTTGAGAGTGAAGGGTGTTTTTAATATAAAAATATATAAAACAAAGCTGAGTTTTTTAAATTGACATGAAATTTACTACATTCGATAGACAATCTTCAGGCATTATAATTTAAATATGATTTCTGGCATAAAAATGCGTAAGTGCCACGGCTGATTCAGCCTTAGTATAATCCAGAGGTCCAATTTTCGATAACTTTTTCCAACCTCTGAGGCCGTATATTGGCAATAGCGCGTCCTTCGTAAATGCGTAGACTAGCGACTTAACATATCTCTACAGAAAATGGACTAGCGGCGTTAATTCACGATCTTGGACGCCAATTCACGGATCTTAAACATGAATATATGCGGTTACCAAATGTTTGCTTCAATAGATCAACTGTGCCACAAGACATGTGATATGTAGTGCCCTCTTGTTGAAACCGCAGCTTCCGAGCATCATAGTTGCTTAATTGATGAGCAAAAAAGTCAGTAATAATGGCTCTATGGATGTCACTATTAACAGTAAAGTTCTGACCAACATCGCTTTTAAAGAAATATGTACCGATGATTCAACCATCCCATAAAACACACTAAACAACCAGTTTTTCTGGATGTAACAGTGTTTCAACATACATTTCAGGATTATCACCACTCCAAACATAGCAGTTTGACATTTCCATTCAAGTAAAAGTGAATATCATCGCTAAATAAAATTCGTTTATGACAGTCGGGACTGACGGAAATCTTGTTTGGGGCCTATTTGCACAATTTGGAAGCGTTGTTCGGGCGTTACTCTATTCTTGTTCAAACACCTAACCAAGCTTAACATAAACCATTTAATAACTGACAAAATGGCGGAAACTAAACGAGTGTTGCTAATTTAAAGTTATATAGCTATATAAAATCACTGTATATAATGGAGAAACCGTGATCGGAAATTCGGGTTTTGGGCGTCTAAAACTACTCTAACATTTTTCAATTTAAAAATTAATATTCAAGATGTAGAATTATATATTTTGTGCTCAAGCATTTTGGGATAAAATATTAAAATTTACATAGTAATTTGATTTTTCTCTTATGCTTATGCTCAAAACATCGTGGTACACAACTAGTCTTAAAAAAATTTATCAGTAGAAGATTTAATTCTTTAAAAGTCTTTTAATATACTGACGATGAGTCCTGTTCCTTTATTATTCACTAAAAACGTTCATAGAGACCTACATCCACTAACAGGCTGTTTCTTTTTTTCAGTTTTGTACCGTTATCACATTTCCTGTGCTGATTTTCTTCGTCGTTTTTTCTGGAGTATGTCGATGTTTGTGTGCATCAGTATTAGGGTGTTGTTTTGACATTTTGTGTATGTATGTATTTGTTTTGTTGTAGTTGACGTTGTTGTTGCTTTTCTTATCTATTATGGCTTCTATATAAACAAAAACAAGTATAACAACTTCATAAACGATTTTATTAAGCTTCAAAGTTTTAATGACTCCCCATCATTTCTAGTTGTTGGCAATTTCCGTTATTGTTTTTCTCATTGTTTTTTTCCTCTCTTCTCTCAAGTTTGTTGTTTATAATTTACTTTGCTTTTCATCCGTTTCTTTTCTGTCAATTAAGTATGATTTTTAATGCTATGATTGCTAAATTTAACAACAATGGGACAAAAAAGCAAAAATGTCGTTTAAAAAGAAAATATATTTTTAAGGAATATGAAAACGATTTCCGTGGGTACGTGTTAGTGTGGCCTTACGTGTTGAGATACCATGCATCCACCAACGGCACCGCACATGACAAACTGCCATGGATGAGTTCCCATGCAGTCTTATGTTGTTTGGATGTGATCTCCAAACGTGACGATACTCGACGAAAGACAAACTGCCATGGATGAGTTCCCATTCAGTCTCATGTTGTTAGGACTGATGATTCCACAAAAATTTATATATTATACAGTAAAGTGGGAGTACAGCAAATACAGCTTACGCAGAAACAACAGGAACAGTAGGAAACTTATCAAACAACAGGAGTACAGCAAATAACAAAACAGGAGATACAGTGCGAGTAACAATAGGAATACTCCACCTCCCAACAATCAACATCCACCGAATGAGACGCAAGTGAACCATTTGGAAGGAGTAAAATAATTTCATGCCTTTCAATTGCGCTAATGTAAACCGCTACCGTATGTGTGTTGAAAGAAGCGGGAGATAATACCTACGTCTTCTTCTTAAACACAATCCGGCAAAAATTCAGATTCGCCCGAAGGAGGTTATGAAATAATTGAGGTTTTTCTGCTTCAAAGAGCGCTTCATTAAGACATGATTTTTGTTCTCGATATCGCACTTACAGGTCACATTTGGTACCATTAAGATATGCTACTTTTATGCATATTTTTCATTATTTTGTTGCTTGATCACCTTGTATCATAGTTTAATTACTTTGTTTTTACCATAAAGCCGTTTAACCACGCATAAACTAAGTTGTTCCATTTGTTTTCTTTTTGTTCTAACAAAATGTTATAAGCATCCCATAGTGCATTTAACTAATAGTTTCTTTCTCATAGTTAAATGTCATGGTGAAAAGATAATAAGATAAAAACACTTCAAAGCGTTCTACTTCCTTAACTTACAATCACCTCATCACCCCATCATCGCTACAATTGCGTCTTCAAGTGTCCCAGGCACACAACATCTTTGAAATGAAGAACATCATAAGCAGCAAAATCATGAAAAGTAGTGCGTTATGTTTTTGTTGTTATTATATTCCTGTACAGAATATAACTCACAGGAACACAGTTGACAACCTTTTCAATTGCAGAAAGTTTTAAGAAACTTTTAGACATTCACACAAAAAGTTGACTGAAATGAGTATATGTAAGTAATCAGCGATGGGCAGCAAACAGTTTGAGTTAAAGAGTCTAAATAAGCTGCTACACTTAGACAAATTTAATACAACTTTAAAAAACATATACGAGTGTAAGGCATCTTGATTTCAACGCAATTTGACAACATTCTCGTTCTGTTGAAATTTAGTAACCCAATCGTCGTAGAAGACATAGTCTTCGACCCGACACATATGTGCGATTAGATTTTCTAAAAATATGTTAAAGAAAACTGGTAGTAATGTCTTCAATCTAGCTTTTAAATCGTAATATTTTTTTTTTTTTGAATAATAACAGGACTCTTAAAACAACAAACACAAAAATATGTATAATTTGAGTATACATTTTTATTCGATGACAAGCAACAACCGTCGATGAAGTTTCGTTTCCTTCTCCACGATAAGTGGCTATTTGTTCGCAAATTTTGTCAAAGATTTGCTTGAGTTACCTTCAATACTGTCGTCCACTATTTTATATTGCCTTATATTGCCGTCGTTTAAGACGTCTTAGATACATGGCCAACAATTGTTATTATTTAGACGAGAAATACTGGGTAACTAATGAAAGCTGCTACCAAAAAAAAAAAAATTAATAACTTATAACCTGTTCCATTTTTTTTTTGTATTTTATAGGTTGATCTTTGAGTTTAACTAAAATGGAGAACTGGGACAATGAAACAAGAATTTGGATAGTGCAACGCTTTCACGCTATAGAGTCCGTTGCTTCCGTCCAAAGAGAATATAGGCGCACGTTTGACGGCACTTCTCCTAGCAGATGGACTATAATGAGGTTCGTGAATAATTTTGCCGAACGTGGCATAATCGCACAAGGCCTTATCATCGAGATATTTCAATTACGGACGCAAGAAACTATCGCTGCTGTAGCTGCTGCCATACAATCCAATTATAAAGTTTAGACAAGGAACTTACCTGCTCAAATGGGTATCAGCAGATAGTCACTACACGCAATTTTGCACCAAGATTTAAATTTATTTCCATATAAGATTCAAGTAACTAACAAACTGAACCCTAGAGGCTTACCGATTCGCTTGAAATTTTATGAGAAAGTCATTCAAATGGTTTCAGAGGCAGAAAACGTCTTAAACTGCATTTTTATGCCTGACGTGGCACATTTTAAATTATGCTTTGAGCCTCTTACATTTTGATTTGGACGGCAATCTTAGCAAATAAAATTGTGGAATATCCACTTCGCATCACAGTATGATGTGCAGTTTCTTCAAGGCTTATTGTCAAGCCTTACTTTTTCGAAAAAAATGGCCTTACTGTTACGTTCAATGGAGACCGTTATTTAAAAATGTTTTTCTTTCCAGAATTACGCCGGAAGAGAATCCCTTTCAATTCTGTTTTATTTCAACAAGATGAGGCAACTTGTCGCATTGGCACTTTTGATAAGATGTTGCACATGTGTCACCGAGGATTGAGGCCATTTGCATTAAATTATTTTCAAAACTTCATGAATTACTTTAATAAAAATGTATTATTTTTCAAATAAATTTATAAAAAAATAAATTACATAAACTTTACAAAAAGTTATTTGAGTTTCTTAAAGCTTTAAACACATAGACGGCAGCAGACAGCAAGCAGCAGTCTGTCAAAAATAAAATATGTGTTTCGATGCACACAATTATTTTAACGACATCACAGCAGCACGACTTCACAACAGCATTTGCTGCTGCTGCCAACTTAGACTAATTTCTATTTTCGTAAGCAGCAAAACGTAAATGCAGTGCTGCCACTATAAATATAAATTGGCAGCAATAAAAACTAAAATTTGTTTGAAATATTTAATAGAAATAAACATCACATAAATAAAATAAACAAATAAATTGATTAGTTTTTACAGTTTTACGTGATATTTTTACGTTTTCAGTCGGTAATTTTATTTTTATTCATGTAAAATTGTTTAAATACACATAGTGCTGCTGCTGTCTTGAAAATAATTATGTTGCTGATGAGACGGCAGCATTTGAAGCTAACTTCATTTGCAGTCGTGAAGTTCTGAAGCCTGCTGTCGTCGAAGTGTTTAGAGCTTAATGAAGCAAAATTGATCATCAAACCTGTACTTTATATATGATTTTCTGTTTGTAGTATTTATATGCAAATACAGCATTTCACAAATACGAGGTGTGGTATAAGACACAATATTCTATATTCATTTTGGGTTTCATGAAAAAATTGTTTTATTATTACTGCTAAAAAATCTTTCTTAAATAAAAAATATTTATCTATATTAAACTCACTTCCTGATGATCAATTTATACAGTTTTTGAACCTAACTGTTAGAAACACAGCTGCGATGAAATACGAATTTCGCCCATTGCGATGTATTCGCCGGCAAATATTCTTTGTATAAATTCGTCGTGTGAAGCACAATATGAACGTACTTTTGTGTAGATAACGTTGTTTACATTCCGTTCATATATAATAATTAATTTATTGAATTTTTGTTGAGCTTTTTAATTTTTAAGTAAAATTTTTTTTTACATTTGTACATAGGGTTTTTAGTTAAATTTTTTTCCTTTCTTAAGGTTATTCTTAAGAAGGATTTTTTACAATCCAAATTTGCTGTGATCAATAATTTTTTATTGAAGAATACAAGAAAAATAATGATCAACTCTTTAACTGGGGGACAACTAGCTGTTTCGTAGTCGCTACACTACTCATCAGCGCCTATTTTCGGATTTGAACTCGGGTCATGACGTATCATGAACTGCTGCCTTAACCACTCAGCCGCTGAATTATTCTCTGCCTATATTCATCTCATATTGCATCACATATGTAGTTTGTTAATTGCTCTCATATAATAGTTGACATCACGCTTAGTCATCGAGTAAAAAATGAAGACATTTGTCATTGTATTGATATTAAAGTACATCACAGCTATGACGGGGTTTTTATGAGTGTATGTAAACACTTCAGACAAAAATGTACTATGGGCATCGCCGAGCTAAATGTAAAGATTACAGATCAGCTATTGGTTATGCTACTGCCGATTCTAATATAATTTTGTAACTGGCTACACGGCGGTAATTGGTGGTAGCGACTTTTATCCCCGATATCTGTCCATAAACACCAGAGATATAGTCCAAACCCATCTTTTAATGGAAATGTCGCGTAACCTAACTTATTATAAACATTTTTTTTTACGTAAAACAGCTTTGGTAATAAAAAGAGGGTACTTAAATATAGAAAATTAAAATTTTCGATATCGGTCCATATATTTAGATATAGTCTAAACCGATTTTTTCATGAAAAATTTTTTCTTACTTAAAAGCAGTTCTGGTAATAAAAGGAGGTTATTAAAATACAGAAAATGAAATATTCCAATATCGGTCCATATATTCCCGAGATATAGTCAAAACCTATTTTCCCATGAAAAAATTTTTTTTGCTTAAAAGCAAATCTGGTTATAACAGGAGGTTTCTAAAATACAGAAAAGGAACATTTCCGATGTCTGTCCACATACACCCGAGATATGGCCTAAACCGATTTTTCCATGAAACAAAGTTTTTTTTTTGCTTAAAAGCAGTTCTGGCAATAATCGTACATATCTGGCCAATATCGGTCCACATAAATATACCCGAGATATAGTCCAAACCAATTTTTCTATGAAAAAAATTGATTATAAAAAGAGGTTACTAAAAAAATACAGAAAATGAACATTTCCGATGTCTGTCCACATACACCCGAGATATAGCCTAAACCGATTTTTCCATGAAACTTGTTTTTTTTAAAAGCAGTTTTGGCAATACAAAATAAAAATTTCCGAAATCGGTCTATATGTATCCGAGATATAGCCTAAACCGATTTCTCCATGCAAATTTATATAAACGATGACTTTACTACCACAGCGATTATAAGGCAGAAAAAAAAATTGTTCCCCGATATCGGTCCATATATATCCAAGCATATTTAGCTCAGATTTGTAATACATACTATATACATATTTATATCACTATTGTAAAGGGTATTTTAGATTCGGCCCGGCCGATTCTACTACACGTGCGTTTTGATTGGACCAACTTCTGTTATTACTATATAATTTATAAGTTATGGTCAAAACAAAACAAATTTAAATGGCCTTCTCTCATTGCTTTTCATTTCTTTCTTTTACTCACAGTCAAAATGCGATACAAAATGATATCAAACATTCAACATAAAAACAGAACTTTTCCTGTTAATTGCTTTTTCGCTGGGTATTACCAAAAATTCCAAGGATGAATGTTTAAGGCGATAACAGCTAAAAGGCGAATAATTTTCTTTTTTTACTCAGTATGTAATCGTAATTTGCCTTTTGGACACAAATGATAATTTCATTCCAGCTTTTATTTAATTAATTCTATCTCTGTTTTGTTCCCCCATAAGAAACTCTAAAGTGTTGGAAAATATTAAAAATGATTGCGCAGAAAATAAATGAAATGGTAGAGCATGTTGCGATACTTACAAAAGCAGTTCGATTGAAACTGGGTCAAGGGCAGTTAAAGAACAGGAAGCAGAAAGCACAGAAAGAAGGAGAAGAAGCAAACAAACCACTTAACTAATTGCTGTATGGCAATAAATTATATCTGCATGTTCGATTAAAGTTACTGAACACATTTAGTTTTTAAGATTAAGTAAAACATAAAATTTTTCTAAATTAAATTATTTTGATAGCCGGCCTTTTTGGACTCTGGGAGAACATATTCATCAGTTATTTCAAATGCTCACCTTGTATTGAATGCTTTTTTTTTTAGAGATTCACAACTTTGAGTTGATAATACATCTTTATTTGACAGCCCATTTAAAAGTTGTTACTTTTTATTTAATTTGGTTTGCCATTATATTATGGACACAAAAAAGCACTTAGATGATAAAAGTGACATTTGAATAAAACAAAATCAAATTTTTGAATTATCGGAGAAAAATAAAAAAAAAAATGCATTCTTTGGCCCCAATCAAGAAAACTTCATTATTTTTGTCTATTTAATCTGTTTTTTTTGTTCATTATAGATTTATTCTTAGATTTAATAAAATAGGGTAACTGGGATACTGAAAAAAGATGCTGGATTTTCCACCGCTATCGCGCATTAGAGCGTGTAGCTTTGGTTCGGAGAGAGAGTATATGGTGCACGTTTGGCGGTGATACTTCGAGTAGAGGTGGTTTACAGGGTGAATTATTAATTATTCACCAGCGGCTCCGTGTTGCTTGCAAGGCTCACATAAGTTGCAATTTCTGTCATACGTTTTTAGCCATATGAACAAATCTTTTGCTGAAGAGCTCGGGGCTTCTAATCCTCCCTGTACACAATTTCTCAGACAATCAATGGAATACAGGGCTTAATGAGTTAGTAGGTGGAAGCCCATTAAGAGCATTAGCCCTTAAACAACTCACTCGCCTAATCGTTACTACTGGTTCCTTACTGTACAGGTGTCTATTGTAAGACAACAACTGGCATGCACCGTAGTTATCAGGGAAGACTAATTCCCCTCCACATGATTTCAGGTTTCAACCAAGATGTAAGCGCCTCTACCATGGTCAGCGATGGGATGGTCTGTAAGCAAAACCTCTCGAGGGTTTTTTCGTTCTTCGTTCTGCCAATTAACCCTGGGTATATGTTTAGAAAGTCCAACCCAACATAAGTCATGAGGCTTATTTGCTACAAGAATCGAGAAACCTCTATGCCCCGGAAAGCACAGTACCCTACTCTTACTCTGTTTTTTGTAGGGAGTATGCCATGGTGGCGTAGACCAGGGCATAACCTACTCCCCGTAGGGGGGTCATTATGAGCCTAGTAATTAGTTGTGCAGAGCACGGGACAGCCGCTCAAAGACCTTATATGGAAATCCTTCCATTCGAAGCGAAAAAACTATTATTGCCGCAGCTTTTGTCATATAAAGAACCCCTCAAATAGTTATCAGTAGGAAGACTTTGCAGACAATAACGCATAAGGATTTGAAGCTATTCCCTTACATACATAATTCAAACATCTCATACATTTAATGCAGCGGACTTGCCGATTCGCTTGGAATTTCACCTGAAGAAAAGGTGGAAAAAGACGACAACTTACAGAATTGTAAAGAACTAACCACGGAAATCTCTCAAAAAATTGAGTAACTTTCATACAAATTTTCTTGACGAGCTGCTCGTTTGTGTTCTATGAACAGCACATAAGTATTAAATATAAAATAAATAGTGATACCTATAAAAAAATTATAAACTATGTTTCCCAGCCAATATATAGCCAATATATCGAAATTTTATGGAATCATTAGTAGGCTTTAAAAAATCTTGTTTTTAGTATTTGGACAAGTATTATTAAAACATTTTTTTTTAAGTTCTCAATAATTTATTTAGACTATTGGGATATAAAGTTGAATGTTTGAGAATATTTTTCAAAAAGTTCCAAAGTCTACTAATGATTAGGGTAGCTCCTAGGAAATGTCGACTATAGATAGCTAGGAAACATAGAAAACAAGCTGTTTATAATTTTTTGATTGGTATGAATGTTAGAAGCTAATATAGTGAATAAAAATCAATTGTTTAAAGTAAATAGTATTAAAAATATTTCAATAATATGAAAATCTAATATAAATTAAACATAAAATTTGCAGCGAAAATATTTTTAAAATTTGATCAACACTCATTCAGAAGATGTGTTTGGTCAATACCCTTTCGAATTTTTGAAATATCATCATTACTGCAAACGTTGCGATTTTTACAACGGAGAAAAGTCTAAATGAGCCACTGTGCGATGCGGCAATTTAACTGGTCGCCACAATTGTAAGATTTGACACCGTTGGGCTTCTTTCTTTGGGTATATTTAAAAGAAAAAGGCTACGTCAATATAAATCAAAAATAAATCATGAACTAAAGGATGAGATAATTAATCACATTAACGACATTGAATCTCAATTATGTTTCATTGAAAATATGAACTTCTATGCAAGAAGTGCCCAAGCTCTATGCGTTAGGTACTTATTTTTTTTTGTAAAAGCACTTAGCTATAAGCTATGTGCTTTAATATACACATGTGTGTGAACACACACATATGCAAAGCAACAACAGTTTTGCTCATTGAATAAAATTAGTTTTTCCTTAAATGTATTGGTGTTTGCTCTTCCATAAACAACTTTTGAGTACAGCTGCTCTATGCCAACAACGCTGTGGCGAGCATTTGGCCGTTATTATGTCAGATGGAGTTACCCATTAAACACTTTACACCTGTGGAAATACGTCAAGAAATTAAAATGCTAAATACAAAAAGTCAGCGGGATACCATAGGATTGATTCTGCCGTACTTAAAATTTTAACAAATAAGGACATTATATTTCTTACAGTTGTATTAAACTCAATATTAAGCCTACAATATTTCCCTATTCAATAGAAATGCGCCGAGATAATAATCATTCATAAACTAAATAAACCGGAAAATAGTCTCGCATCATATAAACCTATAAGTTTGCTGTCAACATACTCAAAAATATTTGCAAATTGCTTCTTAAACGAGTGTTACCTATTTTAGAGAAATATTCTATAATATAAAATAGTTTGGATTTCGTGACAAACACAGCACACCTGAACAGTGTCACCGATTAGCAAAAGAAATAATGCATACAATTGAAGCAAAAAAGTACTGTCCAGCTGTATTCTTCGATATTCAACAGGCATTCGATAGAGTCTGGCACTACGGTCTTTTTTATAAAATTAAAAGACTTTTACCAGCACCTTAATATTTTGTTTCGAAAACTTTTTTAAAAGATCGTTACTTTTACCTACCGTTTAGACAGAAAAGTAATTTCATGAAAGTTGCAATACACTCACACTTTTTTACTAACACACTCACATTTTGCTTCCTTTCCACCCACCTTTCACCAAAAATTTCATGAAAAAGATTTTTTGATGTTTTCTGAAAGTAAAATGACAAATTCTAAGCACTGTTGCCATATACAAAGAGTTATACAAAGTTGCAGTATTGTAGTAAAATAATAATTACAAAATTAACTTCTTTTGCATGTATATGCTAATTATTTGCATAATATTTTTTCCTTATATTGTATATTAAACACATAAAGAAAGTAATTATAGTATTTTTATAAAAATAATATCATTGGAAATTTATAATCATAAATTTTTTCAATTATTGCCTCATAAATTTGTATATGTAATAAGTTCGGCGACTCTGAAATAAGAGTGGAGAGAAGCAGAGGCAAATTTTGCAACTCTTTGCCTCGGCGACATTTTTAAAATGAACTTTCACTTTTCTGTGTAGACGAACAAGAAATTTCATGAAAGTCGTCTATTTCATTGAAATTTTTATTTATAATACGTATACAGAACTTTCATGAGAGTACTTTCCTGTGTAATGGCAGCATTACGTAAAGGTAAATAATGAGATGCCAGATTTTTGCAAAGCCAGGAAGCCAGAGTTCCGCCAGGTAGTGTTTTTGGACCCCATAGCAGTGACTCGGCGCAAAGTCTCAATTAAATTTGGAAAATAAAATCCGACTCTATAAAAGTATTATAAAACCAATATGGACTTACTATGGGAAATAGCCATTTATTAAAAAAAAAAAACAAAAAAAAAAAAAACATCAAGTACTCGTAAGTCTGTGAAAACTTTTTGTTTTATTTCCAATCAACATCGTGCGTTTTGATTGGACTACCCTTTATAAACGTCTTCCCTCTAAGTTACACAACAAACAAATATCTATTCTAATATATAATTCATTTTATTCGAAAGCACAAATTTTTTAATAAACAATATTACAATATAATACATTATATAATTTTTATTGAAACATTGTTGCTTAGTGGTTGGAGGGAAATTTATTTGAAAGCATTCGCTTCTCCTTCCACCCATCACTCTATAAACAAACTCATCAATACACCTGCTCTCCGTAAACACACCAGCTCACACGCACACAAATAAATGATGCATTAAGAACGAGTATCTACGAGAACGAACGTGTAACAGCCAACAGTCTCTGTTGTCTGTTCGAGTAAATTAAAGATAAACAAAATTGAAATGAATGAATAAAATGACAGACGAAAAATTAATAGTCTAAAATAAGCGACCTCAATAATAATAAAAATATATCAAATAGATGTATCGCAAGTAGAACACAAAAGAGGCCCAACTCTAATTTTTTAGTGTTGAATTTGTAATAGGTGCTCTCTTAATATATATTTAAGAAATGTTTCAACAAACTGATTCAGCAAAAATAATTTATGTAAGTTCGTATGATCAATTTAATTTAGTAGAGTATCGGAAAAGTTAAATTGAGAATTGAAATTGGCTAAACTCCACATACAACTAAAAATTACAATCAGGGCTGCCAGAAAAAATATGGAAAAAATCGTCAATAGTATTTAAAAATATCGTCATGTTAATTTTGAAATATCGCCAGAAATATCCAGCAAATTTTTAGTTTATTTAACATTTTTATGTAAAAATATAACAGATTTTTCATGCAAGCTTGTAGTCTCAAATTTGTATATTCGCAAAAATATATATAAATTTATCAAAGAATTTAGTTTTTTTAATAATTAAGACGGTTGTTCGATCTGACAGTATTGTCAGAAAAATTCACAGAAATTTTCTAACAATTGAGTTCACACCATAAATAATATAATTTTTGTCTGGCAATGTTGTCAGAAAAAAAATTGTCAGCACATTGTCAAACAAAAATATTGTCATACACCTGACAATCGTGTAAACACTTTTCATTGCTGTTTTCAGATCATTGCCATCGTAAAAAAATAAAATCATACATAATTATTTAATTATTAAATTATCCAAACTCACTAGAACAATGAAATTTGTATGTAAATATTTTGATTCCGACAATTCTTGCTACATAACAAATCTGACAACAGTGTGAACTGACAATACTTTTCATGCCAACGTTGCCAGATAATGTAATTACCATAATAATAATAGTGCAAAAAAAAAAAATAATTAAAAAGTGCAAAAAACAATAAATAAGTTTTCGAAAATATTTTAATTGCGTAAAAGCTGTTTATGTTTATACAAAGTGAAGTGAAAAAATAATAATATTTTAAACAGTTTAAAAAAGTGCAAAAGAAACAATAAAAAACATTTCAAAAATATTTTAATTCCTTAAAATGCGTTGCTGTCTGCTATGTAAAAAGAAAAATTCTTCTATGTAAAAAGAAAAAATCTATTGCTTATCGACTGCCCTCGCTAAAAATAATTTAATTGCTTAAAATGCGTTAAAAACAATTTATGAAATTAATAATACAGAATTAATTTTCTTTATATACACTTTTTTTTCTTTATTTTCCTCTGTTTTGAAAATATGTTTTTGACAGTATGTGGCATTTTTACACAAACAAAATATTAGGTATCAGTACAGCAACACTAATGCTGCCACCTAATAATTGGAACTGTCTTACAATGGAATTGGCAGTTTTTCTGACAACTGTCTAGCAACCGTGTTAACTGACATTTTGTATTATAAGAATAATTTTTCATTGTCATGCAATTGTCAGCACATTATTAGACCAGGCAATATTGCCAGATCCGAACAAAGTGTTATTCCTGCTCGCTACTTATTCCGATACAAAAAAATTAATATGAACATCTATAATAAATACGGAAGACAGTAAAAAACAAGTTTGTATAGAATGGAGGACAAAAAAAACTTATTTTTTATTTTTTCTCAGCAGCAAAATTTTTAACACAAATAAAATGTCTGCTTCTTACATTCTTGTCCAGCTGTATTTACTCATATAGATATACTTTGTGTCTTATCTACAAAAAATTCAAAAATCGCCATGTGACGATATAAGACACAAAATCCGTCAAGTCGCCATTATGCTAAATTTGAGCATAGAAATAGTCATATGAACGATTTACCGCCAAATCTGGCTGCTATGATTGCAACTTTGGCTTGAAAAAATTCCAAATAAAACAAAGAAAACTTCATTTTTATTTGAGAAAATTCGACATAATTATATATTACGGTGTTTATTTAGTTTTTCTTTTTAACATTTATATATATTCGTAAATTGATTTTTACTTTGATTTTAAGGAATATTGATTTGACAGGTTTTCAATTTATGTGATATTCACAGAGCACAGACGAGCAACTCGAATAAAGAATTTGTATGAAATTTACAAAATTTTTTGGGTGATTTCCATACAAATTTTTTAGACGAGTCAGTCGTCTGTGTTCTATCAACAGCATATTAACATTGGTTTGGAAATTTCAACTTTAGTTTGAGAAAATTCAAAATAAATAAAGAAAAGTTTAAAAACTATTCAGAAATATTTACTAGAAATCAATATGAATTTTCAACAAAAAATATGAATTTTCAACAAAAAAAAAAAAAAAAAATTTGCTCTCAAAATGTTGCGTAGAAAATAAACCTAAATTGAAATAAGAAGTGGCCCAACTAAAACGTGGGATGTTCATTGTAAATAACATACACACTTTTTCACAGACTTATTTTAATATTTTTTTTATTAAAATAATTGAGTTTGTTCACTTTATTAGCTTTTAATATTGATGCCAATCAAAAAACTATAAACAGCTTATTTTTTGTGTGTTCCAAGCTGCCTATATATCGACATTTCATAGGAGTTATTCTAAACATCAGTAGACTTCGAAACCTTTGAAAGATATTCTCATATATTCTACCTTATATCCCAGTAACCTCAATAATTTATTTAATGTAATTTTTCGCTTACGCCAAACATAGTAAGGATGACTGTTTTATCGCTAGAGTGATGTGCCAACAAATCTATGCACATATATAATTGCCTTTGTGTCTTAGATAAGCTACAAATACATATACAGGTTATCCGTTGGGAACGTATACTACTCGCAGTAATTACATTGTAATCCTGACTGTATGCGATATGGAACCGTCTTGTTGATACCAAATGTTAATCAAGCCCAAATTATACAGCTGTAGTGTTAAAAAGTTTTCAATCATATCACGACATCACTCCTCCAATGATTCCTCCTGACCAAATTGCACACCAGACTGTCACTTTAAAGAATGCAAAGGTGACTGATGAATAATTTGAACCGACTATTCTGTTTATTCACGCAGCCATTCAAATGAAAATGTTTTTTCATTTACGCCGGCGTAAATGATCTTGTGGAAAAAGCTGTGACAACTGAATCTTGAATGAAAATAAATGCAAATCCTTGTGCAAAATTGAGGCCATGATTGTTCTTTGAAGTCCCAGCTCCTGAACACTTTCTGGGACAACAGTAAAGTTTTAAGCCGATCGTGCAGTAGGTTGTGGTCCATGCTTGGGCTTATCACTTCCACACCCTTTTTCTGGGTAACCATTCACTACACGATAAAAACTGCGTTTTGTTGGCACGTTGTTTCTCCCAAAAATTTCACGTAGCTTTCTCATCGTCACAATAGTCGATGATTGATAAGATGATTTAACAATTTTTTATTTTATTTTATTTGATTTGATTTGATTTGATTTGATTTGATTTGATTTTATTTTATTTTATTTTATTTTATTTTATTTTATTTTATTTTATTTTATTTTATTTTATTTTATTTTATTTTATTTTATTTTATTTTATTTTATTTTATTTTATTTTATTTTATTTTATTTTATTTTATTTTATTTTATTTTATTTTATTTTATTTTATTTTATTTTATTTTATTTTATTTTATTTTATTTTATTTTATTTTATTTTATTTTATTTTATTTTATTTTATTTAATTGTAAAACTGCAGAGTATAGGTTGCACAGCAAGGGTGGAGTAACAAAGACCTTATGCCCACGATGGTATTAACATTAATCTGCAGCGGCGCTGTAATTAACTACAACGACTTATGCCTTCACATAAGAAGTTGCCGTGTAGTTAACAAAGAATAAATTTGCCACGTGTCTACTTCACGATTGCCAAATATGAGCTGTCAAGCCTATTGTTTCTGTTTTTTTAATGTTTCCCAAAATGGCGGCAAAACAAATAATGCACCTTCCCGCTGTACGCCCGGTATTTGTATGAAAATCCTAGTTCTAGTTATAAAAATATAATTAGCGAAAATAAAAGAAAATGAAAATAAAAAAACAAGAAAAAGAAAAATCACAAGTTTTCAATAAAAAAAAAATATCGATGCCTCTTAGACATGCACTTAAACCATAATGTAAATGTCTTCTTACTTTCAAAGAAAGTTAATGGTTTGCATAACGTAAGTTTTTCAAATTATTTCTTTATGGGCAATAAGTTTTAGGAAAAGCTCGTTTCATTTTTTATGACCAAACACATAAATCAAATAATAATCAACATACCGATTTAATCATTACTCTCTTGAAGGGGATCTTTCCTGCCAAAAATTAATTTACCTGAAAGAAAAACACAAACAAAAGATATATTAATTAAATAAATAATATTATTATGCGAATAAAAATAAAAATCTCATTTTCCTCCGCTATAAAACATAACTCAATCAATAAATCCATTAATCATGTCGTCCAAATAATCAAGATATTTATTTTCACATTTCTTCAATAAATTACAATAACAAATAAATATAAAAATATGTATTTGCATAAAAATAACTTTATTAAAATGCCATAAAATTTGTTAATTCCACTAAATTTAATTAATTTATGTCGAATCATGAAATTTCATGAAGATGATACATTTAATTTATTTTTATTTAACAACATCGACTTAATGACCGACACATTTGTTTGCTTAAGATAAAACAAAAAAAAAAACGAACTGTTTATTTAATTTGTTTTTTGTTTTATTGTACTTAATACGCATTTAAATAAACAACGCAAACATTTTACAAAAATATAAAATAAGATTACTCGTATTTAAAAAATTTTTAAAACAATCAAACTCCTCCTACACAAGTTCTGCTGAAAAGAAAATTAAAAAAAAAAACATATATATATATATATATATATATATATATATATATATATATATATATATATATATATATATATATATATATATATATATATAGTAAATATTCAGGTTGTACAATTGTAAAATATTTTATATTATAACGCCTACTTTGTATTCATATTTTATGTATACGAGGTCCGATCAAAGAATAACCGTTATTTTCAATTTTTCCAAAAAGTATTTATTTGTTCCTCAATAACTATCTTGTCCCCTTCAAAGTAATCCCCCTCAGATATACTCAGAATACTCGACACACTTTTGAAACGCACTTTTTGGTATCGATCGCCAACAGCTCCTGTTTCGATTTTTCTTTTAGCTCCTCAATCGTAGCAAAACGCTTTCCCTTCCTCGGTGTCTTCAATTTTGGGAAGAGAAAAAAATCAGCGGGGGCCAAGGCTGATCGTAGCAAATCATTTTTCTTTTATCGGTGTCTTCAGTTTTGGGAAGAGAAAAAAGACAGCGGGGGCCAAGTCCGGTGAATACCGTGGTTAAGGTAATGATAACGGTTTTGTGTTTGGGCAAAATGCCACGTACAAGCATCGATTTGTGAGCTAGTGCGTTATCATGCTGCAAAATCTATGATTATTTTTTTCCACAATTCTGTGCGTTTCTGATGAATTGCTTCGCGCAAACGGCGCATTACTTCCAGATAGTATTCCTTATTGACTGTACGACCTTGCGGCAAAAGTTAATGATGCACCACGCCATTGCAGTCAGAGTAAACAGTGAGCAACACCTTCACATTTGACCGAACTTGAAGTGCTTTTTTCGGTCTTGCCTTCTGGACGCTTTCATTGGGATGATAAGGTATTGGTTTTAATGTCATGATTCGTCACCAGTTATGACCTTTTTGAGGAAATCTGGATTCTGAACGATGTCCATGCGACGTTGTTTCTGCTCAAAATTTACTAAGTTTTGTAAAAAATCGAAGAGTACACCAAAACACGACTAACCTCTTAAAAGCAAACTGACAATCCGATATGGCTGATATTACCAACACATCAGACAGAAAAAAAGTGAGAAAATCTAACATCCGTAACTCACGAAATTTTAAAATAACGGTTAGTTTTTTTAATCAGACCATGTATATGTACAAGGTAGTGCAAAATTAATCATCTGTTTCCATTATTTTATTTAATCATCTGTTTCCATTATTTTTATTATTATTTTGAACATTTGAAATTTTTATTTGGATCGGACCTGAAAATTTTTTCTGTTCTTTGCATTACGAATGCGATAAGAACCCACTAACAACAATAAAATCATTAGTGGTTCATTTAATTGGAATTTTGCGTTCTTTAAATCAAGGCGAATTCATAACAGGAGAAATTGACAGCGCAGCTGATAACTTTTTTTTACATTTTAATCTGTTTCAGATGTCAATGGTATAATTAAAACAAAGTTAGAAAAAAATTTTAAAACAATTTTTTAAATTTTGTATTGTATCTTGAGCGCCAGATATCATCCAGAATCCTCCCCAGGCCATTTTCACCTTTCCAAGCTCTACGATTTTCACGAAATAGTTGAAGCTTTCACGAAATAATTAAAAGTTTGATTGAGAGCAAGGCGAATTCATTACCAGGTGAACTTGACAGCTCAGGTGATTATTTTTTGCTTTTCGCGTTTTTTCAAATTTTTTGTCTTTTACTTACAAACATTTTTGCGCCATTTTAATCTAAAGATTTTTTTTGTATGATTTAGGGAAATTTCAAGAAAATTGTGTGAATTTAAAACTGAAAAACTAATATATAGCCATGTCACAAAGTTTAATTCCGTTCGGAAACGGAATTGAATTATTTTTTTATTGAAAAATTTTCGGAATGAAATCATTTCTAATTGCAAGAATAAGACTAGTATTGTCTTATAGCATAGATTTCATTCCGAAATAAGTTTTAGATTTTCGTTTTTTGAGAATTCGAAAACCGATTCAATTCCATTTCCGAACGGAAGTGATTTTTGTGACATGGCCGATAATCTGTGATTTTAATTACAAACAATTATAAAAGTTTATATTTAACGTCTATATAAAATTTTTTCCTAGCTCAACAAATTCATATTCGGTAGATGTGAAGTAGACACATGGCAAATTTATTATTGAAAAATATTTGATAAACCAACGTGTTTTAGTCGTCAAAACATATTATCAAAATCTATTATCGATTACTGAAAAAAAAAACAACATTCCAACAAAAGAAAGAGGGTCTGGAGGTTATATGCCCAAGCATGGACCACAACGTACTGCAAAATCGGCTAAAAATATTACTGTTGCTCCAGAGAGTGTTCAAAACAATACATAAACCGTGCTCAGGAGCTTGGCCTGCAAAGAACAGTTTTGGCCACAATTTTACACAAGGACTCGCATTTGTGTTCATTCAAGATTCAGTTGGCACAAGAGCTCCTTCCACAAGACTATTTGCGCCGTCATTGATATGCCAATAGGATGTTACAGCTCGCCCATGATAATCCCGATTATCATGAAAAATTCAAATGAGTGACGAGGTACATTGCCATTTGAATAGATATCGGAATAAATAGAATAGTCTATTCTCGGCAATGGAAAACCCTCAAATTATTCATCAGCCACCTTTGCATGCATTAAAAGCGATAGTCTGGTGTACAATTTGGTCAGGAGGAATCATTCGAACTTACGTCTTTGAAAATGAAAACGGCTTAAAGGTAAGTATAAGTGGGGAGCGATATCGTTATATGAAAACTTTTCAACACCACAACTGAAAATTTTGGCTTGATAAACATGCAGTATCAACAAAACGGTGCTACATCGCATACAGCCAGGATTATAATGGAATTACTGCGAGTAGTATATCTTATCGGCGGACACCCTATATATGTATTTGTAGCTTATCTAAGCAACAAAGGCAATTATATTTGCAGAGATTTGTTGACACATTGTTCTTGCGATAAAATAGTCATCGTAGTCGAAAAATTGTAGCTCTCGTAGAAGTTGTCGAAATTACATTTTAAATAAATTATTGAGAATATTGGAATATAAGATATGATAATTTCTTTCCAAGGTTTGCAAGTCTTCTGATGAGTAGGGTGCTCCTATGAAATGTAGACTTATAAACAGCTAGGAAACATAAAAAAACAAGCTGTTTATAGTTTTTTTATTGTCATGAATATTAGAAGCTAATAAAGTGAATAAACTCAATTGTTTATGATAAAGAAATGTTAAGATAATTCTGTGAAAACGTTTGTGTGTTATTTACAATGAACATTGCACGTTTTAGTAAGACCACCGCTTATTTCTGTTTACTGTGCACCTAAATAAGTGTGTCAAGCGTAATTTATGTGTCAAAAATCTTCATGTACATACAAAATGTATGAGACCAACACAAATAGCGCGGCGTCAACGCTTTGGAATTGGAAAATCCAAGTTTCACAGAGCGTAAGAGAGAAAGCTTTACTGTCTCTCAGTAAAGTTCGCTTCAAAACAAATATTACTCAACTTTTGCGGCCATTAGTAATCACATTTTAGGTACTTTAAGACTAATTTAGCGACTTAATCACTTTTAATTATATCCATTTAGAGATTTTTATTCAACAAGGTTAGGCACAATACCGTTCACGGCACAACTGTAACGCTTTTATTTAAGTTACTTACCATAGCATAAAATCAAAGCGCTAAATTACTTAGCGCTTTACGCCTTAATTTAGGTTGCACTGTTACGTTCATTTTCTACGCAACATTTAGAGAGTACATATTTTATTTTTTAAAGTTTGTATGTATATTGATATTTAGTAAATATCTTTTAAGCTACGTACACACGGTTGCCAGATCTTACAATATTGCCAGTAAAATTGTCTGAGAATGTATTTCAATCGTGTGAAATGCCAATTTTTAACTTACAACGTTGTCAAAAAAACCATTGTCAATCAATTGTAAGACGACTATATTGTCAGGCATCTGAAAATCGTGAAAACACTCTTCGTCGGCATTGCCAGATAATTGGCTGACTGTAAGCTCAGTTTCTGACAACCATGTGAATTGACAATTTTTGCTGTCAGATGAATTATTTATCAGACCATAGTCTGACAATGAAATTGTAAGATTATCTTACGATCGTCTGTACACACAATTTACTTCTGCGGGACAATTTTTCATTGTTACCACATTGGCAGCATGTTGCCAGATCTTACAATATTGTAACATCTGACTGCCGTGTGCATAGCTTTAATAGTTTTTAAACTTTTCTTTATTTTCATTATTTATTTTCCCAAGCTAAAGCTGAAACTACCAATTCAATATGGAATTTGCTCGGTAAACTCATTTTTCCAATTTTTCATTTTATCGATTTATTTCTAAATGTTAAAAAAACTAAATAAACACCGTAATATTTAGTCATATCCAATTTTCTCAAATATAAACTGAAATTTCTTAGTTTTATTTGGAATTTTTTCAAACCAAATTTGTAGTTATAGCTGCCAGACTTGACGATTTGGCGATTTTTGCCCTAAAATATGACAATTTTTAAATTTTTTTTAAGTGAGACATAAAGTATAACAAACGTATCTATTCAATGCCTGCCACTTGAATCAGGCATCAGATTTTTTTCTAACTTTAATTAAGTATATCTCCTAAAAGTTCAGAATCAAACTTCAAGGTGTTAGCTTTAGTTTTTTGATAAACATGTATGGAATACTAGTGTAAAGTATTACAATGGAAACAAACAAAATAGTATACCTTCCCGGCGGACACCCTGTATAACACTATCTGTTTTAATTTTTGTTAGATAGGTATATAATACGTAACATCAACCTTGAACTGAAACTTAAAAATTTAAAAGTCAATAATATTTATTATCCAAATAAGAGATAAGTAAATAAATACACAAAGTAACAAAATCAAATAACCTTAAAATAAAAAAATGAAAATGTGAAAAGAATTCGAATTATTGAACAATTCAATATTAATTCAAAATATTTATTAACAGCTCAGGCAAATAAATTTTTATTAGAAAAAAAGGCAATAAAAAATGTATAGTAAATTTTGAGGAATATAAAATTTAATTATTTAATTATAAATAAACTCAAATGGCCACTCAATTGCGAAAACACAATTTACATCTTTTTCAACAAAAATAAATAAAGACAACTGAAAAATAATATTTATGGTTGAAAAAGTTTTTTTAAATACCTCTCGCTCTATCCGTCCATCTTTTCCTCTAGTCATATGATTAATGGTTTTGCAATTTTCCTTAAACCATTTGCGTTTATTTCAATTTCGATTATCTTAGTTTTGAAATATAAATTTCTGGGATTTGTTATTTAAAAACAAAAATATATATATTTTTAAAATTGATGAATGATTGATAGTGATAAGGTGAGCTAAAGAATGTGTAGACTTATTTTTGGAATCAGCAGAAAGAAAAAACAAATCACCAGCATTCATGAACAATTTTGAACGACTCAAAAATAGCTATTGAAATATTAGTTTGGGATGCGGAAAAATGTCTAAAACCAACAGGTAACAAAGAAATTGTCTTAAAATCTTATTACTAGTATAATTTATGAGTTGTTGATCAGCGTTGTCATTGTAACCTTTTCGAGGCTAAATTTATTATTTCTATTTTTTTGCCTCGAAGATTTATTTTGGCGCCGTGTTTTTTTTCATTTTCAATTTAAACTTTAAAGGCAACAATTTCAATTGTCTTATTTCTGCACATATGTTTATGAGATTAAAAAACAACCTTTTCAAGCAGTCTAAACCCTGTCCAATTAATCTGGCAACACATTTACATGAGGCCTTTTAATAAGTCCATTACACTCAAATAAAAAAAAAAATTTTCAGCATATACGCATTTGCTTGAGCGTAATCTTGTAAAACCAATACATTTCAAATGAGTTCAAAAAAGGTACCGCAAGGCTCGGCTCTTTCTTTTACTCTATTTTTTCCAGATGACAGCAGCATTTGGCAATCGCACTCTGGTAACTACAGGCCCAGTCTATTCGAGATACTTGATTGGAACACTGAATAATAATCTTCGTCCAATCTCCGAACGAAGTCGTAAAGAACGAGTATAGAAATCGACTATTTCTATACTCGTAAGATCCAGTGTAGTTTGCTAACAAACAGATGTATGACCGTGAATGCTGCTTCACCTGGGCTCACAGATGGCACAGAATTTTGAAGAAACGGGTGCTCTTGAATTTTCTGGAATAAATGTCAGTGGGATGTACGCTAGAATTAACATATTTTCCACATGTCTCAAGAGTGGTTTGGTTGTTTTCGAAGCGGTGTAAGATAAAAAGGCTATTTTTAAAGAGGAATATAACCATAAGTTGGCAACACTTTTTTTATTTTTATGTCAGCTGTTAAGGGATTTATTTGGCATTTCAACATGAATAGACTAACGCCTAAACAACGCTCAAAACAGGATTGCCGTTGATGTCGATTTTCATAAGAGAATTTCGTTTAGCAATAAAACTGACTTTCGTTTCAATGGATACGTCAATAAACAAAACTGCCGTATTTGGAGTCGTAAAAATACTCAAGTGTATTTTGAGACACCGTTACATCCAGGAAAACGGGATGACTTATTTGTGGGTTGCTGGAATCATTGGCCCGTACTGATTTAAAAATGATACTGATCAGAAAGGTTACAGTCAATGGTAACCACTATGTAGGCATGGTTGCTGACTTTTTCATTCATCAATTAAACAATTGTGTTATGCGATTTAACGCCGCTAGGCTGTTTTTTGTGGGGGTATGTTAAGTCAGTAGTCTAAGCCAATAAGCTTGAAACAATTGACCACTAAAACATTCGACGCGTTATTGCCAATATATGGCCACAGATATTGGAAAAAGTAATCGAGAACTGGGCCTCCAGACTAGACTGTGTTCGAGCCAGCTGTGGCGGCCATATGCTAGCTCTAATATATAAATTAAAATGCCAGAAGATTATTTTTCAAATAAGGTTAATTGTATATCAATTTAAAAAAATTAGTCCTTGTTTTATTCCATTTTAAAGTTCTATAGCTCTACAACAAACACCTTTTACATTACTCTACTCAATGTCCTTACCATTTATAAAACTTATATACCAACAAAAATATAATACGACTCTCAGATTTGGGCCGGTTCTTCAAAATCTTTCTTAAGGCACCTTTACATGGTAAAACAAATATTTAGATCTGTCAAAAATGTGTGTCGGAAAAAGAAATCTTACCGTGTAAAAACAAAATGTATTCAATAGGAGAGAAATCCAAACGCAAAAATTAACAAGCGTTAACGACCGCTTGTTAATTTTTGCGGTAATCTTTATTTTCTAATTCAGAAAATACAAAAAACTCTGTATTCTCATTGGCATTCAATTGGCATTGGCAGCACTTCGAGTATTTATTGAAGGTGGTGCAACATTTAGAAACCCAAACAATTGCAATTCAAGAATATTGCATGTGGTTGTTGTTGAAAGTGTTGCAGAATTGTAACCATCTTATACTTTCATAATAATACTTTGATTTTAGCTATTCTACAAATCTAAACATGCAAATTACTTACGACATTTACAAATTTTTTTTTTAAATTTTTTTTTTATGTACGGAGAGAATTTTGTAATATTTCGCTCCCATAAAATCTAAATATCTTGTATCATCATGTACACGTGCCTCTATTATTATGGTTATGACAGTAGGGTATCCAATCTTGCAGACTCACTGGAATATATTGGCTCAGGCCATGATACTCTGTGTTATCGTTGTTACAATGGATTTTGCTCTGGATTTGTTCCCAAAACATACGTTCAACGTCTACGGCTTATTCATTTGTAATCAATTGCCTAGTAAATTGTACATCGCGTTACAGAGGAAAATCACTTCGCAGAAATATGACCCATTTAAAGTGCCGTCAACGTTGGTTCAACAGACAGTGAATCGTAACTTTAAAAAGACAATCATATTCAGTGTCTAGCCAAATTTTCTCCTCAGTGGTTTCATTAAAAAGCAGAATTGTCGCATTTAAGCAAATCAGAGTCCAAGAGAGATTGTTGAAGGGCCGCTGCCTGCACAAAGAGGTACTCTTTGAAATGGTTTGTGGCTGGCTTTGTCATGGGATAGTATTTTTACGACAATGACACAGGCCAAGAAGATGATAACAGACTTCTTGTGGATTGAAAGTGAGGATATAGACCTGGGCGATATGTGGTTACAACAGGATGGTGCCATCCTGTTGAGAATAGTTCGTGGCGATATTAGACACCATTGCATCTCTTTCTTTGGAGATATTTAAAAGAAAAAGTGTACATTATTAAGTTAAGAACAATTCAACAGCTAAATCATAAGATAATTCGGCACATTAACGATATTGAATCGCAATCATGTCTCAGAGTCATTGAAAATATATACCATCATCTCCGAAAATTTTTTGTTTAATTTACAGTTAGCATCATGTGTTTCGGTATGACCTACGTTATAAATGTTGTTAAGAATTTTTATCACAGGTAACCCAGTGTGCAAATGTACAACACATTCGCACAAACAAGACAGAATTAAAACCATAATACACAAACAAACAAACATACATGATTTAAAGTACGTTAGATTCAAAGTAAATCAACTACAAATTATGTTCTTCGAGAACTAATATGTTGGCAGCAGTGATCACCAAAAATCATATTTTTGCTTGATTAACACATAGACTAAAATTTTTAATCAACAAATATCAAGCAAAAAAGTGCGCAACAGTGCGAAAACAGTGCGCATTCATCTTAGTGTAGAATAAACTTAGCTTCATGTTTCTTGTTGCTTTGAAAGTGAGTTGTATGTATTTAAAACATATATGTATACATACACTTTTCTTCGATTTTCGTAAATTCTTTTTTAAGTTTCACGTACATAAGTACGTATGTAGCTAAAAAAGGAATTTTAAAATTGTTCTTATTGAATTTTTTTCATAAACTTATGTAGGTATTTTAAGTCTAATTTAATTTTAAAATGTGTTTTTTAATAAAGTTCTAAAAGAGAAATAAGAACATGTTCATACATACATACATTGTCGTTTTGTTAAAAGCCTTTCGTTTCTATATGTATTTTATTTTGACTTTTTTTTCAAAAGAAGCATACAGAAAAACTGCATTGATTTTTGTTATTCTTTTCCAAAACAAAAACTCAAACGCAAGAAAACATTGCCGAACAACAAGCGTATTCATTTATATTCAAGCTCGAACACCTTAACGATGATTGCACTCACTCGCCTTCAACGCTCGTAAGACCCAATGTTGCTTATTAACACACAAGCAAACGACCGCAAATGCTGCTTCATCTGTACTCATGGATGGTATAAATATTGAGGAATCGGATGCTCTTGACGTTCTTGGAATGAAGATACAGTGTGACGTTCGCTGGACAGAACACATTTTTCATGTCTCTAAAGAAGCATTCAAGTGCCTCGGTTTTTTGAAACGGTGTAAGATGTACTTCACTCCATCCGACCTCCTTACTATTTATACCACCTACATCCGACCGAAAATGGAATACAACTCTCATGTTTGGGCCGGTGCCTCAAAGTCTATTTTGGGGTTACTCGACCGTGTGGAGGAGAGGGCGAAGAAGCTTATCGGTGACAGTAGGGTATCCAACTCTATTGACTCACTGGAGCATCGACGCTGTGTGGGGTGCGTTACTCTGTTCTATCGTTACTACAATGGATTTTGCTCTGACGAGATTAGGGATCTTGTTCCCGAAACTCGCACATTTTTACGCAGCACGCGCTCATCGTCTAGAGCTCATCCATTTGTGGTCGATTGCCCGGGAAATCGCACTACACATTACAGAAAGAATTCGTTTTTCAGCCGTACGCTTCGTCTGTGGAATAAGTTGCCTGCAGACGTGTTTCCTATCTGTTATAACGTTGGAAGGTTCAAGTCAAACGTTCACAAACACTACTCCCTCTTTCCCCCTCCTCACAACCTATTTTCCTAGTTCTGGTACAATGCACTGCATATGTAGGGGTTATCCCCTGAGTACTAGTCCAATATAAAAAAAAAAAAAAAAAATATTGTCCACTGATTAAAAATGAGCTGCGCATTTGTGCGGTTAAACACAAAATCATATTTGTTTGAAATGTAATGTTTTTCATGTTGTTCAGCAATCGCTCAAAACTGTTCTCTGATTGGCACGTCCTTATCCCTCCACTTTAGCGATGCGTAAACGGATTTGCAATACTTTAACTACATACTAGAAACGGAACGTTCTAAAAATTGCTGAAACAATATTTATTGTGTTGTACACAGAATACTCGTCTAGAAAATTTGTATAAGAATTCCTCAATTTTTTGAGTGCTTTCCATAAAAACAATCTAGACGAGCCGCTCCTCTGTATCGTGTAAACACAACATATATATTAAATTTTTTTTTATTAAGCACACTTTTTTAATTTTGATTTCATTTTTTCTTTATTATTTTCCTTTGGCTATTTCCTTTTTTCTCTGTGTATTTGTTTTTCAAGATTTACATTTTGTTTATTTTTTTAACCATTTGCGCAAATTGTTATCAATAATATTATATATTTACTCTTCTTCAGATTTGTTTCTTTTTATTATTTGTTAATTTATTTACTTGTCTGATATATTTAAGAATATGTGTATTTTTATTATTTATTTCTGTATTTTATAACAAATATTTTCATATTTTATGCAAAATTCTTTTCTTCTAGTTTTTTCTTTTTTTTGTATAAAAATACATCTTTTCTTTACAAAAAAAAAAAAAAAAAAAAATAAAAAAGCTAAAGGGGTAAGGGAAGGTTCTACCAGTGCTATGCCAAATATTTTGCAAATTTGTTTTTACGAGGATGACTAAAGAAGAAAAAACGTCGAAGAAATTGAAACACAACGTGTTAGAAAGCGAAAATATTATTTTCTCTGCAAAAATTCTGCTAAGAAAGTAAGTCAGCGTTGTTTTGTTATCGATACATTGTTTTCTGTGCTTTTGGAGATTACAAAAATATATATCGGGAGGATAAATTTTAAGGGCCGATGTTGAATCGAGCAACGCATTAAAGTTATTCAGGCTAGGCTTATTATGAAAGTGGGCGTTCAAATCAAAATGCATATCTTGCAGTTCTTGATTTCTTCGGTCAATTTCATGGTCCAAATGCGCGTACAATCAGAAAAAACATGCTAAAACTTGAGTAAACTGGGTCTGTAGGAGACATAAAAACACCAGTACATGCTCTTACAGTTCTGCCGAAAATATTGCTGTTCTACGCGATAGTGTGGCTAAAGAGCCGTCCACGCCAACAATTGCATCTCTCGCGCTTGTCATTGATGAACATTATGCATAAAGACTTGCATTTATACACTCACAAGGTGCAATTGACTCAACGAATAAAGCCTCTTGACCATTCCAAGCGTCATCAATAGTCACAATGGTTATAAGAAATGGAAACAGTGGATGATCAATTTTCGAAGAAAATCATCTTCACCTCAGTGGATTCCTCAATAAGCAGAATTACCGTATTTGGGCGAATGGTAATCCAAGAGTGATTGTGAAAAAATCAGTGCTCCCACAAAGAGTGACTGCTTGGGGCGGTTTACGGGCTGACGGCATCACCAGGCCGTATTTATTTCAAAACGAGGCCGGTCAGGTAGTTACTGTGAATGGTGTTCGCTATCCTGAGAATCATTACTCCATAGAATGCTCTCAATTATCCATGGTGAGGCCGAACTTTTTATGGCCCGAAGTGGAAGATATGGATATGAACGATATGTGGTTTCAACAGGACGGCGCCTCTTGCCATACAGCCAATGAAACAATGGCTCTTTTACGCGACAAATTCAATAGCCGTAGTATCACACGTCGTGGCGATGTCAATTGGTCGCCAAGAACAATTGGTTTGACTTCTTTGTTTGGGGTTCTTTGAAATAAAAGGTAATATGCCAGCATACTTTCTTGTACAATAAGTTTGCAAATATTATTAAAGTACAATTACGAAAAGTTTCGACGTATTGTCCATCGTTAACAATTACGTTTTGCCATTTTCAGGTACGTTCGGATTTCACACCTGCCTCCCCTTTCGAGGCCACGAATTAACCCAATTTTTAGTTTCTTATATGTAAACCGGATAGAGCAAGTGGCATTGACTGTAACATATGATACTCAAACGGCACTATATCTCGTGACCATATCGAGCCTGTTCAAACAGTTTTTAATAGGTTTAACAGGTGTTTTCAATAAAATTTAATTTTGTGCTTTAATATGAAGAAATATGTGGTTGAGGCTCATCGAATGCTCTCAAATATTCACGGTAAGGCCACTGTTAGTGAAAGAACGTGACGATAGTGGTACCAACGCTTCAAGAACTGTGATTTTGACGTCGAAGACCAGCATGGCGGTTAAATGATGCAGAATTGGAGACATTATTATTATTATTATTGGATGGGATATGGCCCTCATCGGCCATTTGCACTGCGACCAATGTTGATCTGTTGTGCGTCCCCTTGCCCCATTATGGGCTGAATATGTCAAGAAAACGGACAAGCTCCTTCATTGGGAGTGATATTAAGTCACATTCACTTAACATATGAGCTTGTAGTAGCCTATATCTTCTGTGTCCCAGTGCTCCACAGTGAGTGATTAAGTGCTCCATTGACTCCTCTTCAGCACCGCAGAATCTGCAAATATCTGTGTTGGAATTGCCCATCCTGTGCAGGTGCTTGTAGCAGTTATAATGACCTGTAAGTGCACCTGTCAATGTTTTGAGACTTTTTCCGTTCAGTTTTAGAGCACGTTCGGCCCTCTTTTTACCAAAGTTTAGAAATTTCTTGGAGTGCTCAAGACCAGCTGTCTCGTTCCAGTGTAGTTCAACGATAGACTCTGTCCATTTCTTTATCTCCCCATTCAGGAGACATTATTTGATCAAGACTCATGTCAAATGCAACATAAATAATTGGGAGTGACGCAACCACCCATTTCAAAATGCCAGAATGATAGGGAATGATTCAGAAACAATGAAATTGGGTGCGGTACGAGTTGAAGCCTAGAGATGTTAAGCCTCATAGAATGCTCTCAAATACCTATGGTGAGGCCGCTATTAGGGAAAGAAATTGCCGCTTCAAGAGCAGTGATTTT
The DNA here is from genome assembly GCA_914767995.1 of Thecocarcelia acutangulata. Taxonomy (NCBI): domain Eukaryota; kingdom Metazoa; phylum Arthropoda; class Insecta; order Diptera; family Tachinidae; genus Thecocarcelia; species Thecocarcelia acutangulata. The sequence goes on from OU612095.1 coordinate 72,478,824, forward strand.
GACGTAAAAGACCAGTATGGCGATGGAAGAGTGAATGTTTTTAAAGATGCAGAATTAGAGGCATTACTTGATCAAGACTCGTATCAAATGCAATAAGAATTGTCAGGATCATTCAGAGTGGTGCAACAAGCCATTTAAAGATACCTGAAAGTCATGGGTATGATTAAGAAACATAGAAATTGGATGCCGTAGGAGCTGAAGGCGAGAGATGTTGACGGCGTTTGTTTGCTTGTGAAAAGCTGTTTCCAAGGCAAAGACTGAAGCAATTTCTGCATCACATTGTGACTGGTGGTAAAAAATGGGTCCGTTACGATAATTTCAAGTGCGGAAAGTCATGGAGATATCCTGGTCATGTCCTCATGTCGACGGCCAAACTGAATGTTCACGGTTTCAAGGTCAGGCTCAGTATTTGGTAGAACCAACCTAGCTTAGTATATTATGAGTTGCTAAAGCCAACTGAAAAAATTACAAGCGGTTGATATCGAATGCAATTAGTGCGTTTGACAAACGGCTGCAATACAACGAGAGACATGATAGAGTACTTTTACATCATGACAATGCTCGACGAAAATGGTGAAAATATTCTTGGAAACGTTGAAATCGGATGTCCTACCCCACCTGACATATTCTCCAGGTGTTGTTCCCTCGGACTATCACTTGTTTCGGATTGACTGACCAGCAATTCCGGTCTTATGTAGAAGTAAAAAATTGGATCGATTCGCGGGTCGCTTCAACACGTGACCAGTTTTTTTAACGCGTGCTTCGTACGCTGCGATGGACAATACTTTGAATCATAAATGAGTGACCAGTTTTTTTACAATACAGCCTTGAATTTTAGGAAAAATAAAACGGCGGAAGCAAAGTTGTACGCCTAATATATACAGCATGAGTTTTTTTTTTCTTGAATACTCGTTTTTGCTGCGGGTGTTGACGTATGGTCGTGACTTTCTACTCTTTGGATTATAAGTTAAGTTAAAGCTTGACGCTCTTTACCAACTTCGGGACACCAACTTGTGAAGTCTAGTCTTCTTCTTACTGTCAGGAGAGTTTAGAAGACCCGAGCAAGAAATCTGTTCATAACGTATTACCATAAACATTTGACAAGAAGTTGCGACCTGTGTGAACGTTGTCAGGCACAAGGGGACCTTGATGAAAAGTGAGGCAATCCACCTCGTGAATTTAATGGTTTAAATCTTTTAACACCAACTTTAGCTATGGCTGCAATTAAAATAAAGTTGCTAAAGCCTAAGCTGTTTTTCAAAAGAACCGACTTTTGTGTCCACCAATGGAAAACGAATTTTATGCTGGAGATGCTACTTATTTAACACTATACAACATTTTTATGACGAAAATGTCACATGAAAAGTGCTGCCAGATCTATGGTTTTAGTCCCTATTATTTGTTGTAAGCTGCAGCACAAGTTCATAGTTTCAAAGGTTTCTAAGGTATGAGAAAAAACTAAAGATAATATTAAAGCGGCTTTATTATAAACGTAAGAATTGACTGTCAGGGCTCTTTAACAATTGGTTTCATGGTCTGTTTTTTTTATATTGAACCAGTACTCAGGGGATGACCCCTACATATGCAGTGCATTGTAAAAGAACTAGGAAAATAGGTTGTGAGGAGGGGGAAGGAAGGAGTAGTGTTTGTGAACATTTGACTTGAACTTTCCAACATTATAACAGACAGGAAACATGTCTGCAGGCAAATTATTCCACAGACGAAGCGTTCGGCAGAAAAACGATTTCTCTCTGTAATGCGTAGTGCGATTCCCCGGGCAATCGACCAAAAATGGATGAGCTCTGGACGATGAGCGCGTGCTGCGTAAAAATGTGTGAGTTTCGGAAACAAGATCCCTAATCTCGTCAGAGCAAAATCCATTATAGTAACGATAGAACAGAGTAACGCACTCCACACTGCGTCGATGCTCCAGTGAGTCAATAGAGTTGGATACCCTACTGTCACCGATGAGCTTGTGCCAGGTAATAGGTTGGTAGTAAGCTAAGCTTGCTGAGAGCAATATCTAAAACACATTTATAATAGCATAGCTAATGGGATTTTTTTTAGTTTTAGGGAAAATGATTCCAAAATTATCTCAGAGTTGAATTGCTGTTGTAATGAATCTACTTTGATCGCACCCGACTACTTTAAGGTCACTGAACAAAGTTTTTCTTCTTGTTCTTTCTTCTTGACCAGGCTGAAAAAAACCAAGTTTTCCATGTTTTCTTAAAATTCCCTGCCTCCCTCGTACATTTCTCTTTAACTTTGGTTTATGATTTATATTTGTAAATTTAAATTTGTGCTTTCCGTTCGCTTTACCAGCAAGAGACAATTTTCATTTTTGCGATCTGAATGATTTAGATAGTGAGATTTTTTCATAAATTGTCTTTCTCTATTTTTATTTTTGATTTATTTATCAATGCTGCTAGTTATTTACATAAGTGTAAATATTAGTTTTTATTATTTTTGCAATTTAATTAATTTTGACAAACATTTAATTAGTCAAGACAGCATAAGGTTGGATTCGTTTCAACGTTTTCTAATATTTGTACGACTTTTTTCTTTTTTCGAAAGTATGTTGACATTTTTGAAAATTGTGTAATTTAAAGGCAAATGGCTTGTAATGAATCAGAAATATAGAAAAAATTTGCTATTTAAATAATTTGCTAAGAATTTTTCGGCTATAACTCATATACATATAAACATATATAATATTTATATTGTTTAATTTCTGTCAAGCGTGTAGGTTTTAAAAAATTTGTAAAAAGAGTTTTTTCCATTTTAAATTAATGTTTTATTTTTTGAAATTATTACGGCAGGGTTAAGAACAAGAATGTTGATTTTAGCATTAATGTCAAGTGAGATACAACTCGTCTCTTAGTTTTATTTTTTAATGGATTTTAGAGGCTCACAACACTGAGTTGGCAACACTGCTTTACTGATATTTATATCATTTAACAGCTGGTGTTTGCTTTTTGTTTGGTTGGTTTCGACAGAAGTGTTCACTAAAGTTGCAAAATTCGGCCACTGGATGATATGTGGTTCCAAAAGGTTGGTGCCACTTGCCGCATAGCCAACATAATAATGGCTCTTTTGCGCGAGAAAGTCGATAGCCGTATTATCTCATGCTGTAGCGATGTTAATTGTCCGCCACGATCAAGTGATATGACACCGTTTAACTTCTTTCTTTTGTGATATTTAAAAGCAAAAGTGTGTGTCAATAAGCCAGGAATGATTCAAGAGCTAAGTCATGATACAGTTCAGCACATTAATAACATCGAACCTGAGTTATATCTCAGAGTTATTTAAAATGTGAAATATCGTATATGGTCAAAGCCCTGGCCAGCAGTTGGCCGATATTTTGTTTCCCAAATAATTGTCATAGATTCTTCTCTTATAATAAAAAAAAAAAACATCAAGATCGCTCAGAAAAAAATAAATGGTTGACTTGACAATATTCTAAGGGCAACATTCTGTTGTTGAATTATATGGTTGGTACTGATAATTTTATATTGTTATATTTGAAATGCCATCGAGAAGCTTCATTTTAGTTTTTAAAAACTTTTTTTATAAATAACCACAATATATTCTGGTTTAACATTGTTATAATCGTGAACAACACAAACCTAGTAAAAGTTACCATAATAATGTCATACCCAACCATGTTATTATGTTGACCATTATATATATTATATAACCATATTTTATTTTCAGTATACAACCATACTAATGTCATAAATAGCTTTATTGATATAGAATCATCTTTTTGTCCCATTTCACCATATTAATTAAATAAACATAGTATTTTGTTTATTTACAACTAACTATGTCCTACAATATACATATATATAATAACATAAAATAAAACTATAAATGATTATAATATATTTTTTAGTTTTTAAACAATTAAGAATAATTCGCAAAATATAATTAGGTTTCACAATTGCAAATGATTTTGACTTCAACTGGTTTTAGCATCTACTAGGTAGAATAAGAATAAATTTGTTAAGTATTTTGACAACAATTGTATATTTATAAATCATATATAGCCATAGTAATATGGTTGTTACCAACAATAGTATGGTTAGTCATTATATTCTTTTGGCTGTAACAATACTATTGTTGAGCACAACCATAATATGGTTGTCCAAAGATATGGTTGACTTCATCACAGCATTCTTGATTACAACATACATACAAATATTAACATTTTAACATACCTTCTGATTTCTCCATACGCCTCATATGCATTATTGCACAGTTCTAATTTTCAGCTTTTTTTTGCTTTGGTTTTTAGATCAACACAAAATTTTTTTAATTTAAAACAAACCACATATCGTTTTTATAACAAAATCACAAAACTAATGTTGACAATAGTAAGTTTATTCTGTGAACTTAAATAGGTTATATGTGAGTAAGTGTATCATAGACATGATAAAAACAAATATTTTAGTATTGGGTGCAATAAAAGCTATTGCAATTGAGAAGAAAATTACGCACAATACTAACATTGCTTGCAACCATATTCCGAAATTGCTAGACGGTAACAAAAGATTTACCGAAATGGAAACGAAAACATATTTATGGGGGAAGCAAACTATAATTAAATCGATAATAGACTGTTTCTAACAATAATACTCAATGTTATGGTGCATATACTAATGTTGCTGTAACCATATTCTAAACTGCCTTTTCTTTCCGTGATAGTTCTTTGAAATCTTTTTATTTTATTTACAATTACCATCGTGCAATATGGTTGGACCACCTTTTAAAAGTACGCTAGTTTGTTTGTCAATATATGTACATATGTAGTAGCAGCATTTTGATCTCTAAACAAATACTCAAGTTTGCTTTATAAAGCACATAATCAAAAAAACCTTTTATTAAGAATAAAAAAAGGAAAACTAGAATAGAATAAAAGAAACGAGGAAAAAGGTTTAAATATTGGCACACGACCAAAAACTTTGCGTTCACATACATGTACATGTATACTCGTACACATTAAAGAGCTCTTATTTGTATATTCTTGGCTTATATACTAAGTAGTTTAATGCACAAACATATGTATGTATATATAGACATATATATGTAATATGTATACTTATGTATATATAGCTTGCCTTTGCACATACACGTTGGTTTGACGATGTGCATACAGTGACCTATATAACAGAAAAATCATTCCTGCATACACTTAAATGGGTGTAGTATATACCTATGTATGTATTTATGTACTATTATGTACATATGTATAAAAGCAGATAAAAAGGAAACTCCTTTAAACACAAAAAACAACAACATTGTCATATAATAGAAACTAAAATGCATTAAAATTTATGTGTATGTTTGTATATACATTTGTGTGTATATTATATATGTATATTATGTATCTATATACATTTGGTAACATATTTATTGGTATTTAAATCAATATTTAAATGAATGCAAGCACATAAGTACAATATATTGTAAGTACATGAATTATAGAACAGTACAAGAAACTAGAACAGCACCATCTCTAATTCATACAATATTAATAAAGGAACAAAACATTTTATATGAAATTAATAAGATTATTATACAATTTGTAGGCAGTTCACTGCAATAATTATCTACATGAGAATAGTTGTTGCGTGGGAAACACAACAGTCAGCCAATCTATAGGGAAGTAAAAGCTCACACCTAAATCACGCAGTAACTTGAGGTGAGAACCAAGAGAAAAAAGATTCGAAGAAAAAAGTTTTAGAGTAAAGGCTTTTTATTGAAATTACTAGGTAAATAGAAGAAAACAATAGTATTACAATTGCAGCTATAAGTTGGTAACACTGCTTTATTCGACACATCATATAAAAGCTGACAGCTGCTTTTCATTTAGTTTGGATTGACGTTTTAGCATATTATAACATAATGGGCACAAAGTACACAGAGGTGAAGCCTGAATAAAATATAATCAGATTTTTGAAATATCAGAAAAAAGACAACGTACAGGCAGCGTTGCCTTTGAACATTTTGAAAAAGTGGCACAAAAAGGGTATTTAAAAACAGTGTCACAAAAAGAGTATATTCCGGAAAAAGGGTGACGTTGTTAAAAAACAATAGAAGCTATAAAAAAACTCTTGAAAAGTAAATGTATTTGTATGAAAATATAATGTAATGATTACATTTAGAAAAATTATTCAAATATAATTAATAAGATCAGTTTAAATGATATTAATTTTACTCAGGTCCAGCTTTTGATTTCGTATCTAAATACAAAATTAGTTAATTTCTATTTAAAGTTAAGTTATATTTAAAGGCAAGTTAAATTTTTTCACATATTAATGCGATGAAAGTGTGACAGCTTCACTTAAATTCCAAATATTATGGAAAGTATTCCATAGAGCAGCTGTTTGTTATTGAAATAGAAAAATACTTAAAGAAAAATATTAGTTGTCCCCCAGCTTAGTGTATTCAATTATTTTTTCCTGTCTTCTTTGATCAAGAGTTATTGATCGCGGCAATTATTCTTATAATTAAAAATAAAAATATTTCTTGGCCAGGATTGAACTTGAACCAGAGGAATACTACCAACCCATCCTATAATATTATAAATATTAAAAAAATAAGTTCGACTATTTATCATTAATACATACATATATATCTCATGGCACAGAGCCTATCAACACACATACCTACGTACGTTGATAAATAATAAAAAATAACTGGTTGTTCAGTGATAGCAAACTGCAGTACAAACAACTGGGATTATAACAGATTGCATATGTGATCAATCTGAGACAAATATAGACGAAAAAAATAAATAAGGGTTCGGTGGCTGAGTTGGTTATTATAAAATACATCATGTTTACATGGTACTGTGTTCGAATCCTAGTGGGTGCTGAGGATCAGTGCGACTGCGAAACAGCTAGTTGTCCTCCAGCTTAGTGTATTCAATTATTTTTTCCTGTCTTCTTTGATCAAGAGTTATTGATTGCGGCAATTATTGTTATAATTAAAAAATTAAAATATTTCTTGGCTTTAGCCAGGATTGAACTTGAACCAGACGAATGATGCCAAACCATCATATAATATTGGAAATAGAAAAATATTAAATTTATAAACAGCACAGAAAAATAATAATTGTATTTCATGTGATGTTATTTTTAATTAAATATCATTTTGTGATCTTCTACAGGCAATAGCTCATATGCGTGTTTTTTTTTGCACTAACACAAGGTCACAAAACTATATGATAAGTGAAATAAACTTAAATACAACTTAAATGCAGAAGATTAGACATTCTTCACTTCAAACTCGTAGTGGAAAATAAATTTTCGTATAAAATGGAACTAAATTCTATACGAATTCAAAAACCTCACTATAAAACCTTTTTTGAAATATAGTTGTACTTTTTCAGACTTAATTATAAAACAAATCACATTTATATTTACAATCTTGGTATAAATTATTCTACTATTTTGTTTTCAGATAGTATAGATACATATACATATATGAAATTACATATTTACTTTTTAGAAATAAAGATTTCATTATCAAATATTAATAATATTAATATACATATGCCTACATAAGAGCAGTTTAATATAAAACCTTGCTCAAATATGAACGAGAACTGAGTATTTATGCATCGTTCTCAACAATAAGTTCCATGTTTGCAAAAAGGGTATTTTAAAAAAAGTGTCATGAAAAGTCTCATAGAGATCAAAAAGGGTAAAATTGACACTTTAGTAGCATAAAAGGCAACGCTGCGCACAAGTTAAGGCAGCTGTAGGTAGTACTATAAGTTATCTTTTGTTTGGCTTCCATAAGATTGTGAAAATTTTGTTTATAAGCTACATAATTCTGAAAAACACATAGATCTTGATGGGGTTTCAAGCAAAAGAGAGAGAGAGAGAGAGAGTAAATTTTGCCATTTCGCAATTTCTGCCAACAAAATACATGTGATGTTTCTTGGTGTTGTTATATTTATTGCAATCCTACCACTACCTGGTAAAGCTGCCTTGATACAGATATTATTTCTTATGGCTTTCAGATTACAAAGCGCGAAGAGAAAAACTGACAGAGATACATATACAATAGCTTCAAGGTTTGTTCTGTCTCTTTTTTGTTAAACTTACAACACAGATGCACAGAGCAAATTGATGTTGAATTTCTATTAAAAATTTTTTGGCTTACTTTACTTTACCACTTGACTTGTAAATTAATCATGTTCAATTTCTAACGTGGAAGTCTCACATTGAAGCAAAAGTCACTCAGTTGAAACTAAAAACAGCGCAACTAAAGTGGCTTATGGGCAGAAACGCGACATTGAAGTTGAGTTGCAAACTTTTGTTATACAATGCAATTCTAAAGCCTATATGGTGCCACGGAATTCAATTATGGGGCACCGCCTCAGCGTCAAATATTGAAAAAACTCAAAGGCGGCAAAACCAAATTCTTCGAACGGTTACTGCAGCTCTACGGGACGTAAAAAATTCACGAATTCATAAAGATCTGAGTGTTCCGCTGGTAAAAGAGGAATTTTCTAAGTGCGCGACAATGTATGTCAGTAAACTGGAACTTCATCCAAACCCTCTTGCGTGTAATATTCTTAATTTTGGCGGTCACACTCGGCTTAGAAGAAGGAATACCGTTGCCACCAACAGAACGCTCAATAGGTGATTTTACCGATATAGCGCCTGCAATATAAAACTTTTTGTCTAGCATTGGCTGAACTTAAGTAAAAAACACATTTTTATTTCTATTTTTTTTTATATTTAGTATTAAGATTTGAATACTTATTGTTAGTTGATTTTGAAGATTCAATAAATAAAACTCGAACTCAACTACATAAATTTTGAAACTAAGTTAATATAAGTATATTAAGCAAATATCGGTTTTTGGAATAATACTTTAGGGAATATTGTTTAACAACGATAATTAAAGGTTTAGTAAGTTTTTTTGAATAAGGCTGATAGACTAGAATAGGCTTCATTACAGCAAATGCTGATACCAGTGATTGTAATCGTGCAGTTCACTACTGAATTACTTTGAACACGGCAGCAACATAATTTCATTTACCTAGGATTACATTTCTGTGCTGCCACTTTAAAGTTGCTAGCTTAACGAAATTTCGCAGAATGGGCTCCACGTATATTAACTTTTTACAACAAAAGGTCTTCTCTATAAGAAAGACGTAAAAGGCGAAAAAAAACTGTTAAACAATTTCTTGTTTGCTGCGCCTAATTTTAGTAGCCCTTTATATTTGAACATATAATCGAATACATTTTCTGATTTGTAAAAGGAAAAGTATTAAAAATTAAAGTTTTGTGACCATTCATCAATTTCTTCAAAATGTGGCACAAAACTATTAAATAAAAAATTTATATAGAAACATAATTTTATACTCGATTCTTAAATTTTTTTGAAATGAAGTAAACAGCAACTGCATACTAATTACTTTATACTTGTTTTGAGTACATACTCATATATGTATGTAAATATATATGAATTAAACAAATATATTTGTTATTTGTTACTTAAAAAAACATTTAAATTCGGTTTTTCATCTTATACACATTAAAAAATTAAATTTTTCCATGTGCTAATTTATTAGATATATTTTAATGAATTGGCAAGGCTGTTTTTATATTGCAGTCAATAAAAATATAAATTAGTTTAATACGACTGTGACAAAACACATCTTCCGGAGAACAGCTTTTGCCTTTGCGTAGACCAAACTAGGTCACTCTGTTTTCTGGGGCACAGAGGGGGTTAAAATTGGCAGAACGGGGATCAGAAAGGCCGCTAAGAGATTCTGCCCTGAAGATCTCTAGGTGCTGATCATGGTTGAGGTGCCTACTTTAGCTGAAACGTTCTGGCTGTGATTTAGACCTAAACTCGCAAGAAAGGAATTTCGGGGCTAACAACCTCCCGAGTTGCTGTTATCTTGCAACAGATGCTTGTATTGTAAGAAACCAGGAATGATAGTTAGTCCGTGGAGCTTGTTAAGGGACAATGTTATTAATGGACTTCGGCCTAGTAACTCATTGAGCCTTGTCTTCCGCTGACTGATCTGTAATTCCATACAGGAGGAATTAGAAGGCCCGAACTCTTAAACAAGGGCTTCGTCTAAAGGGCTACAAGCAACTTGCGACCAGTATGAGCCTAGCAAGCCACACGGGGACGTTGGTTAATCGTGAATAACTCACCGCTTGGAGTTGGTCTATCATCAGGTTAGGCCGTCAAGGGTAAAGCTGTGTCATTCATCAACGAACGGGTTAAATTAAGCGGATCGTCTCAATGAACGAAGTGAGCCGATCGTTAAACTGACTACTTTTCGGTCAATTTGAAAAGCTTTCGTTCTAATTTCTTTCCTTTAGTTGATATTTTATGTATTAGTAAGAGTAGCTTTTAAAGTATATGTAACTACACCACTTGGGTATCGCTGTGGTGTGACGCCATTGTTTTTTTTTTAATTAATTTTCTTTTTGTGCAAATTTAAACATTTTTATAAAAAAAATAAACTTAATGTCAAAAATCATTTTGTGAAGTTAGTTTTCAATAGATTGTGTCTTTTTTAAATTTTTTTTAGGTTTTCAAACAATCACTTTTTCTCACATAACTGTTATTATCTTGTTTTGTGTGGCTTTGTCAGTTGCGCTGATTAATGAATGACCGGAACATTTCAGTTTTGGTGCCATGCCTTTCGTTCATAATGCCCGAGTGAACGAAATGAAAGAACGGATCAGTCTTTTGTAATTGAACGAAAGTGACCGGTCACTGAAATAAACAACTCGTTACAGCTCTAGTCAAGAGAGGAGCTGCTGTAAATCAATTTCACAGCTGTGGCAAAAAATCAGCAAATACAAAAACTTGCAGTAGTGTTGTCTTTCGGTTGTCATAAAATAAAAATTCGTTTTTAATTACATGTATTTTATATTTGACATATTCAAGTCGTTAGCCTAATGGCGTCAATGTTTTTAATGCTTTACTTACACAATTTTCATTCAAACTTTAGTAATTCTTAAAAGGTAGTGAATTTTATCCGCTATTAGTGTTTTTTCTCTGTGTATTTGTTTCCCATGATTTAAAGTTTGTTATTTTTTTTAAGCATTTCTTTAACAATATTTCAGCGTTAAGACTTGGTTGGCTAAAGAAATACAATGATAAAAAACATTACAGCGGCAACACTGCCTTAAACCAAAATTTTCTTTACATAAATACAACTTATCTTTGTTTAAAATTCCTTAAATAGCTAACAACAGCCAATAAGTAAATAACATTCCCGACCTTTTTTTCTATTACAAGTTTCGCCACCGAACGTCATCCTTATCACGTAAATGTCTGCCAAAATGTCTTTCAAATAGTACGAGTACCGAAATGAAATTAGGTTATGTATGACTTTGACTGTGTGCAAAAAGCACAACAAAACACAGATTAGGACAAGTATGTATTTGTTTTTGGGGATGTTTCTTTGTATTTATTTACAAAACGAAAAAGAGTCTAAAAGTCTCTATACAACTTCTCTCTCGGTTTCATATTGTTTTTCCTCCACATTTTAAACAAGCAAGAGAACTTTTTGAAATATATAATGTGTATTCATATGTACATATAATACAATTTAAATGCATTTTTAAAAATATCTGCTTAGAAATAGCAATAAATCTAAAGGCAGTTTACAGGCGGCGACAAAAAAGAACTGCCACATTAACCCCAAACAAACAATAAAGAGATGCAGGTGTATTGAATGAAAATGGGTTGCTTAAGAAAGTATTTTGCAGATTTTGGCACGCAATATGGGCATTTTATAAATAATTCAAATTCAAATTTCCTAGCATTACGATAACTGTCAAAGAAACCTTGACGTCTGCCAAAAATTGCTTCGAGACTTATAACAATAAGAACCATTCCATGGATGGTAATTAGGTGGTATTTTGTAAATAACTAGTTTCCAATTCACACTGTAAAAGTCTTAAATCATGGAGTGAAGGGAATGATTAACATGTGCAGACTTGTGTGTACTTGCAGTACGTTTGGCTATTATGTATGTCAGTTTCTATGTGTAGACTTTTAAACAAAGTGCTGTTTGAACACCAGAAAAAGTTCAAAGAAGACAGTGTACTAGGAAACGTAATCAAACTTTGATTGTGTGAATTAGAAATAAACGCCTGTTCCACGATCTTAAACGTTAACGCACTATTGCTTGCATTATGACTTTTAAAACAATAGTTTTTGGTCTATTATCGGCATTTGTTTTGTCAGAATATTATATAATTCTCTTGGCTTTCTTTCAATTTCCCACATTTTAGCAAATAATTCATATTGCTTTTTTAAAGGGACATAATGGAAATGAAGTTACAGCTATCTACGCCTAAATGGAAGCTGAGATTACTCACATTGGAACCGCTCCATCATTTGGCTCCTAGGAAATGGCTTGAAAAGAAGCAAAGTGTCTTGAACATTCCAAGAAATTTCTAAGTTTTGATGCTAAGAGGGTGGAATTTGCTCTAATACTGAATAGGAATAGCCTATAAACACTGAAGGGTACAGTTGTGAAAAAGATTTACATCAGCACCTGCCTTTACAGCCTTATCTGATGATGGACCAATTCCAAGAGTGAATTATTCACGATTCACCAGCGCCACCCGTGTGGCTTACTAGGCTCACACAGGTAGCAATACTGCCATATCGCTCCTTTATTGCAACATAGTCATATCTAAAAAAAGCTTGTTTCGAAAAAAAAGCATTTCAAATTTTTAGTTTCCATACAAGTCTTGGAAATTTTTTTTAGAAAATATCTCTTAAAGGGAACAGTTTAAAAGTAATTTAAATAAATTTTTAGCACAATAGAAAAGGTAGTGCTGTTACAAATACTGCATTGTTAACTCGAAAAGCTCATTTTTTGAGATATGAATATGTTGCAATAAAGGAGCGATATGTTTGTAGCCATATGAGTAATTTCTTTTTTTTTTTCTTCTTGTTGAGGAGTTCGGGCCTTCTAATCCCTCCTGCATGCAATTTCCCAGCAATCAACGGAAGCCAAGGCTTAATGAGTTGGTAGGCCGAAGCCTACTAAGAGCATCAGGCCTTAAGCCAACTCACTCGTAAAACATCACCACTGGTTCTTTACAGTACAGGAACAGATCCTCGGGAGGTTGTTAGCCCCCGAAAAAAGCCACGCCAAACAATTATCAATGATACTAATACTCCCTTCCTGCGTTTTAGGTTTCAACCACAGCTAGAACATTTCAGCCAAGGTAGGTAGAAGTGTACACTTAAATGTCCCTATATCTTAAGCATTCATACAGAATGGGCATTTCCAATACTGATATTTTACAGATTTTTCGGTAAACAGTGTGAGCCAATCAAACACTTAATCACTTGTTGTTAGGCTCTGGGACAGGCCGCTACAAACTCATATTTTTGGGTGAATTTACTACCACTTCAATTGAAGGAGTTATTCGAGTGCTACGACGTACTAAGCCCGTGTGGTTATAAGGTGTTAACAATGGCCACAGTGCCATCTGTATCTTTGGGTCAGATCCTATTCTAATTATTATTATTGTCTTTGAAAAGCTTATATTCTAATGGATAATGTTATATATAAGATTTTATTTTATAAAAAAATGCAATAGAGTCTCTTAAGTTAAAGTTTTCCTGTAGGGAAGTTTTAATTCAATAAATACTTTTCGAGCTAAACAGAAATCGGATAAAGTTTTCAAAAATTCTCTTATTGCTAAACTTTTATACAGTCTTAGATTTTGCACAACAATTATTAAAATGACAAATATTTGGGTTCAAATGAAAATTTAATCAAATCTATATAGAAAGCTTTCATTTAAAAATATTCTTTTGTAGGAAATTGTTAGCTCAATTTCACTTTTTTGCAAAAGTTTATTTATATAAAAAACATTTAATTTACATAATGAACGGTACTGAAAAGTGAGACGTTTTAAATTTCCCGTATTGGGACATTTTTTTTTTATTATTTAAAACAAATATATACTGGTCAATTTCAAAATAGGATAATATACAATATGAAACAAATTTTCTTATTGGGAAAATTTTTTCCATTTGTATATTTTTTCTTAAAATCGTATTTTAGTAGCAATAAATTGAAGTTTATATTATAAAATATAGCTTAAAAGCTTTGAGGCAAAATATTTCATTTGATGATGCTTCTGATAAAAACTTATTTTAGCAATAAAAAAAATTTTTTGATATGAAATTATAATGATATTTGCTGTTATCAGTCGTTTGACAGTCTAAAACCAGTGAAGTAGATCCTAAAAACTCTTCAATTTAGAAAATTTCCCTTATTGGAACATTTTAAAATAAATATAAGCTTTTTATTTATTGTGTATAAAATTATTGTATACAAAAATTTTTAACTTATATGATGAAAAGTATTGAAAAAATTACATGTGTGAAATCAGAGCAAAACTTTTTTAGTAAAACATACTCGTATTCTATTGTAATAGTACCCAAAACCAAAATACTTTATATTAGAATTTTTAATCATTTGTTTTTTTTTTAATAACGAAGATTTTCGTTTTCCCGAAAATCTGATTATTTATACCCTAGCAAGCTAAAAATATCCCTTGATGAGGTATTTAAATTCGCTTTGTATTTTGATTTTAGTAATAAAAATTGCGAATACTATAAAATTATAATGAGAAAACCTGTAATCAGGCGGACAAAAATAACATTTTTTTTTGGATTTTTTTTTGTTTACTGTTTACCACAAAAAGTTATTGAAACACAAATATGTTTAAGTTTGTGTATAAAAACCTCTCAAAAAGTTCCCACTTTTGGGAAATTTATAAGTCGACGTACGTTTTCTACAAAGCTTATTTATATATAAAAATTTTGTAGAAATATGCTAAAAAAGTTGATTGTTCTAAAAGTATACCGTAATGTTAAACTTTATTTCATTTTATGTTTTTGTTTGAAACTTTTTAACGTCAAAATTGAATGATAAATGTGTATATTAGAATAGTGGGTAAAATACAAATTTCCCTTGTTGGGAAATTATTTTCCATTTGTATATATATATTTTTTAAAGATATTTTCAAACTAAAATATTTTAATTTACGAGGAAATTTTATTAAATACACCCTAAGAACTTCCCAGTTAAAAATGCACTACTATCTATACAAAAAATATCCCTTAATGAAAGATTCACTTTCTATTTTTGATGAAAATTTATTTTAGTATTCTTATTACTAAAATAAATTTTCATTATGGTTAGCAGGAAATTATAAGTAAATATATAAATAAGCCACATAATAAAAATTTTTCGGAATTTTTTATTTTGCTTATTTTTCTCCAAAAAAATTAGTTAAATAGATACATATATATTTAAGTTTGCATGGAAGATAGGCGGAATTGATTTCAAAATGTTTTATATTTAGAAAATATCCTTTGTTGGTAATGATATTATGATATTAGATTTTAATGTTTTATTGTTATTAATGTTTTAATTCACTTACTTTGACATAAAATGTAAGTAATTATGTTATAAGCAAATTTAAATAAATAATTTATAGAATGTTTCAATAAATAGAGAAAAACCATTCAAGAAGTCGACAAAAAAATCTACGAAACGTCGTGCACACACAATAATTAAAACATTGTTTTAATTATAAAAGATATTAAGCCTTATCAGCTTAACCAGAAATGGAAAAAAACGCTTAAAAATTTAATTTTTTTTTTAATGCGTAAAATGATTATATAGTAAAAATTATTTTGCTTGCTAGTTTCGTAGATAAGTGGTATCGAATTTATAAAAGCTTATAACTACATATAAATATTTAATTACAATTAATCCTTTTTGGATAATTATTCGGTTGAAACTAAAATCTTGACCAAGTTACAAACAAAGTGTTTAAAATTACATTTTGAGTTTTGTTGTTTAATATTATGTCTGCTGGGCAAATGAAAATTTAAGAAAAAAAATATATATTAACACATACCATGGTGCTATTTTCATGTTTTCATTGGTATATGAATATGCTTGTATGCATGCTTGAACGATGTATAGGTTAGTATGTTAGTGGAGTAAGTTGAGTGTAAAAGTAGGATAAATGCATTTGAAATTTAACAAAAATTTACTCATTCACTCACTCACTCACTACAGCCACAGGAATTTACAATATGATATAATGTTTATTGTGGCGTATGCGCAATAAAATTTACAAATTCATGAATACTGAAGAAAAAAAAGGTATCCAGCAATTTACTCACTTTTGCTCACAATTACTTTACTAACTCTTAAAAATCTTAATTTACTTCAGTTGTAGTTAAAATTCCTTCGTTAACAATCAAACAGACTCATATTACTCTCACTCTCATCGGCAAAACAACATGAAAAGGCACAAGAATAAAACAACAACAACAACAGACACATTTCACTTTCTTTTTTTTAGAAAATCCAATATGTATAAATCAGTGTGTACATGTGTGTCGCTGTGTAGGTGTGTATTTTCATAATTGCATTTCTGTTACTGTTTTAAGGATTACGAGTACATGAATGTTAAGTAACATTAACATATTTATGTTTTGAAGTCATTCGTTACTGGGTTAATGTTACTTTAAATGAAAGCATACATTTTTTATGAATGACAAACAGTGTGTATGCTTTAACAGCATGTTATAAAATTGCCCCAGATTTTATTGATTTTCCAGAATTTTTGTTTTGAATATAAATTATAATTTTGCATTAATTTTTTTTTAAATTCTTTTATACTCGTATTTATTGTGTGTGATAGTTTTAAACGCCCTCTTTAATATGTAAGTTTATCCCTGCGGTAGCAAAAAATGATGAAAAAAGGAGAATATTTAATTTAGATGGTTTTTATTTAAATGTCAAAAGTACACAATTGATTCAATTTTGTGTACATACACAAGTACTTAAATAGCTACATGAGTATGTGTTTGGAGAGTGTTTTGAAATGAGTGTTTGCATGTACGTACATACATATACGCAAATTAGATTGCATTTAGTTACGAAAGAGTTCTTAATTTATATCTGTTTGTACATATACGCATGCACATACATATATAAATGCAAGCGGGCATATGGACATACATATGTATTTATAAATTAATATTTATATCGGCACGAGTTTGAACTTTTGGACAGTGGTATGGGTAAAAGAAAAATTGGCACAATCTGGCTTAGAAATTTGGCAGGCGACATAAAACATGCAATAATATTTATAAATTACTTTAATGTATTAGGTATATAAATACTTGCAAATAAACTGTTCATTTGTATTGAAAATAAATAATAAGTCACATTTATTTAACTTTATTTTCTCCAAAACCCCGTATAATTAATTCAACTCGAGTTAATTATACACACAATTCTGTTTTGGATAAAGCAGAATTGGTTATCACAAATTTGCTTTGATAGCCCGAATAGCAATTTGTTCAAATTGAGATAAACTAGCAAAATTAGCCTTAAAACACGAGTGTAAATTTTACTCTCTTACGCGCTTTCGAAAATGGGTCTTCCAATTGCAACGTATCATGTGAATTGTGTTGGTTTCATACAGTTTATGTAAGAGGACGGATTGATAATGAAGCTACCTAGCCCTTGATTTGTCAAACGTCAGCTGTTAAAATTTCACACAAATTTATCAATTAGTTTATTTGTTGTAGTCGTTTGAAGAGAGCAACTTTTGTGTTTCTTGAAAAATGGAAAAAAGTGAGTTTCTTGCAGTGATTAGATATTATTATTTGCAAGGGGAACACGGCAAAAGAGACAAACGAAAAGCTCGATAAATATTACGGTGAGTATACTCCGTCTGATTACGTGGTAAAATATTAGATTGCTGAATATAAACGCGGCCGAACAAGCACTGCAACAATACCATCAACAGGAAGGCCAAAAGAGGTGGCTACTGAAAAAATATTAAGAAAAACCTCGATATCGTTAGGAATGATAGACGAGTCAAGTTTGTTGAGATGGTAAAGATATAATTTGAACGTGTGTTCAACATTTTACATGAACATTTGCATAGGAAAAAGCTTTCGTCAAGATGGCTGCCGCGTTTGCTCAGGGTCGAACAAAATCGAGTTCGACATACCACTTCACAGCGGTGTTTGGACATAATAACGCGTAATCCTGTTGATTTTTGGCATCGAATAATAACTGAAACATGGATCCACCACTACAACACCTAAAACTACAAATCAATCGCACCAATGGGTGGAAGCTGGTAGAAGTGCTCCGAAGAAGGCGAAGACAGTGAAATCGGCTGGCAAGCTTATGGCCATTGTATGTTGGGATACACGCAGAATATTGTTCATCGATTATTTTGAAAAAGGACACACAATCACAGGAAAGTATTATCGTGCATTATTGTGTTTAAAGTATTCTTTAAATAAAAATATTTATTTAACACAAAAATATAAAATAAAAATCCACGAAACAAATATTCTTGGCGATAACTGTTAAAAAATAAAATTAATTGTGATCTGCGTCTATCAAATAACAGCAACCGACAGTTTTTTATTACGTTTATGACGCATACAAAAGTAGAAAGGAAACCTACACTTTGCGTCGTATGCGTGGTATGCATCTATGCTGCCCATACGTTGGGATGTGTAACTTGTTTCATACAATTCCACTGATCCTACTTTTTTGAAAAACTCTTAGAACACGTTAATGCCTATAACGCGTGGTTAGTTGCTCTTGTAAAGTTTGAATGTATGGATGTTAGAGCAAATTATTACAGGCGCGATAGTGGAAGTAAATGTTCGCTTGAAAGGCCATTTACCCAGATCAGTTTGTAGTGTTGTTTAAGTTGTAGGGATGCTACTGGAGCCATAGATCCCAGGTATAGTTTTAACTAACATACGAGCGCACGTAAAGAAAATTCACATGGTCCCTGGCTTTTTAGCAAAGAAATCAGAATATTATAAAGTTGCGATTAGATTTTAGATTCCTTCTTGAATTTGGTAATATAGTTAGTAAATTGAATTACATTTTATTCGCCAAAAGGCTATATGAATTACAATAATGAATAAATAAATAAATTGCACAAATTTGCAGATAACAAAATTATCGTACAAAACCAGTTGGCCAAAAACACAAGTAAAAAAACTACAAAATTGTTATTCTGTAAGCTGGAAAAAGCTCAAATTTTTACCCTTGAATAACTTCGATTTTGCTCCTTTTAATTCTTCTCACCAACAAAGTCAGAAGGGTAGCAGCCAAAATTGCACAATGTAAACTGGGATTAACTTCTAGTATGTGGATGAAAAATGTGAACAACATAAAAGTGTGAGAAAAAGAGAGAGAAGGAGGTAAAGATAGATAAATATTTATCTTCATTTCGCAGGTTTTCTGTCCCTAGAAACACTAAATAGAAGTTTTTTGACCTCAAACGCAGATTTTTTATATTCTAATAATACAGAAGCTTTTTCCTATATCTTATCGTTTAGTTCTTTTATTGGTCTTGTCTAATTGATGTGCACTTTTCCTTTTTATTATCTTCAAAGAAAGAAGTTCAACGGTGTCAAATTGCAGGACCGTGGGATAACAAGGCATTGAA
This sequence comes from Thecocarcelia acutangulata, assembly GCA_914767995.1. Taxonomy (NCBI): domain Eukaryota; kingdom Metazoa; phylum Arthropoda; class Insecta; order Diptera; family Tachinidae; genus Thecocarcelia; species Thecocarcelia acutangulata. The sequence continues at coordinate 72,498,368 of OU612095.1, forward strand.
TTTTTTCGCACAGAACAGCCATTACGTTGGCTGTGGTCCCACATATCATTCAGGTGCATATCCTCGATTCATGGCAGCAAGAAGTCTGTTATAATGATTCGAGGGGACGGCTCTTTCGCCGCACTATCGGAAACAACAGCAATGTTTTACGGAGAAAGAACTGAGCGACCATGCTCACGTTTTTTCATATTTCCTACAGTCCCGGTTTGCTGAATTGTGAATAAAATTCCCCCAAATGTTAACACATTTTGGTCGCTTATACTGAACAAATGAATCACAAAGTGTATTAAGTGCATTTGATTGGAACGCTTACTTTCCTAGATGGTTTCAACAATTTTAGCGCATTGCTCAATTGTGTACCTATTCATGGTTGGATTTTTCAAACACTGATACAAGAAAATGTCAAATTAATTTGGACAAAAAACTTGGCTTGACAATTCACATCGTGCATTATGGTTAGACTACCTTTTCTTTATTATATCAATAAATTACAAAAAAAAATCTAGAAGATACAAAGAGTGGCATTACTATACGTTTAACGATTTTTTTTTGAGAATTTAACAAGTAAATCATGTATTTTTTCAAACGAAATTGCTTATATTTGTAAGATTTTTTTAAATTCTGGCAACACGGGTTGTTGGTCTAACACAAACAATTTGGTTTTAATATTTTTCTCAGAACAACAAAACAATAACAAACGATATCTGCAACGGACACTATAATTTACCTATAAAAATCGAGTTGTCCCACTGTGGACTGCTGAAAAAATTTTCGTACACAAAATCAGGTGTTAAGGTCTTATCAGGGTTTTGTTTTAATTTTATTATTAAGCTAATGTAATTTTATCTTTGCTTTGCTGACAAACAAAAAAAATTCAAGCATTTCAAAGACTTTTAAAATTAAATCTTTCTTTGAAATAGATTTTTTGTTTATATATTAGTTCGTACTCAGCTCCAGTTTCTCTTGTACCAGAAAAACGTTTTGTATGGCTGTATTTTTAAGTATGTGTGTGTCTTTGACGCTCATACTGTGTTTTTGTGAACATTTATTTGCTTTTTTTAGCGTAGTGGGTTGCCTTTAACCTTTTTCAATGTTGTTCATTGACGTAACAGCGCCAGCTCCTCATTATAAACGATTTCTTTCAACTGTGGTTGTGTTATAAAATAAATACGTAATAAGTAGACTCATATTCCAATACACTTGCATCAAATTCTCTGATCTGCTACTTCCCTTACCACCACTACTAATATTATTGTTGTTGCAGTCTTCTTGTTTTCTTCTTTGCTGTTTTGTGGTGGATTTCTTTTATTCTCATCTGTGTGCGAGTATTGTGAAATCTACGTAATTGTCTGATTTAATACGAGCAAAAGAAGAGAAAAAATAGAAAACGACGACAAAGTGTTGCTCTACAGTTATTTTAAGGGGTTGATTTTTATATATTTTTTTCTATCTGCTAATGGTGGTACGCTATGTGTGTATGAAATATTGCACAGTGGTTTTTCTTTACAAAATTAGTAGTGATCAAAAAAAAGTTTACTATTAAATGAAAAAGTATTTAGATTTGCAGTTACCTATTTTTATGTCGTCTAAAAATATTATTGTGTGTGTATGATATTAACTTTCAGAAAATGTTATATACAATTGAGTTTATTCACGTTATTAGCTTCTAATATTGATACCAATAAAAAAAATATAATCAGCTTCTTTTCTACGTTTCTTTTTTTTTAAGCTGTAACAAATGCAGAGACGTGTGCAGAAAAAGCTTTTTTTGTGTGTTTTAACAGGTATTACTAAAACAGTTTTCTTTTTAAATTCTCAATAATTTGTTTAGAATACTGGGATATAAAGTTGAATATATGAGAATATCCTGCAAAGGTTTCCAAGCCTACTGATGAATAGGGTAGCTCCTCTGAGATTTCGACATATATACAGCTAAGAAACATAGAAAACAAGTTGTTTATAATTTGGTAAGTAGGTTTGACAGGTATTATTAGAGCATTTTTCTTTTTAAATCCTCAATAATTTTTGAGATTGTTGGAATATAATGTTGAATGTTTGAGAATATCTTTAAAAAATTTCCAAAAGTCTACTGATGATTAGAGTAGCACCTATGAAATATCGACATATAGACAGCTCGGAAACAAAGAAAATAAGCTGTTTATAATTTTTTTACTGGTATAAATGTTAGAAGCTGATATAGCGAATAAAACTCAATCGTTTGAAAAATTTTAATTAAAAGTATTTTAAATAGGAGTACTATTGAGCGATGGGAAAACGGTACATTTCATTTTCAAGCTCCCAGTCGAAGTCTGTTTGGCATTAAATTTAACGCTATGGTATTCGAATTTAAAATTCCTTTCGCTTCATTTTTATATATGAACGTTGTAATTAAATAAGTTTTTCTTTTTACCGAATACATGTTTATAGGTTCATATTTTATATATCGCTTATTGGGAAATGTGGCCGTAATTGTGGGCACTTTGGCCTTATTGGGTGCATGTTCACTCGGTGAAACCCTTTATTTTGATTGGTCTCTAGTGTATTGTGAGAGAGCCACATTTTTCCTACGGTTACGTAAAGACGTAAATTTCGCCCTGGCTGCGGCTAAACAGCGCTAAGCACTCTTTTGAAGTGGTAACAAGGTTGCGCTTATAGCCGAGTGAGAGCAATGGCGTCACTCGCTTCGGGAATAGTTTCTTTCTCGTACAAATATTCTGCAAATGAGATGCTGACAGCCTCAACTACATCACGTATCCTCACTTTCTGGCCATCCAATATAAAGCGTGTTTTTACAGAGATATATTACTTTGAAATGATTCGATAAGGTTTTTCTACATTTGCGGCCGTATATCGGCAATAACGCGGCAAATCTTGTCCTCCAAGTGGTGATTTTTCTCGGGCATATCGTCGTAGACTAGCAATTTCACATATTCCGACAGCAAATAATTCAGCGAGATTAAACCACACATTGAATCTTGCAAGCAAATTCACGAGTCCAAAACCTGAAACTATGCGATTACCAAACGTTTGCTTTAATATATTAAGTGTGGCCTGAGTTGTGGGATATACTGAAATTGTTCAGTTGATGAACGAAAAAGTAAGTAATTAAGACTGTTTAGCGGTCACCATTGACTGCAATGTTTTGACGAACGACTTCACCAGCCCATAAAGCATATCTAAAAGTCAGTTTTTCTGGATGCAACGATGCCTTAATATTTTTTTTTTTTTATTTGAGACCAGTACTCAGAGGATGACCCCTACACATGCAGTGCATTGTACTGGAATTAGGAAAATAGGTAATGATGAGGAGGAGAGAGGGAGTAGTGTTCACGGAGTGTTAACAATAACAACACAAAAGACTAAAACAAACTCTATGGCAGCATTTAAAATGTGGGAATTAAATCAGTTAAAACTGATTAGTGCCCAGTGTATATATCTTTGACACTGCTTAGATTAGCAAAATTTAGTCCAACACCTTTCACACTACAAGGTAATGAAGTGCATTGAAAATAATATTGAACATATAAAGAAAACACGGACAACGGTGAAAAAATACCAAAAAAAAAAAAAAAAAAAACAAAAAAAAAAAAAAAAAAAAAACACGTGTACACAACTTGCTACCTATTCCGGTGCAATTTGGTTTTATACGAATTTAATTAACGAACATACACATATAGAAAATACGGAGATGAGAGACAAAACACTACTAATATACAGTTGAGGACTGTCATCACTCCAAATACGGCAGTTTTGTTTATTGACGTATCTGTTCAAACAAAAGTGAGCTTCAGCGCTAAACAAAATTCGCTTATGAAAATCTGGATCAACGGATCAAAGCAACTGATATCAGAGATGAAGATGATAATAAGTGTCATGGATTCAAAAATGAAGCCATTAGTCATTGTCTTAAAATACATCACGGCTATGACGGATTTTCGGTGATCATATAATAAATATGAATCAAAGAATATGATCAAAGCAACTGATATCAGAGCTGAAGTGAAGTGTGATTGATTCAAAAATCAAGTCATTAGTCATTGCCATGATGTTAAAATACATCACGGCTATGACGGATATGAAATATGGTTAATTTATGCGAAACCAGTAAAATAAAACTCATGGAACAAGAAAATTTGATACATAAAAAATTAGCTTTTAACAAATTTCATTGTTCTGTACGGCAAATAGATAATAACTGCTTATACAACATAACAATATTTAGGAGAAAATTTTAAACTGTGTATATAAAACCAAATTATGGTTAATATATAAAAGTACAATCCGTAGTTCGATTGTAAATAAATTGGTTGTTAGCTTTATTAAATTGTGGCATATGCAGTATAAATATATTTGTAAGAACATTTTATATAATTGATATGGAGCAAAAATATGCTTAATATCCTAATGAATTATGATAACTTTAGAGAGTCTTAGAAATAAAAAACTAGGTTTTAACTAAATTGATTTTACAAATATATGCCGTGCGCCAAATCCATAATAACTTCATATACACTAACAAAAACTTTAAATTGTGGTTATGAGGCAAAGCTATAGTTAATATCTTCCAAATAATAGTAAAATAAGTTTTTTATAGTGGATATGAAGCAAAAATATGCTATTAAATTGAACTCAATATATTGATGTTAGAAAGTCTGCAATATAAGCAATTATAGCGTTATGTATAACCAAAATCCTTATGCTACACAAAAAAAATTTTTTTCGAATTCAATAACGAAATTCGTGGAATCAATTAATAAGTTGTTTGAATGCGGACCTGTAAAGGAATTCGTGGATTCAAACAAAATTTAGTAAAAATAATTATTGATCGAAAACAAATATTTTTTTAAACAACAACAAAATACAATATCCTAGGTTACTTTTTTGATATTTATGTATATGCATACAAATTATTTTTTCAGACAAATATTTTGTTGACTTTAGTTTTACTTTAAATTTTTCTGTGTAAATAACTAACTGTTAAGTTTTTGTGTGTATATTTCCTTAAAGACAAGATAGCAGCAAGTTAGTTAGCTTAAGGTGCTTTATTACAAATAAGGGCTTTAGCTTCTAACTATATTATTTTCTCAAATATGTTCCATGCGTCAAATCCATATTAATGTCATATACAGTATGAGTACAAAATATTTATAAAAAGCTTTTAAATTGTGGATATGAAACAAATTTGTGGTTAATATCTTCCAAATAATAGCAAAATCAGTAGTTCGATTATAAATAATTTCGTAGCGGCATATGCAGCAGAAGTATATTTTCAAGAACATTTGATACTGTGAACTAGATGCAAAACTTTATCACAAATAATTGGCTTTCTTCTAATTTCTTTTTTCAAATGTGTTTCATGCTTCAAACCCATAACAAAGGAGTATGCAGTACATTTATATTTCTAAGAACAGTTCACATAGTGCTTGTTAAGGTAAAATTTGCTATTAAAATGAAGGCATCATTTACAAGTTTTGAACATAAACAATTAGCTCTAAACTAATTTGCTTTTTCCAGAATATTCCGTGCGCCAAAGCTACAATAATGTCATATACAGTACAACATTATATGTTGAAGAAAATTTTATATTGCAGATATGAAACAAAATTATGGCCAATATCTGCCAAATAATATTAAAATTAATTGTTCGATTGCAAATAATTTGATTGTTACTATTAATTGGCGGCGTATGCGGCATAATTATCGCTTCTTTATTGCAACATTGTCATAAAGCTTGTTTCGAGAAAAACACATTTAAAATTTTTAGTTTCCATACAAGTCTTAGAAAAATTTTTTAGAAAATATCTCCTAAAGGAAACAGTTTAAAGGCAATTTAAATAAAGTTTTGGCACAATATAAAAGGTAGTACTGTTAACAATTCTGCATTATTAACTCACATCCAACATTGAAGAAATTCAAAGAAGTCAAAATAGAATACTCCGTAGAATTACAGACGGTCCATGGTACGTTAAAAACTCACGAATCCACGCAGATCTGAACGTATGTTTTGTGAAATCTGAATTTGTGATGTACGCGACAAGATATATTAACAAACTTGAATTCCATCCAAATATTCTTAACTTTGGTGGTCATACCCGTCTAAGAAGGAAGGATACTTTGATACCATTAGAGCTCTAAACAGATGACTGAACTCTGAAATAATATTCGCATAAAAATAAATTTTTGTCCAGCACTGGCAGGACTTTAATCGCAATTCTTTTTTTAGTATTAAGACTTGAATACTTATTGTCATTACATTGCCTATGTAGAATCAATAAATAAAATAATAAAGTTAAAAAAAAAATTAGCTCGAAAAGCTCATTTTTTGAGATTGACTATGTTGCAATAAAAGAGCGATATATTTTTATTTATTTACTTTTATGTTGTGGATATGGAGCAAAACTATGTCTAATAGTTAACAAACCATTTAAATAAATTCATGTAACAGATATTGACTGTAGACAGTTTGAAACGTAGGCAATTAGCTTATAACTAATTTCTTTTTTCAAATATGTTCGGTGCGCCACGCCCATAATAATAACCAAATAAATTAACGAGAGCAAAACATGCCTTAACAAATTGCATATATATTTAAAATTTAAAAATTCAAGGGCGTTTTTAAAAAGTCTCTAATCTTGAACATTAATTGTCTGTCACCTAAAATATGAATGATTTTTGTCAATGTCACATTCACTGTTGCAGCAAAAGCGAATAATTGAGTGATAAAAAAATTCAATTTTTTATCTAAATATAACGCTTTGGCAAATAAAGTTAACTAACCATTTTATTTGAACGCTGTTACTGTAGTTAAATCATCTTTTATTTATTGCCTGTAGATTTTTTTTTGTTGATTCTATTTTGCTAAGGCACTTGCAAATGTAAAAAAAGAGGAAAAAATTCCAATAATTTAAATGTAATTGTGGAAACAAACATTAAAACAACCACTTGAATTAAACTAGTAAACACTGAGTTAGTTTTTTTTTTGTCTAAAGTACATAATTTCCCTCAATTAATATGATGTTTTAATTTATTATTTTTTCTGCTCACGTGAGTGCTTACATGACAATTAAATATTACGTATGTACGAGTACTTTCCAGCCAGTTTGTGTGGACTTAAGTACTCTTTTTTACGTATTTAAATTCTTTTTTTTTTTTTTATCTATCACGACAAACATTTATAGCTGCTATATATATTTTTTATATGTATTCATGCCAGGTTACCGCACATGGCCAGCTGATTATATGAGTATTCGTACTCTTTCTGTTTCTAATGGCCGCCTGACAGTAGGTAAGAATTATCTCAGTAAACATTTTCTACCAAGCTTGAAAAACATCATTTAAATATTCAATAACTTTTTTAGTTTATCTATATTTTTTATTTTTGTTTGAAAGTTGTTTTAAAGAAATGTTAGAGACGTGTATAAATGAAAGAGCTTGTTTTTGTGTTTCGGCAAGTATTATTAGAGCATTTTTCTTTTTAAATTCTCAATAATTTATTTAAGTTGTTGAAGTTGAATGTTTAAAAACATCTTGCAAAATATTTCAAAGTCTACTGATGGTAGCTTCTATGAAATGTCGATATATAGACAGCTGGGAAACATAGAAAACAAGCTGTTTATAATTTTTATACCCTTCACAAAAATGTTACGGGTATATATAAGTTTGTGATTCCGTTTGTAATTTCTACAGTTTTTTTTTGCGACCCTATAAAGTATATATATTCTGAATCAGAATTAATGGAAAAGTCGATTAAGCGATGTCCGTCTGTCCGCTGTTGAAATACCGTTTCTGAGAAAACCATTAGACTTAGAAACTTTTTTCTTTCACCATTCTTGTACGCCATCGATTCATGGGTTTGCTATTGAAATTCAGTAATATCGGTCCACGTATAGCTGAGATATATTCAAAATTCCGAAAAAAGCCATTTTTTTTGCAGTTTTGTATGAAAATTTTTCAAGACAAAAGTTGTTTGTTTTGTTTCAAACTTCACACACTTATTAAGCATGCTGACTTAAATGCAAAATTTTTTTTTTCAGATATCGGTCCATATATACCCGAGATATAGCCCAAATCGGGGTTTTCATGAAAATGTCGCGTAAGCGAACTTAAACAACTTTTTTTGCTTAAAAGCAGTTCTGGTAATAAAATAAGGTTATATAAGTATGGAAAATGAAAATTTTCGATATCGGTCTATATATACCCGAGATATAGCCCAAACCTCGTTTTTTATGAAAATGTCGCGTAAGCGAACTTTAACAACTTTTTTTGATTAAAAACAGTTTTGGTAATAAGATGACGTTATATAAATATGGAAAATTAAAATTTCCGATATCGGCCCATATATACCCGATATATAGCCTAACCGGTTTTTTGATGAAAATGCCGAGTAAGCGAATTTAAACAACTTTTTTGTGCTCAAATGCAGTTCTGGCAATGAAATAAGGTTGTATAAATATGGAAAAAGAAAATTTCCGATATCGGTCCATATATACTCGAGATATAGCCTGAACCGATTTTTCCAATAACATTTTTTTTTGCTGAAAAGCAGTTCTTGTTATAAAAGAAGGTAACGAAAATAGAGAAAATTAAAATTTCTGATATCGGTCCATATATACCCGAGATATAGCCTGAACCGATTTTTCCATTAAAATTTTTTTTTGCTGAAAAGCAATTCTCGTTATAAAAGAAGGTTCCTAAAATACAGAAAATAGAAAATTCTGATATCGGTTCATATGTAACCGAGCATATTCAGGTCACATTTTTAATATACTATACATATTCGTGACTATCGTGAAGGGTATTTTAGATTCGGCCCAGCCGAATATACTACACTCTTACTTGTTTGTATTGATATCTATATTTTTTATTTTTATTCCAGAACTTTGTGAAGAAGACTTGGGGAATTTAATTAACATGAAATACTACAGATCAGAACTGCGATCAAAAATTTTTTATAGTACCCCTACGTACCCAGTGCATTTTACCATAACTAGGAGAATAGGTTATGAGGAGGGTGGGGAGGGAAAAGGGAGTAGTGTTTATGTTGTGAATTAAAAGAGTTAACGGTGTTTCCGTTATGTAAGCTGTCCAGTTTAGAGGAAAGAATCTGTTTTGGTATAAAAACAGTATTCCCGTCCGGTTATAAGAGGGTTGTCCGCTCAAAGGAGAAATTTTTAGGAACCGCAAAAGTTTCCGTTTATAACGCATGTCCGCTTTAGAGACGTGTCCGAAAGAGATAGTACACATATTCTAATCTGTGGCAAGCAGATAATAAATAAGTTGAAAAACGATGCAATGAAAACACTTCATTAACAATAAGGAAAAAGCTAATTTTTCGAATTTTTGCACACAAACTACTTAAAAGTGTATACGCACAAGTTTGCCCTTTTTGCATATGTACATACATATACAGTTGTTCAAATATTAATTGTCTTTTTTGTTTCTAAGTAGTGTTTCTGTCATTCAAATAGAAAATGCAGATGTCATTCATAACAAATTTTTCCGTTTTTTTATTCTGAGTTGAATTCAAGGCTAAACAATTTAATGGATTTTTATTTTTGCTTGCAACTACATGAGTTGTTGTTATTGTGTATTTTAATTGTATTTGAATAGAGATAATTTGGCAATATTTATGCGAATTACCCGGTAGTCTATTTACTATAAAATTATTTAAAACTAATAACAAGACTTTAAGATGAACTGTGTTATAACTAAAACTATTAATTATTTAATCAAATTAATCAGAGACAAGCTCGTGTGCAGTTATTAACTAAGAAATTAAATTAGTTGATGACGAACGGTTTGCTGCCCGTGAAACAAGTTGCTGGTCCCCAGCAATTTCATCTGTCTTCTTTTATTATTACTTAAAATGTTAATTGACGATTAAACAATAAACTTGAGGCTGTTTAAATAATCTATTATTAAAGATATTTTGCATCGAATTTACAATGGCAGCTAAATTTTTAGTTTTCATTTCTGATATACGAGTAAGCAAAAAATCCAATATTTGCTATCTCTGCTGTATTCAGATTAATTAATTTTATCTTAGGTTCAATAGTAAGAAGAAAAAACAATTATCTCTTGAACTTTTTTCTATTTAATTTTCATTAATTTCTTGAAAATTTTGGGATATGGAAGATTTCTAAGTCTCCTAGTGATTAATATAGTCCCTTTGAAATGTCCGTTTATAGACAGAAGCGAAATACTAAAGCCAATTGTGTATATTTATGGACTTTACCCAGTGGTCATTTGTTAAAACTCCGAAAAGACACTTTACCGAATGTTGATATATCGAAGAATAACCAGGCTCGATGAATTAACATTAAACAATTTTATTTCATTAAGCAGTAATAATTTTGCAAGTTATAATCCTTAAAGAAAATAATTGTGAAGACAAAGGCGTTTGATAGAGTGTGGCATGGTGTATTACCGACCAAACACGTTTGGTGTTGGTTACGATTTCTCTCGGCTTATATCGAGCTTGACTGGAGAAGGTACCATAGGACCCAATATATTGGGTGTCATAAACAATTTCACGATTAATTCAGCCGTATGGCAAGGCATCGGTCTTTCTCCTACTCAATTTTTTATTTTTCTTAATGATCTTTTTTATCAAGTTTCCAACCATAATCACTCCTTTACAGATGCTAGCACCATTTGTCATTCACACTCATTCAGCTATAAATTCAGCATATCTGAGTTTGGTGGCTAGAGGCATAATATGACCGTGATTGTTACTTTAACTGTACTTATGGATGGTATAGATATTTAGGAATCAAATGCTCTTGATGCTCTTGGAATTAAAATTCAGTGTGACGTTAGCAGAACTGAACACATATTATATGTTTATTAAGAAGCATTCAAACGGTGTAAGATATTCTTCACTCCATCCGATCTCCTTACTATTTATGCCATCTATAGCCGGCCAAAAATGGAATTCAAATTTCATGTTTGAGCGTTTGCTTCAAAGTCTATTTTGGGGTTACTCGGCAGTATGCGAAAAACAGTGAATGCGTCTTTATTGAGTCTTTGAAGTATTGTCGCACTGAGGGGTGCGTTACATTGTTTTATGGCTAGTATTCCTGAAGCCCACATATGTTTACGTAACATATGTTAATCGTCTAGACCACATTCAGTGAATCGCACAACGCATTAGAAAAAAAGTTTGTTGTTCAATCGTGTTTTCTGTTGAAATTTATTTGTTAAACTTCTAGTTTTGGTGCAATGCACTGCATATGTAGAAGTAATACCCCAAAATATTGGTCAAAGATAAAAAGCCCATAAAAATAAAGATTTGTAAGAATTGAAGCTTATAAAGCCAAATGTTGGAGGTAACCTTATCAGCTATTTTGTAATGCTTAAAGTGATCAGAGATACTCGTATAATTGATATGTTTTTGGCAAGTAACGACAGTGTAGATCCCTTCTTTGCTAAGAAATACAAAATTGTATTCCCAACGAGGCAAGAGTGTCACACGACTACATCCTAGGTGGTTACAAGATGGTACATAAAAGTGGTACATAGTTTTGAAATTGATTTACATCAGCCAACCAACTCTACGGGGTGAGTTATTCATGATTCACCAGTGACCCCGTGTAGCTTGTCCCAGTTTTTCGCTATAAGTTTGTCGCCCTGTAGACGAACCCCTTTCTCAAGAGTTCAGGCCTTATAATCCCTCCTGTATGCAATGAAAGACAAGGCTGAATGAGTCAGTAGGCCGAAGCCCATTAAGAGCATCAGTTAAAATTAAAACCATCACTCCTGGTTTGTTACAGTAAAGGTATCTGCTGAAACATAACACCCCCCGGGGGGTTGTTAACCCCTGAAAACTGGCGTGCACTACAGTTATCAGGGAAACTAATTCCCCTTCCTGCGACTTCAGGCTTAAACTACACCTATAATGTTGAAGCCACAGTAGCACCTCAATCATGATCAGCACCGAGAGATCTGCAGCCCAGACTTTCCCGGGAGCTTTGCTGATTCCCGTTCTGTCAATTTTAACCCTGGGCACGGGTTTCGGAAGTCCAACGCAACATAAATCACGCGGCTTCTTAGAGTTTTATTTGCTATAACAAACGAAAGACTCCATACCCTCTACGCCCCAGGAAACAGAGCGCCCAGATTTGGTCTATGCCAAGACAAAACCTGTTCCCCGGGGATAAAATTGGTAAGTACATAGATGGATCTGAAACGCTATCAGGAGTAAGGGCTGAATGCCTTGAAGCTGTAGGAAAATAACAATGAATAAAACCACCCGAATCTTTCAAGTGAAACTACAAATAGTGGAAGCCCTGCAAATCCTATCCGAAAGACGACAGAAGCGTTTAAGCGTATTTATAAAAACACTCTCTTATACTCAATCGGTCCTCAGAGCCCTAAGTAGTTATGTTCTTACGTAAAACTTGTACTGGAATATCACAACTGGCTAAATAAATTGGCCAGTCAAAACACCGGTTTTTATGGTCTGGGTGCCAAGACATGAGCGGCATAGTAGTAATAACATGACAGAGACTTATGCTAAAAAGTGAGCTTAAGAGACTTTCCTTTGGCTTTAATAAGAGTGTAATTAAGAAGAAGGTAAATAAATAGACTGCGTCCATCGTTTGTAATTATTTCAATGAGTAAACAGTCCTATACATCCTAACAATTTCTAAGCTTTGACGCTGAGAGGACAGAACTTGACTAGGAAGAGCCTATGAACACTGAATTGTGGACTCACAAGTTATTATACCAGCCTTAAGTACTTATGTAGATTATTTATCAATGTCAGTCAATGGAGTAGTTGTTTACCATGTGTGAGGCGTCGAGGCATAGAAGATTCAGAGAAACAAGACTTGTAAAAACTTCCATCAGAGCGAGTGAGTTCGCTTTCTTGACATACTTAGTCCATAAGGTTACGTGGGAAAGTATAAACGGAACCTTGTATAAACTTGTGCGAAAGAACGTAAAAATTTTAACAACTATTTTAAATTTATTTCGAAAAAAAAGAAACAAACAATATAAAAGGATTAAAACAAAACAAAAACTGTTAAAGTAACTCAAAAAAAGTGCAAACTTTTATTTTTTTTTTTATTGGATAATGTCCTGTAAAAGTCATCGCAGTCCAAAAACGTTATTATTTTACACGGAAAATATATAATGAATTGCGAACATACTAACGTTAGAAATAATGAATAAAGATGAAAAGCACTAATAAAACCTTATTTGGCACCTGCAGTTTAAAATAAAATAATGGACAAGATTAAGGATTTAATTTTTTTGCTTCTGTACACATTCTTTGACCTATTTAAAGGCAATTTCATAATATATACAAGTGTTTATAGTTGCAAATAGGTCGTAGGACATTTGCTTTGGTTTTTTTTTTATAAATTCTTAATGTTTTCTTTTTAAAAATTTTCATTTTAGTAGTGCTTTGTTTTCCATTCAATGCACACATCTTTTTTTTACCGTCTTCCGTATTTTTTATAAATGTTCATTATTAATTTTACTTTGCACCGGAATAAGTAGCGAGCAGGAATAAATAGTATATTGTCTTTAATGTCATTGATTTTGCTTTTCTTTTAATGGGGGTTTTATTATTTAACTTCGACTTAAGCCTTAAACTCATAGAAACCCGCAGACTACCGACTTCAATAGTCATATATAAAATGTAAAACTATTTAACTGCTACTTCCACTATTTCGAATAAATATATTCGTTCGCATAAAAACATTTGAAACAAAAACAAAATTTTGAAATTTGTTTTTGTTTTAAATGTATTTATGCGATTGAAAATATTTATTCGAAATAGAGAGAGTATACGTAAACGAATTTTTTGTTGTTTTTTTTTGACTACAAAATATTTCAGCAGTCGACTACACGACTACAATTGCCGGTTGCAGGATTTGCTGTCGGGAAGTTGCGAAGTCTGTTGTGGTTTATGTGTTTCATACTTAAAAAACGCATGCTACCTTCTCACCGGAAAGCTAACATACATTCCGGTTTAAGCCATGCCATGCGTTATATGCGTTACGCTTTTTTACGCGTTTCAAATTCGGAGTTACAAGCAACACTTTTCAAGCGATAAGTTTTTTGTTGTGTTTGAAGTATTTTTTAAATAAAAACACTTTTTTAAAACAAAAACATAAAATAACAATCCACGGCACAGATATTGTTGGCGATAACTTTGAAAAAATATAATGAATTGTGATCTGCGGCTATCAAAAACAACTGACAATTTTGATAACGCTTATGACGCGTGCAAAAGTAGAAAGTAAACCTGCTTTTGGCGTCATACGCAATTTAAGGTGTCATACGCTTTGTGCTATGTAACCTGTCACATAAAATTACACTGATTCTACTTTTTTTACAGACGCTTAGAACGCTTTGTTGCATAGAACGCGTGTTATGGTCTTTCAGCTTTACTGATTTAAAAGCACTAAAAATTCTATATTCAGTATCTTTTGCAATACTTAACCCATTGCAGAGTTTTAAAATAGAAGTGGAAGCTAGACACCTTGATCTTGTGCCGAGAGGGTGGTGTTATTATATGGGGTGCTATTACGTACATAACCCCATTGAACCATTGAAATTCTTAAATGCGTACATATGCATCTAAATACGTATATGTATCATTCAGAATGTGCACAGTGGTATTATAAGTCAAATGTGTATATTTATATGTAATGTGTCTGGGAAAACGGGTTGAGAACCAATTTACCAACGACTGAGTTAGTCGTAGATCTGGTTGCCTCTTGACCACTACCCTTACTCTATAGTATTTAATTCCTTGGATTATAGCTCTGAGGTAAAGGAAGGAGAACGGACAAAAGACACGTTACATATATGGCCATCAATCTTGAATTTCAAAAAGCAGAAAGGACTGGTGCAAGTTATACAATTTTTTTGGAATCAGATTTTCCAAAATTCAATGAACTATTTGGTCCCGAGCAGTAAAGGAGTTCATTGCAAGCCAAAATGTTGATATTCTGGACTGGCCACCCTATTTGCCAGATCTAAACATTATGGAAAATGTCTGGGGTTAGTTATTTCGTAAGGTCTATGAATGAAGTAGACAGTTTGATGACAAGCAGTCACTAATACAGGCTTTTAGGTATGCTTGGAATAAAATTTCGTTGGATTAAATAAATTCTCTAAATCTGTCATTAATACAGGCTTGTAAGGATGCTTGGAGTCGAATTTCGTTGGATTACATAGATTCTCTTTATCTGTCAATGAAATCTTGTATATTATTTTTATGAACCTTAGTTCTTTTTTAAGCTAATTGGGTTTATAATTTTTTGAAAATGTTTTTCACTTCAAAGTAGAATCAAGAACATACCCGAATATAAATAAATTTTGTACAAAATCATATATAATAAAAAATAAATAAGTTAGAAATAACAAATTATAAAGAGCTTGTTTTCTATGTTTCTCAGCTGTCTGTATGTCGACATTTCATAGGAGCTAAACTAACAATCATTCGACGTACAGACAGCTGGGAAACATAGAAAACAAGCTGTTTTTAATTTTTTGATTGGTATCAATGTAAGAAGCTAATATAGTGAATAAAACTCAATTGTTTGTATTTTATGTTTATTTTGTTTATTTTATGTTTATTTAACTCTAATTTGACTGATTCTTATATAAAATTTATTAAATAAGGGCTTAATAAGCATAAAATATTTTTAATGAAAAAGGACATAAAAAATTGTTGTTAAATATTCAAACTCCACATTGATCATATACGATCCTTTTGTGTTTAAAATAAACTGTACTTTTATTCTCTGTTTTTCCCTTTTCTAAAAATTCTTGGGTTTGCTGTAACATTATTTTTGGAAGTAATACCAAAAATTTAAGCAGATAAAACTGATCTCTTACAACCGTATTCATAAAAAATATTTTATATTTATTAGGTTTATTTGACAAACTTTGTTTAGAATTTGTCAATAAGCAAAAAATTTTTTTAAATATTAACGGTCGTATTCATAAAAAGCATTTTAAGCTTATTGAAGCTTTATTTGATAAACTTTGTACAGACATTTGTCAAATAAGCCTCTAAGAAATATTAAACACTATATCTTATGAATAGAAACGTAAATATTTATATAAATTCTAAATTAATGTCGATCTTCAAATTATTTTGTCAATAACATACAAAAAATACTGTAGGTATGTATAATAAAATTGATAGCTCTTTTCAAATAGTTCAATTAACATCTTTAATGCCACGACTTGCCGGGCAAATTTTTAGTGCGTATCATATAAATTCATTTGATGATAAATTGCCATGCTAATGATTTAAATGTGTTAACCCAATTTGACATGTAAACAAATTACAGAAAAGTTCCATTCCGCCAACTACTAATTGACAAACACAAACCAACAACAAATTGTTACTAGATTTTGCTGGGTTGTTTTGCTTAAAAGCTGTCTAAAAGAGCAACAGAGAAAGAGAAATTCGTTAAGAGAGCAAATATATTTGATGATATTTAACTGGGAGAAACTGCTGCACTGGTTTCAACTGGACGACATTTGCCTAGTAAACAAACTATTACTAAAATTATCATTCTGATAGTGGCTAAGCGTTTGGATTTAGCTGGAAAGATAAAATAAAGAGGTAGTAGTGATAGCAGGCATAGTTGCCAGATAAATTATGTCGTCCAACGTGAATTCATCGCAAGTAGAGTGTCTAATCTTTAGAATGGGATATTTAGTGTTAAATAAATAACTTAATCTACGTATTTGAAAAAAAGGGAGCAAAAGTGTTTTGTGGTTTTCATGTTTACACATATACTCGTAAGTAAAGTTAAATTATAATACATAGATGTACAATTTTGCTTCCACCGTTTTTTTTTCCGAAATTCAAGGCTTTAATGTAAACATCTGCTTATATATTTATGATTCAAAGTATTCTTGTTGCGTTTTACACGAGTCTTGATCAAGTAATGTCTTCAATTCTGCATGTTTGAAAGCCGTCTGTATTCACCACCATGCTGAGCTTCGATGTCAATTCACCGTTCTAGAAGCGTTGGAACCATGCTTGGCACGTTCTTCCCCTAATAATCATAGCAATTTGAAAGCATTCGATGAGCCTCAACCACAGATTTCTTCATACTAAAGCAGAAAACTAAAACTTCCCACAAATGACGAGAATTTGGCTCGTAAGCTGATGTGTTTAATCAAGAATAGCTTTATGATGCAGACACAAATCGATTAATATTTCGTTAGTGTTATATTTACAAATACCTAATACCTTGTATGACATATATGATCTATTTATTTCGACTACCACTACAGCCATCTATTGCAAACAGGCGCCTAGTAACACCTAACTTAAGATATAAGCAAATTTAAATTTCAAATGATTGCAATATTTTCAAATCGTAATTTAATGATTATTGTTTATAAATTTTGTATCATCTTCAGTAGATACTCAAAGCGCTGCCACTCTAAACTTTAAAAATACAACTCTGGTGTAATCAGAATGCAGAGTTCTCTGAAATGGTTTAAAAAATGAACATTTACTGACTTTACTGATTTACGCTTATCAAATTGTGCATTTGCACTTCTCTTTGATTTTACGCTTTAACAAGTACTGCTCACTAGGCTTGTTTAATAAAAATCACTAAATAAAAATAATAAAAAGTGATACAGTTGCTATCGTACACGATCGGGCGATCTACTAAATAAAGCATGTGTGCTGAAAAAGTACTAATAATGCAATTGTGCGACAGAGTTTTTGATAAAACGTGCGATTTGAATAATTTTATAAAATTTTTCAAAATATGATGATTTTTGTGCGATCAGTATTCAATTTAAGTAATGTAAAATTATTATGTTAATAAAAGTTTTTAACTATTTTATTGTGTATATGTGTGGCCTACAATGGCGTTTTGAAGCGATTTTGTAAAGTCGGCCACACTTTTGAAACATTTTGCTGTAAATGAATCGTATGATCGTGTAGGATAGTTAATCAGGGCCTTAAAGTGTGATTACTAATAGCCGCAAAAAATAAATAACATTTGTTTTGAAGCGAACTTTACGGAGAGACAGTAAAGCTTTCTCTCTTACGCTCTGTCAAAATTTTAATTTTCAGTTGCAAAGTGTTCACATCATGATATTTAACGCTTGGCGCGGTAATTTAGATTGCGCGGGAAGACCTGTGAAGAACACAACCATATCGCTCGACGTAAATTGTGAGTGACAACTTAACGTCAAGTTTTTTGTCCAACTTAATGACATTTCTTTGTTTCAAAGTTTTGCAAATTTAATTATGTTAAAGCTTTTTATGAAAATGGGCGTTCAAATTAAAACACATTTCCTTTTCTAGTGAGCATAGTTTCAACTCAGTGGATTCGTTAACAAGCCGAATTGCCACATTTGGGAAAATGAGAATCCACGAGTGATTTTTGAAAAGCTGATACATTCACAAAAAGTAACTGTTAAGTGCGGTTTACGAGATGGCATCATCAATGGACCTTACTTAGTGCCCACACCTGCGCTAATATTTAAGATAAGAAAATCAACTTCACTCGCAGAGAGAATTCTGTTACGTGTAGACTTAAAATCGGTGTTATCGCAGTCTTATAATAATTTTTACGAGAGCGTTCTTATGAATTATCTCATGGCAACGATCTTATAATAGGAACTGTTAAAGAAAGGTATGTGTATGTGTTTATTTACAAGAAGACGCTTTTGCAATTTTACCGATTATTGGCTTTGCCAAAGATTTTTTAAAAAACACTTAAAGGGAAAATAATTTGCTTTTAAGCATTAAAACAATACAATAAGGGATTACTTGTGTACAAAACAATCTAAATAAATTGTTGAGAATTTATTTAGATATTTTTTCTTTTTAAATTCTCAACAATTTATTTAGATTGTTGGGAATAAAGTTGCATGTTTGACAATATCTTTCAAAAATTTCCAAAGTCTACTGATGACTAGGCCAGCTGCTATGAAATGTCGACATATAGACTGCTGGGAAACATAGAAAAGAAGCTGTTTATAATTTTTTGAAAATAGTTTTCACTTCAAAGTAGAATCAAAAACATAGCCGAATATAAATAAATTTTGTACAAAATCATATGTAATAAAAAATAAATAAGTTAGAAATAACAAATTATAAACAGCTTGTTTTCTATGTTTCTTAGCTGTCTGTGTGTCGACATTTCATAGGGTAGCTCCTATGAAATGTCGACTATAGACTGCTGGAAAACATAAAAAACAAGCTGTTTAAGTTATTAGTTAGCTTAAGTTAAAAATTGAATGTTATTAGTTGAGCTGCCAGTTTTGTTTTTTATTACAATTCAATGCTTATTTTTTTCAATAAATTCATAAAATAATTTATTTATTTAAATATTGAATAGAAAAAAGTTTTGTTTTTGTTGATTCCGTATGAAAAACTTTTTTAATTTCAGTAAACAACTGAACGCCTTCGCAAAAATTTAAGTTTTTTTTTAGTTTTTAAATTTATCACAATGAATTTATGAAGTAAAACATAAAATTAAACAAGAAATCGATTACCTTAAAAACAAAATGATTTGTATCCTGTCAAAAAGTGGGAATTTTGCATGCAAACATGTGTTTATATATTTTTGTTTAAGTTTAATAAACAGAAGACATTGTTTATGGAAAAGAGTCGTAAATGTTTAGGTAAACTATTTTTAGAATGTTTTTAAAAAAAATTTTTAATGTGTTTATGTCATATTAAAAATGCCCCTGTAAGTGAGTGCTATATAAATCATATATGATTTATATTATAACAGGTCTTTCAAAGAACGAAATTGTTTGTTTTCCAAGAAGTTTTTTAATACAAGTAAAAAAAAAATTCTTCAAATTTACATATGCATTGGCCCACAGCTTATTTCAACCATCTTCCTTAAAACAGATTAATTTGGTCTTTCCACATCATAAACAAGCGACTTGTCAAGAAATTTTATATGAAAAACACTAAATTTTTTGGGTGATTCTTCCTATAAGCATATTTCAGACACGTCGCTTGCTTGTGCTGTGGAAATATCACATAAGTCGATATAACTTTTAAATGAAACAAGATATTGGAAAAATTTCAGTATGATTAATAATTTTGTGAATCTTTAAAACAAGTATTTGTAGTATGAAATGTACATTTTTATAAACCTAAAAAAATAAAAGAGAAGAAATTTAAAACCAGAATATTTTTGTAGTTGGTGCTGATTAAAACCTGCTTAGTGTAAAACTGGTTTAGGAAGCTTTACTTGTGGTGCAGTAATTTTCTAATATTTATTGTTTCCAATTGTTAATTCAATTATTTTAAAAATATTTTATAAAATTTTTTACAGCTGGTTGGTTGGACATACATTTTTAAAAACTAGAACAATGCCCTACAATTGCATACAGATAATTAAATATTCGCCGTTTTAAAAATTGCAATTTTCGTGGAAAAATTTGATAGCGAAATAACATTTATTCAGGCACGAAAATAGAATAAAGTGCAGAAAAACACCAAAATTTTTCCGTATGCAAAAACGAAATTCGCTGAATCAATTAATAAATTGTTTGAATATAGACCTGAAATACCGTCCATACACTACTCAAGCTCAGTGCTCCAGTCTTGCACTACGCAAACGGAACTCGCATCTCTAGCTATAGAAGTAAGATGCAAAAATTTTTATTTTAAAAAGTCAAACGAAGATGGCAAAATGTGTAAATACTGCGCTATTATTTTGCCTGCTGCAGCGATAAAAACTTAAAATTGAAGAAAAAGACGCTTGTGATGTGAAAAGTGATATGTTAATTGTAAAAAATTAGGACAGACAAAATTTTTGAAAGAATTGCAATTTTTGTCTAAGAGTGATTTGAAAAACTATGTGCAGATGACCAAAAACTTCTGACTTTTTTTTTTGTTTTTGCTAGAACTTAAAGCTTCATTCTATATGTTGTTCGAAGTGTGATAATATTTTCAACAACGATTTTCCTATTTGTATCCAGAAATTTTTCTTTTAATTTAAGAATAAATTTTTTGTAGACCTAATTTTTCATGACTCTATTGCTAGAGTTACTACCTTTAATGAGCCATAGTAACGGCGGCTCTTTATATAAATTTATATAATTCAAAGGTGACTAACTGACTGACATAGTGATTTATCAACGCACAGCCCAAACCACTGCAGGGCTGAAATTTGGCGTGCAGATAAATATTATGAAGTAGGTATTCGCTCAGAAACGAGTTTGATTAATTCTACTTTTAAGAGGATCAAATAGAGGATGAAAGCTTGTATGAAACTTTGTTGGCGAGCGAAGCCGCAGGCAAAAAATAATTCAAGGCACTACGTCAAGAATATTTTTTATAAACTCAATTTTTATTGCTTCTGTTCTAAAATACGCCACACAACTCAACATATCCAACACACATTACACAAGTTCACTGCACAGATATTCAAACTTGAGCATATATCAAAACGGTTTTGATTTTTGCTCATTTGACTGCGTGGACCACCCCATACACTACTCAAACGCACTGTTTCCATTATAGTGTATGGCTGGAAAAAGAAAGTCGTGGATTCAAACAAAAATTTAGTAAAATAATAATTGAAGGAATGAAACTATGTGCTTTGATGATCTACGTTAAGCTGAAAATAAAACATCAACCGAATGTATGTCTACGTAGGTCTCACGATGATTTTTATAATGTGAGCGCTTAGATGGCGCCGGATCGGTGATGCCAGAAACTTTTGTCGAAAAATCTTCAACAAAATTGTAATTAAAAAAAAAAAGATTAAAATGTTTTTATTTCGATTGCGATGTCCAATATTTCTTAATTAAACCAAAAGGATGATTATTTATTCTACAAGTAGTATAAGAAGAAGATAAAAGAAACATGTAAAGCTAAAATTCAATCAAATTTTTTTCCAAAATTACGTGCATATACATCACGTATGTGATGTGCAAGAGGTTTGAAACTAAAAAGTAAATTTTTTTCAAGTCTCGTTATATAAAAGAAGTTAAAATCCATGCAATGTTTGAAAATATCTCACACATTTATTAGAATACTAAATCTCAAAAATATTAATTTTGGGAGAATTATTTTCAAAGATAAAATAAGAAAAACATACATATGTATTTTTAAAATTTAACAACACATTTTAATTTATTAAAAAGGACCTCAAGCCAAAAGTTATCTACTCAACATTAAATATTAAAGGTTCAAAAAACACAATTTTGCAAACTAATATAAAATCTTCCAAAAATTTTTCCATTCTATGAAAAACCGATTGATACATGTAACTCGTCAAAAAAGAGTCTATAACAGATTTTAAAATTGAAAAAATGTAAACAACAAACGGTTATATTTTTGTTTTTAAGGGTGTCCCAAAATTAACGCAAGACTTTAATAAAATAGAACAGTTTAAATTATTTTTTTTTGTCGATTCATACAGTAAAGTGTGTTTTTAAGTCAGCGCATGCAATAAGTCGAAAGTGCATCAAGTTTAATCAAAACTTAACAAGAACTAGAAAAGTTACAAAGCAAGCTAGCGACCTTCAAGTAGCAAGATGTTGGACAGAGCTAACAAAACATAGCATTATGTTGGCTGGGCCAATTGAATATAATAATTTACCACCCATGTAAACATTTTATCATGCTTCAAATGAAAGCTTAAACTATATTTGAGAAACCATTTAGAAACACTTCTTTTATAAGTATTTTTTTGTTTAATGTAATTTAAAACTCTTATTAGCAGATGTACATATGTATATACAAGTAAAACCTTTAAGGTGCTGAGGCTTCCAACATAAAATTTTATGAACATTTATTTATATGCAAACGAAATAAATAAATAATAAAAAAGTAAGAGCCAAATCTTAATATACCCTTCACGATGGTCACGTAAATATGTATATATTACAAATTTGCTCAGATATACATATATGTACAGATATCGGAAATGCCAAATTTCTGTGTTTTAATAGCCTCCTTTTATAATCAGGATTGCTTTTAAGCAAAAAAAAAAATTGTTTTCATGAAAAAAAAAAAAAACGGTTTAGGTTATATCTCGGGTATATATGGACCGATATAGGAAATTTTCCATATTTAAATACCATTCTTTTATTCCTAGAACTGCTTTTAAGCAAAAAAAAAAAAAAAAACTTTTGCGACATAATCATTAAAAATCGGTTTCGGGTATATGCCAAATAATCGTGCCAAGTTTGAGGCAGAACAAACAATATATATATATATATATATATATATATATATATATATATATATATATATATATATATATATATATATATATATATATATATATATATATATATATATATATATATATATATATATATATATATATATATATATATATATATTTTTTTTTTTTAATTTCATACAATATTGGAAAAAATAAATTTTTTCCGAATTTTTAATATATCTCAGCTATACGTGAACCGATTTCAATAGCAAACCCATGAATCGATGGAGTAACAGAATGGTGAAAGAAAAAAGTTTCTAAGTCTAATGGTTTTCTCAGAAACGGTATTTCAACGGCGGACAGACTTGATCAAATTTGCTATCAATGCTGATTCAGAATATGAAAATTGTAGGAATTACAAATGGAATCACAAACTTATATATACCCTTAACATTTTTGTGAAGGGTATAAAAAATGGCGAAAATTCAAATTCTGTGTTGATTTATGGATACCCTTTAGTAAAATTTCTGTTTTTTATTACTGAAGTTTTTTAATTTAATTAATAGTTTATATTTAATTAATAGTTTATAATTTTAAAATATGCTAACTTTAGTATAAATATATATATTTTTTTAGTTAAAGGTAAAAAAGTGTTTATATCAATATACTCAGTATGTAAGTGTGTAAGAGCGATTACTCTTGGGAGCACTACGCAGTGATCAATGGTTTATTTAAACTTAAACGAAATTCAAATTAAATTTTTCCAATATCTTGGTAAGTTATGGCGAATTTAGCTTTTTTGAAGAGAATGGTTGAATCAAGCTAGGAGCCACTGTATAATACAAGTTCAAGTTATTTTGAGCACTTTTTTTCTTGTGTGTGATTTTTTTTATACAATATTTGTTTAATTTATTAAAAAAAATTATTTTATTTTTGTTTTATTTTAAGCACCAGTTATTGTGTCGTTTGTTCTTTTGTTTGTTTTATTTTTGTTGGTTTTACTTAAAAAGCTGTTAATTAAATTAACTACACTAAATGTTTTTTTCTGTACTTTTGTTATACAACAAAAACAAGTGTATTTTTGTTTAAAATAAATATTAATATTTTGCGTGTTTTTTATAGTTGTTGTTTTGTCATTTGTTTACTTTTTTGCGATAAAAAGCCAGATAAACTGATACCATCCACATTTAAACAAAATATTATTACACAAGCACTGACAATAAATGTAAATTATGTAATTATTTAATAAAAGTAATTGTTTTGCGTGTTAAATTTTGGAAATTAAATTTTCATTAAGGAAATAATTTTCTGATTTTATATATTTATATATACCTACATATATGTAATTGAAGATTTAAATTTTCTAATTGATTTCAAAAGCTTAAAGAGAAATTTTATGATTTTTAAATGTTTAATTTTCTTATATTTTAAATTTTTTTACGTAATTGTTTAATTAAATTTTTTACCAGTCTCTAATTAAACACTGCACAGTCTTTTTTTCTCAAATATAAATAAATAAATTATTTTCTACTGGTATTTAATTAAACACAAACCTTTTATTTTATTCTTTGATTGCTTTTCCTTTTTTTTTATTTCAAGTTTTGATGCATGTGGGACCTCTTGACGTATGAGTGATTTCTTGTTGTTTAAGGGTATTAAATTTAGTTATTTTCTCTTCTTGTTTTTGTTCTCCAGATGATGATGTTGCTGTTGTTTATGTATTTTTATACCACTTTTTTATGTTTTATATTTTAATTTTCCCTGTTATATTATACACAAGTTGAGAATGGTCTTAAGATTTTTATTATTATTTTTTTAATTTATTTACTTGGAAAAATTATTAAGAAAAGTGTTTTAGAAATAAAACTAAATTATAATATTTTTATTTTTTTTATATAACTCTTAATTTAAAAAAAACTGACTATTTGTTAAGCGTTAGCGTATAAAAATATTTAAAAACTCGAACAGCTGACTTTTTCTTGTTGTTGGATTCTTTTTTTTTTCTCTAAAAATTTAAGCAATTTTTTCTTTCTTTTCTCACCAAAGTATAAAACAACAAATTTTTTGTGTGACTTTTTTTTCTTTTTTATTTTACCGTAATTCACATGTGTTGATGAGCAACGTACCACGACAACTGTTAACTACGACAGACGATAGCAGAATACTATACCAGAGTAGAGCAATTGCTAAGTAGAGCAACGACGACACAACGAAGACTACAAACAGACAGACCTACAGCGGCGACATACAAACACAGTTCTACAGAAACTTTTCTACATACAAACAACCAAACAAACAGCAACAGCAATAACATCAATAATTGTTTTGCTCACACCAACTGTTTTTTTCTTGTTGTTGTTATTTAATTTTATTGCACTGCTCAACTCGTGAATGGTAAATGATTTGTTGTTGTTGATTTTGTTTTTGCTTTTCATTATATACATGTGCATACATCAACGTATATAAATATACATATATATCTATACAAGTATGTTCATATGTTAATTTTTTGTTTATTTAAAACTCGAGTGTAAGTGCACGAGTAAAAAAAGAAAACAAAAAATTCACACAGAAATAAAAATAATAATAACAAATATCGAGCTAAGAAAAATTCAACTCACTTGCATTTTCGCACTAGTGCCCACAAGTGAAAACACAATATCCACTACGGCGACTAATACCTATGAAACTGTGTGAGAACAATAAATAATTTAAACTTTAAGAAGAGTTGAAGTGAAAAAAGTTGGGCAAAGGGTGAGGTTGGTGAACGAGACACCACCTTTTTATTTGTTTATTTTATAAAAGCAAGCAAAAAATTCATATGTCATAAAACGAATTTAAAAACTTATTTAAGTTTTATTTGTAATTAAAACCACAAACACCAATCAAAAAATTATAAACAGCTTGTTTTCTATTTTCCAAAAGTTGTCAATATGTCGACATTTTATAGAAGCTACCCTAATCATCAGTAGATTTTGGAAAGTTTTGAAAGGTATTATTAAAACATTTTTCTTTTTATTAAATTTTCAATAATTTATTTACTTTCCAAAGTCTACTGATGATTAGGGTAGCTCCTATGAAATGTCAACATATAGAGCTGGGGAAACATAGAAAACAAGCTGTTTATAATGTTTTGTTTGGTATCACTATTAGAAGCTAATATAGCGAATAAAACTCAATTGTTTGAAACCACAAATTTTCAATTTTTCCTAAAACAATGTTTTGTGTTTTATCTTTGAATTAAAGGTAACCTTTTTTTTGTACTCAACAATATTCATATATTTTTTAATAAAATCCTACAAAACAGCCAGTTGTCGTCCTCCAGCCAAATTATATAATTATTTTCTCCCACCTTCGATGAGCAAAGGTGGTCAACAGGCAATTATTGTCATTTTATCCTTCTTAACTTAAGAAACGAAAAAAAGAAATCCACTCGAAAAATAACATAATGGAAGTGAATATTATTTAACTTTTAGCTTAAATAAAATATTCAGCTAGAACTAAAACTTATTGACATATTCTCACAAACACAAATTAGTGAAAATTATAGTTTTAGATTTGAACGCGCGAAATAGGTGTTCTGACAAACGTATAACGCAAAAAGTTTTGCGATTTCAAAGCGCCAAATAGGTATTCTGGTAAACACACCGCTTGAAACTAGTGACTTCAATACGCGGATTGATATTGAAGCTACCTAGCGTTAGATGGCAGCACAAACACAACTCTTTTTTTTTTTTTTTTTGGAAATTGTGATCTATCAAGCATCAGCTATTAAAATTTCATGCAAATTCATCGCAGTAAGCAACGTTTGTGTTTCTTGAAAAATGAATTATTTGCAGTGATTAAATACTATTATTTGCAAAAGGGAAACGGCGAAAGAGACAAAAGAAAAGTTCGATAAACATTACGGTGAGTGTGTTCCGTCATATTATATAAAAATTTGGATTGCTGAATATAAACACGGCCGAACAACTACTGCAACAATACCATCAATAGGAAGGCTAAAAGAGGTGGTTACTGAAGAAAATATCAAGCAAATCCTCGATATCGTAATAAATGATCGCCGAATCGGGTTACGTGAGATTGTTGAAATGGTAAACATATCATTTGAACGTCTGTTCAACATTTTGCATGAACATTTGCATATGAAAAAGCTATCGGCAAAATGTGTGCCGCGCTCGCTCAGTGCCGAACAAAAACCACATCGACAGAGCACTTCACACCGCTGTGAAGTGGTCTGTCGAACATGACATGATAAAGCGCAAGTCTGTTGATTTTTTGCCTTGATTAATAGCTGTTGATGAAACGTGGGTCCAGCACTACACACCTTAAAACTAAAATGGGTGGAAGTGTTCCGAAGAAGGCGAATGCAGCGAGGTTATGGCTACTGAATTTTGGGATACAAACGGATTATTGCTCATCGATTATCTTGAAAAAGGATTCAGAATCAGAGGAAAGCGATTAATGAAATGAAGAAAAAACGACCACATTTAAAGAAGAAAAAAGTGCTCTTTCTTTTACACAATGCACCGGTTCACACAGCATTAGATACGATGCTAAAATGACGTGAAATATACTTCGCATTGGTTCATCATCCAACATATAATCCAGAAAAATGGCTCATAGGAAAATGATTCATTTTAAACGATGAAGTGTTTACCGAAACTAACGCGTATTTTGAGCAGTTCCTAAATTGTATTATTCGGATGATTGATAAAAGTTGGAATATCATCTTACTAAGTGTATTGAGCCAAAAAGAGACTACTCGTATGTTGAGAAAAATAAATGGTTTTTGAAAAAAAATTTTTTTTTCCTGCTTAGGTAGCTTCAATATCAACCCGCCCGCGTATAATGAAGTGAACTGATTGATTTTGATTAAACTAAAGTTCTAAAAGAAAAGAGAAGTATTCATGACTAAAATTTAATAGGTTTTCCTTCCAATAAAAAGTAAACAATATTTTACACATTTTTAAGTAAAATACAATTTCTAATATTATATGATGGTAGCATTCGTCTGGCTCAAGTTCAATCCTGGCTAAAGCCGAGAAATATTTTTATTTTTTAATTATAACAATAATTGCCGCGATCAATAACTCTTGATCAAAGAAAACAGAAAAAAAATGATTGAATACACTAAAGCTGGGGTACAACTAGCTGTTTCGCTGTCGCTGCACTGCTCATCAGCACCCACTAGAATTCGAACTCAGTACCATATAAACATGATGTATTTTTCAATATGGCCGCGTAACCAACAACTTTCAGAAATTGCTCTATTTATTGTCAATTTGTTTTCGATTTGTGTAACTATCAGATGTAAAACACATATTGTATTTTTTCCTAACAAATCCGAAACGCCAGTAAAAACAATTAAAAATGAATTTTCAATTTCATTCACAATTTGATAATGAGCCATGAAGCCCATTTCCAATTGAATGCTTTTGTAAAGAAGCAAAATTGCATAATATGGGCTACGAGAAATCATAAGCAATGAAACTCAAGCCTGAATACTGGAAATTTTGTGAAAAGTTATTGAGAATGGGTTGGAAAGAGCACGAGTGTGTAAAGCCAAAAGTGGTCACCAATTGCGAGATATATGTATGTAATAGTTATTTCATGCCTAAGCCAAAAATATTTCCCACTAATGTGTAAGAAAATAATAATAATAATAATTAACAATTAAATAAAAAAGCTATTGTTTGCTTTTTTCGACCCTTTTTATTTAAATTATTATTTGTTGGTTGAGCTAGTAGTCCACTTGTAAAAATTATAGTTCATTATTTTCAATAAAGAAGTATCGAATTATTGAAAATAAAGAACTATAGTTTTTACAAGTGGACCACTAGCTCAACCAACAAATAATAACTTAAAAAAGTTTTTAAATATTCAAACCATAAAGGTGGTTCTGTGCCACCCTGTGGTTATATTCAGGTTCAGAGCTTGCGCCAAAGTCCTTAAATTTTTTATTATTTAACTAGTCTTTTTTACATTCTTTCAAAACTCCTATCAGATGCTCATGCACAAGTCAAAGAAATGTTTTTACCCACCTTTCAAATTACTTTGAAATATTACTTTCTTAGTGATGCTGATCTAGGGGGCCGCACTTCAAACTTTCTTAATTGAATAAAAAAACATCATCTATTTGCCTCAAAAAACAAATCACCACTTAAGGATTAAGCAACAATAGTGATAGAGCTGAATTGTTATAATATAGAATCCCTGAGAACATATGAAACCTCAAAATTTGGTTGGAACAGTGTTCTCTTTACCACACATTCAAATGCTCTCACCAATTCTATACGAGTAATACCAAAAATTTTTGGTAGACTCTTCCAAAAACTAAATTCTTTAACACACAACCATCAATTTTACGAAAAAATTTAGTAAACTAATCTTTAACACACAGTCATGACCTCTTTAACACAAATTTATGAGCTCTCATGAGTTTTGTCAAAAGTTTAGATAGACGTATCCAACATTCATGTGCTCTCTCTAATACACATTTATGTGCTGTCATGAGTTTTGTCAAAAGTTTCGATATACTTATCAAAATAGTGACTGTTTTTAAACAACATTCAAATCCTCTCACCAATTTTACCAAAATAGTATTAAATTTTGATCTGTATTTGAACCAGTTGAATGTCAGAGAAAACATCACCAAAATCTTAATTTCGAGATGGTAGAGAAGAGTTAAAAAATCGTCACTCTCATATTTTGCAAATTTTTGATGTAGAGTCAACTGTCTCAAAAGTATTTTTAAGCTCAATAATTGGAGAGTTTCAACGTAAGAAAAGAAATGAGCAGCTAATTAAAAAACTCCAAAACTACGGTAAGAAAAGAGACAATATTTAAAAACATTGAATATTTAACGAATTGAAATAAACAGATGTTCTTCTTACTAAATTGAAGCTGAAACTTTTGTAGTCAGTAACAGCTGTCACGAGAGAAAATTTCTCGCAAATTTTGTCTGCAAAACTTATGAGGGTGGATTAATATTGAAGCCACCTAGGGCTAGAAAGCAGCACAAAGACAATTTTTTTTTAAATTGCGATCTTTCAAACGTCAGCTGTTAAAATTTCACCCAAAATTCAGCGACGAGAAGAGTTAAAAAACCGTCACTCTTATGTTTTGCAAGTTTTTGATGTAGATTCAAATGTCTAAAAAGTATTTCTAAAGTCAATAATTGATATTGAAGCTAGCTAGTGCTAGATAGCATCATAAATACATTTTTTAAATTGCGATCTGTCAAACGTCAGCTGTTCAAATTTCACCCAAATTTCATCGCTTAGTTTGTTTTCTGTAGTCGTTTGAAGTAAGCAACTTTTGTGTTTCTTGAAAAATGGAAAAAAATTAATTTTCTGCAGTGATTAAACACTATTATTTAAAAGGGAACACGACAGAAACAAAGAAAAAGAATCTGCCCCGTCAGATTACACGGTAAAATATTAGATTGCTGTATTTAAACGCGGCTGAGCAAGCACTGCAACAATACCATCAACATGAAGGCCAAAAGAAGTGGTTACTGAAGAAAATACCAAGAAAATCCTCGTTATCGTTATGAATGACTGCCGAGTCAAAATACCTGACATTGTTGAAATGGTAAACATATCATATGAACGTGTGTTTAACATTTTGCATGAATATTTGCATATGAAAAAGCTATCGGTAAGATGGGTTCCGCGTTTTGTTAGTGTCGAACAAAAACGAGTTCGGCAGTCCACTTCACAGCGGTGTTTGGACATGGTAAAGCGTAATATTGTTGATTATTGGCACTGTTAATGAAACGTGGCCCCAGCACTACACACCTGAAACCAAAAACCAATTGAAACAATGAGTGGAAGCTGTTGGAAGTACTCCAAAGAAGGCGAAAACAGTGATACCTTTTCGTGCATTATTGGATCGATTGATGCAATCAAGAAAAAACAACCACATTTAAATAAGAAAAAAAGTGCTCTTTCTTTAAGACAATGCACCGGTTCACACAGCGTTAGATACGATGCTAAAATTACTTGAAATACACTTCGCATTGTTTCATCATCCACTTTATAATCCAGAATAAATGGTTCGCAGGAAAAGTATTCATCTCAAACGAAGAAGTGATGACACGTACTTTGAGGGGTTCCCTAAATCGTATTATTCAGATGATATAAAATAGTTGGAATATCGCCTTACTATTAGTATTGAGGTAAAAGGAGACTATGTTGAGAGATATATGGCTGTTGAAAAATAAATGTTTTTTTTTCTACTTAGGTAGCTTCAATATCAATCCGCCCTCGTATGTCAAAAAATATAATAAACAAAGAACACGCGGCGAGATAATATTTTTAAAAGTAATTATGAAAATAAAACGAGTGATAATACTGAAAACATAACAAGTTTGCAATTAAGTAGCTTTTTAATTATTAAATGATTATTTTTCGAGACTTTAGTGTAAAAACTGGTTATACATTTATGATTCAAAGTATTGTCCATTGATGGCCACTACTTTCTGCCATCTTTGTGGAAGCGTACGGATTCTGTGTTGAAAAAGCTGGTAATTTTTGAAGTGATTCACCCATCGATCCAATTTTTTATTTGTTTTTAAGACCGGAAATGGCGGTCAGCCGAGGGAGTAACGTCTATAGAATGTTGCGCCATGCTGCTCTTGGATGTCAAAACCACCGTTCTTAAACATTGAAACCACTGTCAGCACCTTCTTTCACTAGCAGCGGCCTCACCATAAGTATTTGAGAGCATTCGATGTGTCTCAGCCGCAGATTTCTTTATATTAAGGCAGAAAATCAAAACCTCAAGCAAATGACGAGAATTTGGCACGTAATGGTACCTATAGACGACATGGTTTTACGTCTGTTTTTTAAATACATATATTTCCTCCTGTAATTCTTCATGTCTGTCAAAGTTTTACAGAATTTGCTCACAAACTTAAGGCACCCACAGACGATATGTTTTTGCGTCTGTTTTTTTTTAATATGTAATTCCTCATGTATTTTTCCATATCTGTCAAAATAATAATTTTTACAGACGGTTTGTAAAATTCACTCACAAACGTACATGTACATTTACGTCTGACATTGTCTGTGCTTTTTATTATTATAAAAAATAAAAAATAATTTAACACATATTAAAATATTAATGCGTTAAAATTTCCGGAAGCCGACTACTTATACCACCCAAGTCAACCGCCGCAGAATTGTTCGCAAGTCATATAGTTCTGATGTCAGATGTTTAAACATAACCAAATAGAACATACTCTATTTGAAATTTTGTCAGATGACTTTGCTCGTGTTTTTTACAGAAGCAATGTTTTTGAGGTAACACACGACCTGTAGACATTTTACATTGTGAAAAATTACATCTACAGTGCTAAAAACATATCGTGTACTATGTACTTTACATGTACATTTACGTCTGACATTGCCTCACTTTAATATCAAAGTCGCGGTGATCACAAATGGATTGCTGACTTCGAAAAGTATTTGCCTGCGACACGGAAGAACAGACGTTCAAACAGTTTTTTTCTCAGTGCGAAGGCATTAAGTTTGTAAAAAAAAATTTGCAGACGATTTAAAGAAATGTTATTAAATATTTTTATTAACCAAAAACTTGAAATAAATTTATTTCAACTACGACTTACCACTACAGCCATATATTACAAAACGGCGGAAGCAAAGGTGTACAACTAATATTTTTATAATTTTAGTATTTTGCACGAATTTCTGAACAATAGAAGGAACAGTTTATAATTTGCTAGAAAACAATTTGATGGAATCAATTCAAACGGCAATTGTAAGGAGCAACTGTGAAAAAGATTTACATCAGCACCTACCTTTACGGTCTAATCTGATGGTGGACTAACCTCCTCACCCCAATTTTCGATTTTGCCGATTCTATTTTTTGGTTTGGAAAGCCATTAAGAAATAATTTCATACAAAAACTCAATTATTCTAACTTTCCAAATTAATTTACTATAATAAATATTAAAGTCACTCTTTAAACTCTTTAGCATGGCCGACGGTGGCGTGTTTGACGCCGTTACAGAATTTTAGTGAATTTTATTCGCCGTCAATGATAGTTGCAGCTAACATTCTCACCCTTAGCTCCTTTATATCGACATCGGATGATCTTTTCTGACATTTATAACGTAACGACGTAGTCTTTGGAAGTTTTCGATATGAGTTCCAGACATATGCTTTTCTCAGTCTACGAGAAACGGTGGAATAATTTGTGTTACGAATTTTCGACACGAAAACTGCTCACTAAAGTTACAGATTACTCCCACTGGCATATACATATGTATCAAAAATGTTGAATTGTGAGACTATTTTTATAGAAAAATTATACAAAGTTACCAAAAAGTCGCTATTTTCAACCATCTAGATGATAACAATTAAACACGTAAACAAATCTAATAACACTCGCCTATATGACTTTAAATGGACTTATTTTGTAGATATTATCCACGTAGCTGATTTTGTTCTGACCAGTTTAACCGTTGTGAAAGAAAAGGGACTATCATCATAACGTCTTGTTGTTACTTTTTAGTCTCTTCGTTGGTAGAAAGTTTTTGCAGGGATATAAATTTTTAAAACACGCTAACACACACTCTCATACACGTACAATAATATACGATATGTAAGTATGTAGTTTGTTATTTCTTTTTATAAAATAAAACCTATGTGCTCTCTTTACACCGCACATACTCGTACTTACAACAAAACCTTTTCTGAGAGGAGAGTAGTGTGAAGTAACGGTGGGTAAAAGAAAAGAAATGTGTGCGCAGCACATAACTGATATAAAGTGTTGCCATTTGTGTATGTCAGCAAAATCTTTATATGACTTCTGAAACGGATGCTTCACAAAAATTTTTATTGTTCATACAACTTTAAACTAAATAATAATTGGATATTTTTCAAGGTGACTTTCCAATTTATTCAGTTGTTTTTGACTTGGTTTTTGTTTAGACTGAAACTTTAATTAACATATGTTAGAATTTCAAATTGATTTCTTTTTTAATTTTGTGCTAAAAAATTAATATTATTTTAAGATTCCTATAGAGATGGAATATGATTCAGCGCTTCAACATTTAGATATAATTATAACTAGAAGAGGTAATAAACTGTTTATGATTTGGTATCAAAAATAATAACTTAATATTTTTCAAAGTATGGCGGAAATGTAATCATTAACATAGATATAAATTTTGTGGATTGTGAAGATTAATTTACACCAACACCTGTCTTGTCGGCCTTATTTGATGAAGGACCAACTCCACGACGTGAATTTTTCAAGAGTCACCAGCGCCCCCGGCTGGCTTGAAAGGCTCACACAGGCCGCCAGTCATACAAATAAACTTTTTGCTGAAGAGCTAGGGCCTTTTAATCCCTTCTGTATGCAACTTCCCACAAGTCAATGGAAGGCTTAATGAGTAGGTAGGCCGAAGTCCATTAAAAGCATCAGCTCTAAACCAACTCACCCTTCTAACCATCACTTCTGGTTCCTTACAGTATATATCTGTAGCAAGACGACAGCATCTCGAGGGGGTAATTAGCGCCCGAAAACCTACATTGCACCATAGTTATCAGGGAAAGTAATTCTCCTTCCCGCAATTTTAGGTTTAAACCATAGCCAGAGCGTCACATCCAATATAGGCACCTCAACTATGGTTTACCAGTAGAACCTCCCGGTGACTTTGCTGCCAATTAACCCTTGGTGACGTTTTCAGAAATACAACGCCACACAAATCATGCGGCTTGCTAGAGTTTTAGTTGCTGCAACAAACGAGGAACTTCTATACCGCTATGTCCCAGAAAACAGAATCCCTTGGTTTGATACATACCAAGGTAAAAAATTTGTGATGAGAAATTTCGTTGAAAGAACATTCTTAAGATCAAAATTACGCTATAAGATAACAATTTTCCAGCTGAATTAGCCATGGGTTGATAAGTCCCGGGCCTAACATAGAAAACACAGTTTTTTTTTGGTTCAAAATTAGCTTTAATCATCAACGTAACCCCCTTAAGAATAACGAAATCATTCCAGCGCCACTCTAACATTTCAATACCACTTTTGTAGAACGATTTGTCTCAGTTTCAGCGATAACCTGTTTATTCGTACCAAATTTCTTACCGGCAAGTATTTGTTCAGGTCTGCGAACAGCCAGTAACTGCTGAGAGCCAAATCGGGCGAATACGGTGGATGTGGGAGCAATTCGAAGTTCAATTGATGTAGTTTTGACATTGTTTTGGTTGACTTGTGACACGGTGCGTTGCCTTGATGAAACAAAATTTTTTTCTTTGCCATATGTGGTCGTTTCTCTGCAATTTCGGCCTTCAAACGCTCCAATAACGCTATACAATATTCACAGCTAATGGTACTTCGTTTCTCAAGATATTCGACGAATATTACACCAGCGTCACTTTTAGCACAATAACTCACAAACTAATGAATAAAATGTCACGAAGTTTTAACAGCTGTTTTTTGCATGTTAGTATTACTTAAAAAAAATGTGACTGCAATAAACCTAGAGCCATCTATGTGTTACGCCCGGATTTTTTATAGTCAATGCAGTATAATAGTTTTCTGTAAGTACTCTATTACACAACTGTGAATTTGTTCTCAACGGTACTTGAAAATACTACGCTACAATAAAAAAAAACTATACTTCTAGACGAACTCACTGTGATATAGCTCCCGCTGTCAAAACTTTTTTAAAAGAAGTGTATGAAAATTAAATTTTGAAAATTAAATTTTGAAAGATGTCAAAAAGCGAAAATGAACATGCTTATATTAATTTATTGAATTTTTGTTGAACTTTATAATTTTTTTTTAAATTAGACTTTTGGTTTGAATATTTGTACATCGGGTTTTAGTTCAAGTTTTTTTCCTTTCTTAAGTTTTTTTCTTAAGAAGGATTTTTTGCAATACAAATTTGCTGTGATCAATAACCAAAAAAATGCTTATAATTCTGTTAAAGATTTACATTCAAATCTACTATATTTAGCTTTGGTGTATATGTTCCTATTAGGAACCAACGACAATATTGTTTTCACTACATTTGCACAATTTTGAAGCGTTGTCCAGGCCAAATATCAAGCTGGCGTGTTTCCTATCAGTTATAACGTTGGAAAATTCAAGCCCAGTATTCACAACCACTACTCCCTCTTTCCCCCTCCTAACAACCTATTTTCCTAGTTATGGTGCAGTGCAATGCATATGTAGGGGTCATCTCCTTAGTACTGTTCCAAGATAAAAAAAAACATAAATTACTTAACAGCTGACAAAACGGCTGTCAGCTAAAAAATTGTTGCTAAATTAAAGTTTTATACCCCTAGACAAACACCCTTTATTTAAAAAAAATTTTACTTTCATACGAGTTTTTAAATTTAATTAAATAAATTGATGTGTGACCACAGTGTTTTCGTAAAATTGGACGTAGTTTGGTGTATCTACATATTTACGAATATTATCCAAAAACACTATTGCCAGCTTTAAATCATGGCTTTCTTTCCCATTTTTTTCCACTTACTACTTGCTGTCATTAGATAATGAAACATTTTCTAACACAAAAAATAAATAAAATACATTTGTGCATGCATGCAATGTGCCTCAGACCATACGTCAAATATTTATAAACGTAACGACGTAAATAAATACAACAAAAATGTATTTCCGCTTTCTTCCCCTACACACTCAACCTAAATGGTTATTGCTCTTGTTTTTGTTGTATCAACACTCGCTCTCATAATGAAATGTTTGGAAAAGAGTACAAAAAAATTTGTAAATATGAGCGACAGTGTCTAAGTATTTGTTGGTTGTTAGAGATATACAGTTATACTCGTATTGTTTTCATAAATTGTTATTATTTTAATTTTCGCTATTATTATTGTCAATTTAGCTGAAAATTGACATTTAAATTAGTGTATTTGTGTTCGTGCATGTGTCGTTTTGTTCTCAAGGGCTAGAGTTTATTTTTTTAATTGGGGGAGGCCTTCCGTATTTTATTTACAGCTGTTTGTGTATTTGATTATGTAAATATTTTTTTATTTTAACATGAATCGATTGTTTAGTTAATTCTTTAAAACTAAAACATTGCTTTGTAATCTTTGTATGCTTTTTTTCATGGAATTGTCAGATAATGATAATGACCTAGAGTCTGACTTAATGGTTGACTAATCGATTTAATGGTTCCAGTAAAAGGTTATTTAAATATGGGCGTATGAGCTTTAGAAGAACCTTAAATTTTATTACATATCGCTGGTTTATTGCAACAGAGTCATAACTAAAAAAATATTGTTTGGAGAAAAACACATTGCAAATGTTTAAGGCACCCACAGAAGATATGTTTTTGCATCTGTCTTTTTTTTTTAATATGTAATACCTCATGTACTTGTATTTTTTCACGTCTGTCAAAATTATAATTTTTACAGACGGTTTGTAAAATTCACTCACAAACGTACATGTACATTGACGTCTGACAATATCTATGCTTTTTATTATTATAAAAAAATAATTATATAAAACATATTAAAATATTAATGCGTTAAAATTTCTTCCAGCCGACTTATACCGCCCAAAATCAATCGCGGCTGAATTGTTCGCAAGGCGTAGAGGTGGTGAATAAATATAACAAAATAGAATACCCTCTATTTAAAATTTTGTCAAATGACTCTGCTCATATTTTTCGTACAGAAATAATGTTTTAGACGTAACAGACGATATGTAGGCATTTAATATTAAGAAAAATGACATCTACATTGTTAAAAACATATCGTGTGTTATCTACTTTAGTTTCCATACATGCAGAATATATCTCCTAAACAGTTTAAAAATAATTTGAATAAATTTTTGCCACAATACAAAAGGTAGTACTGTTAACAATTCGGCATTGTTAACTCGAAAAGCTCATTTTTGAGATATGACTATGTAACAATAAAGGAGATATATAGACATAACCTTAACGAAACAATGATTTTCAACTTTGCTTCGAAATAAAAAGAATTACAGCTTGAAATTTTGAATAGCCAAATAAATAGCCAAAATCTTATATTGCCCACGAGACTTTGAAAAGTAGTTAAAGTAAAGTAAAGTACAAAGACTTCTGGATAACTCTACGACTATTTGAGTGAAATTCACACTCAAATCTGCTGGCTTAATAACTACCCAATCAAACCAACGTAAGCTCTGCTCTCAATGCAGCACTCGCCAATTTTGTACTTCATTTTAAAAGAACTGCGACGGATCACCAAGCATTCAATTTCTGTAAATGTACAATACATGTTTATGGTACCATACTGGGTGCAGCATTAGACAAGAAGTGCAGTTAATAAAATCTTATATCAAAATGTGTGTTCTATTCGGTAAATTTTCGTACGCTCCACACATTATAGTGTTACCTTAATCGTCTCCCCTGGGGAGCAGGTTTTGCATTACCTAGGTATACGCCTAACTTTGGAACTCTCTTGTCTTTGGTATAGAGGGGTAGGTCTTACCTATTTGCTGTAGTAAATAAAACTTCAGCAAGTTCCAGCATGACTTAGGCTGTGTTGCAATTTTAAAGAACTTCATCAAAAGGTAATCGGCTGAATGGAAGTCAGCGCACCTCAAGAGGTTCTAGTTTACAGGCCATCCTAGCTTTAACCTTTCTTGGAGAGTCCGACTTCCTGGCTGAACCTTTTTGTTTGTGATTTATCATTTAATCGCAGGAAAAACACTTAGTATTCCCTGATAATTGCGATTTGCGGAGCGCTCTTCCCGGGGATCGGCTTTTGCCTTGAAATATTCCTAACCAGTGTATTCTGTTTTTCGGGGAAAAGAGGGAAAGGAATCCCCCATTTGTTGTAGCAAATAAAACTCTAGGAAGCCGCATGACTTATGTTGTTTTGGCTTCCGAAACCCTTACCGAGGGTATAAATTGGCAGAACGGGTGATTCTGCTTGCGGTTCGACCCGGGCTGATCATGGTTGAGGTTGAAACGTTCTGGCTGTGGTTGAAACCTAAAACGCAGGAAGGGAGTGTTAGTATCCTTGATAATTGTTTGGTGTGTGGCTTTTTTCGGGGACTAACAACCTCCGGAGGGTCTTTTGCCTTTACAACAGATACCTGTACAATAAGGAACCAGTGGTGACGGTTGACAGGTGAGTCGGCCTATCCACTCATTAAGCCTTGTCTTCCATTGATTGCTGGGAAATTGCATACAAGAGGGTTTAGAAAGTCCGACTCCTGAGCAAGGGATTGCCCATATCGGTATAAACATACGGCAAGAATTGCTACCTGTATGTGTCTGGTAAGCCACACAGGAGCGCTGGTGTATCGTGAATAATTCACTCCATGGAATTGTCCATCATCAGATAAGACCGAAATCGTTTTCACTCTCTGTAGTACTACGGCCTATTAGCTCATTAAGCCTTTTTCTCTGTTGTTTGTTGGTAAATTGCAACGGGTTTGTCTATAGGGCTCTAAATTCATAGCAAACAGTTGCAACCTGTCTGAGCCTAGCAAGCCACACGTGGGCGCTGGTGAATCGTGAATAACTCACCGCATGAAGTTGATATACCAATAAGAAAGATTTATACGAGGAGGGCAACAATTCTGTGACTTTTTGCTTTACCCGATTCTTAATTGAAATGGAAATACAGCTCCTGTCAACAGACCACTGTCAGTTGACTCCTGTCTAAATTTGAACAAGCTGCGTCATTTAGTTAATTTTTGATAGTCGTTGATAGGAGGTTAGGTTAGGTAGGCAGGCAACTGGATGCTCCAGAAAGTACCTGGATACTCCAGCTCACTTGTGTCCTGAAGATCGTTCCCTTTGTGATTGCCTGAAAAGGGATATAAGAGTTGAAGAATAAAAGTAAACGTGAGGAAATGGCTCGGCGGAAAAAGATTTGTTGACCTCGACAAATATTAGAAGTACAACTTTGTTTTCGACGTTTTCCAATAGGCGGCTATAGCGGTAAGTGGTAGTCCAAATATACAGATAACGCCATCGAAATATTGTGTTTGCATCATAAAGTTATTCTCGATTAAACATGTCAGCTTAACAGCAAAATTATCATCATTTACGGAAGCTTTTCATTTTCTACTTTCAAGTCTGCAGCTGAGGCTCGTCGAGTCCTCTAAACTAAAAGACAGAAAGCTTTCGAAGAAGCAGCATTGGAGGCATTGGTCAAGACTCGTGTCATATGCAACAAAAGTTGGCAAGATCATTGGGAGTGATGCAAGCAACCATTTCAAAGCGTTTGTAGGTCACGAGAGTTATTCAGAAACAAGGTAATTGGATGCCGTACGAATTGAAACCGAAAGATGTTGAATGGCGTTTTTTTGGTTATGAACAGCTGCTTGCAAGACAAAGACGGAACGGATTTCTGCATCGCATTGTGACTGGAGACGAAAACTGGGTGCATTACGATAATCCCAAAAGCAGAAAATCATGTGGATAACCGGCCAATCTTCCACGTCGACGGTCAAACCGAATATTGACGATCCCAAGGTCATACTCAGTATTTAGTGGGATCAGCTCGGCTTAGTGTATTATGAATGTGTTATGAGGCGATCGTTATCGAACGCAATTAATGCGTTTGATCCTAGCATTGAGAGACCGAATGGCCGCAATAAAACGAGGGACATGATAAAGTAATTTTACAACATAATAATTCTCGACCCCATGTAGAGAAAGTGGTCAAAACATACTTGGAAACGTTGAAATGAGAAGTCCTACCCCACCGGCTGTACTCTCCAGACGTTGCTACCTGCGACTATCACTAGTTTCGTTCAATATCTCATAGC
This sequence comes from Thecocarcelia acutangulata, assembly GCA_914767995.1. Taxonomy (NCBI): domain Eukaryota; kingdom Metazoa; phylum Arthropoda; class Insecta; order Diptera; family Tachinidae; genus Thecocarcelia; species Thecocarcelia acutangulata. The sequence goes on from OU612095.1 coordinate 72,539,296, forward strand.
CTGGCTGACCAGTACTTCCGATATTATGAAGAAGTAAGAAAATTGGTTCGCTTCAAAACATGACCAGTTTTTACAACGAGGGATCCGTACGTTGTTCGAAAGATGAGAGAATGTAGTTGCCAGCGATGGACAATACTTTGAATCATGAATATATAACCAGTTTTTTAAAATAAAGTCTTAAATTTCGGAATGGATAAAAAATTTGAAGAAAGCTCAGACTAAATGTATAGAATTCAAAGGAGAATATATTGAACAATAAAATAACTTTTTATTTAAAAGCTATGTTTCATTAAAAAATTCAGGCACTTATTGACCGGCCTACGTACGCACTTTCGGATTATCGATGGCGATATGTATGTATATACATATATTTGGATTTACACACATATGTATGTATTATCTGTTGTCCTTTAAAATATGTCGAATAAAAGTTTTAAAGTCAAAAATATATTGCAGTCAATAAAGAACTACATGACATGTTTTATTTATTTAAAAACTTATTGAAATAAAAAAACAATATACTTTTTGCTTATTAAAGTTTAATGAGTCAACTTTTCTTATAAAAGTTTTAACAAATTTTATTTTTACTTCTAATAAAGAGACCATTCTAAAGAAAAGTTCACGTCTGTGGCTTTTTGTTCCAAGAATTTGACATACATAATATTCTTATTAAACATGTTTAAATAAGTGTTTTTGTTATTTAAAGCAAGCATTTAATAGAAATATACCTCTGCGTATAGAAAACTTGAACTTAATATTAATTTATTTAAAATTTGTTTAAATATAAACAATTCGCCCCGCTACAAATTTTGTTGTGCTATCGTTATTTTATTTTGTTATTTCAATTATATCGCACGCACACAATTGAAATACTTGTGTATGTTTTAGTGTTGATTATAGAAATTAAATTTTCTGGCGTTTTAATGGCGTTGTTTATGTTTTGGTAATTTCTTTTTTCAATTTATGTCACAAATTTTACCCGTAACCGTTTCAACCGTAAATGTGTTAAGTTTTCAAAGGCGTAAAAATAACTGACTTTAAAAGCTGCAAATTTTCTGCCAAAAATGGCAAAGAAATGCCAACAAACACAACTTATAAAAATCTCATTTTAAACCATACCAAAATATCTACCAGATATATGTGGTGCCATCAGCCAAAAGCAGCACCACACCAAAAACACATACATATGCACACAAGTACGCATATACACCCAACCATACATATATTTAAATTCATGTCGTATAAACTGACGAATAAATGCTAAAAACTGCACCAACACAAATGCACATCGTTGCAATTTTTTCCTACCTGAAAAAAAATAATTCTTTTATCTTAAATTATTAAATGGGAATACAACTTTTCATATAGAATTATTGCAAAAAAAGCTTTACTCTTCACGTAAAAGCTTTGCTTGTTGCAACAAAAACAAAAAAAAAAGAAGAGTACGTTTTTAACAGTTTTCTATGTGGCATTTAAAAATAAATGCATTTTTTGTTGCTGTTTCCTTTTAAAAATAGCACAACAAAAACAACAAACAAATCTAACAAAATCAACATCCGACTCACCATCACACCAAAACTTATTATCCTTGTATGACTGTTTGGTAAAGTACGAAGTATACAGTTTCTTTTTTGTGTCTGTGGTTCAATGTGTTAGTAGCACAAGTGCTTTTACGCTACACGTCTATTGCTTTCGTAATACGTTTTGTTGTAGTTGCTGCTGCTTTTGCTATTGAATACACTTGCACTACTTACGTTTATATACACACATTTGATACACTTTTCGAAATACTCCATGGAGAGTGAGAGTGTTTTTCTTTCTGTTTGAATGCTACAACAAAGTTTTAAATTAAATCTGTTACTTGTGTGAAGTAAAAGAGAGAGAGAGAGAGGCAATATGTGATGAGAATTAAAATGAGAAGAAGATAATAATACTCATTTGCCAACAAGCAGCACTTTTTCTCGTTTCTGATACTAACTGCGTTTGTCAAAATGATACAGCTCCCTTTCTCTCTCAGTCTCTCTCTTTCTGGTTAGAGATATATCACAGTGAGATTCTTGGTATGAGTGTTAATCTTGTGTTATTTGGTGTTGAAATTTAAGTTTTTTTTCTCTTTTTTGATGTGGGCTTTTAAAATATAACATCTACATCTTTGTGTGGGTTTTATGTTCAAACATCAGACAGCGTTGAAATATGTGCTTATGTATGTATGCATACGTGTGTGTATGTATCTTTTAAGAAAGCTAGGTCGGGTAACAAAGTTCTTTTGTAAAGGAATTCATTTTAAAAATTATGTATAACTGATTTTTGTGCAATAATTGTGTCACAGCAAACGTAAAATAAACCATATCGAATCAGGGGCAGCGAAAGTACCCATTTTAAGAAGAATTATGGCAAAATTTAATTTCAATGCAATCCTCTCAATCAGAAGCTTAATACGTCAGCAGCAATCAGTTATTACAGCCGGCTTACCAGTAGTGAAAGAAAATGTATGCGAAAGAAAGCTAGTCACTCACATTCAAAATAATTTGGATTTGTCTTTCTCACTCTTATTTGTTCGCATACACGTATGTATTTCAATTGAATTTTGCTACATCATTCGTATAGAATAAAGTTAGACGAACCCAAATCAAAAAAATTTTTTCGCCTAGAATGCGAACGAACTTTTCGTACGATATCGGCGAACTAGATTTTAAATGTTGTAACATATGTTCTACAAATTTTTAATTTGTCCCAAGGATTTCATGTTTTCTTCTTCGCTTAAAATCCACTATATTCTCTATAATTTTTCTTAGAATTTCAGATGCTAGCACCCACTTTCCATCTCGGATGTTTACCTTAAACTGTTGCATAGCTTTTGATTTATTGCAGCAATGGTAAAAATTTCAGTTTCCTACAGCCGCGAGTATAAGACGCCCAATCCAGATGGTGCGACGCACTGACATGTATACTAGGAAAGCCTTTGTGTGAACCACGAATCCATACAAATAGCATGCTCGTTAGACTTTATTGAAGTAAGGTCTCATAGTTGTTAAATTGATTTACATCAACATTACGGGCTAATCTGAGGATAGATCTACTCCATGGGGAGGATTATTCACGATTCACCAGTGTCTCCGTGTGGCTTGCTATAGGTTTTTAACCATATAGACAAACCCCTTGCTTAAGAGTTTGGGCCTTCTAACCCTTCCAGTACACAATTTCCCAACAATCAATGGAAGACAAGGCTTAATGAGTTGGTAGACTGAAGTTTATTAAGAATATCATCCCTTACCCAACTCACCCATCTACGAGTAACCATCACTCCTAGTTTCTTACAGGTATCTGTTGCAAAAAAAAAAAAAAACATCACCTCGGGGGATTTTTAGCCCCCGAAAACCGGTGTGCACCAAAGTTATCAAGAAAACTAATTCGCGTTTCTGCGATTTTAGGTTTAAACCACAGCTGGAATGTGTTAGGCAAGGCTTACCTTAACCGTGATCAAAACCAAGAGATCTGCAAGGCAGAATCTACCGGGGACTATGCCGTGGTTTGGTCTATGCTAAGGCAATACCTGTTCCCCGGCGGGCTGTTTCTAATACAAACGTATAAATATGAATGTGTGTGCCAGCTAGTACTGGCTACTGACAAACACTTTATCCTGTAAGTAACTCTAAAGAAAACGGTGAAAAATATCGGTAAAAATTTAGAACAGGAGAGTCAAAGCTCGGTCAGTTCAAAATTGTGCCTTGTGCCTTAAAAAGCATACTATCATTCCGTAGCCACAACCAACATCTTCCACAGCACAACGAAGTCAAGTACTGTGGTATTCACCTCAACCGCAGGCTAACGTAGCAGTCTAATATTGTTGCAAAAGTCACTCAGTTGAAACTGAAAGCACTGCAAATGAATTGTGTTATGGGCAGAAATTCTATATTGAAGTTAGATTGCAAACTTTGGCTATATAACGCAATCCTAAAGCCTATATGCTATTAGGGAGTTAAATTATGAGGCACCGCCTCGACGCCAAACATTGAAAAAATTTCAAAGGCGACATAATCAAATTCTACGAGCGATTACTGCAGCTCCATGGTATATAAAAAACTCCCGAAATTTCGAAGTACGTGATCAGTAACCTGAAACTTCGCCCAAGTCCTCTTGCACGCAACATACTTAATTTTGGCAGAATAGGAGATTTTACCAAGACAGTTCCCGCAAAACAAAACTTTCGTCTAGCATTAGCTGGACTTAAATAAAATGTGCATCTGTTTTGGTAAATTTGTTATGTTTAATATTAAGATTTGAATACTTATTCATTTCAATTTAAAGATTCAATAAATATGTAAATGCCAAAAAAACCGTGGTCATACTAGTACAAAGTACGCCATACCCAAAAAAAAATTTTCGATCAAATTCATCGAATATTATTGAACGATCGGCGATTTAATTTCGAGATGTGGCTGAGATTGTAGGCATTTCAATTGACAACGGACGCCGCACGTTCAGGTCAGCCAAAAGGAAATCGTCGATAAAATTCACGGATTAATATTGGACGATCGGTGAATACAGGTGGCTAAGGTTGTAGGCACCTCAATTAAACAAGTACATCACATTGTATATTAATACTTGAACATGAAAATGTTGTCTGCGATATGGATACCATAATTGCTCATACTCGTCCATAACCGTGTGACACTTCAAGGGAATGTTTGGAGATGTACAATCGCAGTCTGAACTAGTTTCTATAATGTTATATAGACTTACATATAAAAAGGGGCCCATTGCAATACCCCAGGGCCCATGAAACCACAAAAAGAGAGAAAGGAAAGAAAGGAAGACATAATGAAAGACAAAAAGAAAGAAACAAAGAAAAAAAGGAAGACAGGAGAAAGATAGAAAGAAAAAAAAGGAAGAAAGAACGAAAGATAGAAAGGAAGAAAACAGTGATTTTCGTCAAACACGGATACACCAAAACAGGTCAGGGTAGGCTTGCCAGCCAACAGAGCTATTACCATAATTTTTGAGATGGAGACGGCGTCGTTCATATAAATTACCAGGAGAAGAAGAACGATTACGGGTGAATGTAATTTATAATGTTTGTTGATTCGATATTTTTATTTGAAGCAAATGTGTCCACACTCGGCGAAAAGCAAGTTTTGTCTCACTAAGGCAAAAATCCATAATTCGTGCTACAACCTGCCATCCGTTATATTCCTGTAATGTATGAGGTAACATTATTATATGTAAGTGGTTCGCCGTTTTTCTCGAAATTCAAGGCTTTATTGCAAAAAACTGGTTATACATTTATGATGTATAGTATTATCGATCCACGTTGAAAAAAACTGATAATCTTTTGTAGCGATCCACGAATTGATCTAATTTTTTACCACTTCATGAGACCGGAAGTGCTGGTTAGACACGCGTGCTCCATGCCGTTACGCCGTTTCCATTTTCCAAAAAGTAAAGTCCAATATATATTTATATAAAAATGTGCCTCGTCACTCGTTAAGATTTTTTCCTGAAAATGGGGGCTGTCATGGGCAAGCCGTAACATCCTATTGGCATTTCTACCGCGGTGTAAATGGTCTTGAGGAAGAAGCTCTTACATAAACTGATACTTTAATGAAAACAAATGTAAGTCCTTGTGCAAAATTGTAGGCAAAGTTGTTCTTTGAATACGAAGCTGCTGAGCATGGCATCGAATTGAAGTTGATGGATTGTTTTGAACACTTTCTAGAGCGGCAGTAATGTTGTCAGCCGATTTTGCATTACGTTGTAGTCCATGCTTGGGCTTTTCACTTGCATATCCTCTTTCTTCGAAATCATTCACTGTAGGATAAATAGTGCGTTTTGTTGGCGCCTTGCACGTAACTTTCTCGTCGTCACAGTAATCGGTTCTTGATTTTGGTAAAATGTTTTAACTATTAAAAAACACGTTTGTTTAGTGAATATTTTTTCATAATAAATTTGTCACGTCTCTACTTCACGACTGTCAAATATGACCTGTAAAGGCTAATGTTTACCAAAATAGCGGCAAAATGTAGCAGTATATCTTCCAATTGGTACAATTGGTACGTGTCATGGTAATTCCCATGAAAATGGGAAAAATGCATTTCGCGCACTTCAAAAGGCCCATCTTCATTTCAGTAAATTCGTTAACAAGCAGAGTTGTCGCATTTGCGGTGAGTGATTGTGGAAAAGTAGCTGCATCTACAAAGTGTAACTGTTTGGTGCAGTTTATAGGCTGGCGGCATCATCGGGCCGTACGTCTCCGAAAATGAGATCAACCAAGTAGTTAGAGTAGATGGTGATCTCCACTGTGAGACGGTTATGGATTTCTTGTAGCCAAAAATTTAGAATATGGACCTAGTTTGAACTGGTGCCACTGGACACACATTCAACGAAACAATTGCTCTTTTACGCGCGAAATTCCATGATCATGTTATCTCAAGTTATCTCAAGCTGTGAAGATATTAATTGGCCGCCACGATCATGTGAATTGATACCGTCGGACTACTTTCGTTTTTCCTTAGGGATATTTAAGATATATATTGAGATATTGTAAGTAATATATTGTTAGGAAAGTTTCTGCCTTTGTGGCAACTCTGGTTGAAATAAGTACATTAAATTAGAGTTGGGTAGTTCGCGAACGAACTAGTGTCACTGAACTATTCACTTCAGGGGGCTAAGTGAGCCGATCATTTCTGCGAGCTCTTTTAGTTCCGTAGTTCATGTTTCTTTCTTTTGTCTTCAAGTTTTCTTTTTCGTTTATGTTTCTTTCTTTCTAGTAGATATGTATACGGAAGTAGTCAAACAGTGCTGCCAGAATTTGACGTAAAAAGTACATATCCATGTTAAATACAATTATTCAGAATATTAGACAACACAAGTTTACTTTGGTTTTTTGTATTATAAAAATAAATGATAGGATATGTGACCATAATTGAATATGAAAACATCGAGACATCACAAATATATCGTTTTTTTTTTAATAAAATTATTTTTCATCACACCTGAAAATTTCTAATCTCACCTTTTATTAATTCTTATAATAATTGTACTTTTCATTTGTTTACAGCATTTTTGTTTTGCTTTTCTTTATCATGAAAGCTGAAACAGAGCCGTTCATTGAAAATATTATTTACGGAGCACTGAACTACTGAACTAAAAGAAAGACATATTTCAGTAAAAAGAGCTGAACTAAAAAGAGCACTCTTTCAAAAGAGCTCATGAACTCAACTCTACATTAAATAAGAAATTTTCAATGCCTGAGACAACTTCGTAATCTGGCAACCTAGTGGCCTTCGCTGTTCGAAGCAAAGTCTTCTTTCATATCAGTTAAAGAACGAAGAAAAGACATTTTCATTTCTCCTTCGTTATTAAATATTTGCTTAAAAATTAGGTTTTGATTTTTTATCTACAATTTATTTTATCCCACTTTTCTACATAAAAATGACATTTGTTTTCGTATACATATACATACATATATTTATATTTGTGTGCATATGATTGTGTTTAGTGTTTGATGGCCTATTTCACTTCGGTGTTGGCATGAAGCCTGCAGAGCACACACATTCAAACACACGCGCACATACACACTCGCACTTAAAAATATTAAAATTCAATGAAGACACAAATCATTGTTTGTCTGTACATTTTATTTATTTCTTAAACAGCCTTATTTTCCCATATTCCATTTCTATTGTATATCTTGCAGATTACAAACTTTTTACTTAAATTCAACAACAAATTTACATTTTAATAACTTATGGAAGAGCAAAACATATCTACTTGCAGGTACAACGTTAAATAGGACATCGTTGAATATTGAATTTTTTAAATAGTTTAAATTTATAGTAGAACGTGCCAAGTTCGTTATAACGAGTCTCGCTTTAACGAACATACAATATAACAAACAGTATAATGTTTAGTGCTCGTTTTATCTACCTTACCATGAAAGTTAAGAGGAAATGAGGAAAAAGCGACTGGAAATCAAACTACCAAGAAAAATTCTAAGAATAAAAAGAGTGACCCACCCGTAATTCACGATGTTAATTGTGAGTCACACGTTATCGTCAAGTGGCCAATTTAATCTGACATTTCTTGGTACTAGTATTTTGAAAATTCAACCATGGAGAGGGTACAATTGAGCAGTGCGGTTAGATTGTTGAAAGCTTTTAAGAAAATGAGCGTTCATATCAAAATACATTTCTTACACTTCGTGATTTTTTTGGTCAGCATAACTTGGTATCCCCACCTGCGATAATATCTGAGATGAAAACGTCAAATTCAATCGCAGAGAGAAATCTGTTACGTGCAGACTTAAAATCAGTGTTATCGCAGTCTTATAATAATTTTCATGAGAGTGTTCTTATCAGAAATCTCATAGCAACGATCTTATAAGAAGAACTGTCAAAAAAGCCATGTGTATGTGTTTGTGTACAATAAGACGCCATTAAAATTTTACCGATTATTAATTTTGCAAATTTTCCTGTAAAAACCCTCTTTTAAATGGAAAATAATTTGTTTTTATGCATTAAATATATACCAAAAGTGATTAATTTTGTACAAAATGAGTGCATATACAAAATTCATATAAGATTTTATTCATCGCAAAGAAGTGGTTTCTTCTCGGCTTTCAGTGATTTATGAATTCTTATAAGATTAAAAAAGCTAGACATAAAGAAATTCGCTCTCTCATTCTCAGACAACGTTTTCTCAGATATTATTATCAGTTGTAGACCAAATGTCTCCGCAATCGGACAGCAAATTTGAACTGTGGGAAGAGAAAGTCAGTCGAACGATGACAATAGTATACATAATAATAATACAGAGACAATGAAGACAACATTAACTATATTAATTGCACTTATGAGCTGGATGCCATGTAACTTGCAAGTCAGGCAAATAGTACTAAAAACCGCGATCGTATATGACCGCATACCCAATCTACTTGACTACTGCATTTCAAAACCATTCCTCTAAAAGAGCTTTGACTACCAAATCGAGGAAACTCCTTTAGAATCTGGATTCTTCATGTTTGCACGGACGGATCTAGTAGGAAGAGGAGAAAACATTGGCGTTAACGTAGAAGAATTGAACAATAAAATATCTTTCAGACTTCCAGGCGCTTGTACTCGTAATGTTCTTCAAGCGGAAATATCGGCTATAAATAAAGTGACTAGATGGCTGACATTTAACAAAATGTTCGGCACAGGTATCATGATAGTGACAACAAGGCCGCCATCAACACCCTGATTGGCATATACAACAATTCGAGTCTAGTCCAGGAATGCCGGACATCTTTAAATAAGATTGCGAAACATGCAACCTTAACCCTAAAATATACATGGGCATGGACACGGCTCCCATAGTGGTAACAAAATCGCTGACGAATGAACCAAAAAAGAGACAACTGTAGAGGACAGGGACATTGACTTTTTTGCGGATACCCCTATCAGCTTTCTGGAAGGATAAAGCTTCACACGCTAAAACGAGCCCAAGAAAGATGGGTCACAAAGCCTACATGCCTTATATAAAAGAACCTGTGGCAGCACATTAACTTTAAGAGAACGGAAGAGCTCTTAAAGCTGCCCAGATCTCATCTGAGAGACACTGTAGCAGCACTGTTTGAGAACCATACCAGAAGACTTGATTTACCTTACTTTACGTCCTTCATCTGCAGAAGCTGCCAAGATGAGGGACGGTCCTTTGCCTCCTCAGAATATGTCCAGCATTGGAACACCACCGCCTGAGATATCTAGGCGAGCGGAGTTTCAATAGCCAATCATGTCTAGCCTCAGTCAATCTATCATCACTGGCTTCTTTCATAAGGAACAGGAGATGGCTAGTATAATAGCACGTAGCACCACATCAAGAGGCTTCCCACCTTTCCACATCCCACAACTACTACAAGGGCAGATTGATATTAAAGCTAGCTAAGTAGGAAAAACATTGTTTTTTTGTCAGAAATTATTTATTTCTCAACATAGTTTCCTTTTAGCTCAATAAACTTAGTAAGACGATATTCCAACTTTTTTATACCATCTGAGTAATACGATTTTGGGAACCCCTCAAAATACGCATTAATTTCGGTAATCACTTCTTCGTTTGAGATTAATATTTTTCCTGAGAGCCATTTTTTCAAGTTTGGAAACAGGAAAAAGCCACTAGGAGCTAAGTCTGGACTATATATGATCAACCAATTCGAAGAATATTCCACATAATGTTAGCATCGTATATAATGCTGCGTGGACTGATGCATGGTCTTGAAGAAAGAACACTTTTTTCTTCTTTCTGTGGTCGTTTTTTGTTGATTCCATCAATCAATTGATCCAATAATGTACGACAATACTTTTCTCTGAATATGGATCCATTTTCAAGCTAATCGATGAGCAATATTTCGTATGCATCCCCAACTACAGTCGCCATAACCCTGCCAGCCGATTTCACCGTCTTCGCCTTCTGCGGAACACTTCCACCAACTTCCACCCATTGTTTGGATTGATTTTGGATTTCTGGCGTGTAGTAATGGACCTTCGTTTCATCAACAGCTATTAATCGACGCCAAAAATCAACAGGATTTCGCTTTGTCATGCCGAAACACCGCTGTGAAGTGGTCTGTCGAACTCGTTTTTGTTCGACACTGGACAACCGCGGCACCCATCTTGCCGATAGCTTTTTCGTATGGAAATGTTAAACACACGTTTATATGATATGTTTATCATTTCAACAATCTCACGAAACTTGACTCGGCGGTCATTCATTACGATATCGAAGATCTTCTTGATGTTTTGTTCAGTAACCATCTCTTTTGCCCTTCCTGTTGACGGTATTGCTGCAATATTTTACTAGGTAATCTGACGGAGCAGACTCACCGTAATGTTTATCGAACTTTTCTTTTGCCTCTTTTGCCGTTTTCCCTTTGAAATAATAGTGTTTTATCACTGCACGAAATTCACGGTTTCCATTTTTCAAGAAACACAAAAGTTGTTTACTTCAAGCGGTTGCAACAAATAAACTAATCGAAGAATTTGGGTGAAATTTTAACAGATGACGTTTGACAGGTCGCAATTTTGAAATGTTTCAATGTGTTATTGCTGCCATTCAACGCTAGGTACCTTAAGTACCAATCCGCCCTAGCATATCGCATTTTCTACTTCAACGAACTATCTCCCTTTTCTTCTTTTCAGTCCTTTTCAAGTAATCACAAAGGGAACTGACAAGGACCCACGTGGGCTGGAAAACTAAAAATACAGTTGGGAATCCAGCGGCTTGCCTACCTAAACTAACCTGGTGCCTAATCACCGCATATGATATCGAATTAACTACCATATCGAATAACTTTACTAGACTATAGCAAACAAAATGTCATAGATTGAAGACCACAAATTTTCTAAAAGTACGAATACAAAAAAAAAAAATCTTTAACTTTTTTATATTATTGCAATACAATTCATTCGATAATTTTGTATTAGCTAAAAATTTTTCGTATTGTAACTATAAAAGTATTTAATAATACTACTTAATATCTACATATGTCTCATTCCATTATACCAAAATGAAAAATTTCGATAATATTGTTTGATACCTACTGCATGCGGTGATTTGGCCCCTGGTTTGTGGGAAAAGTGATAATAACTGCGCATGCTCGTCCAGTTCGTTTTCAGGAAATATTGTTGTTGATCGAAATATTGTGGTAAAAGAACCAGCTATCGTGAATTGCAATCACTCTGTGATTCTTCAACCGCACAGTCGTGTTTTTAAAAAGTGAAAAAAAACAAACCAAAAATCATTGTGCTAACATATTTTTAATCTGATATACAAAAACAATAATATATTGTATTAAATTGCAAAAACAATAACAAATTATTTAAAAAAAAAACAACGGGAAAATAAATTCCTTACATTTCATTAACTAAACAATAAAATAAATTTCAATAAAACAAGTGCGGTGGCAGTGCATTGTTGTTGTTGTTATTGTGCGTAAAGATTACCTACCCAGTGGGAAAAAAACTTGCAAAACCGAAAATCTTTATGACAATTATTTTTATATACTTTTAAATTTAAAAAATATAAATAAAAAAAAAAAAATTGCATGAGTGTACCTAGTAGATGCAATTCTGAGAGGGAGCTTAGCTCCACTAGAAAAAACCTCTGGATTTCTGAAGAGGAATCATTGAAAAAATCGTTGGACAATCTCCTGTCTCTAAGAGATAAAAAACGCACGCGTTCGTGTTCGCCAAACATTGTTGTTACAACAGAAGACCAACCATCTACCAGTTCAGTTATTGCAGATAAGCCGAAAACACAAGTAGGCATGGACAGGTATGTAACCGTGGTTAAACGTCAGCGAAGCCCGAAATCCGCTCAGATATCATCACAACCAAAGATATCCAAAGAGGATAATACCGCTACAGCAACGCAAAGTAATAGATTTGCAATCCTCCAGACTGATGAGCCAAATACAGCAAAAAAAACATTTAAACCGCCACCAATATATTTGAGAGAATCTACTTCTAATGAGCTGGTAAAACAACTTATTACGGTAATCGGTAAGGACAATTTCAACGTGACATCAGTTAAGCGCGGAAACATCAATGAAACAAAAATTCAGGTAAACCATGAAAACGACTACCGAAAATTGTCTGATGTCTTAGAAAAACAGAACAGATCATTTTACACTTACCAGCTCAAAAGTGCCAAAGGTCTTCAGGTCGTTATTAAAGGGATTGACCCATGCGTAGATACTGATGATGTAAAAACCGGATTGGAAGATAAGGGTTTTAAAATAAAAACAGTAGTAAACATCAGGAACCGTGAAAAGACCCCTCAACCCATGTTTAGGGTTGAACTAGAACCAGGGGATGTTCTGCTAAAAAAGAGTGAAATTCACCCAATATATAACCTCAAATATCTTTTGCATCGTAAGGTTACCGTTGAGGAGCCACATAAGCGTTCAGGACCCGTTCAGTGCCTAAACTGCCAAGAATTTGGCCACACTAAGGCTTACTGCAAGTTGCCCGCTGTTTGTGTTGTATGTGGCGAACTTCACGGCACAACTCAGTGCAATAAGCCAAAGGCCGACGCAAGTGTTAAAAAATGCAGTAACTGTGGAGGTAACCACACTGCAAACTATAGAGGTTGCCCTGTCTATACTCATTTTAAGCGGTCAATGACAAATAAGTCATCGGTTTCTCCAGCAGCCCAGCAGCCAAATGTCGTTGGCAAAAACAATTTTCCCCAGGTAGGCCATCCAACCAACCTCACAAACACGCAGAATACCAAACAACTTTCATATGCTAATGTGGTTAAATCCGACCAAAACTTGAACCAGCAACCCAAGCCCCAAATTTCCGATCCAAATTTTAGTAACCTAGAGGCAACTCTGCAGACTCTTGTTCAATCCATTAACACTTTTACCGTCTCTATGACCAACATGATGCAGGAAATGCTAAAAATGCAATCCACTATTTTACAGGCAATTTTAAAAAAATGAATTGGTTAAAAATATGTTTCTGGAACGCAAACGGCATTCGCCAACACAAAAATGAACTTGAGCACTTCCTTATGGAAAAGCAGATCGATATAATGATGATTGCTGAAACCCATTTGACAACTAACAGTTTTTTCAAAATTAATGGCTACATACTGTACGACACAAAAGATCCCCGTGGAAGATCTTGCGGAGGATCGGCAATTCTAATAAAATCCAGAATTAAACACTTTTTAATGAACGAGACATGTGAGGAATATCTCCAAGCTACAAATATATGCCTTAATTATTTTCATGAAAAAATTGTTATATCCTCGATTTACTCACCACCACGGTTTTCAATAACAGAAAGACAATATTCAATTTTTTTCAAATCACTTGGTCCTCGATTTTTAGCGGCTGGCGACTATAACGCTAAACACACTTTTTGGGGATCACGTTTAATTACCCCGAAAGGCCGTGTGCTTTTTGACACCGTTACCAAAATGGGCTTAGGTGTGATTTCAAGTGGACACCCCACTTATTGGCCGTCAGACCAACGCAAGATCCCAGACGTTATAGACTTTGGAGTTACAAAAAATTTTCCCTCAGAATGGATGCAAGTGGAGCCTTCATTGGACTTGTCCTCAGATCACTCACCGACTATAGTTTCTGTTTCGTTCCCCCAGGGGGTTGGTTCCCCGTTTTGTGACTTGGCGTTGACCGTCACTCGAGTTAATTGGATAAAATATAAGAAATATTTGAGTACACATTGTACGGAAAACATTGCCTTGAGAACGCCTGAGGACATTGATGTGTCGATTAACGAATTTTCTGAACACCTTAATCTAGCCGTACAACATGCCACCACTAGCCATATAAGATCCAGAAATGTGAGCAACAGAACATATTCGTTTGAAATTGAACAACTTCTAACAGAAAAAAGAAGAGTTAGAAGAGAGTGGCAACTTCGCAGGTCTCCCCAGCTTAAAAGCAGGCTACGAGAGTGCATAGCTCAGTTAAGAAATCTGCTCGAAATCCAAAGAATGGCTTCTCTTAAAAATTATCTGGAAGGTCTTGATGGTACCCCTCAAACCGACTATTCTCTATGGAAAGCGACAAAAGGTCTGAAAAGACCCGTAGTAGGTAAGCCACCTCTGCGAACTTCAACTGGAGATTGGGCAAGAAGCGATTCTGAAAAAGGGATAGTGTATGTTAATCATTTGAAAAACGTTTTTACTGCAAATGATACAGCGGATGATGTTGCTGAATTTCCGCCATATGCTGTTAGACCGCCTGTGCCTTTGAGACTTAGTTTTCAAGATGTTGAAAATGTTATTCGTAACACAAACCCCAGGAAAGCTCCAGGTATTGATAAAATTACTGGTAAAATGCTTGAGCAGCTACCTCGTGTAGCTCGTAGAATTCTTCTTTTTATTTTTAACGCTATTTTACGTCTCGAGTATTATCCTGCAGAGTGGAAAGTGTCCATGATTACTATGATACCCAAACCAGGGAAGGATCCCACTAAGGTAGAATCATACAGACCAATAAGTCTACTGCCAACAATTTCAAAACTGTTCGAAAAATTGTTAATGGCAAAGATGAGTCCAATGTTGAACACTGTGGGATGCATCCCTGATCATCAATTTGGCTTTCGGGCTAAACACAGCACAATAGAACAAACGCACAGACTAGTCAATGTCATAAGACAGACCTTTGAGGAGAAGAAGTATTGCTCAGCTCTATTCATCGACATTTCCCAAGCGTTTGATAAAGTGTGGCACGAGGGCTTGATACACAAAATAAAGTTGAACTTGCCTGCAAATACACACAAGCTTCTGGAAAGCTACTTATGTGGGCGGAAGTTTGTTATCAGAGAAGGCGACTTTATAAGCTCAACTCAGCCAATCGAGGCAGGAGTTCCCCAAGGCAGCATACTGGGGCCTACTTTATATTTGATTTATGCCTCTGACATGCCAACGACACCCGGAATCCACACTTCAACTTTTGCAGACGATACAGCATTCTGCAGCGTACATGAAAGCCATCAAGTAGCTTCGCGAAATTTGCAGGAGTATATTTCAATATTAGAGATGTGGTTAAAACTTTGGAAAATTAAAGTTAATGAACAAAAGTGTACTCACGTTACATTCACGCTGCGTAAACAAACATGTTCAGCCATTCAAATCAACAATTCACCTATTCCGCAGCAAAATGAAGTCAAGTACCTTGGTATTCACCTGGACCGTAGGTTAACGTGGAAGTCTCACATAGATGCGAAAGTTACTCAGTTAAAGTTAAAAGCAGCTCAACTGAATTGGCTTATGGGCAGAAATTCGACATTGAAGCTGGATTGCAAACTTTTATTATACAACGCTATTCTAAAGCCTATATGGTGCTATGGAATTCAACTATGGGGCACCGCCTCCGCTTCAAACGTTGAAAAAATTCAAAGACGACAAAACAAAATTCTTCGAACAATTACCGCAGCTTCATGGTACGTAAAAAACTCACGAATTCATAAGGATCTCTGTGTTCCTCTTGTCAAAGACGAATTTTCAAAGTACGCAACAAGGCATATCAATAAATTGGAACTTCATCCAAATAGTCTTGCACGCAATATACTTAATTTTGGCGGCCACTCTCGGTTGAGAAGGAGGGACACCCTTGCCACCATCAGAACGTTAAATAGGTGATTTCACCGATATTGATCGTGCAAAATAAAACATTTTTGTCTAGCATTGGCTGGACTTAATTAATTTTATGTATTTAGTTTTAAGATTTGAATACTTATTGTTAGTTCACTTTGTGAAGATTCAATAAACAAATGAATGAGAAAAAAAAAAAAAAAAAAAATCGTGAATTGTGTTCGCTATCGCGGTATGATAACGGTCTTCTTGTGACCAGAAATTGTGAAAAGGACTTTGACAATCTGCGGTTCTAACTTAGTGTCCACACCTGCGATAATATCTGAGATGAGACGTCAAATTCAATCGCAGAGAGAATTCTGTGATCGCAGTCTTATAATAATTTTTATGAGAGCGTTCTTATGGGAAATCTCATGGCAACGATCTTATAATAAAAGCTGTCAAAAAAGTGATTGCGTGTGTATTTGTTTAAAAAAATACCCCATTTTACCGATTATTAATTTTGCAAAATATGTTTTGAAAAACCATTTTAAATGGAAAATAATTTGGTTTTAAGCAATAAATATATACTATAAGTGATTACTTTTGTACAAAATATGCTCATATACGAAATTCACATAAGATTTTATTCATCGCAAAAATATGCTTTCTTCTCGGCTTTGATTGGTTTAAGAATTCTTATAAAGCTGAAAGTCCATATCATGCGTTTTACGCGGCAACGCATTCTGAGCGTCGGTCAAAAAAGTAGAAACAATGTAATTGTATGTGAGAGGTTACACAGCACAAAGCGTATGACGCTTTAGACGCGTACGACGCCAAAAGTAGGTTTACTTTCTACTTTTGCACGCGTCATAACCGTTACCAAAACTGTCAGTTGTTGTTGTTGTTTTTTTTTTATTTTTTTTTTTTTATTTTTATTTTTTTTTTTATTTTTATTTTTTTTTTTAGCTTGGACCAGTCCTCAGGGGATGACCCCTACATATGCAGTGCATTGTACCATTTCATTCAGTGAATCATTCATATTTAGTCTCTTGGCAGCGATCTCTGATAGGCTGGGCCTATAGCTAAAAGAGTACGAGTGGCAAATGCTGCTGTCATCTGCGAAAGAGTGGATAAGGTTGGAAGATTGGTAGAGAAGATCATTTAGAAAAATAAGGAATAGGGTAGGAGAAAGAACGGAGCCTTGCGAAACCCCTGAATTAATCTTGAACTCGTTTGATGAGACCCCATCTATAACAACTCGTATAGTGCGGTCTCTGAGAAAACTCGATATAAACCGAGAGAAGTCATCACCGACACCAAAAGCAGTAAGTTTTGCCAGTAGTACACCATGCCACACTCTGTCAAACGCTTTTGAAATATCTAGAGCCTCCCCCTACTTTCACCGAAATGATGGATTGAGTGGCACCATTTCTCTGAAAGATATGCCATAAGATCGCCAGTAGAACGACCCTTACGAAATCCATATTGACGATCACAAAGTAGTTTATGCGACTCCAGATACCTCATAAGGTGATGGTTGACCATGCTTTCCATTACTTTGGAAAGTGTAGAGCAAATTGCAATTGGGCGGTAATTTTCAGGGTTATTTGCCTCACCCTTTTTGGGTATTGGTGTTACATTAGCAACCTTCCAGCTTGATGGAAACTCAAAATGGTAAAGTAAGCTGAAAAGGCGTGCTAATAGACGCGCAAGCGTAGAAGAACACTGCTTCAAGACCAGTGCTGGAATGGCATCCGGGCCAGGAGTTTTGTTTATGTCGAGGTCTGCCAAAACCCTTTTAACTGCTCGTGCCCGGAAAAATATCTTTGGCATAGTTACAGATACTCTTTCGAGCTCGGGAAGTGGTTGACTGCTTTCCGGCAAGCAGGAGTTGCTTGCAAAAATTTCAGCCAACAGGTTAGCTTTGTCAACCGGGTCGGTGAATGCTTGGTCATTCTTTAAGAGAGTTGGGATTGATGAACTAGTATTGTTCTTTACCCTCTTAACGAATGACCAAAAGGTCTTACTGCCCCGGGGAGCTGTAAGGATCTTGGCACGAAGACGCTGTTCGTGAAGAAACTTTTCACGCCTAAGTACCTTGGCACACGAAGATCTTGCCTTTTTGCGTAGTAAATCAGTCTCTGGGTTTTTGTTTAAACGCCAATTACTGAATGCTTCCTCTCTGGATCTGACTGCGTTTTTGCACGTCTGATTAAACCAGGATTTCACTCTTGATTTAACCGAAATCTGCTTTCAGTTGTTTTTGATAGCTGCAGATCACAATTTGTTTTATTTTTTCAAAGATATCGCCAAGAATATTTGTGCCGTGGATTGTTATTTTATGTTTCTGTGTTAAAAAAATGTTTTTATTGAAAAAATAATTCAAACACAACAAAAAACTTGTCTCATGAAAAGCGTTGCATGTAACTTGGAGTTTGGAAAATCTTAGAATGCGTAGAAAGTTTGAAACGCGTAAAAAACGTAAAAAGCGTAACGCGTATAACGCGTCGTATGGACATTCAGCTTAAGATTAAAAACAATACGTATACTCCTTGTTAGATATGAAGATGGACATAGAAAAATTCGCTCTCTCATTCTGCCGACGTTTTCTCAGATATTATGTCAGAGTTAATCGCAGTTGTAGGCACTAGATAAGCTACAACCAATGAGAGAAAAGTTCTTTTGCGCGAAAAATTCAGCGGCGTTGTTTTTCCACATCGTGCCGATGTTAATTAAGGGCACTACAGACTAGCACATTTTGTATTAATTCAAATAATACTTTTTTTTTTATATTGGACCAGTACTCAGGGGATGACCCCTACATATGCAGTACCAGAACTAGGAAAATAGGTTGAGAGGAGGGGGAAAGAGGGAGTAGTGTTTGTGAACATTTGACTTGAACCTTCCAACGTTATAACAGACAGGAAACACTTCTGCAGGCAACTTATTCCACAGACGAAAAGTACGGCTGAAAAACGAATTCTCTCTGTAATGTGTAGTACGATTCCCCGGGCAATCGACCACAAATGGGTGAGCTCTAGACGATGAACGCGTTCTACGTAAAAATGTGCGCGTTTCGGGAACAAGATCCCTAATCTCGTCAGAGCAAAATCCATTGTAGTATCGATAGAACAGAGTAACGCATCCCACACTGCGTCGATGCTCCAGTGAGTCAATAGAGTTGGATACCCTACTGTCACCGATGAGCTTCTTCGCCCTCTCCTGCACACGGTCGAGTAACCCCAAAATAGACTTTGATGGCCCGGCCCAAACATGAGAGTTGTATTCCATTTTCGGTCGGATGTAGGTGGTATAAATAGTAAGGAGATCGGATGGAGTGAAGTACATCTTACACCGTTTCAAAAAACCGAGGCACTTGAATGCTTCTTTAGAGACATGAAAAATATGATCAGTCCAGCGAACATCACACTGTATCTTCATTCCAAGAACATCAAGAGCATCCGATTCTTCAATCTTTATACCATCCATGAGTACAGATGAAGCAGCATTTGCGATCGTTTGTTTGTGCGTCAATAAGCAGGCGTGATAGTGTGAATGCAAAGCATTATGAAAATGAGAAATAGTACGGTAAGAGATTTGACATCCGATAACACTTCACCATTTTTAGAATTTTGTTTAAACAATAAGATTTTTCATTAAATCAGGTTTGCATTTTTTACAAAAGCAAATAATAAAAGTATTAATACCAGACGTTTAGCAAATTGGCTGTTTATTTTCAAATCATATTTCTTCTTTTACTTTATGTTGGATGGTGTGAAAACAAAATGTAATGGTACGTTAGATTTTTTGATATTAGATTTTTGTCTCACAAAATCCAATCAAAATCTTAAGACTTGTATGATAGTCTGAACCGCCCTTTAGCTGTCAAACAGGACGATCTTGGTGCTCAGTTTACTCCCTTTTACGACTATCTCGTGTTTTTTTTTTTCATTTTTTTAAGTTTAATATTAAAGTCATGTTGTCCCTTCGTGTAGCGTTCCATTTTAACTAAGCGGAATGTATTATGAGTATGAAATTTAAAATATATAGAATCCATGCACTTTTCATGCAGCTTTGATTGAAATCAATCAATTTTTTTTTAAAGAAATAGCACGTAAAATAAATATATTATATATTTTTAATATGAGTGGTTGTTAGGTTTTCATTGGAGTTCCTTTCCAGGTTCCCATATTCTCATATCAAATAGTCTGTTCCACTTGAAATGCTTAAGGATTACTCTAATTACATTTTCTTCTTTTCTTTTTGCCACTTTACATATATTTAAATATAACATATATACATTTAATTATATTACATGTATTAAAAAAATATAAATGACGTTCTCATTACTTATTTATATGCATGAATACTTTTAGCACTCACACATGTTCACAACCAAGCGCACACATTGTCTCATATTTCAGCTTCATACTTTAAACACAATTTTAGCATCACACTCAAATGTGATAAAAAAAAGATACAATCGTTGGTTTATAAATTATGAAGAACTCAACAGAAACAGCATCGTTAAAACAGGAATTTGACAAATGGCAGGTGATGAATAAAAGAGTTACGCCTGTAAGGCAAAAAAAAAAAAAAAAAAGATATTACGTTATACAGGGTGACGCAAAATCAGCCTATCGTAAGATGTTATAATACAAGTAATGGGTGATTTTATAAGAACTATCGGAAATTAAAAAAAAAACACATAAAATTCAGAAAAATGCATGAAATATTTATTTGGATCGATAGTTGGGTCGATATAATTTAATGTTTGAAGATTATTTCATGCAAATGTTGGCCGCGGCTGCCCCTCAAATGGTCCATCAGCTTAGTTCAATTTTGGCATACTCTTTCCAACATTTCGGCCGGTATCTCACGAATAATGTTGGCAATGTTGGCTTCCAGTGCGTCAATCCAAGCGGGCTTGTCGCTACAGACATTAACCTTAACATAGCCCCGCAAAAAATAGTCTAGAGGCGTTAAATCGCACGATCTGGGCGGCCAATTGACTGGTCCCAAGCGTGAAATAAACTGTTCACCGAACTCGCCTCTCAATTGGTCCATTGTTTCGCGTGCTGTGTGGCATGTGGCACCGTCTTGTTGAAACCACATGTCATACAAGTCAAGCTCTTCCATTTTGGACAAAAAAAAGTTTGTTATCATCGCACGGTAGCGCTCACCATTCACAGTAACGTTGTGATTCGCATCATCTTTGAAGAAATACGGCCCAATGATGCCGCCAGCCCATAATCCGCACCAAACGGTTGTTTTTTGTGGATGCATTGGTAGCTCTTGCAATGCTTCTGGCTGCTCTTCACTCCAAATACGGCAGTTTTGCTTGTTCACGTATCCATTCAACCAGAAATGAGCCTCGTCGCTGAACACAATTCTCATTCACCAAAAATTTGGCGTTGTGGTAGGTCGTTTGGCTTCAATTCTTGCACCAGCTGTATCTTATAAAGCTTCACACCCAAATCCTTCCGCACAATTTTCCACGTAGTGGAGTAACAGAGGCCCAATTGCTGCGAACGGCGCCGAATCGATAATTCACGGTCATCACCAACACTGGCCGATACGGCTGCGATATTTTCTTCAGTTCGCACTCTACGTAAGCGTGTTGGTGGTTTAATGTCCAACAATGTAAATTTGGTGCGAAATTTTTTTACAATAGCCCGAATAGAAACCTCAGTGGGTCGATGAAACTGACCATAAAATGGAAGAAACGGGCGATGAACTTTCTTAACAGAGCACGCATTTTGGTAATAAAATTCAATAATTTGCAAGCGTTGTTCGTTTGTAAGACGATTCATGATTAAATTATAGACCAAACTGAAGATGTTTGACAGTGACACAAGATACAAAACGTGCGTGAGCTGTCAAAACTAGTGTTGCCAAAAAGATAATAGCAAAAAAATCACTCGTTAGTTGTTAATTTAAGCAACTGCAGAAAGGCCAGATGATGAATGTAATGTAGAACTTCATACAGGAAACATGATTCTTTTATATATGTTTAAATTTTAAGGGCCGATGTTGCTTTTATATAAAACACAAATTCTTTTTATTGCGATAGTACTGGTATAGTTCAATTATGTATGGAACAAAATATTGGTCAAATGGCCGCCGAGATCTCAGCGTCTCACCTTATCCGATTGTCCAAATTTTCGTTAATGTGCCGAATTATCTCATCCTTTATCCTCTTGAATTATTGCTGACTTATCGATGTACACCTTTTATTTAAAAAAATCCCAAAGAAAGAAGTCCAAAGGAGTCAAATCAAATCATAATCTTGGCGCTCAGTTGACATCACCACCATGTGAGATAACACGTCCATTGAATTTGTCGCGCAAAAGAGCCATTGTTTCACATCCATATCTTCCAATTCCGGTCACAAAGATTTCGTTATCATCTCACGATAGCGAACACCATTCACAGTAACTGGCTTCATTTAGGAAAAAATACGGCCCGATGACGCCGCCAGCCCATAAACAGCACCAAACGGTCACTCTTTGTAGGTACATTCGTTCGACCATTACTCTTGGATTATCATTCTCCCAAATGTGGCAATTCTGCTTATTGATGAATCTGATTTGACTGAGGTGAAAATGTTGCCATTTATTGCCACCATTCGGACCGTTGACGACGCTTAGAATGGTCAAGAGTTCTTCGATAATTGCACCTTGTAAGCGTTTAAATGCAAGTCTTTGTGCTATATTTTCAGCAACGACGAGCATGAGAGATGCAATTGTTGGACACGACAACGAATTCAGGTGGACGACTCTTCAGCTCCACTATCGCGAACAACTGCAATATTTTCTGCTGAATGAGCTATACGAGCATGCACTGGTGCTTTTTTATGTCCTGCCGACCTGGTTTGCTCCAACTTTGCATTATTTTTCCGATTGTACGCACATTTGAACGATTAAATTGCCCGAAAAAATGACGCAGTGCAAGATATGTATTTTGATTTGAACGTCCAATTTTATAATACGCCTGAATAACTTTAGCGCATTGCTCGATAGTGTATCTTTTTATTGTTTTCAAATTGAAGTAGTTTGAAATTGGGAAATAATTAAAATTTAACTAACCGATATTAATTTTTAAATTCTGTGATATTGAGAACAACCACATAGATGTATACCAGCTTCAATCAATCAGCTTACGTCTACAGCAAGTGTGCCCAAAAGTTCTTTATGGAAGAGCAAACACCAATACATTTAAGGAAAAACTAATTTTATTTAATAAGCGAAGAAAGTGGTGTTGCTTTGCACTTGTATATATACACACACATTTATATATTAGACCGCACAGCCTATAGCTAAGTGCTTTAACAAAAACAAATGAGCACCAAGCGCATACTGCTTGTGCACTTCTGATATACAGCTTTAATTAAACGTTTATGGTATTAACATCGCAATTACAAAAACAAAGACAAACAATGTTGCCACATTTTTGTTTTACCCGGTATAGGAAAGCTAACAGGTATTTCCCCACAACTGCAAGAAACGTGATAAAGTGGTTTAGAGAGCAAATCCCTTGATAGAAAAAGTATATATGGACGAGTTTCTGGATTTGTTAATGAAACGTTGGCCTTGAAAGTGAAAAATACACTGGATCATTAACTGTCACCTTGTGAGATATCTAAAGTCGCATAAATTACTTTGTGATCATCAATATGGATTTCGCGATGGTCGTTCTACTAGCGATCTTATGGTATATCTTTCAAGGAAATGGTGCTACTCAATCCGTCGTTTCGGTGAAAGTAAGGTGGTGGCTCTGGATATTTCCAAAGTGTTTGCAAGAGTGTGGGTGGCATGGTCCACTACTACTTTTAGTTATAGGCCTAGCCTGTCAGAGATCGCTGCCAAGAGGTTAAATATGAATGATTCACTGAACAGTGATCTTCTATTAATCTCTGAGTGGGGTCGTAAAAACAGAGTCTCCTTTAACGATCGTAAGACCCAGTGTTGTTTATTAACACACAAATAAACGACCGCAGATGCTGCTTCATCTGTACTCATGGATGGTATAAATATTGAGCAATCGGATGCTCTTGATGTTCTGGGATTGAAAATACAGTGTGATGTTCGCTGGAATGATCACATTTTTCATGTCTCTAGAGAGGCATTCAAGTGCCTCGATTTTTTGAAATGGTGTAAGATGTACTTCACTCCATTAGACCTCCTTACTATTTATACCACCTACATTCGACCGAAAATGGAATAAAACTCTCATGTTTGGGCCGGTGCCTCAAAGTCTATTTTGGGGTGCAGGAGAGGGCGAACAGTAGGGTATCCAACTCTATTGACTCACTGGACGCAGTGTGGGGTGCGTTACTTTGCTCTATCTTTACTACAATGGATTTTGCTCTGACGAGATTAGGGATCTTGTTCCCGAAACTCGCACAGTTTTATGTAGCACGCGTTTATCGTCCAGAACTCATCCATTTGTGGTCGATTGCCCGGGGAATCGTACTACGCATTACAGAGTGAATTTAATTTTCAGCCGTACGCTCCGCCTGTGGAATAAGTTGCCTTGGCTTCCAAGGCTCACACAGTTCGCACCTTTTTGCCATAAGTCTGTAGCCATATAGACGAACCCCTTGCTTAAGAGTTCTAATCCCTCCTGTAGGCAATTTCCCAACACTCAATTGAAAACAAGGCGTAATAAGTTGGTAGGTCGAAGTTCATCATCCCTTAAACAACTCATCCATCTAACCAACATTTCTTGTTTCTGCTTTCAACGATTTGCTGATCAAATTATTTATAAAAACTCTAATGCTACCTAATGCTCCATGTCAAGTGATTTTTTTCTTTGAGGTGTAGTGAATTCCCGGGCGTATGCACATAAGCCAGAAACAGTTCTTAAACTCAAACCTAAGATCTGCAAAAAGTCATGTAAATCTTAATGCCTGGCGTCAAAGCCGGGGTCCCCATTTGACGGATATTTTACCCCACACTCGAAATGAAATAATATACTTTTTCCCAGACACCCTTTATTTCAGAGATTTATGCTATATTTATATACATATGTATAAAATACATAAATATGTATATGCTGGTATGTATGTATATTATAAATACTTCGAACGTCTGCTTATAGTACTGCATAGTTTTAAGAAATAATCTACAGATATGTTTGCGCATACTTACATAAGTATACGAGTATATACTTTCGTACACAAATCTATGAATAACAGACATGTTTCAGCATACCACGAAGTTTTATGGTGTGTGTGTATGTGTGCATATGTTTGCATTAAAATAATATAATTTAAAGCACAAACAAAAACCACTGAAATCTGTCTATGCAAATGTACTCGTAAGGATGTTAAAAACTGTTTACATTTCTACCAGTTTGTACGCACTCACTCATGAACACTT
This sequence comes from Thecocarcelia acutangulata, assembly GCA_914767995.1. Classification (NCBI taxonomy): domain Eukaryota; kingdom Metazoa; phylum Arthropoda; class Insecta; order Diptera; family Tachinidae; genus Thecocarcelia; species Thecocarcelia acutangulata. Next base: position 72,564,765 of record OU612095.1, read on the forward strand.
GCGAATAAATCAGGTCCTGAACATTTATGAACAACAACCAGCAAATCCAGCAACCAGCGCTTCCCCTCCCAAAGTTATAATCAGATTCAATGCAAACATGTGTCCCACTCCAACTCGAATTAAATGTTTGCTGCTGTCAGGTGCACAATGGAATGAAAAAACTCCGTTTTCAAAATTTTCAGTGTAGCATGACTTTTTTCCATGATCAAATTGCTACCACGTTTATACGTTGTAGTTTTATTCCTAAATCAAAATTTTCAAAACAGGAAAATTTGCTAAACAAACGGTGTAAAGGCTGCTCCAACCAACATACACGATGTTGAATGTGCATCAAACCTTAATGACAACTTTTAAGCCAAACCTAATTTGACATTTCTTTTTTTCACTGCTTGATAAATTCAGCCACGGAGAGATAGACATGTGCTGCAGCTTTTTAAGTAAATGGACGTACAAATTACAATACACTCCGTGTACTGCGTTATTTTTTTGGGCATCTCGAAACCGTTATGGATTTTTACATTTTTTTTTTTTATCAAACTAATGATTTTGTTTGTCAAACTTAATACTGATATTGAACTGTTTTTTAAAATATTATTCTCCAATAAAACTCTTAAATGACTACATATTCGCAAATAAGCAGAATTGTTACAATTAATGTGAACATAATCCGCCACAAAATTATTACTGTTTGTTATGCTTTATGAGCTGTTGGAGTCGTTGGTCCACACACCTTCAAAAACGTTGATTGCCGCAGTGTTACTGTTAATGGTTCAATGGTAGACTGGGGATAAGCACGTACCCAGGCGGTATTTGAGGTATCTGCATCTTGGCTGAAAGGTTCTAGCAGTAATTTAGATAAACAATTAGTGCTCCATGATAAATGCTCAATTTTCGGGGAGCCAGTTAGAGTCACCAGGTGTTGTGTCTTGCAACAGATACCTGTAATGTAAGTTACCAGAAGTGATGGGTAGAAAGTTGAGTTGAGTAAGAGTTAATACAATTAATAGACTTTAGGGCACCAACTCCCGGAGCCCTTTCTTCCATGGACAGTCTGCAGAATGGCCTACAGATTGTGAAGGCGGATTTACATTAGCACCTGCCTTGTCGGTCTTATCTGATGATGGACCATTTCTACGGGGTAAGTTATTCACGAATCACAAGCGCCCCTGTCTGGCCTCCAAGGCTCACACAAATTACAACTTTTTGCCCTAAGTTTGTAGTTATATAGACAAATACCTTTCTAAGGTAAGAAAGAAGACAAGGCTTAGTGAGTTGTAGGCCGAACCTCACCAGCCGTTAACAAACTCACCCGTCCTATCATCACCCTTGGTTTCTTACATTACGATAGCTGTATCTCTGGGGGTTATTAGCCCCCGAAAACCGGCTTTTAGATTTAAACCATTTCAGCCAAGGTAGGCACCGCAACTATGACCAGCACCGATAGATCTATAAGGCAGTATCTATCACGGGCTTTGCCAATCCCCGTTCTGCCGATTAACCTTTAGTAAAGGTTTCGGATGTCCATTAGTCATGCGGCTTATTAGAATTTGTTTGCTGCAACAAACGATGAACTTTTACCCTTTTATGCCCCAGAAAGCCAAGTGCCCTACTTTGGTGTCCACCAAGGCAAAACCTAATCCCTGGAGGAGCGAAATTGCAGAAAGGAAGGATTAGAAAAATCCAGCGTGAGTAATAAACTAATTCACTTCATCGAATTGGGGCACCGTCAGATTAAGTCGTTAAGGCATGTGCTGACGCTAATCAATTTCGTACCTTTTGTCTTCAATCGATTTTTTTTATATGTAAATATTTTTGAAAAAAAAACACTCCCAAATAATCTCAATTACAGCCGTTCAGTTCATTCAAAACGGACGATTTTTGGTGATTAAATGAAAATAGCCGGTGCATAATACGAATGACTCGTCCCCCGTCACAGCTTAACTTTTAATTATGGTTTTTAAATCAAAATGAATTTTTATATTTCTCGGTTTTAAATGTTTTTGTCGTTACTAACAAAATAGAATTTCATTTGTAAATGGCAGCACAGCTACAAGTGCCGTCAACTACAATTCGCGCTGTACAGTCAGCTATTTAATTATATTTATAAGACACGGCAGTAGCATATTAAAAAATCGATCTGGCGGGTTACTCTCTATTGCAATACGAAAAAAAAATGTTTCGTAATCGAAGAATTGGTACCCTGTATTGCGTTTTCGTAATTTCCTTTCGCATTTAATTTTTGCATTTCGCATATTTGATTTTATTATTCTTCGCTATTGTTTATTTTGTGGTACCAGTGTTGCTTCATTTTCAAACTATTTCGCGGAAAAGCTTGCGCAAACGGCACAGAGTACCAAATTAAACTCTTATCGCATTTACCTTTCGCATCGAAATTACTTTCACATCGCAATAGAGAGTAAGCCCCCAGTAATTTTGAACATCCGCTCGTTGACGCCCATTTGAAATTTTTACTGAAAAATTTACATATAAAGAAATTCTTACCAACTTCAACAAAAATTACGAGATTTAATATTAGGTGTACAACTTTGCTACCGCCGTTTTGCAATAGACGGCCCAACGGTAAGTGGTGATCGAAATAGATGGATCGAAGATGTCATAGAATAAGATTAGTTATTTGTAATCGTCATCGAAATATTATTCGATTTGTGTCTGCATCATAAAGTTATTCGTGATTAAACATGCCAGTTTACGATCCAAGTTCTCTTTATTTGTGGCAGGTTTTAATTTTCAGCTTTATTATGAGGAAATCTGCGGCTGAGGCTCATCGAATGCTCTTAAATACATATGTATGGTGAGGCCGCTATTAGTAAAAGAATGTTGCGATAGTCGTTTCAACGCTCCAAGAACGGTGATTTTGATGTCGAAAACCAGCATGACGGTGAAAAAGAGAAGGGGTTTGAATAGAATTGAAGGCATTATTTGATCAAGACTGATGTCAAATGCAACAAATTTTGGCAGGATCATTGAAAGGGACCAAAATGTCTGAGTCATAAAAATGATTTCGGAACTAGGAATTTGGATGTCGCACGCGCTTAAGCCAAGGGATGTTGAACGGCGTTAGTTTACTTGTGAAAAGCTACTTGCAAGGCAAAGACGGAAGGGAATATCCCAGCCACGCTTCCACGTTGGTGGCCAAAACGAATATTCACGCCAGCTCGGCGTAGTGTATTATGGGTTGTTAAAACTGACTGAAACAATCACAGGCAATCGTTATCGAATATAGTTAGTGCGTTTGAGCCCATCATTGAAAGTCGCAATACAACGAGAGGCATTATAAAGTGATTTTACAGCATAACAATGCTTGACCCCATGTTGTGAAAGTGGTCAAGACATACTTGGAATTGTCGAGATGGAAAATCCTACCCCATCCGCCGTCTTCTCTAGATGTTGCTCCACCGGACTATCACTTGTTTCGATGAATGAGATACAGCGTGGCTAAACAAATTTCTAATTTTACTGGCGACAAAAAACAGGTTAGTGTTGCCATTATAACAAATTACCTGAAGCACGACTTAACTAAACATAAAAAACGCGAAAAAATATCAAGTGGCACCACTGAAAGTGAATAAACGGCTGCTCATGTATTTCTTCGTTTTTCATTACATTAATTTTTGGTGGTTTTTTTTACATAGATGTACAACTGCTGCCGCCATTATTATTTTTTCTGAAATTCAGGACTTTTTCGAAAAAAACTTGTCCATTCATCGCTGGCCACTACTTTCTCCCATCATTCGGGGAACGTACGAATCGCACCTTGAGAAAACTAGTAAGCTTTTAAAACGATCCACGAATCGAATAAAATTTTTTCTTCTTCTTAAGACCGGATTAGTTTAATTTGGCTACGCTACAAATGTAGCCGTATAGCAAATGTTGCCGTTTATACAATAATTTGCATATAAATAATTGTGTTATATCTTTTATAGGTTGTAGTTGGCAGCTTTCAGTCTTTAATGTGAATTAATGTACTTTTTTTTGACACCTGCTAATTGTGTTTTATCGAAAAGAAACATAAACTTGTTAACACTTTACTATTTTGATATTTATATATCTGAACTTTTATAACTCATTGTTTTTTCTATCACAATATATTTTTAACTGCTTTCCAACACTAGAAAAATTAAGAAAAGTAAAAAGTTCATACCACCTTTAATTCCATCAACCAGCAACAAAATTAAATTAACAGCATCTGTTGTTTCGTTTCTGAAAAAAATAATAAAAGAACAGCCAACACAATACAACCTGTACCGTGGCAACAGCTGCAGCTGCCAGCGATGATAATAAAAAAATTTTCTTGCAACAGAAGAATGCCATTAAAATGATAACAAGAAAACACAAACACAGGTGCACTCACACGCACACATTATTAAAAAGGTGAAAGGATACTTAAAATACCCAACAAACTAACGATTGTCATCACAAATGGGAAACTATTTTGGCAGCACGTGTGAATCCACAAGAGATATGAGCGACAATCCACAGTTTTTACACTCAAAGGCATCTCCATATTAAGTGTCATCAGAGATGGGACACCAATCTCATCTAAATAGTCATCAGTGTAATGTGAAAACTGACATCAATCTCAATGAGAAAAGTCATCAGTCATATATTGAGTATCATTATTTCAATGATAAACTTTATTAATAACTATAATAAATCAAATTTCTCAGAATTGAGTAAAGAAATGTCTAAACAGTGTTACAATATTTGCTACTTATAAGTAAAGAGGTATTTCCTCATTGGACTTATTATTTTCGTATTTAAATTAATTTTTCAGGAGCTGGAAAACAAATACATCATATTGATGTAAATTTGTAGTCATTGAAAATATTCTTCAAGCAGAAAGCAAATTAGTGCAAGTATAACAAGAAGGATAATATTACACGAGTACATCATACTGATGATACTTAGTCATCGTATGAGGCTTTAATTAAAACAAAAAGAAAAGTGGAAGACTTTCAGGCAAAAAAGAGTATATTCTCATTAACATCATACATACATACATACATCTCAACCATTGCCAGGCGGCCCAGGAGATTCTTAAGCAAAGCGTTCGAGATATAAGTGTGGATGTCGCTATTCTAAGCATCTGTAAACTGGGTTTCCGATAACACGGGTACATTGGCAATATGGAACACCAGCACGCTAACCATACGCGATAGAATAACAACGCAATGTGGATATGCTCGAGCGGTTATATCTGGCATCACTATTTACAGCTGTTATATACCCCCTAGGTATTCTATAGAAGACTTTCGGGTAATAGTTGACAGTATTTTAACGGATGCAGTTGGAAGAACCCCCGTAATAATAGCAGATGATTTCAATGCGTGGGCTGTTGAATGGGGCTGTCCCTCAGCAAACGCAAGAGGAAGAATACTCTTGGAAGCCTTTTCTGTACTGGGTGTTGTACTCATCATTAATGGGGTTGAACACACCTTCAGAAGGGGTGATGCTGGCTCAGTAATTGACATTACATTCGTCAGTGCCAGTGTCGCAACCCAAGTGAACTGGAGAATATCTGACATCTATACACATAGCGATCATAGCGCTATAATAATAGATGTGCAAGACGCACAGCCCCGTGCTATGGTGCAAGCACGTGTCTTGACAGGATGGAAGGTAAATACCTTTGATAAGGATAGCTTTGCAGCCTGCATGGAGAACATGGAAATGGCTGGGTCAGCAGAAGACATGGCAGTGCAATTAGTGCACAATATCACTAGTGCCTGCAATGTAGCTATGATAAGGCGAAAAAGATGGCCAAATAAGCCTCCAGTGTATTGGTGGAATGATGAAATTGCTAGCTTGCGTTCAGAGTGTATTATCGCCCGAAGGCGGTATACACGAACGAGGGGTCGGTTAGAGAATAATGTGCAGCACCAATTCTGGCATATCCATCTTGAGAATGCCATCGTAGCTTGCATTCCACAAGTCTGGGTCACGGATATATCCTTGAGCCGTTCTAAAGATAATCTTCATCCTCCGTTTACAGTTGGTTATATGCTAGACTAGAAACCGGTCCCTAAGTTAGTTCTTTATTACACTCATTAGGTACGAAGGTACACTCAAACGTTCCTTCCATCTGAGACTGTTGAAAGCAATCTTCACATCAAGAGTGACCAGCAGTAATACTGCTTCCCAATATTCGCTACTATTTCAGCTACACTATCAAAAGAATCCATTGTGGAATTTCCTAGCCTAAAACCATATTGCCTCTTCGATTTACCTCCTGCATCTCAGGAACCTCCATCGATCCGGGGTTTTAGTAACCTCTCCAATAGTTTTCGAGCCATGCCGAGCATACAAATTGATCTATATGAAAAGAGCAGCTCAGAATAGCCTCTCGCTTTTCTGATAAATATGAGTTGTACCTTCCAAGGATTCTGGAAAGATACTCTGCCTCAAGCGGCTGTTGTACATACTCAACATAAATTTAGGTCTCTTGGTGACTATCTCCTTGATAACTTTGGCCGGTTTTCCGGCTGGGCCAGGCTCTTTTTGCTTTTCAAATTGTTTGCAGCAGTTATAAGTTCCATTACTGCAAACGGTCTGAATGTTCCGATGGAATCGTGATCCCATATTGTATGTGCAGGACATAAATACATAATATTAATGACAGTAAATCTTAAAAAGTGATTTGCCATCAAAAAGCAACATCGAAGAGAGTAATATGCGAAATATAAAAAAGGTGTTTTTATAGAGGTATAACAATTTTAGTTGGCTACACTTTTTACTGGAATACTATTTTGTCAGCTGTTAAGTGATTTATGTTCAGTTTGGTTTAATATTTCAATAAGAATAGATTAACACCTGAGCAACGCTTCCAAGTTAAGCAAATTTATTTTGAAAATAATGGGTCTGTTCGAAGTTTTTCGGTTTTGTGAATTAGCCTATCAGATCGTGAGTTTCAACGCCACTAGAGTATTTTCTGGAGGGACATGTGATGTCGCTAATCCATGCGGAGAAGCCCGAAAGGATTCACCTCTTGGAGGACAGCATTAATCGCGTTATGGCCAATTTACGGCCACAAATGTTGGAAAAGGTAATCGAACATTGAAACTCCAGATTAGCCCACGTCATAGCCATAATTCACAGTCCTTAAAATGAGGCTATGAGAACACTAGACAATTCAGGTTTACCACTGGGTGTATGAGTGTGGCTTTTTCTTTTTATCAAGTGTAAATTTTTGGGCTAACAATACACCATAAATAAAAGAGAAATAACAACAAAACCACCCTGCGGGATACAAAAACTTTTTGAAAATGTGTACATACAAACAGCTTCACAAATACACACGCTCCTTTAATAAGGATTTATTTAAATGGATTTAAAAATTTCATGAATACAAAATGTATGTTCGAGGGCTGTTTAATAATTCCATGACTGTTTGAATGAAAAATTTTTTGACGGCAAATAAGCGTTTTATTTTTATACCCTTCACAAAAATATATAAGTTTGTGATTCCGTTTGTAATTTCTACAGTTTTCATTTCCGACCCTATAAAGTATATACTTATATATTATGTATAAGCATTGATAGAAAATTCGATTAAGCGATGTCCGTATATCCTGTATTGAAATAACGTTTCTGAAAAAACTATTAGACTTAAAAAGTTTTTTCTTTTACCATTCTATTGCACATTTGATTCATGGCTTTGCTATTGAAATTCAGCAAAATCGGTTCACATATACTTAGCTGAGATATACTCGTAAATAAAACTAAAAAAAATTTTTTTTTTTTTGCAATTTTGTATGAATATTTTTCATTTGAAATTACGAAAAAAAATTTTTCCTGACATCGGTATGTATACCCGAGATAAAGCCTTAAAAATTTTTCGATATCGGCCCATATATACCCGAGATATAGATTAACCCGATTTATTCATTAAAATGTCGTATAAGCGAACTTAAACAATTTTTTTTTTGCTTAAAAGCCGTTCTGGATATATAAAGAGGTTACCAAATACAATCGGTCCATATATGTACTCGTATACCCAAAATATATCCTAAGCCGATTGTTACATAAACAAAATTTTGTTCACTTAAAAGTAGTTCTGGTTAAAAAAAGAAGATGTTAAAACACAGAAAATGTAAATTTCAGATATCGGTCCATATATACCCGAGATATAGTCTAAGCCAGGGGTGCCCAAAAGTCCTATTTGGAAGAGCAAACACCAATACATTTAAGGAAAAACTACATTTATTTAATACTTTTGTTTGCAAAAAGCAAAACAATTTACAACAACAAAATTCACACTAATAATCGCTGTCGCCAATGGTTACCAGTGTTGTTACAAAAAATATATATATGAACGAAAAAAAAAAAAAAAAAATACAAAAGAGCACAGCCCTATAGCTAAGCGTTTTTGCAAAAACAATTGAGCACTAAGCGCATAGGGCCTGGGCACATCTGGTCTAAAGAAAATATTTTTACAACTTTGGATCTTGGAGTTTTGTTGAACCTTATTAAGCATGTATCCGTAACTGTAAATAAAGCACGCTGTATTTATGATTTAATTAAACGATTTGAAAACCCGTATGTTACGAAACAACTTTATGTTTCTCTTGCTAAACCTATCCTGGAATATGCATCTATAGTTTGGGATCTTTTTTATGTGACTAGAATCTGTGCAAAAGCAATTTTTATCTCCCTCTCTTCGATTTTCGCATTTTTTCTGTTATGTTGGTACACATGTCTGTTATATATGGTGGCAATATCAGCCATTTTGGATTGTCAGTTTGTTTTTGAGTGATAAAAAGGTTGGTCGTGTTTTGGTGCTCTCTTCGATTTTTTACTATTCGAAAAAATGGATCAAAGCAGCTGTATTAAGTTTTGTGTAAAAAATGAAATTAAATGCGCAGGGGCATTTGAAATATTGACTGTGGCCTTTGGCGAGTCTACTATGAGCAGAACACAATTTCAATTGTGGTATAACCGGTTTGAGGAAGGCAGAGAAGGTGCCAATAACGATGCTCGTCCTGGTCGCTCGAGTGCGTCAACAACCGAGGAAAACATTGAAGTAGTGAAGAAAATGATTTTGGATGATCGTTGAATCACTATCAGAGAGGTTACTGATGATGTTGGCATACCGTTCGGCTCATACCAAGCAATATTTACGAATGTTTTAAGCATGAAACGAGCGGCAGCTTATTTACTATTCTGACTTAGGCCTATCTTGCACAACGTTTAAAAACAGTATGATGTTCGCTGGAATGAACACATTTTTCATTGCTCTAAAGAAGCATTCAAGTGCCTCGGGTTTTTAAAACGGTGTAAGCTGTATTTCACTCCATCCGATCTCCTTACTGTTTATACCACCTATATCGTATACTTGGAATACAACGTTCATGTTTGTTTGTTCAAAGAGAGTGAAGAAGCTCATCGGTGACAGTAGGGTATCCAACTCTATTGACTCACTGGAGCATCGACGCAGTGTAGGGTGCGTTACTCTATTGTATCGTTGCTACAATGGATTGTGCTCTGCCGAGATTAGGGATCTTGTTCCCGTAACTCGCTCATTTATGCGTAACATGCGTTCATCGTCCAAAGCTTATCCATTTGTGTTCGATTGCCCGGGGAATCGTACTACGCATTACAGAGATAATTAATTTTTTGTGGAATAAGTTGCCTACATACGTGTTTCCTATCTGTTATAACGTTGGAAAGTTCATGTTAAATGTTCACAAATACTACTCCCTCTTTCCCCCTCCTCACAACCTATTTTCCTAGTTCTGGTATAATGCACTGCATATGTAGGGGTCATCCCTTAAGTACTAATCCAAAAAAAAAAAAAAAAAAAAAAAAAAAAAAAAAAAAAAAAAAAAAAAAAAAAAAAAAACTGTCATTCTGTCGAATTCTTACAATTACAATTCTTTGTTATCTTCTGCAATCATCATGAATTTTATATTTACTAAAAACTCCAATACACTAATAATCCAATTGTACGCATACGCACATCACACACGCTTACGAAACAATGCGAACGAAACAACAACAATAACATCATTTCTAATTGATTTATCGGGAATTTTACATCCCTAAAGTCATTTATATTTGTTTTTTATGTTTATAGTTTTATGTTGTTTGTGTAGATGTAATTGTAAAATTATAACAAGCAGATCATCGGCTCTCAAATTGGGTTAGGCGTGATACAAATTCGTAACAATATTGTTAAAATGTCAACCACATCACATCTAATATTATTCCCTAAATTTCAACGGTGACTTCTTTCTGGTATTATGACCTCTTTTGGGTAAACAGAGCGTATGACGTAACTTGTGCGTACGGCCATAATGGAACTCAGTAAACCACAAACTAAGTTACGCAGTTGCTGAAAAGTCAACATAACGTAGTTGACACCAGCAATGCACTTGAAGTTATGGCGTAGGAAGTCAAAAGACTCACAACGCTATTAAACAGCCCTCGTATATTTATTTGGTTTCTTCTTTTCAAGGCCATTTCGTTTTCATTAATATTGTATGTGTTTGTATTTCATTTATCTTTTAAGGGGTCTTCATTTCATTTGAATAGCAAAAGCATTAAATATTTTACAAATTAATTATTTTCACCATCAATAATACTCGTATATACTTTCTCGCATTGTGGGCAGCTGTGCTGCCTGATAAAGGCAATAATTTGCAGCCAACAAGTTAAAAATTTACACAACAAATTAATAAAATATATGTATGAGCATAAATTATTGCATTTGAAAGCATTTCACAGCGAAGTAATAGTTAGTAAAGTTTAAATTCGGGAAATTGAGTGCAAACCCAAAAAGTTCACAAGCCAGCCGAAGTTCGGTGCATAGTAAAATCGTCCAAAGCTTTACGCAATATCGTTAAAATTAAAACTTTTAGGGCAAACTTGTGAAAGTGATGAGAATATCTTACACGGCGGTGTGGCAAATACGTGTGATAGATTTATGTCGGCTTTTGCCATAATGGCCTGGTCAAATTCACAGAGTAAAATATCTCACGACTCATAACTAGTACCACCCTGTGGCTTGCTAGGCTCACATAGGTATAATTTTTTTTCATACGTTTGTAGCCATATGATCAAATAAGTCCCTTGCTGAAGAGATCGATCATTCTAACACTTCAAGTACGTAAGTCTCAAGACAGGGAAAGTAAGACTATGCTGTGCGAGTTGGCGGCCCGCAGATCATAATGGGTGCCTCGATAGCTGATTTGGTACAGTCCAACGGTTTCGAGTTCGCAGGTTCGATTCCTGCCACAGGCCCTGGGTGTTTCTGCAGACAAGCAGAAAAGCTTTGCAGTTTTTGTGTTATTATATTATATTTAATAACACTACTTCAGGTTCCATATATTATTAGTACTTGTTGCAAGACTTCAGCACCTCGGGGACTATAATTAGGTCCACAGTGGAATTTCGCAACGGAGCTCAAGTTTTTTCCTTTCTTAAATTTAAGAAGAGTTTTTTTTTAATATAATACCAATTTGCTATGATCAATAATTTTGATTGAAGATCAGAAAAACAGTCAAACACATTAGCCGGTGAACAACTAGCTGTTTCGTAGCCGCTACGCTACTCATTAAAACCCATTCGTTATATTATAATATAACAAAACTTAACATAACACAACATAACATAACATAATATAACATAACATAACATAACATAACATAACATAACATAACATAACATAACATAACATAACATAACATAACATAACATAACATAACATAACATAACATAACATAACATAACATAACATAACATAACATAACATAACATAACATAACAAACATAACATAACATAACATAACATAACATAACATAACATAACATAACATAACATAACATAACATAACATAACATAACATAACATAACATAACATAACATAACATAACAAAACATAACATAACATAACATAACATAACATAACATAACATAGCATATATTGCTGTCTCAATAAAAGATCCTTCTTAAATTTAAGAACGGAAAAAACTTGAACTAAAACCCGATCGCAAGCAACTTTCTTAAGGCAAGTATTAGAAAAAATGTTTTGTTTGCCCCTAAAAAGTTTTGCCATTTTTCGTGGCCACACAATTTGAATGCGATGGCTGGTGTCCGCCTATAGAAGATTTCACTGTATGTTTAAAACGTAAAAAGTCAAATGATTTTAAATTTCGTTTATATCCCTAAAGGCAAAGTACTTTTGAATATCATTAAATATTAAATTGTAGATAATTGAATTTAAAAATTCCTATTTTTTCAGATAATTACAGAACTTTCAGTAGACGCCCCTGAAAACATTTAATTTTGTTTTTCTGCCTAAAATTTAAATTTAAACTAAATAGATTTATTTATACTAATTAAGTATGTACAACAGTATTTTTTTCAGAATTCCTTAAATAGCTTAGAAAAAAATTGGAAGAGAAAAACAGTTAGAAAAGAAATAACAACAACATAAAACACAAAAACTGCTTTACTCCCATACCCGCAGACATTAGAAAAAATTTGCATAAAGTCTCAAGTAGATATATTAAATATTCTGGTAGTACGAGTATTTAAAAATGGTTTCTTTATATCCTTTATTCTCTTACAAGTTGCAAGTACAAAAAAAGCAGCCTTAAATGCCAAAAATCTCAATTTTATGTAAGAAAAATTTAGTAAGAAGAAAGAAAAGTTAAGCAACAGAAAAAAAGAACTTCATTTAAATTTCCATTACTTTTACTTCAATACACATACAATAGCGAGTATATTGTAACGGCAGGGTTTCAAGGTACCAGCATTTTGTATTGGAATACCCAGTAAACAAGCGGAATTGATCTTAAATTGAAAATGAAAAAAATTCAGCTTAAAATGATTTTCTTTGACGATAAATTATAAGAAGTTGTGTTTAAAACACCGGCTGTTCCAGTCCCCGTCGTGCTAAAAAGGAGATGTTTTTAGAGATGGATGGATGGAAATCGGTGCTATTTTCAGTCTGATATATATTACTATAAGGGTATGTGGTTTATACGTTGGAGGTACCCTTGGGCCTTAAAACGGCTAATGTGAATAGCGATTGTTACAGACCCATGCTCGAGGACTTTCTCCTATTGATAGCTGTATTTTCGGGGAGCAATTTGAATTAGTAGCAAGTTTCATTGATTTGCAGTAGTACGTACCTCGACGGCCTTGTCTAATGATAGACCAACTCCACGGAGTGAGTTATTCACGATTCACCTGCTCCCGTGCAAGGCTCATACTGATGGCAACTTTTGCCATAGGATTATAGCCCCTTGCAGGATAGCAAGAGCCTTTTAATTCCTCCTGTATGCAACTTCCCGACGGGTCAGTAGAAGACAAGGCTTAATGAGTCTAACTATCACTACTGGTTCCTTAAATTGCAGGTATTTGTTGCAAGACAACAGCACCACATGGAGTTGTTAGCCCCCGAAAACCGGCATGCATCATAATTATAAAGGAAACTAATTACCCTTTCTGCGATTTAGGTTTAAGTCACAGCCATAACGTTTCAGCCAAGGTAGGAATTTTAGCCATGATCAACGCCTTTGCCGATCTAATGCCATTAATTAGTGTTAGTGGTGCGCAGCCAGCATAGTTCTGCTGCAAAATTATCATTTAATTCCACTATTCAACTTCTCTTCAGTAACACAAAGAATGCAAAGAACTAACATGAGTATTAGCCTGCAGCTGACTTCATGTGTATGCAGGTGGTGCAAAATTAATCACTCAATTTCGTTTCTGAATAATTATTTTAATAAATAAAAGAATTATTATGAGTGTTTGAAACCTTTTTTAAACTTGTACAACAGTGGCTGCCGCCAATGTTGATACACATTTATGTCCGTTTTATCGAATTTTCCATAACTTTTCGCAATTTTTCTGATTACTATTCGTATCCCTGCTGAATATTCTCTGTTAGAGCAGCAATTGTCTGGTGCTTGTTGGCATACGCCCGTGACTTCAAGTAGCCCCAAAGAAGGAAGTCTGGAATAATTAGATCGAGCTATCCAGCTGGCCATGCTACATCGGCAAAACTTGACCAGAAAACACTTCGATCACAATATCCATCGTGGCTCCTGCTGTGTGCACTGAAACCACTTGTTTTCCAACCCCTACATATACAGTGCATTGTACCAGAACTAAGAAAATAGGTTGTGAGGGGGGGGGGAAAGAGGGAGTAGTGTTGGTGAACATTTGACTTGAACTTTCATAATAACAGAGAGGAAACACGTCTGTAGGCAACTTATTCCATAGGCGAAGCATACGGCTGAAAAACGAATTCTTTCTGTAATGCGTAGCACGATTCCCTGGGCAATCGGCCACAAATGGATGAGCTCTGTACGACGAACGCGTGTTTCCTATAAATGTGCGAGTTTAGGGAATAAGATACCTAATCTCGTCAGAGCAAAATCCATTGTAGTAACGATGGAACAGACTATATTGCCGGTGGTGACCTAAAAAAATGAGGTAAAATCACTTTTACCGTGTGAAGACGGCAGCCCTGAGTGGATGTAATGGTGTTTCATACATCACACGTTTTTTAGTGCCCTAGACTGCCTAACTAACCCAACCAAATCACAAAGGGAACTGATAAGGACCCAATTAAGTTGGACAACTTGAGGCATACTTAGGAATCCAGCGGCCTGCCTACCTAGTGTCCCAGAAATTGAAGATTTTATTTATAGGCGTAACCGTTACAACATACGACACAATTATTCCATGCTCTTGCAGAGTATAACACTCCATTATTTGTCTGTTTGTATTCTGCAGCTCTCTCTAGTTCTCTAGTTTACAAATGGCAAATATGATTGACATGGAACGCCAGTTGTAAAAGTTATTACGTCTTACGATAGCGTGATTAATTTTGCGTCACCCTATACATATTTTTTGGTGAAAAGTCTATAACAAAAACTTTATGGTTGCTCTTATTTTCTCAAATATTTGCTTAATGTGACAGTTTCTTGAGTCTTGATGTTGTTAGTTGGTTATTAGACATATAAATTTCAGTGTAAAATATTAATCTATTTTATAAAGCTTCCTGGCCCTTCTTCAAGTAGAGCCTTGAAAAACACCAAATTCAAAAGTTGTCAAATTATGCCACAACAATACACATGTGCTCAAAAAATTTGCCGGAGTCAAAAAACATGATACGTCATGACCCGAATTCAAATCTCAGTGGGTGCTGATGAGTAGTCCCTTTACATAGTTTTTTTTTTAATTTTTTACTGCAAGAAAAATGTTGGCCTAAAGCCCCAGCGTTTAAATATCATCCACTAAATATTTCGTTTATTAGTCTGGTAGCAATATAATCAGAGGGAAAAATAATATGAGATTACTTTACGCTGGATTAAGCTTCAAATTTTAAATCTATAGCAAAAACTATTGTGACAAATACTTAATCTTAAATCAATATTGATATGAGCTGAAATAGAGCTTTGAAATTTTCTCCATTACCAGAAAAAAAGAAGAAAAGAATGCTTTGAATACTGTTTACGAGCAAAAAAAGAACTTTTCAATATCTTAACTAAGTATATACTGGGATGCTTGTAATCATTATAAGTGTGAGTGCGTGTGTGTTTGTAAAGAAACACGTCCCAGTTGGCCATGTCATAAATGAACCATTCAGTAATGATCAATCAATGTTAATTTCAGCGCTATAGACAAGAACCGGGCAAAGCAAATCGTCGATGACTTTTTCCAACAAATGTCGCGAAAATCATGCAGAACTCAAAGCAATACAATGTCGATCATCCTGTCGTGCACACAAATATTGATTATATAGAGGGCAGAAAAAAAAAAATATAGAGGGCAGAATCATCTATTTTATTCTCAACGAATGTGTGCAAGACAATTTCAATCAGCTTGCCGTTCGTGATCACATGTACGACACTTTTGTCGATATTTTTACTTTTTTGCTTGTTATACGCTTTTCACAAAAATGTTAAGGGCATATACTCGTATAAGTTTGTGATTCCGTTTGCAATTTCTACAATTTTCATTTCCGACCCTATAAAGTATCCATATTCTGAATCAGCATTGATAGAAAATTCGATTAAGTGATGTTCGCATGTCCGTCTATTGGCCGTTGAAATACTGTTTCTGAGCGAAACATTAGGCTTAGAAGCTTGTTTCTTTCTCCATTTTATTACCACATCGATTCATGGGTTCGCTATAGAAATTCAGTAAAATCGGTTCACATACATGGTCTGATCAAAAAGTAACAAATTTCGTGAGTTAGGTATGTATGTGGGCAATATCAATATATGACAGATAAACAGGTTAGCTGTGTTTTGGTGTGGTCTTCGATTTTGTACTAAATTTACTCAAAATAAATAAATTTACTAAATTTTGAGCAAAAACAACATCGCATGGACATCGCTCAGCAGCTGCTAAATATCGTCAACGGTGATTCAGATTTCCTCAAAAAGGTCATAAGTGGTGAGGAATCATGGGTGTATAGCTATGACATTGAAACCAAAGCCTAGCCATCCCAATGGAAGCGTCCAGAAGAGCCAAGACCGAAAAAAACACGTAAAGTTCGGTCAATTGTGAAGGTTTTGCTTACTGTTTTCTTCGACTGCAATAGCGTGGTGTATCTTGAATTCTTGCGACAAGGTCATACGGTCAATAAGGAATACTACCTTGAAGTTATGCGACGTTTGCGCGAAGCAATTCGCCAGAAACGCACAGAATTGTGGAAAAACAATCATGGATTTTGGGTCATGATAACGCACCAGCTCACACATCGATGCTTGTGTGTGAGTTTTTGGGCAAAAATAAAACCGTTATTATGTTTCAACCACCGTATTCACGTAGCTTGGCCTCCGCTAACTTTTTCCTCTTCCCAATACTGAAGACAGTGATGAAAGAAAAGCGTTTTGCTACGATTGAGGAGATAATAGAAAAATCGAAACAGGAGCCGTTGGCGATCGATACCAAAAAGCGCGTTTCAGAAGTGTTTCGGGGATTATTTTGCAGGATACAAAATTGTTGTTGATGGTTAAATAAATACTTTTTGAAAAAATATTTAAAATAACGTTTTTTTTTGATCAGATATATCATTCATGTCTTTCAATTCGGGCCATAAAATGTTCGTTATCATCTAACGGAGTAACTTCCTGACTGGCCGCATTATAGAAAAAAGATGGTCCGATGATGCCGCCAGCCCATAAAACGCATTCGGATGATCTTTCACCTAAATTTTCTGCTTATTGACAAATCCACTGATATGAAAATGTGCCTGATCACGGAAGATGACTTATTTGTCGAAAAGTGACCATCCACTGTTGCCATTTCTTCCCACCATTCCGACAATTGCCGATGCTTAAAATGGTCAATAGGCGATTAAATTGACGGAAAAATTAACGAAGTACACGATTTGCATTTTGATTCGAACGTCTATTTTAATAGTAAGCCTGAATAACTTTAGCGCGTAGCTCGATTGTGTATCCTTTTTATGGTTTCCAAATTGAAATAGTCTTAAACTGAGATATGTCAAATGAAATGCAGCAAAAATTTTTAAATAATTCACCATTTTTTTTTTAAACAAATACACGATTTGCGAAGCTTTTTTACTTGTCTGCAGTAACATTCAGAGCCTTTGGCAGAAATTGAATCTGCGACCTCGGGACTGTTGGTCAAGCACTCTACCAAGTCGCCCATCGAGTATACAATGAATTACGCCTATTACTTTAACCACATTGTTTCATAACTGTTACGACAGTCTGACATTAATACAACGAACTATTTTCGTTATACTTACTACATAACGAAATTCTTACATTTTCATGCAAAGGTTTTTCATAACACGAGTGAAACAATTTTCGTAACAATAATGCTACCCAAAATTTTCATCCCATGAATGATGCTTTTACAACCGAAATGAAAATTTTCATTATATTAACGCTTTCTTTCGTTCGATATGATTTCATTCCAATAACGAAGCGTATTTCTTTCAGTGCAAGACAAGGTCGCTTATGCTGTCGTGCATATGCATAATGACTGTCATGTCATCTTGTATAGACTTTGATAGGAGGCATATTAAAAAACAATGTCGGTCATGTTGTTGCTTGTATAGAAGACAGTACAGTAGACGATGTCAATCATTTTATCGTATACTACATTTTTCTTAAAATTGTCTTGCTAAGCGATAGAGTTATGTCACGCATAAATCGATAACGACAGTGTCGTCAACGATAACGTTGTCAACTGGGTGGCTTTAACGAATTTCCATCGAAGCTCTTCATAATCACACTCACACAAATATTCTATTATAAGGACAACTGTCTGAGCCGTTTTTTTTTCTTTTGTTGTTGGCGATATCTCTTGTCTGAATATGTCTGGAACTTATTTGGAATTTGGGTTTTCTTTTCTGTTTTTCTTTCTTTTGTCTTGTGAAATATATGCCAGGTTTTCTTAAGTAAGAGAACGGTGGCTTTTATTTAATAAACTTTATTTCTTTCTTTTTTGTATTATGCAAGAAAATGTTACGAATTTGTGTTGTGTAAGTTCTTTATACTTTTACTTTAGACTTAACGAAAAGAAAATAATTAAATTTAATGCCACGAATATTTAAATAAGAAAACGTTCTTAATTTGTTTTTAAGCAAATGTGAAAATTGTACGTGTCTGAGAATAATGAAAGTTTGTTGAATTCATAATTAAGCAAAATTAAACAACCGCGTGATATATGGACTGTAAAGTTTATGTAACTAGTGTTGTTTTTAGTGCTTTATGTAACCAGCTATTTCAAAATCTGCCTTTAAATTTGAGTATTTAAAAGTTCGCTTTGTTTTATATGTCAGTGTAAATGCTTCTTTATCTCTCCCTCTCTCTCTCTCTCTTTGCTGTGTCCTCCGTAAAAGTTGAGGATATAGTTGCCAGATAAATCTGGTTTAAAATCGTAAAATTAATCATTTTTGAATGAAATGTACATATTTTAGAAGGATAAAACATAAAACAATTTAGGGCTTCCTTTAATAAAAAAACTACAGCATTTAAAGCTATAACAGCATATTTCAAGATATTTGCATAAGTATTATATATTCGAATTACTTTTGCACATAACACATTTTCATTTAGTAAAAAGCATTTTGAAAGTTAGTTTTATTTATTATATCTATTGTACTAAATACTTTTGCTGCTTGGTTATATAGAATACGGCAAGACTAATATTTTTGCTATAAACTTAGCCAAAGAAGGAAACCCCATTTTTGACTCTTTATTTCATCATATCTCAATCATAAAATAAAATTTCTCCAATTTAAATTACATTTCTGGTCTTCCGTATTCTGCGATAAAAAAATCTTTGATTGATTAGCATATATATATATATATATATATATATATATATATATATATATATATATATATATATATATATATATATATATATATATATATATATATATATATATATATATATATATATATATATATATATATATATATATATATATATATATATATATATATATATATATATATATATATATATATATATATATATATATAGGTTAGGTTGTACAGGCCGCCAGTTTCATGAAACCAGCCCACTTGGGTCTTTTTGGTCCCGTTGTGTTGCCTGAGGGAGAAGTGCAGCCCGCGAGACTTACACTTCCCCCGACGGTTCAGATTCAAACCAACCCGAAAGCCGGATAAAGGAATCCAGTCCGTTCACTCGGCATTCCGATATATCTGCTAACCCGTGCAGCATTGGTCCGCCTAAGTACAGCGCTCTCATAGAACTGAGAGCCGGGCATCGACAGAGGAAATGCTCAACACTTTCCTCCTCGTCCTCATCCCCGCAACTTCTGCAGAAATCATTAAATGGAAGATTTAACCTCCTAGCATGCGTCCCTATGAGACAATGTCCTGTCAGAACTGCCACCAAGGTACGCAACCTTTGACGGGGAAAACCCTTTAAAACCGCAGTTCTACTACGATCATACGCAGGCCATGTCAGCCTTGCTACTCGGCAGGTGACCTCACCAGACCATCTGTCCTGTGCAGTCCCTACAAGTTGACGCTGCACTTGGTTTTTACAGCTGTTAAGCGGGACTCCAACCATCGTATCAATGTCCCCTCTCTGTAGACGAGCTCCGGCTTTCGCCAGCTCATCCGCCACAATATTTCCGGGCACTCCACTGTGCCCCGGCACCCAGAAAAGCTCCAGGCTCGAATGTCTCGCCATCTCATTAAGAGATATCCGGCATTCCTGAACCAACCTGGACGTCGTATAGACACCCACAAGCGCATTTAACGCAGCCTTACTATCAGTACAGATTCGGATATTCACCCCGTATACCCTATAGTACCTCAACCAGTTAGCTGCTCTCAAAATAGCTGTAATTTCAGCCTGCATTACGCTACACTCATCGTATAGCTTAAAACTGATCCTCTTCTGATACTGGGGCATAAAGATACCACCACCAACTCCCATGTCCGACTTGGATCCATCTGTGAAAATTTCAAGCACGTCCTCTTGGCGACCCATTTGGTTCGCTGCCGAGGCCGTCCTTGATAAGATCACGTCAAATCTCTTGTCGGGCATTAGAGCTGGTGCACAGTAATCAATATACTCCGGGAGGTCCGTTATACTTTCTATTATCGAAGCGTGACCTTCTGTCGCTTCTTTCCACATCTCACTGGCTTTTAGCCTAATTGCCGAGCACATGGCCACTTCCTTCACCATGAGATCAGCTGGCAGCCAATGCATCATCGTAATTAGTGCTTTAGTTGGCGTAGTACAAGAAGCACCAGTTACCATCAAAGCAGATGACCGCAGTATCCTTTCTATGAATCTGCAATAGGTGGTTTTCTCTAAAGCCGTCCACCAAACAAGCGCCCCATACATTAATATGGGCTTTATTACCATGTTAAATAGCCAGCAAGAATTCCAAGGATTTATACCCCAGGTCTTCCCAATGGCCTTACGACACAGGTACAAGGCAACAGCCGCCTTGTCCGCTCTAAATTGGACATTCTTCTTCCAAGACAGTTTTGAATCAAGATAGATTCCCAGGTACTTGGCACTATCTGCCAAACTAAGCTCAACGCCCTTTAGGGTTGGCAGATCGAAAGGAGGAGTCTTGTATTTTCGGGTGAAAAGTACAAGCTCCGTTTTTTGTGGATTCACACTGAGACCACTATGGGTGCTCCACCCATCTATGATCCTCAGTGCGGAATTCAAACACTGTGAGAGGGTGTCCGGATATTTACCCGACACCGCCACAGCAATATCATCGGCATATGCCACAGTCTTGAAACGCATGGAGTCTAACTCCACCAGTAATGAGTTTAGGGCAAGATTCCATAGGAAGGGAGATAAAACTCCCCCCTGCGGAGTACCCCTGTTTGCCACTCTGCATATGGTGGCCCGTCCCATACTAGATGTTATGACCCTCTCAGTCAGTAGACTTCATATGAGACTTATAATCGGCTGACGAATGTTCAGCCTTTCCAAAGCCATAGTAATGATTTTTGGCGCAACATTATTAAAGGCTCCCTCTATGTCAAGGAAGGCCACCAATGTATACTCCCCTTGCTCTAGAGAATTTTCTATGTACCCCACGAGCGAATGCAACGCAGTCTCAACGGATTTTCCCTTAGTATAGGCATGTTGAGATGCAGATAAACGGCACGGATTTATTGACATTCTAAGATGTAGATCAACCATCCGCTCCAACGTCTTTAGGAAAAAGGATGTCAGGCTTATCGGCCTGTAATCCTTCGGAGTTGTGTGTGAAGTCTTTCCACCTTTAGGAATAAAGACCACTACACATCTACGCCATGTTTTCGGTATGTAGCACCATTTAAGGCAGGCCGTAAAAATCCGAATCAACCATGGCATGATCAGTTCCGCATTATTTTGCAAGTCTGCTGGTATAATACCATCCGGACCCGGTGATTTATATGGGCCAAAGCTCTTCAACGCCCAAAGGACCCGGTTCCTATCGACAGAGAAACATACTTCTCCTTGTCTGTTTCGTTCAACGGCCATACCTGCCCCCGTGTAGGGTGTACAGCCTGGAAAATGCGTATCCATGAGTACCTCAAGGGTCTCCTGGCCGCTGGTTGTCCAATTACCACATTGTTTCTTTATGAAACCTGGTATGGACTGCGTGGTCGATATGATTTTGCGAAGCCTACTTGTCTCAGAGGCTCCTTCTACGCCACTGCAGAAGGATCTCCAAGACCTCCGCTTTGCATTTCTTATCATATTTTTAAACCTGTTTACGGAGGCTTTGTACTCCGACCAGTCTCCCAGTCTTTTTGCCTCATTGAAAAGTCTGCGAGACTCTTTTCGAGCTCTCGCTATCTCTAAGTTCCACCATGGTGGTTTACTCTTACCTCGGCACACGCTAGGTCTGCACGATTCCGAGATAGCTGTATCAAAAGACTCAGTTAGTAAGTCTACAGCTCTCTCAATATCCTCACAACCACTTATAGTAGGAGGATCCGGAAGAAGGTTCGAGAGAACTCTACCCTGTTCCTCCCAATTCGTCCTCTTCCTGTTTCTTCTTGGGACTAACCCTATTTCCTGAATTCCTATTTCAAACTCAATATACCTGTGATCAGAAAATGAACAGTCATTCGACACCTTCCATCCTTTGATCATATCAGCATGCCTAGTACTAACTAGCGTAATATCCAGAACCTCTCTTCTATTTACCACAACAAAAGTAGGTTCCGACCCAACGTTCACAACGTCTAAATTTGCGCATAGTATGAAATCAAAAATCGACTCACCTCTTGCATTTGTGTCGGAGCTGCCCCACACCATGTGATGTGCGTTTGCATCGGCTCCTATTATTACTGGCAGGTTTCTCTCAACAGCCATCCGAACAACATCGCGAACTTTAGTTGGTGGTGGTTCGCTCTCATATGCCATATAACTTGAGACAAGCAGGCAGGTGCCTACACTTGTCTCCCAGGCTGCCGTCACTGTATCTTCATCACTGAAATCAGACAGGATAAAGATATTCAAATTGCTCCTCGCTACTATACAGGACCTAATCCTACCTTGGCCCACATATAGTAGCTTGTAGCCTTCCCTTCTTAGTCCACAAACCCTGCCCTTACACAGCCAGGGTTCCTGAACTAAGACAACATCATCCGCTTTCTCCGCCATCCGGAGAAGCAATGCAGCCGAAGCTGCCTTCGAATGGTGAAGGTTAATTTGAGTTACCTTCACCATTTTTCCCCTCATCATCCACGATTGTGACGTCGACGTCCTCTTGGTCATCCTCATCAGATACCAAGAGGGCGTCCTCGTCAACTGCTTCGTCAACATGCCCGAAGAACTCCCCTACCAACTCAGAGTTGGAAAGGGCGTCCTCGCACGATGTTAAGCTAGCAGTCTCCTCAACGGACATGCTTTCCACACCAGGATCCACATCCTCCCGAATCAGGCCGCCCTTGTCGTCACCCCGGTATACTCGGAGAAGGACTGCATCGAAGCAGAAATACATTTTCCCCTTTCTAGCGCGGAGTGGCGCCAGTGACTCCTGAGTCAGCAGGATGGTGATATTTCTCGAATTGCCCTTCGGTTCGGAGACCCTGACTACCTTCCAATCATGGGTAGGTATATCAGGATTTCCGCCTCTCAGGACCTCCAAGATTTCCTCTGCAGACCCAGAGATGTCTGGTATCTTGGCAACAGCTCTAGGACGACGTGGAACCTCTGAGAGAGGAATCACATCGAGCTTGGCACCTTCCCATGGCTTGCCCACATGACCGACTGCCTGTTTAAGCAACATTGCTGATCGCTCATCTGCACAGGCCATAAGCTTTATACGCCGCCGATACCAGCCAGCCTCCTCACACCTGGGGTACGGACCCGGATTGTCTTTGAGAACTCTCCGGATCATGTTTAACCCCATCACTTCTTTCTTCACCATAACCCAGTTCGAAGGGGTTATGGCAAAATCCGCGTTGCCCCTGTCAATGACAGCCATCACAAGCTTGTCCTTTATGACATCGCTAAATGATTTGTCCATTGACCTTTGGGGTCTTAAACGCTTATTCGCAGGCTGTTGTGCCTGCAACACTGCCTCCTCCTCAGAGCGTTGCCGCATAGGTGCATCCTTGGATGCGAGGGGAGGCGAATTCTGCAGTTCAGCTAAAACTGATCCTGCCCATGATAACCGGGATTTCTCTTCTGCCGTTAAGGCATCCGCTGGCTTCTTCCCCAGCTCCCCATAGATCTTACTGGCGACGCGCCGCCTTAAATAGGCCCGTCTCGCGGAACTTGTGTGCCTTTGAGACTTTTTATCTATTGCTTGAGGTGCAGCTTGGTTACCCGAAAACAAGTTCGCAGTTTCCTTACTACCCTTTCCGCAAGGTATCAGGGATGTAGCTTGAGAGCCCGAAAACTGGTTCGCAGCTCCCTTACTCACATTTCCCTGATGACCACCAACGCGGGAACCCGAAATCTTGTTCGCAGCGCCTTTGTTGGTGGAGGGTGGTGGAGTTCGAAGACCCGAGGACTTGCTCGCAGTCATCTTTCCCACAATAGGCACTTGGGCAGCTGTTGCAGCGCTGTCACTAGCACGAGCAGCTCCCAAAAGAAGGGTGTGTGCCGTGAAGGCCCGGGCCTGTGCAGCCTTCGAGGTGTTCGGCTCAAAGTCCATGGACACCTCACTGCCGAGATAGCTATCCGAAGATGCTTTCACGCATTTGGTATTCTTAGGTTGCCCCAAGACACCTCCTGCAATCAGCGTTTCGGTTCTTGTACCATCGTTACCGTAGTCCGTTGTCTTGTCCATAGTCGTCGTCATGTCAGTTTGAGTATTGGTGTTAATTTTTGAAAAGTTCATTTTCGTCCCACGAGTGTGGGGGAAGGGGATCTCCTCCACGTCATAGCCCCCTGTAACGTGGAGGGGGCGTGGTCTATTTGCTGAGGTGCCCAGGTATCAGCAAAGCTCCGTTCGAATACAGTCTCTTGACCCCCGACTGCAAAGAGAACAGATGGGCACGGGTCGCATGACACCCCTGTTTGAGGGTTTGGGTAACCTTTAGTATGCAGGCTGGCTTAAAAAACCCTATCCTCTCCTCGGGCTCAACCATTAGAGCCTGAAACAGAACTCCCATGATTAAGCCCTCGAAAGAGAATAGACGTCCAGCATACACTTAAGCCCCCACACCACGTCAAGGTAGTTACCCAGGTGAGGGATATATATATATATATATATATATATATATATATATATATATATATATATATATATATATATATATATATATATATATATATATATATATATATATATATATATATATATATATATATATATATATATATATATATATATATATATATATATATATATATATATATATATATATATATATATATATATATATATATATATATATATATATATATATATATATATATATATATATATTAGTGTTACACACATTTTTAAGTATTCATTTATTTTACTACTGCTTATGAAAGTAAAAAAGTGATGTACACAAATCGTCAAAAAGGGACCTCAAATCGTCAAATCGCCTAGGTGTTATTTTCAGCACTCAAAATCATCAAAATGACGACAAATCATGAAATATAGCAACCTTGGTTGAAGTGTGGATTCCGTAACTCCTTGGCATGTCAGAGGCGTAAATCAAATTGAAAGTATGCTACCTTGGAAAACTTCGGCCTCCATTGGCTGAGTTGGGTTAATCAAATTACCTTCTCCGATAATGCCATATAAGAGACGTATGTCTCGAGTATTATACTGCCAAGTATGTTTCCAAATATGTCAGGATCACTATCGCAACATCGGGTGGAGTATTGTCATGCTATAAAATCAATTTATCATGTCTCCCGTTGTATTGGGTCTGTAATGCTCAGCTCAAACGCATTGAAAAAACTGGTCTTCTGGTGAAGCGATTAAATTTTTTACTTCTTCACAGAATGTATGCATACAAATTATTTTTTTTATTTTTGTTTTAGACAAAAATTTTGTTGATTTTATTTTAACTATAATTTTTCTGTGTTCATAAGAGCAGAAGTGCTGGTCAAATAGGCGGTGTGCCATTGATCGAAACAATTGATAGTCAGACTGAGCAACGTCTGGGAAATGCAGTGGATGGGGTGAGACCTCCCATTTCAACATTTCCAAGTATGTCTTTACCACTTTTGTAACATGGGGTTGAGTATTGTCGATTTATAAAATCACTTTATCATGTCTCTCTTCTTGTATTCGACCGTAAGCATTTCAAACGCATTCATTGCGTTAGATAACGACCGACTATAATTGTTTCAGTCGGTTTTAACAACTCGTATTACACAATGTCTAGCTGATCCCAGCAAATACAGAGCATGACCTTCCAATCGTGAATAATCGGTTTGCCCGTCAACGTGGTAGCATGGCTGGGATATCCTCAGGATTTTCTGCGGATTGGAATTTTCGGACTCAACCTAGTTTTCGTTCCCAGCCACAATGCGATGTAGAAATTCCTTCCATCAAACAAACAGTATTCAAGATGTCTTTGTCTCAACTCATGCGGCACCCTATTTCCTTGTTTTTGGGCCATTCTCATTACTTTTAGGCATCTTGAAATGGCTTGCTGCTTCATTCCCCATCATTTTGCTAATTCTTGTTGCCTTTGATACAAGTCTGGATCAAGTAATGTGTTTCTAATTTAGAGGGATCCTACCTTGGCTTGGGCACCGTAGTCATCATAGACACTTGCCATTCTGCAGGATAATACTCGAGACGTAAAATAGCGTTGAAAATCTTCTAGTTGCACGAGATAACCACTAGAGCATTTTACCCGTAATATGATCAATAATTAGTTGGAGCTTTCCTGGCGTTTGTGTTGCTGATAACGTTTTGGACATCTTGAAAACTAAGTCTCAAAGAGACAGGGGGTCTAATAGCATATAGCTGTAGTTCAGCTGTAACATTCGGTGTATCATTTGTAATAAAAACGTTTCTCAACTGGTTAACATACACCATCCCCTTTGCAGAATCGGTCCTTGCCCAGTCCCCAGTTGAAATTCGCAAAGATGGCTTTTTAAACCTTTTGTCGCTTTCCACAAGGAATAGTCAGATTAAGGAGTACCATCAAGGCTTTCCAAAAATGTTTTACGATAATCCATTCTCTGCAACAGATTTCTTAATTGGGTTATGAATTCTCTTATCCCAATTTTAAGCTGGGAAGATCCGCGGAGCCACTCTTTTCTAACTCTTCTTTCTTCTGACAATAGTTGTTCAATTTCTCACAAATATGTTCTACTATTCACATTTCTGAATGTACGATGGCTACTGGTAGCATGTTGTACGACTAATTTAAGGTCTTCAGCAAAATGATGAATTGCCACATTAATATCTTCAGGCGTTCTTTAGGCAATATTTTCCGTACAATAAATACTCAAATATTTTGACATTTTATCTCATTAACTCTGGTGATGGTAAACGCATTAGATAGGGAACCAATTTCTTGGGGGAATGAAACAGAGATTATAGTGAGTGATGACAAATTTAGGAAAGACTCCTCTTGCATTCACCCAAAAGAAAAATTTTTCGCAGTTCCAAAATCTATAACATCTGGAATATTTCATAGTTCTGCTGATCAAAAGGTGAGGTGACGCTTGAAATCACATCTAAGCCCTTATTGGAAATAGTGTCAAAAAGTACATGACTTTTCGGGGAAATCAAACGTGTTTCCCAAAAGGTGTGTTTAGCATTATAGCCTCCAGCTGCTAAAAATTGAGGACCAAGTGATTTAAAAAAACTTATGTATACCCTTTATATTTTTGTGACGTTTATAAAAAGATGAATATTGATTTTAATTTATTGACAGGATAAGTGCATTCGCATTCTAGGCGAAAGAAAATTGATTTAGGTTTATCTAGTAACTTTATTCTATGCGAACGATGTGTCAAAATTCAATTAAAATACATAAGTTCATGCGAACGAACAATAGTGACATTAACGAACCCAAATTTATTCGAATGTGAGTGACTGGCTTTCATTCGCATACATTTTGTGAATATTTGGAGGAAATAAAAATTTATTCATGAAAATATTCAATGCACGTATTTGTTGCCTGGAGATAATTTTCACGTGTCTTGTTCAGTAAATAGAGCTTAATTCTGGTCATCGTGCGTTCGCTGTGGAGACATATTTTAAGAGTAATGACTCTTACGTAATTGCTCATCGACAATTTTGTTCAAAGTTCGGTATTCGGCGTATATGTGCTGGACCGAGTGTTAATTTAATTCGTTCGTGGATACAGAGATTCCACGTAACTGTTTCGGCTATGAATGTCCCATTGCCAGGGCCCAGATGATCTTCAAGGACTCCCGAACATTGAGCTGGTAGAAAAGTAGTTCACGTGAAAATCCGCAACTTTCCAAGAGCGATTTTTCAAAAAATTTTAGAAAAGGATCTGCAGGTCCACCTTTTAAAATTCAAACTGTTCAAGAACTGAAAGACTTGATTTTGATTTACGCAAAAATTTTTGTGAAACTATATATATGTAAATTCCATTTTTTGCAGCGACGACGTGCATTTTTACTTAAATGGCCACGTCAACAAACAAAATTGTCGTTACTGAATTGAAACATCAAAAACTATTGCATTACCCTAGGGTAACTGTTTGGTGTACCTTTTCCACGCAAAAATATTAAGGGTATATATAAGTTTGTGATTCCGTTTGCCATTTCTCCAATTTTCATTTCCGGCCCTATAAAGTATAGACTTAAGTATATTCTGAATCAAAATTAATAGCAAATTCAATTAAGCGTTGTCCGTCTGTAGGCCGTTCAAATACCGTTTACGAGAAAACCATTAGACTTAGAAACTTTTTTCTTTCATCGATCTGCTATTGAAATTCAGTAAAATCGATTCACATATAGCTGATATATATCCAAAATTCCGAAAAAGCAATTTTTTTAATTTTGTATGAAATTTTTTGAAAAAAAAGTATTGTTTGTTCTGCTTCCAACTTGACACGATTATTTGGTATGGGGACTAAAAGGACAATTTTTCCCCCCGATATCGGTCAATATATACCCGTGATATAGCCTGAAGCGATTTTTTAATGAAAATGTTGCAAAAGCGAACTTAAAAAACTATTATACTGTAAGGTAATTTAAATATCGACGCAGTGTGGGGTGCATTACTCTGTTCTATCGTTACTACAACGGATTTTGCTCTGACGAGATTACGGATCTTGTTCCCGTAACTCGCACATTTATGCGTAACACGCGTTCATCGCCCAAAGCTGATCTATTTATGGTCGATTGCCCGGAGAATCGTACAACGCATTACAGAGAAAATTTGTTTTTCAGCCGTACGCTTCGCATATGGAATAAGTTGCCTACAGACGTGTTTCTTGTTTGTTATAACGTTGGAAAGTTCAAGTCAAATGTTCTCTACTCCCTCTTCCCCCCCTCACAACCTATTTTCCTAGTTCTAGTACAATGCACAGCATATGTAGGTATCATCAATTGAGTACGGGTTCAAGATAAAAGAAAATATGGAAAATGAAAATTTCCGATACCGGTCCATATACACCCGAGATATAGCCTAAACCGACTTGTTTTATGAAAATGTCGCGTAAGCGAACTTCAACCACTTTTTTAAGTTACGAAATACATAAAATGAAAATTTCCGATATCCGTTCATACACATACATATATCCGAGATGTAGTCTAAACCTTTTTTTCATGGAAAATTTTTTTTTTGCTTAGAAACAGTTGCAGTAATAAAAGGAATGTAGTAAAATACAGAAATTGAAAATTTCCGATATCGGTCCATATTTATCCGAGCATATTTAGATATATCAAATTTGTAGATTCACCCATCCGAATATACTACACTCTTACTTGTTTTTTTTTTTGTAAATTCTCGAGTCCAGAGGCTAGATTCCGCAACCATGATTCTTTTTTTACCTGTGAACACTTAAAATAAAATTCACCGACAGGCACAATGCTCACTTTGCATTAGAAAGCGATTCCGCAAGAAACAATAAATTTTATTGCGCTGAATGTGGCTGAATGATGTGATGATTTGTCAAATTAACTGTGTCACATAAGTTGTCTAGTAGATAATTATAATATACATACATAATAATTTTGTTTATTTTTTTTCAACCTCAAAATATTTTACGAAAAACCCAAATTCACCGGAGATTTTTTAGTGAAAAAATTATTTATAAGTGCACACTTTGATTGTCAAAATTATTCATTCTCACCATTGCGGACACAAAAATCGAAAGTGAACACTGAAATTGGTGAACATATCAAAATTCATCGTTGCGGAATTTGCCCCCAGGCGATGAACGGTGAAACTTATCGATACATGATTACGGAATTCTTTTTGCCAAACCTGCGAGCTCATCTATCATACTTTTCACACACATGGTACAACAGGATAGCATGACACACAGAGCCAGTGCTTCAATTAATTTGTTTCAGGAAATTTTTTTTCAAAAGATTGGTCAGTCAATTTGTGGACATTCCATGGATATTTTTTTATCGGGGTACCTCAAAGGTGAGGGGTTTAATGAGACATCAACTCAATTGAAATAAGTTTACTGCAGCGTGTGGCGCACAACAGAAGGCTCCGATTGAACAGTGTGGTCAACTCGGCGGAAGACATCTTTTTAAAAAATAAAATCTCTTTTTCCATTCTGTCGTTCAGTGCTTGTTGTGTCAATTATTAAGTTTTTTATTTAAGATTGAAACTATAAATCGGCTATTAGACACGCTGTGTATAGATACATGCAATGTCACGGTAAACCACCCGGTATCGGGAAGAAATAAGTATAAATGGTAAAGTTCCGGTTTCAAAACAATGAATGCTAAAGACCCTATCATACTATTATACAAGTATAAATACTTTCATTCGATTTTGTGAGATAAAAGTCCAAACACATTTCTTGCGACTGTCTAAAAGTCTAACGTAAATTAGATTTTGCATTCACACCATCACACTTGTTATAAACCAAAAAATTTTAGTAGAATAGAAAACAGCTGTTCAAATATTTTTATTTATTCAGCAGAGAGATGTGCCAACGTAAAAATTTACACGGCGGCAGGTGCGCTATTCGTCGTAGGCGGTAGACGTGCCGGCGTTTGAAAATCTTTAGCAGCTAATATAGTAATTATGTAAAACAGATCCAAATTTAAAAGCACCAAAATATTTTATGTTCTACATACAGCATGAGCAAAATACATTTATATACGACAGCTAAATCCCAAATTTCGAGCTTTCTTATAACGACAAAAAATACTATCGGTGACGGCACCCCATCGGCTGCGAAATAGCCGACTACTCAATTTTTAATTAGCTGGTTTGCTAAAAAACACAACCCTGATCCAATGAAAAGTATTATCGTTTTGAAAAGTTTCAAAAAACAAAAAAGTCGTATGGGATGTCAAATTTTTATCGTATTATTTTTCGTATGTATGACGGATTACATTCAGACTATCAGACTTGCACGTATTATTTGAATTTTTGACAAGTATTAATACAAAGTACAATAGTCTGAACTGGGCTTAAATGATTTTTTACGTGCATTTGTAGTTCGGTAGAAAAGTAATCAGTATTGCTTTTGGTGTAGTTTAAGCAGCCGTATAAACACTGCATGTTTAATCATGACTTTGAGCTCAAGACTTACTGAGAACTGGTGAGCAGAGTAGCGAAACAGCTGTAAACTTGTCCTGCAACTAAAGTCTATTATTATTATTATTATTTTTTTTTGGATTCTTTTATCAAATGATATGACAGCAATTACTGTTATAATATAAAACCTTCTTAAATAGTTTTTTTTTTTCATAAAAATTATACAAAAAATAATTGCTTAACATTAAATCTAATTTTTGACATAAAAGTTTATCTCTTTAGCCAGATTTACACGAAACAAAGATTAATAAAACCCCCAAAACATAAAACAAAGTTAAAGCACATACTTGTATATAGAAATATGTATGTATGTAATTATTATTATGGCAATAAAGAAAAAAAGCAACGTTGATGCAAAAAACAAAAGTCTGCAGGACAAGGCCAAGTAAAAATGTATTTAATTTACATAAAATATAAGGCACGAAGCAGAATGAAAAAAAATATATAAAATTTTTACTGAATTATTTTAGTCTACGTGCCCTGTAAGTTGTCAGTGTAGATGTGAAAACACATTCATTCACTCAGATACGTTAAAAAGTTGTCTGACTTTGTTCAACAATTTCATTTCTTTCTGTCTTTTTGATGTTAACTTTTTGAAGAACTCACGTTACAAACAAACAAAGAGAGACAAATCTAATCTTTAATAAGTATACAGAAAGTTGTAAACTTTTTTCTTAAAAGAAAAGATAATATTTAATCAATTTTGTCTGTTGCTATTTAATTTAATTGAATTTACTTCTGAGAATATCTTTGGCATGAGCCAAATCAGGTGTCTGTGATTTCAAGTCGTTATACTTATAAGCTTCGAATTTAAATTTAAAATCGATAAAAAAAAGAAAATAAGAGCCTGTTCGACGATATCGAATGAAAGTGTATGCGAAAGAAAGCTAGTCACTCTCATTCGATTAAATTTTGGTTTCTCTATGTCACTATTGTTCGTTCGCATTAACTTATGTATTTTAATTGAATTTTGACACATCGTTCGCATAGAATAAAGTTAGCAAAACCAAAATCAATTTTCTTTTGCCTAGAGTGCGAATGAACTTATCCTTTCGACATCGACGAACTGTCTTGGTGTTTTGCAGGGTAGCCCAATTTTAACGCAGGTGCTGGATATCGGACCATGTAGGTCGTTAATGCCAGCCACAAAGACCATCTGCAAATGTGGTTCCAATAGGCTATAGCCATAGCGTATATTGGCTCTTTTACGTCAATAAGTACGCGACTTTACTGCTTCGTATTGAAATGGCAACACTGCTCCTTTAAACTATCAAACACTTTTTCCAATAACTCCATATCACACTTTGTGTGTGTGTGCTATCCCTCCGTTCATTGCCGATGTTGATCTTCTTGGCGGCGTTGTCATGGTTGCAGCTTATACAGGTCGCCACAATACTTTAATGTGAAGAAATTTGCGGCTGAAGCTCGTTGTATGTTCCCAAATACATATGTTTAGGCCGCTATGTCGAGATGGGAAATCCTACCCCGTCCACCAGCTTATTTAGATGTTGCTTCATCGGACTTGTTTCGATTAATGGCTACAGCCTTATTTAATTTTTTTACTGTCGTTTGTTTTTTCTCTATTTGTTATTATTAATATCTTTTTTCCTATGCATTTTATTGCCCTACGGTGTTGAACTAATTTTTGTTAGTCTGAGCAGTGTCGAAGGTATGTACACTGGGCACTGATCAGTTTTAACTAATTTAATTTCAACATTTTAAATGCTGTGATAATATTTGCTTTGCCCGTTCCGTGTGTTAAGTTCGCAAACATTACTCCCCCTTTCCTCCTTCTCATAATCTATTTCTCTAGTTCCAGTAAAATGCACTGCATATGTCCAAGATAAAAAAGGAGAAATGCACTAGGAGCTAAATCTGGACTATAAGGTGGATGATCAACCAATTCGAAGTGTATTTCACTTAATTTTAGCATTGTATCTAATGCTGTGTGAACCGTTGTGTTGTCTTAAAGAAAATTCACTTTCTTCTTCTCTAAATGTGGTCGTTTTGTATTGATTGCATCAACCTATTGATTCAATAATGTACGCTAATACTTTCCTGTGATTGTGGATCCTTTTTCAAGATAATGTCTATGATCCTCTCTAGCGTTTTCAAAAGAAAGGGTGTCAGTCTAATTGGCCTATACTCCTCTTCTTTAGTGTGTGACGTCTTCTCCCCTTTTGAGATGGAGACTACGTTACTTAGGGCAGCTCTATAGATTTCGAGGAGGCGTGGTATAAGCAGATCTAGATTGCTCTGTAGATTTGCGGGATTGATTCCATCCGGTCCTGGTGATTTGAACGGTTGGAAACTCTTGATTGCCCAATATAGCATCTCTTTTGTTATATCCAGATATACCGCGTCCTGGGCGTGTAACGCTCCACCTCAGCATTTTGTTTCCCACAAAATGGGTAATGGGGGCTACAGTATGGAAAATTCATATATTTACTAAGCATTTTTAGTTACGTGTGTTTTTATACCCTTCACAAAAATGTAAATGTAAAGTTTGTGATTCCGTTTGTAGTTTCTACAGCTTTTTTTGCGACCCTATAAAGTAGATAATTTCTGATTCAGAATTATTGGAAAAGTCGATTAAGTGATGTCCGTCTGTCCGCTGTTTAAAGACCGTTTCTGAGAAAACCATTAGACTTTTTCTTTCACCATTCTATTACTCCATCGTGCCATGTATTTGCTATTGAAATTCAGTAATATCGGTTCACGTATAGCTGAGATATATTCAAAATTCAGAAAAAAGCCAGGAATTTTTGCAATTTTGTATGAAAATTAAAAAAAAAGTTGTTTGTTTTTGTAAAAGGCAAAAAATAAATCAGATATCGGTCCATATATACCCGAGATATAGCCCAGATCCGGGTTTTCATGAAAATGTCCCGTAAGCGAACTGAAACAACCTTTTTTTGCTCAAAAGCAGTTTTGGTAATGTAATAAAGTTATATAAACATGGAAATCTAAAATTTCCGATATCGGTCCATATATACCCGAGATATAGACTAGACCGGGTTTTTCTTGAAAATGTCGCGTAAGCGAACTGAAACAACTTTTTTTGCTTAAAAACAAATCTGGTAGTGAAATGAGGTTATATAAATATGGAAAATGAAAATTTCTGATATCGGTCGAGATATAGCCTATACCCGGCTTTTCATGAAAATGTCGCGTAAGCGAACTTAAACAACTTTTTTGTGCTCAAAAGCAACTCTGGTAATGAAATGAGGCTATATAAATATGGAAAATGAAAATTTCCGATATCGGTCCATATATACCCCAGATATAGCTTAGAACGGGTTTTTCATAAAAATGTTGCGTAAGCGAACTTAAACAACTTTTTTTTTGCTTAAAAGCAGTTTTGGTAATGAATGAAATAACGTTATATAAATATAGAAAACGAAAATTTCCGATATAGGTCCACATATACCCGAGATATAGCCTGAACCAAGTTTTCCATTAACATTTTTTTTTGCTGAAAAGGAATTCTCGTTATAAAATAGAAAATTCCGATATCGGTTTATATATAACTGAGCATATTTAGTTCAAATTTTTAAATACTATAATATACGAGACTATCGTGAAGGGTATTTTAGATTCGGCCCAGCCGAATATACCACACTCTTACTTGTTATATGATGGATTTAGCTAGAAAATTCACTAGATTAAATAGTTCTAAGGGCTTGTAATCTTTTTGATATAAATACTTAAACAAAAACAACTTTTTATAAAAAAAAACCGTATTCTATTCAAACAATGACGGACTTATTAACTCGCCCTTGTACAAACTGTTTACTAAATCCAAAAACTGCCGTCTGTCAGAGTAAAATTTTAGTTGAAATTAATGAACTTTTAATACAAATTAACGCTGTCATCTGTCTACGTTATAACAATAACGTCTACAAAAACAAAACTTCCAAAAACATCACACAAATTTATATTCTATTTATCCGTCTTTGCAAGATAAAATTATTAAAAATTGTTTCAAATAAACTTTGCCAGTCCAAACATAGCTGCTCATTAGTCCAATCAAATCGTTTCTTTTTTTTTCAAAAGAAACTTTCTTTAATAACGCCTTAAAATTTAATTTATGAAGAATTTTCTCAGAACGCTTCGTTTAAAGCCATTAAAATTTTGTGTTCTAATATTCTTATAATTTATAAGGCTGGTTTTTTTATTTTAATTGTTTTATTTTTTTTTCCGGTTTTCTGTTTTGTTTTTCCTTTCTAGTATTTTCTTTAGCGTCAATAAAAGAAAAACTTCTTTTTAAAAGAAAGCTGCTGAAAAATAAAACAAGAAAATATAAACTTTCTTTATGATACTTTCGTAGCTGGTGTGGTGGGTGGTTATCAAAAGAATAATATACATATGTATATGAAAATACCAGGCGCCTAAATTTGACACGCGCTGGCTGCTCTCTTAAAGTAATTTATATCTTTAAATAATAGAAAACTTAATACGTTATGTATTAAAATTAAATATTTTAAACAGGGAAAATGTTTAAATTTGTAAAACAGAAACTGGAGAAATGTTTTAAAAACATCCACTTGCAAACAGTTTTAGAATAGCGAAGGGCGCTGGTTTGCTTGAATTACGAAGTTGTTCGGGCATGTCGTGCAATTTCCCAAAAACATTTTATTACATTGCTTTTTAGTTTCAAAAAATGTATGAACCAGAAGAACAAAATCTATTCCATGCAGTATGAAAATTGTGGGCATTTAAGAAAAACCTAGAAATTCGGTCAAACCGTAAGCATTTTTTGGCTATTCTGTTATATCTTTTGTCATATGATTTCTAACAAAAATCCGTTTTTCATTCAAACAATCACTGACTTATTGGCTTGCCCTCGTACAAATTTTTTTTATGGAAAAATCGGTTTAGGCTATATCTCGGGTATACTATATGGGCTGAAAAGTCCCGGGCTTAGCACATAGGTGGCGCTAGTTTTATTGCATTCACCTTTTTTATACCATTCACAAAAATGCAAAGGGTATATATAAGTTTGCGATTCCGTTTGTAATTTCTACAATTTTCATTTGCGACCCTATAAATTATACATATTCTGATTCAGAATTAATGGAAAAGTCGATTAAGCGATGTAAGTCTGTCCGCCGTTGAAATACCGTTTCTGAGAAAACCATTAGACTTAGAAACTTTTTCCCTTTACCATTCTTTTATTCCATCGATTCATGGCTTTGCTATTGAAATTCAGTAATATCGGTTCACATATAGCTGAGATATACCCAAATTCCGAAAAATCCCATTATTTTGGCAATTTTGTATGGAAATTTTTGAAAAAAAATTGCTTGCTTTCTTCAAACTTCACACACTCATTAAGCATGGTGACTTAAAGGCAAAAAAAAAAAATTTTCAGATATCGGTCCATATACACCCGAGATATACCCTAAACCGGGTTTTTCATGAAAATGTCGCGTAAGCGAACTTAAACAACACTTTTGTGCTCAAAAGCAGTTTTGATAATGAAATAAGGATATTTAAATATGGAAAATGACAATTTTCGACATCGGTCCATATATACCCAAGATATAGCCTGAAACGATTTTTTCAATAACATTTTTTTTTTTTTTGCTGAAAAGCAATTCTCGTTATAAAAGAAGGTTACTAAAATACAGAAAATAGAAAATTCCAATATCGGTTCATATAACGAGTGATTTTTTTGCTATTATCTTTTTGGTAACACTAGTTTTGACAGCTCACGCACGTTTTGTATCTTGTGTCACTGTCAAACATCTTCAGTTTGGTCTTTAATTTAATCATGAATCGTCTTACAAACGAACAACGCTTGCAAATTATTGAATTTTATTACCAAAATGCGTGCTCTATTAAGAAAGTTCATCGCACGCTTCTTCCATTTTATGGTCAGTTTAATCGACCTACTGAGGCTTCTATTCGGGCTATTGTACAAAAATTTCGCACCAAATTTACATTGTTGGACATTAAACCACCAACACGCTTACGTAGAGTGCGAACTGAAGAAAATATCGTAGCCGTATCGGCCAGTGTTGGTGATGACCGTGAATTATCGATTCGGCGCCGTTCGCAGCAATTGGGCCTCTGTTACTCCACTACGTGGAAAATTTTGCGGAATGATTTCGGTGTGAAGCCTTATAAGATACAGCTGGTGCAAGAATTGAAGCCAAACGACCTACCACAACGCCAAATTTTTGGTGAATGGGCTCTTGAAAAGTTAGATGAAGATCCACTTTTTTATCGAAGAATTGTGTTCAGCGACGAGGCTCATTTCTGGTTGAATGGAAACGTGAACAAACAAAACTGCCGTATTTGGAGTGAAGAGCAGCCAGAAGCATTGCAAGAGCTACCAATGCATCCACAAAAAATAACCGTTTGGTGCGGATTATGGGCTGGCGGCATCATTGGGCCGTATTTCTTCAAAGATGATGCGAATCACAACGTTACTGTGAATGGTGAGCGCTACCGTGCGATGATAACAAACTCTTTTTTGCCCAAAATGGCAGAGCTTGACTTGCATGACATGTGGTTTCAACAAGACGGTGCCACATGCCACACAGCACGCGAAACAATGGACCAATTGCGAGGCGAGTTCGGTGAACAGTTTATTTCACGCTTGGGACCAGTCAATTGGCCGCCCAGATCGTGCGATTTAACGCCTCTAGACTATTTTTTGTGGGGCTATGTTAAGGCTAATGTCTATAGCGACAAGCCCGCTTCGATTGACGCACTGGAAGCCAACATTGCCAACGATACCGGCCGAAATGTTGGAAAGAGTATGCCAAAATTGGACTAAGCGGATGGACCATTTCAGGCGCAGCCGCGGCCAACATTTGCATGAAATAATCTTCAAACATTAAATTATATCGACCCAACTATCGATCCAAATAAATATTTCATGCATTTTTCTGAATTTCATGTGTTTTTTTTTTTTTTAATTTCCGATAGTTCTTATAAAATCACCCATTATAACCGAGCATATTTTGTTCTCATTTTTAAATATACTAGACATATACGTGACTATCGTGAAGGGTATTTTAGATTCGGCCCAGCCGAATGTACTACACTCTTACTTGTTTCAATTAATACTAACATTCAAAAGACAGCTGTTAATATTTCATGATATTCTTTTCATTAGTTTGTGAGTTATTGTGCTAAGAGTGACGCTACTTTTATTTTATTTTCAAAACAATGGATCAAAACAATTTCGTGTTTTAATTGTACACTGTTCGAAAAATACCGTTCAAGCGAAGCAATGGTTTAAAAAGTGTTATGGGGACTCCGCTCCAGCAGAAATAACAATAAAACGTTGGTTTGCTGACTTCAAACGTGGTCGTAGAGACACCGATGACGTAGAACGCAGTGGACGTCCAAATGAGGCGGTAACACCAGAAAACATAAAAAAAATCCACAAAATCGTTTTGAAAAGTGAAGCTGCGTGAGTTAGCTGACATCGTAAAGATATCAAAAGAACGTGACTATGAGAAAGCTCTGTTCAAAGTGGGTGCCGTCTTTGCTTACTATTGAAACGAGAACGTGTTGATGGTGTTTAGCCATGTTTAAACGTAACCATGATACAAAAAACAAGGTAGCCGCTTCGCTCCAACAATACAACAATAAAAAAAAACAACAGGTACTTTGTTTGTGTAAAAAGGCGAATTCACACTTACGCTGTCAGAAGTAGTTGATAAAGACATGTACAAAAATTTAAATGGCGCCGAAAAAGGTAAACAAAACTTGACAGAGAAAGTGCCACCATATTAATCGAATTCGCCTGAATTCACCGATGCATCCACCTAATAATGAATTCGCCTTGGACGTAACAAACCGGAATTTTTGCGTCGATATATGACAACGGATGAAACCAAGGCGAATTCATTACTAGGTGAACTTAACAGCACAGGTGATTATTTTTTGTTTCTCGCGTTTTTGCAAATTTTTTTTCTTTTGTTTACAAACTTTTTCGCGCCATTTTAATCTGAAGATTTTTTTGTGTGATTTAGTGCAATTTCAAGAAATTTGTGTGAATTTAAATGTAAAAAACAAATATCTGTAATTTTAATTATAAACAATTATAAAAGTTTATATTTAAAGTTTATGTAAATTTTTTTCCCAGCTGAACAATCTTAGGCGAACTTAGATTTTGACATTCACGATATGTTTTACAATAACAAAATACATAATACTGAATTCGCTTGCATTCACCTGTAAAAATTCGCCTTGGATGAAACATGGATCCATCACTTCATTCTGGAATCTAAACGATCGTCATCTGAGTGGACAGCAACTGCTTAACCTCGTCCAAAGCGCCCGAAAGCAGAACAATCGGCTGGAAAGGCGATGGTATTTTGGTGTTTTGGGATGTGCGTCGTGGTGTAATATTCGTCGACTATCTTGAGAAAGGAAATACCAATAACAGTGAATATTATATAGCTTTGTTGGAGCGTTTGAAGGCAGAAATGGCAAAGAAAAAAATTTTGTTTCATCAAGACAACGCACCGTCTCACAAGTCAATCCAAACAATGGGAAAACTACATGAATTGAACTTCGAATTGCTCCCACATCCACTGTAATTTCCTGACTTGACTCCCAGCGAGCAGACATGAAAAAAATGCTCGCCGGTAAGATATTTCGCAAGAATCAAGACTTTATCGCTGAAATTGAAGCCTATTTTGAGGCAAAAGATAAATCGTTCTAGAAAAGTGGTATTGAAATGTTAGAGTGGCGCTGGAATGATGGCGTTGCTCCTGAAGAGGATTACGTTAATGAATAAAGCTAATTTTGAACCAAAAAAACAGTGTTTTCTTTGTTAGGCCCGGAGCTTTTCAGCCCATGTGTTATATGGACCGATATCGGAAATGTTCATTTTCTGTATTAGCAGAACTGCTTTTAAGCAGAAACGTTGTTGAAATTCCCGTACATGACATTTTCATGGAATAATCGGCTTAGGCTATATTTCGGATATATATGCACCTATATCGGGGAAAAATTGTTTTCCTTTTAATCGCTATGCCAAATAATTGTGCCAAGTTTTTAGCAAAACAAAAATTTTATTTTCAAAAATGTTCATACAAAATTGAAAAAAAAGTTTTGTTCGGAATTTTGGATGTATCTCATCTATATGTGAACCGAATTTATTGAATTTTAACAGTAAACCCATGAATCGATTGAGTAGTAGAATGCTGATAGAAAAAAGTTTCTAAGTCTAATGATTTTCGTAGAAATGGTGGACATACGGACATCGCTGAATCGACTTTTCTATCAATACTGATTCAAAATATAATACTTAATCCCTGCAGAAATAGAGACTACTCCTTACATGCATGTAAAGAGTACTCCACAAGGGACCAGGACTAGTCCAAAGGTAATCCAAATATATGGGAAAATCATGTTCCATTTTACATTACAATGTCCTAGGAGAGGACCATGTAATCCAAAAAAACAATACATCAGACTAATCCAAAAACTAGTCCAAGTAACTACTCCACAAATTATTAACATAAGGTTAGTCTTGAAATTACGTCATGCCACTAATCCATGGGTTACCACAGAAACCATTTTTAACTGATGTGAATACTCCATGGAATACCAGAAATTTTTTACAGCACTTTTTGGGTGTTTTTGCAAAAAAATCAAATGAAATATAATCACAAAATTTTTTGTATAAATTTTTTTTTTCATTTGCTAAAATACTATTATAAACAAAAACATAACATAAAAATATAAATAAACAATTGCAAACATAAGAATTGAATTCATAGAATATGCCTGGACTTACTAGTAACTCAAACCTTGAAATTCTTCAAAGATTCCAGTCAAAAATAATAAGAACAATATCAAAGTCTCCATGATTTGTGAATAATAAAAATATTCATCGTGACCTAACACACCCATGGTTAAAGATGAAATTAACAAATCCTGTGATAGATATTTTTTTATTAATAATACTAAAAAAAACAGTCATTCGGCTTGTCAGAAAACATACTAAACAAAACATGGCGTAACAGTGTTACCATAATTGTATTTGTTTTAGTAATGTGTTGCGAGTATTGTCAAATATTTTTTTTTAGTTATCATGGTCCGTGTTTGCATTACATCGGACTATGTTGCTACTACTCCTTCTTATTTAAAACGGATCATGTATTCCAATAATTTCTGCAGGGATATGGTCGGAAATGAAAATTGTAGAAAACACAACACCGATTTTTATACAAACTTTCGCTTACTTTTTGATTACGTTTTTTGCTTAAGATATGAATTGCTGCTTTCATATGCAGCAAACTGTTTTTGAGTTTAACTTGAGTTGAGAAAAGAACACCAGCAGCTGTGTTCTGTAACTTTGGCGAGAAGTTCTCACGTTGAAAACTTATGAAACTAATTATTCCATCGTTTCTCGAAAAGTGAGAAAAAACTGCGTCTGTAGCTCATGTCGAAAACTACCCAAAGCGATTACGTCGTTACGTTAGAAATGTCTGAAAATATAAAACGATGCCGACATGCAATTTTAAAAATTAAAGCGCCAGCCA
The DNA here is from genome assembly GCA_914767995.1 of Thecocarcelia acutangulata. Classification (NCBI taxonomy): domain Eukaryota; kingdom Metazoa; phylum Arthropoda; class Insecta; order Diptera; family Tachinidae; genus Thecocarcelia; species Thecocarcelia acutangulata. The sequence goes on from OU612095.1 coordinate 72,606,925, forward strand.
CAATTAGTACCGCCGCCGACCAAAAATTCCTAAAGTTAAGTAATTTTATTTGACGGCGTCATATTATAACCGCCGGATATTCTAGTAAATGTATGGTATGGCTCTAACGTTTACATTTTATTTACAAATACATACATACATACTTATGTACAAAATTTTGTAAAATTAAAAAGCAATTGCAATTTGTGAATTCTGAAAAAAAAAAAAAACATTATAAAAGTATTACAATATACCCTATTGGGTCGGAAATTAAAAAGTTAAAATAAAAAAAAAATAAAAACAGTCATTCTAAACTGTGTAGATAAATATATAATCAGTATTATTGTTCATTTAATGATGATTATTGTTATTTTAAATACTATCCCACAACCTTTTTATTTGCGAGAAATAATGACAGTTGAAAGCGGGAAATTTCTTCGCAAAAGTTTTACAGACACAGTTTTTCTGTAAAATGGCGAGTAATTTCCTTACGTGACAGCGTGAGAAAAGCAGCTGTTTCATGAGAACTGCAAAAGTGTCGCTAAGTGTGAGCTTTTAAAACAGTTAAATCTAAATGTTTTCAGTGTCTAGCAGGCTTTTCATTAAATAATGCCACTTGATTTAGTGGTGGCGTAACAGCAAATCAGCAGCATCCGCTGCATCGTGCCACAATCTACATTCATAAATACATCAAATACAACACAATCTACGACTACAAACATGTCGCTCCTTTATTGCAACATAGTCATATCTCAAAAAATGAGCTTTTCGAGTTAACAATGCGGAGTTGTTGTGCCAAAATTTTATTTAAATTACCTTTAAACTGTTTCCTTTAGGAGATATTTTCTAAACATTTTTTCTAAGACTTGTAAGGAAACTAAAAATTTGAAATGTGTTTATGTCGAAACAAGTTTTTTTTGCGTTATGACTATGTTGCAATAAAGGAGCGATGTGTACTTTCATTATGATGCAATTTTAATGATTTTATTTATTGTTTTCACCGTAGAAATTAAAACAGTCACACGTAGATGTGTATGCAAGTATGTATTTGTATATACTTGGCTAAAATGCAAATATGTGTAACTAAAAATAATATAATTTTACAGGACAAGCAAAAATATTTGTAAAATTAAAGCTTTTTCTATTTTTACTTCAAACCAACGTTGGAAAAAATCAAAACTTTGTATGCTCGCGAGTCCAGCTCGCAAGCACACCACAAAATAATTTTTTTTTTAACTTTATTATTTTATTTATTGAATCTACATAAGAAATGTAATGACAATAAGTATTCAATTCTTAATATAAAAAAAATTGTGATTAAAGTCCTGCCAGTGCTGGACAAAAATTTATTTTTATGCGAATATTATTTCAGAATTCAGTCATCTGTTTAGAGCTCTAATGGTAGCCAAAGTATTCCTCCTTCTCAGACGGGTATGACCACCAAAGTTAAGAATATTAACTGCAAGAGGATTTGGATGCAATTCAAGTTTGTTAATATATCTTGTCGCGTAGTTTAAAAATTCAGATTTCACAAAAGGTACGTTCAGATCTGCGTGGATTCGCGAGTTTTTAACGTACCATAGATCTTTGTAATTCTACGGAGTATTCTATTTTGACTTCTTTGAATTTTTTCAATGTTGGATACCGAGGCTGTGCCCCATAATTGAATCCCATAGCACCATATTGGCTTTAGAATCGAGTTGTACAGCAAAAGTTTACAATCAAGCTTCAAGGTCGAATTTCTGCCTATTAGCCAGTTAATTTGCACTACTTTCAGTTTCATCTGCGTTACCATACTGCGTTTGCCTCGATGTGCGACTTCCATGTTAGTCTACGGTCAAGATGAATACCGAGATATCTGACTTCACTGTGTTGAGGTATTACTTTATTATTAATAGTAATGGGTGAGCATGTTCCTAGACGCAGTGCGAATGTAACATGGGCACACTTTTGTTCATTAACTTTGATTTTCCAAAGCTTGAGCCATTTCTCTAGTTTGTCGATATGTTTCTGTAAATTTATTGATGCTTGCTGGTGGTTACTATGTATGCTAAGGAATGCTGTATCATCTGCAAATGTTGATGCTTGTTGGCATGTCAGATGCGTAGATCAAATATAAGATAGGCCCTAATATGCTACCTTGGGGAATTCCAGCTTCAATAGACTGAGCGGGGCTTATGAAATCGCATGCTTTTACTATAAATTGGCGACAATATAAATAGCTTTCTAAAAGGTTATGTATGTTTGCAGGTAAGTTAAACTTTATTTTATGCATTAAGCCATCGTGCCACACTTTATCAAAAGCCTGTGAGACGTCGATGAATAAGGCAGAGCAATATTTTTTATCTTCAAATGCCTTTCTTATGACGTTAACTAACCTGTGTGTTTGCTCAATGGTGCCATGTTTCGCTCTAAAACCAAATTGGTGATTAGGAATACATTCCACCTTATTAAGCATTAGATCCAACTTCGCCTTTAACAATTTTTCGAAAAGTTTTGAAACAGTTGTCAGTAGACTTATTGGACGGTATGGTTCTACTTTCGTGTGATCCTTCCCTGGCTTAGGAACCATTGTTATCATGGACACCTTCCACTCTGCAACACAATAATAGCGTAAAACTATTTCAAGACATGTACGAGTAGCTTAGCAAGTTCGCAGAACTCAACAGCTTAAAACGCGGCTACTAAAGGCTATGGGAGTACATTACCCAGCTAAGAAATTTATGCACGGTCCATGACGTATTCGCCGAACACCCAACCATTTTTTACAAAATTGTCAACGAGCAATTAGATAAGAATCCTTACTCTTAAAAAATATCTCCATAGCGAAAGCGCGAAGCTTACTCGGCCACTGCAACATCGTGACTGACAAATCTGCATAATCGATAATTGCAACGGCGTCACCCTCCACCAGCACCGTTTATTACATTTTAAAATAATCGTATTTAAAAATATGAATTTGTCATTAGATACCCTATATTTTATCATAGAAAAAACAAAATTTTTGTTCAATTAACATCTATACATATATGTATATAAAAAAAGAAGTGAACACTTTGATGTCACCACTAACTGGCCAAACGGGTCGACCGATTTCGATCAAAATTCAAAGGTCCGTTGGTAATGAACTGTAGATGGTTTATGTTTCCACAAAATCGGATGTAGTGTTTTCGGAGATATGGCATTTAGATTTTAGTATACATTCCCATACAAATATCAACAAAATGCCTTCCATTTTCCATATTATAATTTTTTAATGTCACTTGAAAAAATACCAAACCATGTATCGTAATATCTATTCTATACAACGACATTCGGACTCCTGAGTTGAATCTTTTCGGGCGTTGTTTTGATCGTCATTTCTACGCTGACCATTCGATTTTTCACTTACTATTTACAATTATTGTATCAAAGGTAACGCCATGAGCTGTTCGATCAAAATTTAAAGGAGATCGCAAGCTGAACGATTACCTCAAAACCCATTGCAATGCGATGCACGATTTCAAACTACACCTGCGGATAGAAGTCCAAGAAATCGAACATCGCGGCGATTACCATGACTTCCACGTCGTGTTGTACAAGACATGGAATATGCTGATTTTAATTATGAGTGCGAAATTTATTGAAGTCTACATGGATGTAACAGTAGAATCACGTTGAAATGTCAACATTTCCAGATGGAACCACCGGCCTGTGTTGTGCTAACGTAAAGTAGAATTGATACAATTTTAATCTTCATACAATCCACTACATTCATTTGTTTTTGGAACGTCACCAAGTTTCAAACATTTTTGGTTCATATTCATACAATTTGACGTTTCCTTCGGTCTGATAACAACGATGAGAGATAAATATATGCCGACGAATATTTTTATGTAACTTTTATGGATGCTTGCGAAGTTTTCTCAGGAAAAAAAAATTAAATTATCACTTAAAATATTATAAATAGCTTGTTTTCTATGTTTCCGAGCTATCTATATGTCGACATTTCATAGGAACTACTCTAGACGTGTATAAATGAAAAAGCTTGTTTTTCTGTGTTTTGACAGGTATTATTAGAGCATTTTTCTTTTAAATTCTCAGCAATTTATTCAGATTGTTGGGATATAAAGTTGAATGTTTGAGAATATCTTTCAAAAATTTCCAAAGTCTACTGATGATTAGGGTAGTTCTTATGAAATGTCGACATATAGATAGCTGGGAAACATAGAAAACAAGCTATTTATAATTTTTTATTGGTATAAATGCTAGAAGCTAAAATAGCGAATAAAAAACTTAACTGTATCACTGTAAATTTATTTTCTATGAACGCGAGTCCATAATGTACAATACGAACAATGGAAGCATTCATTTCATATAAGCGGCGTTCTATATACTGAAGCTAAGAAAAAAGTAAGTTCAGGTTTTTATTATTCATATCGGACTGATAGTTTGTGAAAATAAGGACAATTGTATCTTGAAATATCGCCGCCTATTCGACCAATATGCTGGCAATATTCGATTACCAGTCCCTTTCTGTTACTTTACCGAATCAAAATCTGAGCTCATCAGAAATGTATTCGATCTGAATGTTCAGATTCAAAGTTAAACTGCTCGCGAATAGATGATGTAGAAATTGGTGGCTCTCTTTATTTCCCCAGATAAGGTCGTCAACTCTACAACCCAGTTTTTCAACTCGCTAGAATTAGTTAAAGTCAGATCGGTTATCATGAGGTATAAACCAACTATGTCTTTGTAATGTTATTTGACTTTTGGGGAAAAATTTGATGACCAACGTTATAAAAAAAGTGTACTAAAAAGATAGTTTAAAGGTGAGGACGTTTTGATACCATGAGTCTTAATGGTTGCTAAAGGCATAATATTCCATTTTAAGCATTTGCAGTTGACAATATGTGGCTTGCACTGACAATGACAATTTTAAAATTTAAAGTCATTCATGTCATGTAAATAAAATTTGAAGGCAAAACAACGTTTGCCTGGTCAGCTAGTTTAATATAGATAACAAAGTAAAAAACAAACTACCTATAATAATTTAGTTTTTTTATTAATTATATTCAACACAACAACCAAGATGCATTAACGTTTACACGGTGGCAGCACTAGAGTAAAATTACAACAATACAACAAAAACAGGCATCTGGTAAGCTATGTTAACCAAAAATATTTTTCACAATGATCAACTATGAATGTACCTTTTCATAATTATAAATGATGAATATTTGAATTATTTTTATGTTCACAAAATAATTTGTATATGTTTAATTCAGAATAAAACACTAAATTCCCTTTCAAAAATGTAAACAATACATTTGACGTAAATAGCTTACTATATTGCCAGTAGCAAAAAATTGTCGCATGCCGTCGCGCTGCCACCTTGTAAGTGGTAATGCACCTTGACAACAACGTTTTAATCGTACACTCAGCATATTTTTACAGTAACTGACTGTAGTTTATTGAGGAAGTAGTCGGTTCAGTTGTTTTTAAATGAATAATCTTTCAAAATACAAAGAAATTTTAGTTTTAACTGAATACTGACTTTCAGTTACATTTAAAATAGTCAGTTGTTTAATAATATGCATGTATGTTAAAAGTAGTAAATGTTATTTAAAAAATATTTTATAAAAAATTCGGTGAAACCTGTAGAAATAAGCCTCAGAAAACAATTATTTTTTCGAAATATTAATTAGCAATTAAAATAATAAAAAAAAATTAAAGTGTAAGAGGTAAGTGAATGTAAAATGATTAAAAATTAAAAAGTATTTTTCTTTTCTTTTTATTATTTTAAGGTAATATACTTATATTTATATGTGTGTATGTTCTTTACAATATTAAAATATGGCAATATTATATCGCTACTTTATTGCAACATATTCATATCTCAAAAAATGGGCTTTTCGAGTTAACAATGCAGAATTGTTTTATATTGTGCCAAAATTTTATTTAAATTACCTTAAACTGTTTCCTTTAGGATATATTTTCTAAAAAAAAGTTCTAAGACTTGTATAAAAACTAAAAATTTGAAATGAGTTTTTCTCGAAACGAGCTTTTTTTTAGTTATGTTCACGTTGCAATAAAGGATCGATATATGTGCAAAAAAGTTTTGCTATTTTTTGTGTGTAGAATGCCAAAATAACTGCCTGGCTCACGATGTCGTTTAGTGAACGTTCGTCATATTTTTGAAGGTTAAAAAACTATTCCGATGCCTCTTTAAGCTTTATTTTCCCCTGATCTTGTATCATTTTCCTTATTTATATCCGTTAGTTGAATAATGGTTGACTATAAGTCACTTATTTTTAATATAAAACATTAGCGAACTTTAACAAAATGACATCGTGAGCCAGGCAGTAAGTATTTTCAATCATTAGAAGTCTTTAGAAGGCAATTGAAAACTTCCCAATTCAATAGTGAAAAGATCAGTGTCAGTTTAAATATCGCTTCTACCTCTCAAATAAACGTAGAACTGCAACTGCAAAAATAATTCCATATTTTCTTTATACCGATAATTTACAAATGAATAATCCTTTAAGGCCCCATGTCTTATCAATTTGCGCATTTTGTAAGCATTTCTTACAAATCCAAAGCGTTTTAAGATTGAAAATATTTTAATTTCTGCTTTAATAGAAAGTACCGACTTAAAGGAATTTGGAAACCATATTTGTCTTCACGATCTCAGTAGCCAAATTTTAAATTTCGAATCTAGCGAAATAAACTTTGTAATGAATGAAAAAAGGAAAGTGAGACTAGTATTAGGATGTAATAAACCTATCTTTGTGGAAAAAAATTATTTAATATGTTTGTAGTTTATAGACATGCAGGCGCATAAAATTTTTAATAATAAAGCGATTTACATTATTTTTTATGTATTTTATTTACAAGTTAGATACTTACAAAAATTGATATAAATAAAAACAAAAAAAAAAAAAAAAACGATTTATTCACAGAAAAAACCGAAATAAAATGAAAGTAACTCTTATATACTCAATTTTGCACCTTCAGGCAATTACTAAACTATGTTGTGTTTTTAGTAATTTGCACAAACCCCATTCTTTTTTCACACGCTATTTATGCATTTGGGCATGCTTTTGCCGAAGTTTTGAATAATACCATTTGAAATGTGCTGCCATTCCAGCTGCACATATCGCTCCTTTATTGCAACATAGTCATATCTCAGAAAATGAGCTTTTTGAGTTCACAATGCAGAATTGTTAACAGTGCTACCTTTTATATTGTGCCAAAATTTTACTTAAATTACCTTTAAACTCTCTCTTTTAAGAGATATTTTCTAAACATTTTTTCTAAGACTTGAAAACTAAAAATTTGAATCCCGTTGTTCTCGAATGAAGCTTTTTGCGTTATGACTATGTTGCAATAAAGGAGCGATATGCCCATAACTCGGTCAAGATTGATGGAGCTTTTCGATATAATCCCAAACGTCTTCTCAGAATTGACCACAACTTCTCAATTGGATTGAGGTCGGGACTTTTCCCGGTCACTGTATCAGTTAAAATTTTTGCTAAGTCAACCATTCCTTAACGATTTTTAAAGTGTGTTTTGGGTCACCATCCTGTTGAAATATAACTTCTTTCTCAGGGTATGCTCTCATGTCAGCAACAATCGGAAATTGTGTTTCAATATGTGATAGTAAAAGTAAAACAGTAAATAAAGGAAAATATTTTTGTTTTTATGGAATCCGCATTTAGATTTCAGACATTTAAAATAAAAAAATCAGTCTGTAGTTTTTACAGAATCTGTCTTTAAATAAATGACATTATAAGTAAGATAAATAAAGGAAAACAACTTTTGTTTCTATGGACTATGTAAATTGTTTTTTTTTTTTTTTTGATAGTTAACTCAACTTATATAAAAGAAGAAATTCGTATTTTATTTGGTTTTAAATCTGTTAAAAATTAAATGAATCCGCATTTAAATTTTAAATGAAATGTTAGTAGACCGGTTTTTAACTGAACTTTTATTACTTTTAAAATTCATTTTCACTTAATTTTACGTACATAATTTTCTGAGTGTAAAAGTCTGCTAAATCAGCCATTTTGTTTCGTAATTAAATGCCGCGTTTTCTAAGTGTCACTCATTAATAATTGATGTCCCAAGGTTGCATTTGTAAGACAAATTAAGTTATTTGAAATAATCTATTCATATGAAAACTGCATGGAAAATCATATCGCAAATTACTTAATTTGGGCAAATGAAACGATTTGGCCCAAATCACATACATAAATGAAAACGTACTATTTTACTGGCATTCATAATAACCAATTAAAAACTCGATTATGAATTTTTTCTTAGTTACGCCTTCTTGCATTTTAGCTAACTAAAACAGGGAGGACTGAAGAAGAAAAATATAACCGACCGCTACGAGAACTGATTTCAAATAATATTTATGACATTGAATGCTGTCAACATGAGAACAGCAGCACCATCAACGCCGCCATCGGTCTCACCGTCATTAACAGCGCTGCTTGTTGGTCGGTTGGATATTTGTTTTTTGTTTCCTTTTTTTTTTGTTTTTTTTTTTTTTTTTTTTGTTCATTGCTGCAATGATTGTTTTTGTTTTTTAAACAAACAATCACATGTAATAATTATTTTTCACTATTCGCCCGGAAAAGACTCTGATAAACTTTTGGATGTTTTAACATTTTGACGTTTGCATTGAGCAGTTCAAATAACATATCTAATGCAAGTGTGAAATTTGAGTATTTTCCCCTTAATTATCATAAAGTTTTTAATATATATTTTTTAGATGTTCACTACTTTGAATAGCCAATACTAATTTATTTGACAGTCCCTTTAAGAACTGATAGTTGATTTTTGTTTAGTTTGGGTTAACAATTTATTATGGAGACGGATTTATTTACACCAGAGCTACGCTTGATTGTCGAAAAAAAATTTTTTTATCAAAATAATGTTTTTGTTCTTCAGATTTAATTGAATTTCTATTCAAAATTTTGTTTTTCTATGAAGCTTATATGTAAATAAGTAGAATTGCTATATCTGGACCTTTATCCGAAACATAATTACATCTACACAAAAGTATTGTTTTGTGTACTTAAGGGGCAGGTGGAGTCATGGGCAGCGTTCTCAACTTTGAAATTTCAAAACGCATTAAAAATTTTTTAAACCCATTTTGTACTATAAAAAGTATAATATTTTTACATAAAAACGATAATGAAACAACTATTGTTCTAATAGCACCGGCTATTGGCATGCCATCAAATTCGTTCAATACCTAGAACACGTGTTTGTCAAACTTGGTCTCTAGTGCAATTCTGGTACTTTTATTAAGCCAATGGCATGTTTACAATAATTATAACGATATTCGATATTGCGATAACTGTTGCTGAATACCAAAACGGATTGTTTTGGTATTCAGCAACAATATTTAGTTATATTCGTTGTCGACCGAAATCAGCTGTTAGTTTTACTCTTTATTAAACAGCTGCTTATCGTTGTTAAAATTATATTGCAGGAGCATACAACCGGCACTGTACGGAATAAAATATGTCGAAAAAATATACGGATCTTTAAACTCGTGTAATAGCAGTTCTATCAAACACAATGTGAATCTTATTTTTGTTTTTGCAAACGAACAGTGAAACCCCATTGGCTAAAGTGGGTGTATGTAAAAGAATTTATTAATATATACGAAAATTAACCAGAATTGTAACAAATAGAATATGAAGTTTATCAGAATCAAAATTTAATACAAACGTTTTGGAAAAATGTAAGAATTTAATAATAATAATTAATTTGATAATTTATTAGTTACTAAAAGAGCGGTGAAAGCGGTGATTGAGGGGATAAAACAAAAATCGAAACAAGAGCTGTTGGCAATACCAAAAAGCGTGTTTCGGAAGTGTTTCGAGGATTGGAAAAAACGCTGACATAAATGTATTATATCTGAGGGGGATTATTATTGGATGGGATGTGGCCCTCCACAGCCCCTTGCAATGGGACCAGTGTTGATCTTTTGTGTGTCCTCTTGCCTCATTACGGGTTAAGTATGTCAAGAAAACAGGCAAGCTTCTTCATTGGGAGTTGTATTAAGTCACATTCACCTAACATATGAGTTGAGTTTGTATCAGCCTCTCTTGTGTCGCAATGCTCCACGGTGGATGATCAAGTGCTTCGTTGACTCCTCTTCCTCACCGCAGAATCTGCAAATGTCTGTGTTGGAAATGCCTATCCTGTGCAGGTGCTTAAGGCAAGTATAATGACCTTTAAGTGCACCTGTCACTGTTCTGAGGCTTTTCCTGTTCAGTTTAAAGCATGTTCGGCACTCTTTGTATCAAAGTTTAGATATTTCTTGGAATGTTCCAACCCAGCTGTGTCAGTCCAATGTTGCTCAACGATGGACTCCGTCCACTTCTTCATCTCTCTTCCTTATTGAAGCCAAATGTTGGAGTGGGGCCAATTAAAGCCTCCTATGCTCATTTTTTGGTGCAGATGTCAACCAACTCATTGCCATAGTGCCACTCATGTCCTGGCAACCAGATCAGAGTAACCTGATTCTGGATTGCCAGTTCATTTAGCCTGTTGTTACATTCCATTACTAACCGGACGTAAAGACACAACTGCTCAGTGCCTTCAGTACTGATTGGCTATCAGAGAGTACTCTATCAGCACTCCCTTGTGTCCCCTATCGGAGAGTATTTCAACCATTTCCCTTATTGCGTATAATTCCGAAGATTATGATGTTTACTAGCAGTTATATACCTGCGTGCTCTAGGCTCCACTATTTTGGATACATTCGTGTACCACTTCTGTGAACCATCCCGCAACCATCTTGGGTTCGTGCCCCATTATTTCCTTGTTGGGAAGATGATCCCAAGCTTCCTTTAAGACTGCAAGATGACTAATAAGGTTACCTGTCTTAAGTTTGAGGGGGATTACGCTTACGCGACATTTTCATGAAAAAAACGTTTTAGGCTATATTTCGGGTATATATGGACCGATATGGGACATTTTCATTTTATAAGTTTAGTAACCTCCTTTTATAATCAGAACTGCTTTTAGGCAAAAAAAATAAAAAATTTGAATGGAACACCCGGTTTAGACTATATCTCGGATATACATAACCGATATCGGAAATTTTCATTTTTTGTATTTGGTAACCTCCATATGTTGCCAAAACTGCTTTTAAGTAAAAGACTTTTTCATGAAAAAATTGGTTTAGACTATATCTCGATTATATATGAATCGATATCGGAAATTTTCATTTTCTGTATTTATATACATAATCTTATTTTATTACCAGAACTGCTTTTAAGAAAAAAAAGTTGTTTACATGAAAAAATCTGTTTAGGTTATATCTTGGATATACGAGTATATGGGCTAATAACGGGGAATTTTTTTTTTTATTTTTTGGTTTTTTGTAATCGCCATGCTTAATAATATTATTAAGTTTGAAGCAAAAAAAAATATATATATTTATTCAAAATTTTTCATACAAAATTGCTCAAATAAATGTGTTTTTTTTTTCGGAATTTTGGATATATCTCAGCTATACGTGAACCGATTTTACTGAATTTCAATAGCAATACTCAATCGATGGAGCAATAGAATGGTGAAAGAAAAAAGTTTGTAAGTGTAATGGTTTTCTCAGAAACGGTATTTCAACGGCGGAGAGACGGATATCACTTAATCGATTTTCTAACAATAATGATATATACTTTAATGTTATATACTTAATGTTATATACTTTAATGTTATATACTTTATACCGTCGGAAATGAAAATTACAAACGGAATCACAATTTTATATATACCCTTAAAATTGTTATGAAGGGTATAAAAAAAAGAGTGAAAATAAGGTGGTCAATATAGCAAAAAATTGACACTTCTTAGGCAATGTCCTGCTTTCTACATACGAAATACGACCCTAATTCTTTGAGAATGGTAACTTTGACAGACTTATCACATCTATCAGACACAACAGTATGTCCCTATATAATCATGAGAGCTTCTAGTGCGTTCCTAGCTTTGTACTCCACTTAAGAAGGAGTGTAAGAAAAGCCTGCGAGTGATGGTACAACCGCTTAAGGGCGTTTCAGACTATCATACAAGCCTTAATAAGCCAAAAAAATCAAACGCACCATTACATTTTGTGTTCCCACCATCCGACCTGAAGCAAAATGAAAAATTTGCGTAAAGAATAAACAGCCAATTCGGTCAACGTCTGAGTTTGATATTTTATTTATTTGCTTTTGTAAAAAATGCAACCCTGGTCCAATGAAAAATCTTATTGTTTAAACGAATTTCTAAAAATGGTGAAGTGTTATGGGATGTCAACTCTCTTAGCGTATTATTTCTCATTTTCTTAAATCTTTGCATTCACACTATCCCACTTTTTATTTGAATTTTTAACAAGCCTTAATACAAAATGGGATAGTCTGAAGTGCCCTTTAGCAGTCGTTTTTTTTCAATCTTACCTATAGATTATTGACTTTAATCTAGAATGTGTTTTTAAAAAAACTATCAATGATTCGGATACAAATATAAAATCTAAATTTTTTAGTTACTTTTAAAAACCAATTAAAATAAATTATATTTATCCCTCTAAAGTTTTAACTTGACTCATCATCGTTCTCTACTCAAATTATTTAAAAAAAAGCACTTTATTGTTTTTCTGTTCCATTATTCCAACTCACAATTTCAAATCCAAAAAATATAAAAATAAAGTAAAAAAATGCTCACATTTGTGTGACTTATTTATATTTTGCAAGTACACACTTAGATTTAATGTTGTTATTTAAATTTGTTTATTTTTATAAACAATTATTTACCTGGTGAAACAAAATTGAAAACTTTTCCACTGAAATCGCTGGTGGGAGGTTGATAACACAGGGCAACAAAAACACAAGCCGCATTCTTTGGAATTCTGTTTCTATATCCCAGACAATCAATATTTCAAAGAACCAATATCATACTGATAGTACTAAAAATTTCAGGTTAAAAGTAAAACTTCTGTATGTAAGAAAAAAACAAGTAAGAGTGTAGTATATTCGGCTGGGCCGAATCTAAAATACCCTTCACGATAGTCACGAATATGTATAGTATATTAAAAATGTGACCTGAATATGCTCGGTTGTATATGAACCGGTATCGGAATTTTCTATTTTCTGTATTTTAGTAACCTTCTTTTATAACGAGAATTGCTTTTCAGCAAAAAAAAAAAAAAAATTTTAATGGAAAAATCGATTCAGGCTATATCTCGGGTATATATAGACCGATATCAAAAATTTTAATTTTCCATATTTATATAACCTTATATCATTACCAGAACTGCTTTTAAGCACAACAAATTGTTTAAGTTCGCTTACGCGACATTTTCATGAAAAACGCGGTTTGGGCTATGTCTCGGGTATATATGGACCGATATCGGAAATTTTCATTTTCCATATTTTTGTAACCTAATTTCATTACCAGAACTGCTTTTGAGCACAAAAAAGTTGTTTAAGTTCGCTTACGCGGCATTTTCATGAAAACCCCGGTCTAGGCTATATCTCGGGTATATATGGACCGATATCGAAAATTTTCATTTTTCATATTTATATGACCCTATTTTATTACCAGAACTGCTTTTGAGCACAAAAAAATTTTTTGAGTTTGCTTACGCGACATTTTCATGAAAAACCCGGTTTGGGCTATATCTCGGGTATGTATGCACCGATATCGGAAATTTTCATTTTCCATATTTATGTAACCTAATTTTATTACCAGAACTGCTTTTGAGCAAAAAAAAGTTATTTAGCTTCGCCTATGCGACATTTTCATTAAAAATCCGATTTGGGCTATATCTCGGGTATATATAGACCGATATCTGAAAAAAAAATTTTTTGCCTTTTAGTCACCATGCTTAATAAGTGTGTGAAGTTTAAAGCAAAACGAACAACTTTTGTTTTCAAAAATTTTCATACAAAACTGCAAAAAAAAAATGACTTTTTTCGGAATTTTGAATATATCTCAGCTATACATGGACCGATATTACTGAATTTCAATAGCAAACCCATGAATCGATGGGGTAAAAGAATGGTGAAAGAAAAAAGTTTTTAAGTCTAATGGTTTTCTCAGAAACGGTATTTCAACAGCGGACAGACGGACAGACGGACATCGCTTAATCGACTTTTCCATTAATTCTGATTCAGAATATATATACTTTATAGGGTCGCAAAAAAAAAACTGTAGAAATTACAAACGGAATCACAAACTTATAAATACCCTTTACATTTTTGTGAAGGGTATAAAAATCAACACAAGGGAATCGAATAAAGTAAGAATTTGAGAATATACAAGAGAGTCAGAGGCAGCTGATTTAACATCGCTCGCAAGAACTTGGATTTTCGCAACACCCAGGTGAATTTTGCATCATGATCTTACAACTTAGTATTTCTAATCAAATGGAAACTAATAGTGAAAGGCCTATTTTTGTTTGAATACAGGGTGTCTGCTGGCAGATTTATATTTTCAATCTTAAATAAGAAACATAATAATTGACACAAAGTTTTGTTAAGATTACTGAGCGATAGAATGGAAATGCGGATTTTATTTTCTAAAGAGTGTATCTTCCACATGTCTTCTGTTGAGTTGAACACACCAATTAAAGCGCAGGCTTGTATTCTGCGCCGCATGCTTCAGTAAACTTGCTTCAATTGAACTGATTTCTCAGCGAATATTTCACTTTAAAGCCACAACAGATTGGAGATAGTCATTAAACTCTCTCTTTGCGGTAGCTCCACAAAAAAAAACCTCTAGGAGTTTAGATCGGCCGACGTCGGTGGGCATGGGATGTCCCCAAACCGTTTGACAGTTTTTAGGGGACATTTTTCCAAAGTAAATTCATGGAGTTCTGGTTGTGTGTGCTGTCACTTCTTCCTGTTAAAACCACGTTTGTTAAAAGTACGATGGATGAGCTTGTAGGTTGCCAAAAAGGACTCCGTAATCATGTGTCGATAATCTTCACCGTGGACATATGCCACCTGGTTTCCTGGTATGCCAAATAGCTACCCGGTGGCAATGCAATAGTTTTTGATGTTTCACTCAGGTGTTGCTGGTTCTTGTAGATCAGTAACGTCAATTTGGCTTGTTGACATGACCGGTTAAGTGAAAATGAGCCTCGTCGCTCCAAAAAATGGAACTTACATTGCGAAAACGATTGAACATGGTTTCACAAAAATCAATTCAAAGTCACTTTCTTTCAGTTCTTGAACGATTTGAATTTTAAAAGGATAGAACTTCAGATATTTTTTACAATTTCATGAATAGTCGCTCTTGGAAGACCCAGTGAGGCTGCTCTTTTCTGTATTGAAAGTCGCGGATTTTCACTTAAACTGCTTGCAACCAGTTTAATATTTTCGGGAGTCCTTGAATATCGACTGGGCAATAACATTGACAGTTGGTCCATCACGTGCTCGTCGAATAGCGAACCTTGAGCAAAATTATCGACGAGCAACTTGGTAAGAATCATTAGTTTTAAAAAATGTATCCACAGCGAAGGCGCGATGCTCACTCAACCACTGCGACATCATCACTGACAAACCGATAGTTCAAACGGCGCCAGCCTCAGCATGCACCATTTATGACTTTTTGAAATAATCGTATTTAAAAATATAAACTTGCCACCAGATACCCTGTATATTGAAAATTGATGAAATTGTTGCCAACATTTATCGCCTTTCACCACAAGCCTTCAAAATAGAACAAATGATTTTTAAAACCGATGTAAAAACAAAATTTTTCAATGTTAAATATCTGTTCACATATAATGCTGGTGATATCCTTTGTACACAAATATGCGTAAGTTTTAATCGGACCCGGACTACGGCACTAGCTAAGAGTATTTTTAGTAGAGACTTACAAATTTTAACAATTGATAGCAGCCACCTTCTTGAAGGTAAGTCTAAAAAATTTGCATTGTCCTTCAGCTAATTCACATAATTTGTTAATTATCACATTTTTTATGTTTCTAAAGAAGCATTCAAGTGCACTGGGTTTTTGAAATGCTGTAAGATGCACTTCACTCCATCCTATTTCTTTACTATTTATACCACCTACGTCGGACCGCAAATAGAATACAACTCCCATGTTTGGGCCAGTGCCTCAAAGTCTATTTAGAGGTTACTCGACCATGTGCAGGAGACAGCGAAGAAGCTCATCGGTGACAGTAGGGTATTCAACTGTATTGACTCACGGGAGCATCGACGCAGTGTAAGGTGCGTTATTCTGTTCTATGGTTACTACAATGAATTTTGCTCTGACGTGATTAGGGCTCTTGTTCCCGAAACTAGCTCATTTAGCATTCATCGTCCAGAGCTCTTCCATATGTGGTCGGTAGCCCAGGGAATCGTACAACCCATTATAGAGAGATCTCGTTTTTCGGCCCTACGCTTCGTTGCCCGCAGACGTATTTCCTTTCTGTTGTAACGTTGGAAAGTTCAAGTCAAATGTTCACAAACACTACTCCCTCTTTCCCCCTCCTCAAATGGATGAGCTCTGGACGATGAACGCTTGCTACATAAAAATGTGCGAGTTTTAGGAACAGGATCCCTAATCTCGTCAGACCAAAATCCATTAAGGTCACAACGTGCATTAGCCCCTGCCTTAATGGTGCATCATTTCCTCGGAATGAATTCACTCGGATGGTTCTCCACCACCACCATGTGGCTGATAAGGTTGATACAGGTCACAACTTTTTGTTATATGTTTGTAGCCATATAAACAAACCTTTGGCTAAAGAACTCTGGGCTTCTAATCCTTGTAGGGCCATACCCAGAATATCAATGGATGTCAGAGCTTCAGCTCTTAGCTAACTCATCCATCTACCTATTATTTTTGTCTAAAGCGTACCTAGAATGATGCAGCAAGGATTTGCTCGCATAAATTACGATCAGCGCCATAATGGTCAGTAGAGCAGAACCTCCTGGGGCTATACTCATCCCCGTTCAGCCAATTAACTCTTGTTATGGATGTTCGAAAGTCCCAACACAACCTTAGTCATATAGGGACTTTCTAGTGTTTTACTTGCTACAACAAATAAGGGATCCTCTCCACCGCTCTATACTCTGGAAAACAGACTGTACAATTAGGCATACGGAAACACAAACCCTGCTTCCCAAGGGGAGAACACTATTTACAGAGTGACGGATAAGTTTGATTTTATAAGTTCAATAAATAATGAGCCAATATGCGAACGATGAAAAAAGAGGAAGGAGTATTTGAGAATATACAGGAGAGTATAAAGTAAATGGTCCTGTGTCGTTTACGCGAATCAGCCTTTCGCAAGCCCTGGATGAATTGTGCATCATAACTTGTGCTTACATGCATACAAATTTAAATGACCCCCAGAGATGAAAGTAAATGATCATATCTGCTTAACTTTTATTTTCTTTCTAAGAAACGCACAACAATAAAAATTCTTTGTAGTCTTGTGTGATCAGCATGTTTTTAACTTCGCAAAAAATTCAGATAAAAAACTCAGATAAGAACAAAAATTCACAATCACTTCACATCATTATTTAAAAAAAATCTATTGATTTTTCTCTTATTTGTTCAACTCATTTATCTAAAGCAAAAAATGTGATGGGTGGGTTTCATGCACTTAGAGAAAACGCAATTTGATATTTGTTGCGGTAATACTATTACGTTTCCCAAAAAAATACCTTTTGTATTGTTGCGTACAGTCTGTGGCATATTTTGCTAAGAGTACGTTATAATTTGCCCTGTTACAATTACGTTTAAAAGAGTAGAATTATGATGACTGAAAGCAACAATACTATTGAAAAATTGCATAGGAGCTTGTGGCGTGCACGTGTGTTGGCAATACCGGCTGTGAAAAACAGAAAGTGATGACACAACCAGTTGACAGCCACCGGCGTTATCAAATCTGGATGGATGGCAAGGAAAAAGAATCCAGACGAAAAACGCGGTAGACGGTTCCAGAACATTAGCTGGAAGCTGGGCCGAACCGAAAAAGATGGCCGAAGCAAGAAAAAGATGGCGCTGGCGGTTCTTTTTTTGTTGTGACTGGGAAAAGAAGAAAATGGAGGGTAGAGCGTGTAAGATATAAAGGTGCGGTTGGAGAGTTGAAGGCGGATTCAAAAAGTTAAAAACAACGAGAAACGAACAAATAGGGATGGCCAAAATATTTACAGGTCACTACGCCATCACGGGGAAGCCTTTAGGGACTTCAGCGGGTGGGCCAACCATTCCTGGCACAACACCAGCCAGAAGGGAATTCGTTGTGGCACGGGGAGAAAACAGGTGGTAGTTGACGGTGTCTGGTGGATAGTGTTTTGGAGATAGGGTTATTTTTCTTCTTGAGTTTAATTTCTTTTCAGCAAATGAACGACTCACTTTCGGGCCTCATAACTTTTACTTTGGTTTTGGTGTTTAATGCAAAGGCTGGTATGTTTTTTTCTATTTTGTAGCTGCTTGTAGTTAGAATTGGCTGGCAAGCACCACACCCCATCGGCGAGCTAAAGCCGAAGCATCCGCCATCATACCAGCACGGCCAGCATTCTCTAACAAAAGAATATTACATTCGTTTTATTATAATGCAATTGCAATGGTAACGACATCAACGCACAACGTTATGCTACATAATAAAATGGCGGCCAACGTGGGGCCCGAGCAGCACGCTACGCTACAAAATAATGGCGCCCAACGCGGGGCCCGAAAGTGACTTTTTCGTTTTTCTTTTTGGAAGCTTTAAGGGGAGCTGATGCGACGAAGGCTGCTGTAAGTCCCGTCAATAAACCGGAGAAAACAGTCCTTAGCCAAAGCAGATTTTCTTGAAGTCTATATCGGTTAGAGTAGAGAAAGTTTTTTTTCTGAAGCCCATTTCAGTTAAAGTTTTTTGATTTTTTTTTTGCAAGCATTTTGGTAGGACGCTGCTGATTCTGATCTGCGGCGGCCTGTAAGTCCCGTGGTTCCGAAAGTTTAATTTTTTGCCACGCGTTGCGACGGGGGGTTGGGGATCAGGAGCGGCAGTGAAATACTACAATACAAATAGCATTAGGGTAGTAGACCGGCTGAGTCAAGTTGTTCGGATACACAATGAGCAGCTTTTGCTACAGTTGTGTTGAGCCTGATATGTTTCTTAAATTCAATTTGGACTTAAAAATTAGTTTCAGGATATCGGCCCACGCGTTGCGACGGGGGGTTGGGGATCAGGAGCGGCAGTGAAATACTACAATACAAATAGAATTAGGGTAGTAGACCGGCTGAGTCAAGTTGTTCGGATACACAATGAGCAGCTTTTGCTACAGTTGTGTTGAGCCTGATATGTTTCTTAAATTCAATTTGGACTTAAAAATTAGTTTCAGGATATCGGCCCACGCGTTGCGACGGGGGGTTGGGGATCAGGAGCGGCAGTGAAATACTACAATACAAATAGAATTAGGGTAGTAGACCGGCTGAGTCAAGTTGTTCGGATACACAATGAGCAGCTTTTGCTACAGTTGTGTTGAGCCTGATATGTTTCTTAAATTCAATTTGGACTTAAAAATTAGTTTCAGGATATCGGCCCACGCGTTGCGACGGGGGGTTGGGGATCAGGAGCGGCAGTGAAATACTACAATACAAATAGAATTAGGGTAGTAGACCGGCTGAGTCAAGTTGTTCGGATACACAATGAGCAGCTTTTGCTACAGTTGTGTTGAGCCTGATATGTTTCTTAAATTCAATTTGGACTTAAAAATTAGTTTCAGGATATCGGCCAGCACCACCGACTACTTCACCTGGGGATTGTGGGTTTGGGTTCTCTCCTCTCACAGCGAATTCCAATATAGTTTTTCCCTTTTTGTCACCTAGAAAATCCACAGTACAAATTTCGAGTTGTAATATAAGGAATATATAAAATTAATTATTTGTATTTTACATTTTTTATGTTTTTGGAGTCAGTGGAGTTATATATATAGTTTGTCTATAGCTGCCTTAAGTCACGAATCTGAACATTTGTCATATTTTCATTACGTTGGTTTTGATTACTTTGATTTCATCGTTTAATTTTGGATCAAGTTAGTTCATAATCAAGCTGAATATTTTTGGCTATTGTGGTATATCATTTTATAAACATTATTTTACAGGTACTTATTCTAGCATTTATATTTCTTTTATTATTTTTATTTTGGGATAATAATTTCCTTTTAGCAGGTAGTTCTTTGGAATTTTTATAAAATTTTTTTTATTTTTTTTTTTTTGTATTTCGTGTCGAGTTTTGATTCGCGTTAGAGTTGCTTCCTATATATACTTTTATTTTATAATTATTATCGTTTTTTTTCACATACATTTTTCTCGTGAGTTGATGTGAGTTACAGCCTATTTTCGATACGGTTATTCGATTTCTATTTGCAGGCTGATTCGGCGTAGTAAACTTTGTTTACGTTAGTTTCGCGAGTGTTGTTCTGTAGGCTTTGATTGGAACTTTTCTTTATTCCAAATTTTGGTTGAATTTCGTATCAGGTAGTCTTTGAGATTTTACCTCGGGTTTTATTTTTGTTTATTCATCTATTGGATAGTGGTTTTTCCTGGTTGGCTGTGTTTTTTTGGGCGAAAGGAACGCATGGTTATTACGCGGTCAGGGCGAAGGCAACAAGCAAGTCATTCGAAGGTCTAAGTACAGTGCAAATCATGCAGGATAATCCACCGAGAACTAGAACATCCGTGAGGTCGGAGTCGGTTAATTCCCGCGTGAATACAGGGGCAACCGTAGTCACTACAGAGTCCAATGTTGTACCCCCGGTGCAGCAATTTATGTCTATGGCACAAGCTACTCTAATCATCAGTAGACTTTCGAAATGTTTGAAAGATATTCTCAAACATTCAACTTTATATCCCAACAATCTAAAGCTGGATTCACCCATTGTTTCCGAACAAAATGTTTGTCCGGACAAAATTTTTTTTATATGTAGTTTGACGTCTCTCTTTTTGAGAGAGAGAAAATATTTTTTACGAACAACTCCCAACTTGAATTGGTTTAATTTTATATTTTGTCCGGACAAAATTGAACTGAGATGCCAATAGGATACATTTTTTCATACAAAATTGTATTGAGTTGCCCCATCGAATAAAAAATTTACATAGTGCGAGTAGTTTTATTCTGATGAAATTTCGATTGTGGCTGGCATTAGATGTAAGTACATAGTTTTAATAGTTATTAAAAAATAAGTAATAATTTTAATACGGAAATAAATGAATTGATTGCCGGAAAGCTTATTGAAGAAATGAAAAAGCCAGGAAGGGAGTGTATGTATGATATAATGTGTAAAAATAACGCATTGTTCTTCTTTGCTTTAAAAGTCTTTTCATTGCAGCTCTTTTTAATTCTTTTTTATATTTATGTACTTGGCTTTATGTATTTCAGTGGCCATAAGCCAAAGCAGTTTTCTTTTTTCTATTATTATCACACAATATTTACTAATAATTGAGAATATGTAAACCACGCCAGGAAAATAAACCAAAATAATAACATGCAGTACTACCACCTTGTAAAACTAATAGATTTTGTTTACATATGGCAGCTCTGATTTTCCGGAACATTTTTTTTTTGCAATGGGTGAATCGTGCTGCAGAACATTCTCAGTAAAAAAATTTTTCTCCGGACAAACATTTTGTTCGGAAACAATGGGTGAATCCAGCTTAACTAAATTGTTGAGAATTTAAAAAGAAAAAATGCTCTAATAATATCTGTAAAAACATAAAAAACAAGCTTTTTTATTTATAAACGTCTCTGACATTTCTTTACACCTTTCAAACAAATGAACAACCGTTGGTTTCTACGACTTGTTTTGGTTGTTCATTTGTTTGAAAGGTGTAAAGAAATGTTAGAGACGTGAATAAATGAAAATGTCGACATATAGATAGGTGGGAAATATAGAAAATAAGCTATTTATAATTTTTTATTGGTATCAATTTGTTTTTTATATAACGAAGTTTATTATTCACTATACTAGTATCTGAAATTGATACAATTCCAAGCAGCTTTTAAAAACTGCGAATATGTGTAATTGCTGTCACATTTGTTTCGGCTTCTGATTCCGAACTTATTCGAAGTTGAAGTCAGTCAAACCAAAAATTGCTCGAACATGTCGACCTCAGAAGTCTTCTTAGTGTATAATTTTTCGTTTTTTGTCTCTAGCATACGTTGCCTTTACACAGGAAAGTACTTTCATGAAATTTCTGTATACGTATTATAAACAAAAAATTCAATGAAATAGACAACTTTCATGAAAATTTCTTGACCGTCTACATAGGAAAGTGAGTCGCAAAATTTGCCTCTACTTCTCTCCATTCTTATTTTATTTGCTTACTAATTAGAGTTGCCAGACTTATTACACACACAGATTTATAGGGCAATAATTCAAAAGACTTATCATTACAAAGTTTTTTATGAGATTATTTTTATGAAGAGACTTTATTTATTTTCTTTATATGCATTAAAAAGAATAAATATTGTAATTCTTTTCATAACATGCAAAGAAAATTAATTTTGTAATTATTATTTCTCTACAATAATGCAACTTTGTATAATTCTTTGTATGTGGCAACAGTGTTTAGCAATTTGTCATTTAACTTTCAGAAAACTTCAAAAAACTCCCTAGAAGAAATAGATGACCGAAACTAATACACTCAAATGTTATTTTCCAATACATTCACAAAAATATTATACGTACATGAGAATGTGGTGAAGAAACATCACACGTACACAAAACTTTCAGTCATTTTCTTCATATTACCCTTAATAACTTGATAGAAAGTTGTGACCTATGTTTCGGTCAAGAATGTCGATCAAATTACCGGTCATTTAACCGTCACTGTTCTTGTAGGGTTTGTTTCATAAATTTTTGATGAAAGTTGACAGAAAAGTAAACAAAATGTGAGTGTGTTAGTGAAAAAGTGTGAGTGTACTGCAAATTTCATGAAATTACTTTCTTATCTAAACGCTAGGCTAACTCCACTTCTTAAACAGTTTATGTTTAAGAAGTGGAAGAAAAAACACAATCTTATGACTTTTGCAACTTTGAGTGCAGTTTTTTAAGCATTGTTACCAAGTCTACTGATGATTAGGGGAGCTCCTATGAAATGTCGACATATAGACAGGTAGGAAACAAAAAACAAGCAATTTTTAATTTTTTGATTTATATTAATTGTTTTCATTTAAAAATTTATTATATTCCGGCATGTTCTGAGAAACGCAAATCGCTTAAATTTAACGTTTTCGATTTCAAAACGCCAAATAGGTGTTCTGAGAAACGTATAACGCAAGAAATATAGTTTTGCGTTTTGAAATCGCCAAATAGGTGTTCTGGAAAACGCATATCGCTTAAAATTGGCGACTTCAACTCGCATGTATATATTGAAGTGAACTGATTGAATTTGCTAAAACTGAACTTGCAAAAGACAATAAAATTATTCACAATTAAAATTTAATATGTTTTCTTTTTATTTCAATAAAAAGTTTAAAGAATTTTACACATTTTCATTAAGAAAACTAAATTGAAAAATTTTTCTATTTCTTGTCAAATTTTTTTTCGTTTTATACTACTGCCACATACATGTAGACGTATGTAAAACACATGTTGTATATTTTTGGAAAAAAAAACTCCTAAACGCCAGTAAAACACGCGTTCCTCAGAACACCTAAAAATCAATTAGGCGTTTTTCAAAACGCATTGCGGTTTCAGAACGCGCGTTCTCGTAACATGGCTGATTATTTTATTATTCTCAGAACGGCCAACAATTAATTCAGAAAATGTGTTGTTTCAATTTCTGGAAGAATATTCTATGACGTAAAACTTAACCAATCCGTCATTCGATATATGCATGTACATTTAAAAAATTATAATTGAACATAAGCAAATACTTGAGCACGCAGGCGTGGTTTAAAGGGGAGGGGGACAAAATGGAATACTAGCCACAACCCCCCCCCCCCCCCCCCCGGCGCCCCAAAAAAAAATTAACCATTTATGTTATCCTTCTAACAAGCCAATGCAGCAATGTTGCATTTTATTATTTCCCCACTCCCCCCGTCTAAAGCTGCAGCTGTCTGCGCACCTGGTGTACGTGTGTGGCTGCAATGTGCCGGCATTAATTTGATTTTAACTTTTGCTGTCTGCCTTAATATTATCTTATCTTTTCATGCTCTGGTATCTATTTCAAATGATAAACATATTGTAATTTTTTCCATAAATTTTTTCGCTAAATATTTTCACTTAATATAATTAATACGTATATCTTTTTTTTGGAATTTTTTTTTATTGCGTTCTTTGTTCCGTATTGTTTAAAATAAATTGAGATTTGTTTACTGCCATAAACAAGGCATGCGCTACAGAATATCTTTGAAGCAAAAAAAAAAAAACACAAAAATCGAATCAAAGTCATAAAAATTAAATTTATTATTATTAGTAACTTGTGGTTTTAGTTTTCTAGCTGAACGCACAAGCACTTACTTAATTAGTTTGAAAAGATTTAATTAAAAATTTGACCTCAAATTGTATACGGAAAAAAAATTATAAAGAAAATATCTGAATTTTATTTGGAAATGATCTTAAAGAATCGTTAGAAAGTGCTGGCCACGACTACCGTGAATTAGCTGCTTTCTAGTTCAGCATCCGCGAATCATCATGTCAAAGTTATCTTCAGGTCAGAAGAATCCCCAAAAGTAATCATGGGTGTAGGAGTGATCTTAATATACACATACTACTATGCCCTATTACATATGTCGACAAATTTCTAGATTCATTTAATGCAAGTTTTATGCAGTCATCTACAAATTAATGGTGTTTTCTTTAAATATTTATCATCTTTTTCCAATTACCCCAACTCTTAAATAGTTGTAGATTTCTTATTGACGCAACAGAACACAAAATGCTAACAAAATGTAATTTAATAATACTTGTATTTCCCTCGTTGTGAAAAAGGCACCTGCATTTACGGCCTTATCTCATGATGGACCAGGTCCACGGAGTGAATTATTCACGATTCACCAGCGACACCGTGCGGCTTTCTGGGCTCACACGGATAGTAATTTTTGCCATATGTTTGTAGCCATATGAGGAACTTCTTGTTCAGGAGTTTGGTCCTTCCAATCTCTCCTGTATGCAATTACCCAGCAATCAATACAAGACAAGGCTTAAAGAGTTGGTAGGCCAAAGCCCACTAACAGCATCAGCCCTTAAACCAACTGACCGGTCAACCATCACCACTGGTTCCTTGCTGTACAGGTATCTGTTGTAAAGGCAACACACCCCCTGGGAGGTAGTTAGTTCCCGAAAAAAGCCACACACCAAACAATTATCAAGGATACTAACACCCCCTTCCCGCGTTTTAGGTTTCAACCACAGCCAAAACGTTTCAGACAAGGTAGGCACTTCAATCATGATCAGCCCAGATTGAACTGCAAGCAGAACCACCCTGGGGCCATGCTGATTCCCGTTCTGCCAATATAAGGTAAGGTTTTCGGAAGCCAACACAACATAAGTCATGCGGCTTCCTAGAGTTTTATTTGCTACCCGTAAATACGCCAACGCAAAACCTGTTCTCCGGAAGATAATAATGTACATTTAGCGTTTTAAATACGTCATGACTACGTTTAATAAACCACCGATTTTGTCACTATTTTGATAAAATAAAAGCTGTTATCAGCAGCACTGTTTACTCAACCACAATAACAAAAAAATCTCACATTTGCGTAAACGCGTATGAAACTAAGGTGCAAAAAGGGTCGAAGTGCAGCGTAGGAAATGCTAGTTTTAGCCAGCCTTATGTGCCCCATGCTTTGAAAAGATAATGATACCCTCTCATAAATTTTTTAGAAAACAAAGTGTTGAGCCACTACATATGCATAAGTGTAAAATTTTGTTCAGAAAAGAAAACGCCATATATGTAAATAAATCCCCGAGAAAAAGAGAGCTCCCCACTGCTTTTTAAAGTATGTATTATTGCTGCATATACATATGTATACTTTTCAATATAAAAAGGAGAAAAACTGAATTTTCAGTTATGTTATGTTATGTTATGTTATGTTATGTTATGTTATGTTATGTTATGTTATGTTATGTTATGTTATGTTATGTTATGTTATGTTATGTTATGTTATGTTGATTAAAAGGAAACACAAATATAATAAACAGCTTGTTTTCTTTGCTTCCTAGCTGTCTATAAGTCGACATTTCATAGAAGCTACCCTAATCATCTGTAGGCTTAGAAAACTATAGGAGGTATTCTCAAACATGAAACTTTATATGCCAATATTCTAAATAAGTTATTGAGAATTTAAAAAGAAAAATGATTTAATAATGCCTGTTAAAACACAAATAACTCTTCGTATATTGATACCCCGATGTTCAATTGACTTCTCCAAAGTAAAATGTACTTTCAGTGGGAGACAAGTGTCCTAACTGTGACACTCTACGTTCTGCAGTATAGAGGGGTAGAAGTTGCTCATTTGCTATAACAAATAAAACTCTAGGAAGTCCTCGCATGACCAAGGATTTATTAGGGCTTCCAAAAAAACGCACCGAGGGGTAATTGACAGAACCGGGATCAGCAGGCCCAACTAAGGTTCCGTCTGACAGACCATTCTATCACTATTCAATGCTTGAAAAACCTGCATCTTCTTGGCTGTAACATTCTGGTTGTGGTCTATACCTAAAACCGCAGAGAGAGGTTATTAGAATACTCTGATAATTATTTTTCAAGGGCGATGTCGAGGAGTTGAATGAATTCCTCAATGTCAGGAACTAGATGGTGGGCAACTTCAAGGCGAGACTAGTAAAGGCCTAATGGATTTCGAGCTATCAGCATCTTCAACTGTCACCGTTTGCTTAAATCTCTTGTCATATATTATAAGTACAAAACACATTCGGTCACTAAAGTGACTACCGGAACGATGTCTTTTCACAAGAACGGAGTAGAGGGAAGGTCTCAAAATTATAAATAATTTTTGAAACTGACATCAGACAGAAACTTGATTATTTGTTGTCTTCAAATGAACAAGCGCTCTTCATTTGTGTTTAACACATTTGTGCTAAAATCACAACTTAATAAAATTAAATTATAACAAGTGTTGCATTTTCATGTCCGAGACATATAATTTTTCTGTTTATACATTTAATTGTGTATAAATAAAAATATTGTTGTTTATATATCAACACCAAAGATAAAAAGATAAAAATATGCTGGAAGATGTTAATTATAATCATTGGAATGACCTTTAGTAAAATGTGATAATATTAAAAAAATAAATATTTTTCTACAATTCTGATATATTTTAAATGTAGTATAAAACTATTTGCGTTGGAAACCTCAAACAGGGTATCTTTTCCAGAGTTACACACGTTGGAATGATAGCTCTGCACAACACTATGGAAACTTTTGCCTGATGTTTGACTTCTATGACACTACGTTTACTAATTTGAAGTTGCTGATTTCAAATATAATCTCAGTTTTTTTTTCATAACAGCTCTAGTTTACGAGTTAAAGCTTTCACAAAAACCCACTAAGGGTTAATTTGCTTGCAATTAAGAAGATATTAAGTTTTGTTTTCATGAGACGATAATGAACTTTTTATGGCCCGAATTGGAAGACATGGATGTGGATAATATTATTATTTTTATCTTGGACCAGTACTCAGGGGATGACCCCCTGTAGTACAGTGTATTGTACCGGAACTAGGAAAATAGGTTGTGAGGAGGGGGAAAGAGGGAGTAGTGTTTGTGACCATTTGACTAGAACTTTCCAACGTTATAACAGACAGGAAACACGTCTGCAGGCAACTTATCCCACAGACGAAGCATACGGCAGAAAAACGAATTCTCTCTGTAATGCGTAGTACTATTCTACGCAAAAATGTGCGAGTTTCGGATCCTTCATCTCGTCAGAGCAAAATCCATTGTAGTAACGATAGAACAGATTAACGCATATCGCATCAATGCTCCAGTGAGTCAATAAAGTTGAATACCCTGCTCTCAACGATAAGATTCTTCGCCCTGTTCTGCACACTTAGAATTATATTACATTTTCGGTCGGATGTAGGTGGTATAAATAGTAGGGAGATCGAATGGAGTGAACCGTTTCCAAAACCCGAGACAATTGATTGCTGTATCTTCATTCCAAGAACATCAAGAGAATTCCTTAATATTTATACCATCTATGAGCACAGATCCAGCAGCACTTGCGGTCGTTTGTTTGTGTGTTAATAAACAACATTGGGTCTTACGAGCCTTGAAGGCCACCCTGTTTTTGCGAGCCCATTAGGATATTAATAGAAGATCACTGTTCAGTGAATCATGAACGATTCACGATTTAGCTCCTTGGCAGCGATCTCTGATAGACTGGGCCTATAGCTAAAAGAGTACGAGTGACAAATGCTGCTGTCATCCGCGAAAGTGTGGATAGGGTTGGAAGTTTGATAGAAAAGGTGATTGAAGAAAATAAGAAATAGGGTAGAAGATTAATGCGGTTCCTCTGAATTAATCTTGAACTCGTTTGATGAGACCCCATCTATCTTTCACCAAAATGATGAATTGAGCGGCACAATTTCTCAGAGAGATATGCCATGAGATCGCCAGTAGAGCGACTCTTACGAAATCCGTATTACCGATCACAAAGTAATTTATGTGACTCTAGATAAGGTGATATTTTCCGTTACTGTGGAAAGTGCAGAGTAAATTGCAATCGGGAGGTAATTTTCAGTGTTATTTGCCTCATCCTTTTTGGGGATTGGCGTTACATTAGCAACCTTCCAGCATAATGGAAACTCACAAACATGGTAAAGTATGCTGAAGAGGTGTGCTAGTGGACGCGCAAGCGTAGAAGAACACTGCTGGAATGAGATCCGTTACAGTTAAGTATTAAACACATAGACCACAGCAGACTACACGACTTCACAACAGCAAATGCCGCAACCGGCAATTGTAGTTGTGTAGGTGACTACTGAAATATTTTGAACACGGCAGCAACATAAATTCATTTGAATAAAAGTATACTTCAGTGTGGCCACCTTAGAATTTTTAGCTTTACAAAAGTCCATTGTTTATATCAATGCTTCATGAAAAAACTTCTCTCTAAAAAAGGCCTTAAAATCTAAAAAAAAAAAAACAAACAAATTAAAAAAGCTTTTGTTTGCTACGCTTAATTCAGGTTAGGTGGGTCTTAAAAGTTGAAAATATAATCGTTTGATCTATAATGGGAACAATATTAAAGAATTGAAAGTATATATCGAATTTTTCAAAATTTGGACAAAAATAATTCGACTCCAGAAAGAAAAATGTATGTATATAAATTATAAATTCGTCGAAGATATGCAATTAAAACTACTCATAAATGGAGTAACTGGTAACGATATTAATAAATTTTTTTTCAACGAGAGTACACGGCGATTATACTGTGGCAGTTTTCTCGCCATATGAAGTTTACAACACATAAATCATTTTATAATTTGTTTTAGCCTCTATTTCTTGATATTCTGTTTATTTACAGCCTGTTCGACGATATCGAATGGAAATGTATGCGAAAGAAAGTTAGTCACTCATATTCGAATAAATTTGGGCTCGTCTATGCCACTATTGTTCGTTCGCATGAACTTATGTATTTCAATCGAATTTTGACAATTCATTCGCATAGAATAATGTTAGAAAAAACGCAAATCAATTTTCTTTCGTCTATGGTGCGAATGAATTTATCCTTTCGACATCGGCGAACTGGCTGTTAATCTTTGTTTGTTTTCTCAATTTCTACAAAGAAGGTAAACTTTAATACAATACTAAAAATTCTAACAAGAAAACCTTTTCATTCGTTTTGTGTGCTTCTTCTTCCATCACTTCATTGTGCAAAATTTTCTTTGAAATGAAAAAATTTTGCGTTAGACAACACAAACATTCAAGATGTTTGCGCAAAAATCGTGCAAACTTGCTTCAAATATATGTACAAACAAATAAACACGCCTTTTAACAACACTAAATGTTTGTACAAATGTTTTTGCATGTTTGTTAAGCTGTTTCTGTACTTTGTTTGGCGCTTAAGTAGTTCTTTTATAAAATTAGGCATTCTTATTTTGAGGATAAATATGTATGTACAAATAAATTTATTAATTTATGTAAAAGCCCATATAAATTTTGTTGTTTTATTATACTTTATTAGAAAATAAAATATTTCCAAGAGCAAAATTTTTTTATTACATATTTTTTTTATACATTGGTCACACTGTTTTTGTTTTGTAGTCAACAAAAATAGAAATTAGTTTAATTCGAGTGCGGCAAAAAATCAGCTTAGACAATAACCTGCAGTCGTGTCGTCTTGCTGTTGTCTAAATAAACATTCGTATTTAAATGCATGTATTTTATATTTGACATATTGAAGTCGGTTGTCTGCTGGCTTCAATGTGTTTAATGCTTTACTCTTTCGAGCTCGGGAAGTGGTTGACTGCTTTCCGGTAAGTAGGAATTACTTGCAAAAATTTCAGCCAGCTTTGTGGTTTCAACAGGACGTTGCCCCTCACCACACAGTTAACGAGACAATGGCTCTTTTGCGCGACAACCTTAATAACTGTATTATCTCACGTGGTGGCGATATCAATTGGCCGCAAAGATCATGTGATTTGACTTCTTTCTTTGGGATTATTTGAAAGAAAATGTGTACGTATGTATATAAACCAGCAACAATTCAAGAGCTAAAGGATGATATAATTCGGCACATTCATAGCATATAACTTCAGTTATGCCTCCGCGTCATTGAAAATTTGTAGCATCGCCTGTAGATGTGCGATCGCCGAGATCGCAGCTGCCATTTGGCCGATATTTTGTTCTATACACAATTGAACCTTACCAATATTATCATAATAAAAAGAAATGGCAATAATCCCTATGTAATTTGTGTTTTATTCAAAATCAACATCGGCCCTTAAAATTTAACCACACTTTACATTACGGCCACCGTAAAATGGCCCAAATGCGTGGAACTTAACCTCATTATAATATCCATTGTGAAAAGAAATTTTTCATATGCCCATTTGGGTGAACACTATAGTGATCCATGTGGACTTATTGCAGACTGGTCAATATCAGCTGGCATGTTGGGACGTCCCTTTTTTAATCATCCAGAGTTACACAAATTTAGTATGAACTCTTCAATGAACGATATTTTCAAATAAAATCAGTAATTTCATGGTCAAGCATTTGAACAAACAATTTTCAAGCTTAACACAAATTGTATGTCGCACGTGCTGGCCAACAAGCCAAAAGAAAATACAAAGAAAAATATAAAAAAATGTGAAAATGAAAATTAAACAGCAACAAATAAAAGTCATGCAAGCATTTCAATTAATAATTTTTGTACGTTTTAAATAACAATTAAACAAAACTTAAATAATGCACACACCAGCTGATACGATTTTATGGTCAAACTGGCAGACGACATCCAATACCCACCAAAAATGATTAACTCACCAGCACCTTTTTACCAATACAAAAGGGAAGGTATGCCAATAGGAAAATTTAAATAAAATGCATTAAATACTTTAAAACAATAAAAATACTTCAATGACATTAAGAAATTTCTTCAATGGAGTTATTAAAACTTAAGTGTTTTTTGGGGCAAAAAAAGTTTAAATATTTTAGGTTGTTTACTTCCCCGCATTGGCTTTGACACCCGATAGTTGCACTACAAACACTTAATTTTAGAAACAAAGTATTTTTTAATTTGCATTTAATTATACTTTTTATATATTATTTCTTTTCTTGTATCAAGTGCAGCAAATGACGTGACATTTTAACAACCTGCAAACAAATATGAATGTTAAGGGTTCAATAAACATCAGCAGTTTGGCGCATTATTGGTTTAAAGAAGTTTGCATTTAGTTATGTAATAAAAAACGTGCTAATTGCTCAGTACGAGTAAAATAAGTTTTAAATATGGGAATATAATACATTACAAGTAAATATATCAAAAAAACCTATGTTGAAAACTCAACCTAATAGAAATGAGAATTTGCCGCAAATACTCGAAAGACAAGAATAACTGTCTTGATTTGGAATGAGTTTACAAAACGAAATGAATTCACTTTTTAAAGATGATATTTTGAGTTCAAATATATAGTGAATGCATATGATTTGAAAACTAATGAATGCATTCTCTTGGCAGCAAAAGAAAAGAATTAGATTTGATTTTGAGTAAATTCATCATTACTACTCCTTTCCATATTCACCTTTTATACCCTAACTGACTGTGTCCGCGGCTCACAAATTATGAAAGCTGAAACGAATAAAAAATTTCGCAAAAAAGAAATGTTAACAGAATATGAACTCTATTGTTCCTTTGTAATTAACTAACAAACCGGAATGAATACACATTTCCTACATAATATTTTGACGAATTTATATGAATTGAAAATTAATGAATGCATTCTCGTATATAAAATAAATGAATTGAAGTGTTTAGGCGGAGAGCAAGGTAGGGAGGGTAGCCTCCCTGTTGTTGCCATGCTGGGACTGTTGTTGTTGAACCACAGGTACATGCGGGAACGTGTGCGTCTTTTGTTGGCGGAGTTGGTTGCGGTTGTGGTTGTAGTCTTAGTGTAGACAACCATGAGGAGCATATAGCGCAGTTCCTGTGCTCTGTGCTGTTCCTGGTGTTCCTGTTTGCGGTGTGTTGTCATCATGTGTGCGGTTTTTGTTGGTTGCTGTTTGCTGTTTGGTTGCAGAGTTGTTGGCAACGTTGTTTTGTTTGTAAGTCCCTCCGTGAGGGGGTCATATCTAATTGTTGTTTTTGTTTTGTTCGTATTGGGCTCGGCCACAGGGGGGTGGCCAATGTGCTCATCCGTGAGGATGAATGTTGAATGTTTCTGTTGTTTATTGTTTATTTTACTGTGTACCCGTGTGTGTTTCTTCTTGCGGGTAATGCAGATTATTCGTTGTGTGGCTGCTGTTCTGCTTTGTCACCGACGTTCCTGTTTTATGTTGCTGTCATTGCTGTGTTCCTGTTGAGCTATATGGTGTGTAAGTATTGTTGCAGGGGGTCACCAGTCCCCGAGCTGTTTGGGGCTCTACTGGTAGTAGTCCATGGGCTACGAAGTCTGACCGGAGACTTAAATCTGGTACCACGGGAACCGGGAGCCCCAGGAACTTGTTCCTGCCCGGTTATGGTGCGGCCCTTCGGGGAGTATCGTGGTGGTTGTCGTTTAAACTTAAATCGCGGGGAGAGTTCAATTTAGAGAGTTGCATTGCAACCGGGTGCCGTGACCCATAGATCGGAAGGAGTATTAGAAAGTCTCCGCTCCTAACCAAAGGGGGAGGTCATGTCCAAACAACATGTGATCGAATTGGTACTCATGCATGACACTTTGTCATGTATGGGGGCGCTGGTAGACGCATTGTATTCACCCGGTGATGAGATCACCGTGGGGTAAGGCCACACTGGCAGGTACCCACGATAATCGTTTTCACAACTTTTCCTTTGTAATTAACTAACAAACCGGAATGAATACACATATCCTACATAATATTTTGACTAATTTATATGAATTTAAAATTAATGAATGCCTTCAAATGAATTGAATTGGATTTTTAGCAAATTCATCTTTTCAATATTTATATTTTGACTGAAGCTCGCTACTGAAGTTCGTTTTTAATTAATTAACAAACCTGAATCAAAAGATTTTTCATACATAATGTTCTTCGTTCACAATTTTAAGGAATTCATTTGAATTGAAAACTAATGAATGAATGCATTCATTTGCAGCAAAAGAAATGAATTAAAATCGATTTTGAGCATATTTATCATTATCACTCCTTTTAATATTCATTTCTTATATTTTAACGGAAGTTCATTTTTAATTAATTAACAAACCTGATTAAATAGACTTTGCATACATAATGTTCTAAGTTAAAGTTTTTAAGGAATTCATATGAATTGAAAACGAGTGAATGCATTCTCTTGCAGCAAGAGAAATGAATTTAAATCGATTTTGAGCAATTTTATCTTTATTACTTTGCCCACGATGGTATTAACAGTAATTTTTGCGGCGCTGTGACTAACTGTATAGACCTATGCCTTCGCATAGCAAGTTGTTGCGTGGTTAACAACAAAAAACTGTAAACTAATACAGTTAGTTGAGGTAGACAGTTAACCAATGAGAGTGATACGTAAAACTCTGAAACGCCAAACAATAAAGCCTGAACGCACTAAAGAAATAATATATACGTCGACACGAGAGCTGTTCCCCAGCCCAGAGCTGCTATACCACTGTTACCTTTTAATTAACTAACACAGTTCCTATATAATATTTTTACGAATTCATATGAATTCCAAACTAATGAATGCATTCTCTTGCAGGAAAAAAAATAAATAAAGTTCGATTTTCAGCAAATTTATATTTTAAAGAATTCATTTCAATTGAAAACCATTGAATGCATTCACTTCCAGCAAGAGAAGTAAATTTAATTTAATTTTGAGCAAATTCATCATTGTTCTTTATATCTTCTTATTTGTTCTTTATATCTTAACCATCTATGCCCGCGGGTCATAGCTTTTGAAAGCTGAAACGAATAGAAATGAACATTTGCCCTAAAGTACCACAAAGAAAATTTTAACAGAACATATATTCTATTGTCTGTTTGTAATTAACTTACACATTTCCCATATAAGATCCAGAAATGAAACCAATAGAACTTATTCGTCTGAAATTGAGCAACTTCTGTCAGAAAAAAGAAGAGTCAGAAGAGAATGGCAACTTCGCAGATCTCCCCAGCTTAAAACTAGGCTACGGGAATGCATAACTCAGTTAAGAAATCTGCTTGAAGTCCATAGAATTGCTTCCCTTAAAACATATTTGGAAAGCCTTGATGGTACTCCTCAATCTGATTATTCCTTGTGGAAAGCGACAAAAGGTTTAAAAAGACCCGTAATAGGTAAGCCACCTTTGCGAACTTCAACTGGCGACTGGGCAAGAAGCGACTCTGAAAAGGGGATGTTGTATGTCGATCATTTGAGAAACGTTTTTATTACAAATGATTCAGCGAATATTACAGCGGAATTACCACCATATGTTGTTAGACCCCCTGTGTCTTTTAGACTTAATTTTCAAGATGTCGAAAACATTATCGCAAATACAAACCCAAGAAAAGCTCCAGGCATTGATCAAATTACTGGTAAAATGCTTGAACAGTTACCTCGTGTAGCTAGAAGGGTTCTACTTTTTATTTTTAACGCCATTTTACGCCTTGAGTATTATCCTGTAGAGTGGAAGGTCTCAATGATTACTATGATACCCAAGCCAGGGAAGGATCTGACAAAGCTAGAATCATATAGACCAATAAGTCTACTACCAACAATTGCAAAACTGTTCGAAAAATTGTTAATGGCGAAGTTGAGTCCAATATTGAACAATGTGGGGTGCATCCCTGATCATCAATTTGGTTTTCGGGCTAAACATAGCACCATAGAACAAACGCACAGACTAGTCAATGTCATAAGACAGACCTTTGAGGAGAAGAAGTATTGCTCAGCTCTATTCATCGACATTTCTCAAGCTTTCGATAAAGTGTGGCACGACGGGTTGATGCACAAAATAAAGTTAAACTTGCCTGTAAATACTCACAAGCTTCTGGAAAGCTACTTATATGGGCGGAAGTTTATTATCAGAGAAGGCGATTTTATAAGCCCAACTCAGCCAATCGAAGCAGGTGTTCCCCAAGGCAGCATACTGGGGCCTACTTTATACTTGATTTACGCCTCTGACATGCCAACGACATCCGGAATCCATACTTCACCCTTTGCAGATGACACAGCGTTTTTGAGTGTTCATGAAAACCACCAATTAGCTTCACGAAATTTACAGGAATACATTTCAATATTAGAGAAATGGCTAAAACTTTGGAAAATCAAAGTTAATGAACAAAAATGTACTCATGTCACATTCACTCTGTGTAAGCAAACATGTGGGCCTATTCAAATAAACAACTCACCTATTCCGCAACACAGTGAAGTCAAGTACCTTGGTATACACCTCGACCGTAGGCTAACGTGGAAGTCTCACATTGAAGCAAAAGTCACTCAGATGAAACTAAAAGCAGCGCAACTAAATTGGCTTATGGGCAGAAACTCGACATTGAAGTTGGATTGCAAACTCCTGTTATACAATGCAATTCTAAAACCTATATGGTGCTACGGAATTCAATTATGGGGCACCGCCTCAGCGTCAAATATTGAAAAAATTCAAAGGCGACAAAACCAAATTCTTCGAACGATTATTGCAGCTCCATGGTACGTAAAAAATTCACGAATTCATAACGATCTGAGTGTTCCGCTGGTAAAAGAGGAATTTTCCAAGTACGCGACAAGGTATGTCAGTAAACTGGAACTTCATCCAAACCCTCTTGCGCGCAATATACTTAATTTTGGCGGCCACACTCGGCTTAAACCGCTGCCACCATCAGATTGCTCAATAGGTGATTTTACCGAAATAGCTCCCGCATAATAAAACTTTTTGTCTAGCATTGGCCGGACTTAAGAATTACATTTTTTAATTTTAAATTTAGTATTAAGATTTGAATACTTATTGTTAGTTCATTTTGAAGATTCAATAAATAAAAAAATGCTTAAAAAAAAAAAAAAAAAAAAAAAGTTTTAGTTTAGAACTTTTTTTTTGAAACTAAAACTTAAAAATGTGTTTTTCTCGCAACAAGCTTTTTTTTAGTTGCAATGAAAGAGCGATATGAATTGAAAACTACTGAATGCATTCTCATGTAAAAAGTAAATGAAGTAAATTCGATTTTAAGCGATTTTATCAATACCGTTCCTTTCACTATTCGTTTTTTATATATTATCGTAATTGATATTAACAAGAAAAGTCCTTCCAAAAAAAAGAATATTTTTCCTATTTCTATCTTTTATTAAAACGATCTATTAATAAAGAGTGGCGCAGAACTACCTTTATGGTTTGAATGTTCAACAACTCTTTTAGTTTATCTACATTTTTTATTTCAGAACTTTGTGAAAAACTTGCTTCTATAATGCCTCTCAGACGCTGAAGCTCAAAATTGTTCAGATTGCCAATACACAAAATAAATGAATTAAAAAAAAAAATAAAACATACTTAGGGAATTTAACATGGAATACTGCACAAACGAACAGCGATCAGAAATTGTTGAAAAGTTGTCAAAATTTTGACAACTATTCGTAAATTCTACCAACAAAATACATATTGATGTTTATTGGTGTTGTATTTATTGTAAGTATTCAAAATTCACTTACAACTGAATTTGGTTGTACACGTAGAAAAAAATATATGGTTGATATGACAATATTGTAAGGACAACATACTATTGTTGAATTATATGATTGATAGGGAAACTATTATATTGTTATGGTTGAACGCCATTCATTGATTTGCTTTCACATGTTTTGTAAGAAAAATGTTATAAATAACTATACTAAATTCTGGTTCAACATTGTTATAACTGGAAGCAACCATCCAAATAATGCCACACCTAACCATGTTCTTATGCCAAACAATCATATTACTTTCATTAGACAACCATATTAATTTCATAAACTGCTTTATTAGTATAAAACCATATTCTTGTCAATACTCACAATATTAATTAAAAAGAAACCATTCTATTTATTTCAACATTAATAACATGAAAATATTAGGTATGATATATTTTTATAAAATAAAAGAATTAAAAATAATCAGCCAAATATAGTCGGGTTCCAATATAATCGGGTTCGATGGGTTCTAGCATATATTGGCTTAAATAAAAAGAATTTATTATGTATTTCGTCAATAAATGTAAAAAATTCACATGTGTAACCATAATAATATATAATATGTTCGCAATAATAGTATGGTTCGTTATTAAAATTATTTTTGCTGTGACAATAGTATGGTTAGCTACAACCATAATATGATTGGCCGACAATATGGTTAAATTTGCCATAGTATTATTGATTACGACACATATACAAATATCAACATCTGGCGTACCTTTCTTGATTTGTGCAAACGTTCTATATGTAGTTTTTGCACAATTTTAATTTTAAGTCCTTTTCTTCTTAGTATGTTCATGTAGATCAACAATTTTTTTTTTTTACTTAAAATCCACAACACAAATTTTTTCATAAAACAAAAATAAAACTAAAAGAAATTTATATATCAACGACTACTATAAAATGCTAATGCTAACAATAGTAAGTTGATTTTCTAAATTAATATATGTTACATGTAAATAACCGTAGCATACATATGATAAAACCAAATATTTCAGTATTGGGTGTGATAGAAGCTATGGTGGTTTTTAAAAAATACTAACATTGCATGCAACCATATTCGGAAGCTAGTAGGTGGTAATAATAGATTTGCAGAAATGCACACGAAAACATATTTATGAGGAAACAAATTATTATTAAAACGATAATCGGCTGTCTTTAACAATAATATACAAGCTTACGGCGTATATACTAATGTAGCTGTAACCATATTTCAAACTGTATTTTCTTTGCGTGTAAGTTGAGTTGTAAAGATTTAAACACATAGACGACAGCAGACAGCAAGCAGCAATCTGTCAAAAATAAAATACATGTGTTTAAATGCACACGATTATTTTAACGACATCACAGCAGCACGATTTCACAACAGCATTTGCTGCTGCTGCTAACTTAGATTAATTTATATTTTCGTATGCAGCAAAAAGTAAATGCAGCGCTGCCACTATAAATATAAATTGGTAGCAATAAAAACTAAAATTTGTTTGAAATATTTAATAGAAATAAACTTCACATAAATAAAATAAACAATTAAATTGATTAGTTTTTACAGTTTTACGTCATATTTTTACGTTTTCAGTCGGTACTTTTAATTTTATTAATGTAAAATATATATGTGGCACCTCTAAAATTTGAATTGTTTAAAAACACATAGTGCTGCTGCTGTCTTGAAAATAATTATATTGCTGACGAGACGGCAGCATTTGAAGCTAACTTCATTTGTAGCCGTGAAGTTGTGAAGTCTGCTGTCGTCTAAGTGTTTGGAGCTTAAGTAGGCAAAATTTGTATATATTGGTGAAAAAATTTGTATGTGTTGAGTTTTTCGAACTTGAACTTACATGTGTAAATGCTGGGTAAGCCACAAAAATACTACGTACATACGCGTATGTGCTTTCAAAGACATCCCAGAAAGTAAAATGGTGCAGTTTGAAATACAAACAAAATCTGCTCCACCGAAAAACATGAACGAATAAAAAGAAACAATTTATTCTACATATTTTGATTAGCTGCGGCCGCAGAGTTGCCGGCTCAAAATAAACTTTTTACTAACGATGATAGTAAAAGTAAAAAATCAGCACACATATTCTTTTGGAAAGATTACGGATTAATGCATTTTATTCAATAGATAAGAAAGTGGAACAAAATGAATCATCCACTTTCGTTCCTGAATAACTTTTTTATTAAATAATATATTTTGAGCATTGGAAATCCTTACCTGGACCAGTAAAATTTTTTCTGATAATCGATAAGTATGATAGCTAAGTGGCTGCCGCCAGTGTTGATACCATTTTATCACATTTTCGATAACTGTTCGCATTCTTGTCTAATATTCTTCCTACATAAGAAGATTTTATTACAATGAACACCAATTTCAAACTACAACTTTGTAGAAAAAGTTGTGACAAATATTTTTGCAGAACATAATAACCATCCAACTCCGTCTCATAACATTAATTTCTGTCTCTTTTCTGACAAATTTTAAAAGTTGCCAAAAAAGGGGAAGATTGGGGATGATATGCTGTACAAAAATGTTGGCCAGAAAAATATACTATGTATGTCAGAACACACCAAAATTAGCACAAACACCAATCATACTCAAGATTGCCCAATAAGTGTGATTTCTCAACACCGCTGGCATGTCGGAGACCTAAATCAAATGTAACATTAGACTTAATATGATGCCTTCTATTTCGATTGACTGGCCAGGATTTTTCAGCAGCTTATCAGTATTTGTAGGTAAGTTTTACTTTATTTTATGCAATACACCATCGTGTCACGCTATTGCTCGCATTAAAGACGCAAAATCGCTGAAAAAAAAAACTCAAATTTGCATGAAAATTTCCCCAAACCTTAAAATATTTCCGCAGATCGCAATAAATTAATTTCTTATTCGTATATTGGTAAATAAAATATTTTTATCAGCATCATTGTCCAATAAACTATTTTTGCAAATTCAATCTAAATTAAAAACTAAAGTTTGACTCATTAAATTTTTCATATTTTTTCGTTTAGTTTTGTCTTCAAAGAGAAATGTGCAGTTTAATCAACTAATTGATACTCCATTCAATTGGCATCCATTGATTTTTTAATTATTAAATTGAAATTGTTTTTAAATAAAAACAAAGAAATCTAATTAAATGCGCTTTTCTTCAGAAAAAAAGAAAGATTTTGTTTTTTTGCTGTTGTTTTCAAAAGATAAGATAATTTGCAAAAAGCAAAACATTGTGAGTCAGACTCAAGAATTTCATAATTAAAAAAAAAAACCTAAAAATAAGCTATCTTTAGTAATATGGGTTTTCAGAAGTTCCCAAAACAAACAAAAAACAAAACATACGCATTGACCACTTTTCAACACGCTTACATTAGTTTCACTTGCGTGCTTGTTTGTATGTTTGCAACACGCGAAACCTCTGCTATATGAGCGATTATTACATGTGTAGGCATATATAAGTAGTATTGCTGCTTTAGTGCGAAAATTGGAGCTGTCGTATTATATCCGGGAAGGTGGGGGGATTTTGGGGATTCACGAAGCCGCTTTTGGGAATTCCCAAAAAATTCTTAACAACTTCGCTAACCCGTTTGGAATCAGTTTTAATATTCGCTGAGCAATTTTGCCGTGGAACATGCATCTGAACGGTTCAGATTTAGATACCAGTAACTTATGAAGTCTTGTTTTCCTCGACTGTCTGAGGAATTGCATAGAGGAGGGATTATGAGGCGCGAGCTTTTCAGCAAATGTTTTGTTACTATGGCTACAAGCAGATGACAAAAAGTTGCGACTTGTGCGAGCCTTGTAAGACACACGGAGGCGCTGGTGAATCACGTGTAGTTTTTCCCATGGAATTGGTCCAGACAGGTCCTAACGATAATCAGTTACGAGTACATATCCTACAGTATGAATTCCCTAGAGATTTTTTTTTTTGCCACAATAAATAAGGAACACCTTCCAGCTACTGCCTCAGAAAGTAGACCTTATGAGCATGCATGTATTTTAAAAGAATTTCAAGGTATTAACCTCTCACCTCTTGGCAGACTGAATTAAATGTTTTTTAATTATATAATAGCACTAGCTTCGGTATACGCAAGTTGTATGCCTCAATTATGGCTTGGAATCAAACAGAGATATTTTATGATTTGTGCGTGCTTAAGTTTTTTTTTTAAGATTTTGACACCGTGATTAGGCCTTTATGATGACTTTGGAAAAGCTACTTTGCTTTTGATTAAACGCAAGTTATATTATTAACAGAATGTGTGAAATAATCGTTTTGAAAAAAATCGGATGTACGAAGGCTGATCAGAAAAAAACCGTAATTTTCAATTATGTCAAAAAGTGTTTACAGTCAAATCCCGATAATTCGTAATCCCAAGGGACCATCCATTTCTTACGAATTATGGGGGTTTTCGATTTAACGAGGTTTCAATTTAACGGGGTTAAAATAAAATTAATACGAATTAACGGGGGTTTTAAATTTATTTACTAAAACTAAAAAAAAACATAAAATATTATTAAAAATAAAATGGAAAATAATTAAAATAAAACAGCAAATTAATTTAATTAGCGTAAAATATGTGTAATTTTAATATCAAACAAAAAATAGTAATCGGAATGTTAGACTGGCGGGACTGCGTAAATCATATAACTAAACACTTTTCAAGCTTAGATATTCATGTAGTTTTTAGCGCTTTAGTTTACTGCTTGAAGATTTTTGCATTATAAATTGTGTTTTTTGAAGAATTGATAGAGCAATTTGAAATCGCTTAAAAACATCTACTTTTTTCTCTCCATTGTCAATGGCTGCAAAAAAGAAAGAATTTTATGGGTCCGCTTTGACATTTTTCTTTATTAAGCACCCCATACACGTTTCAACTCAGTTGGCAACTGAGTCGGTTGTTGTCCAAATCAAAGCGTGTATGGTTTTGTCAGTTGATTATTTTGGCAGTTGTCGAGTTGGTTGCAGAAAAATTAAAATGTTTTGATTTTTTCAAGTTGACTAGCAAGTCTTTCAATTCGATTGTCTTGTGTGTTCATGTCTCTTGATCAAGTCTCAAAATTTATATTTGTAGTGCTTTTGCAACGAGAACGTTATATACTTTTAAAATTGTCTATAATTTCATTGAATTTAATAGTTGAATAAAAATCTTTCAATTCAGTTTATGAAGTGTGTGGGCAATAATCAATTCAGTTGAAAGACTCAATTCACAATTGAATTGAAATGTGTATGGGCCGCTTTATTCACATAACAAACTGATCTTAAGAGAACAAACACTCAATCAAGCAAAAACACACGAAACATGTTTTCATGTTTCTGTTGTTTTATTACGAATTATAACTGGTAGTTAGCAAACAATTACGATTTATAAGAGGTGAAGAAGATTTTATCTGGGGGAAAAATTACGAATTATGGAGGGAACCAAAATGAATGGAAATTGTCGAGATTTTTTCAAGGGACCGACAGTTTATTACGAATTATCGGGAATTACGATTTATAGGGGTACGAATTATCGGCATTTGTATGTATTGTATTTATTCAGCAATAACTAGCACACTATCGATGTGTGAGCTGGTGCGTTATCATGGTGCAAAATCCATGACTGTGTTTTCCATAATTCTGTGCGTTTCTGACGAATTGCTTCGCGCAAACGGCGCATAACTTCACGGTAGTATTCCTTATTGACCGTACGACCATTGCAGACGAAGCAAACAGTGAGCAAAACCTTCACTTGACGTGCTTTTTAAAGCATCATAAAATTTTTAAAACTTGGTATTAAGATACATGTGTTTTTTGTATCAAATGTTTCTCATCCAGCACGCCAAAAGCTGTGGGAGTTGATGGCATACATGGATTGATCAAAAAATACCCGTTATTTTAAGATTTCCTGAGTTGCATATGTTAGATTTTCGTATTTATATTCTGTTATATGCACTAGCTGGGGTCTATACGACATTCAGGTTGGTTCATGAATGCCGGATATCTCTAACCCAGGTAGCGAGACATTCGAACATGGAGCTTTTTTGGGTACGACGGCACAGTCTAGTAGCGGATGAAATGGCATAAGCCGATGTCCGGCAACAACAAAGAGATATACAAGGTTTGATAAAAAAAAAATAACCGTTATTTTAAAATTTCGTGAGTTACGTATGTTAGATTTTTGCTTTTTTCTGTTATGCTGGTACACATGTCTGCTATATATGTATGTTGACAATATCAGCCATTTCGGAATGTCAGTTCGTTTTCGACAGATCAAAATGTTAGTCGTATTTTGGTGTGCTCTTCAATTTTTTTAACTAAATTTTGAGCAAAAACATCGTCGCAGGGACGTCGTCAACAACGCTCCAGATTTCCTTCATAATGCGCGGTTTGCGCGAAGCAATTCGTCAGAAACGCACAGAATGGTGAAAAAAACAATCATGGATTTTGCACCAGAATAACGCACCAGCTCACAAATCGATGCTTGTGCGTGAGTTTTTGGCCAAAAGCAAAATCGTTATCAGTCCTCAACCACCGTATTCACCAGACTTGGCCACCGCTGAACAAAAACCGCGTTTTAGGAGTGTTTCTGATGCGGATTACTTTGAAGGCGACAAGATAGTTATTGATTAATAAATAAATACTTTTTGAAAAAATTTAAAATAGCGTTTATTTTTTTTATCAGACCTTGTATATAAAAATATCAGAGGCCTTTAAATGAAAACAAGTTGTCATTTGTATACGAGTGCTTTGGGATAAAACCAATATTCTATTATTTGATATATATGTGATGATAAATAATGCGTTCATTATATTATTTAATAGTCTACCTCCAAACAAAAGTAATTACCACGAAAAAGAGAAATAAATAAGCACTTGCCTTCAGGCAGGCACAATTTGCTTTTCAAAGAAATTATTTATATTTCTAATAAAGTTAAATCACTCGGAACGGAAACAAAAATTGCTTGAGGCTTGCACCAGAGTATAACAAAAATATCGTAATAAGAACTTCTTTTGTTCAAAAGGCAAAATAAGTATCGGCACGTGTTAATTTCTTACTTTGATCTGATATTTCTTACAATATATTTTTCATAGAAAAAGTTATCACGAATCTGCTAATTATGTTTAAAATATTTTTCGTGATTCCTTTTCAAGTTTTCTCAGCTAACATAAACAATATTATGCTTCATATTGCTTTAATGTTCGTGTAGTATAGGGTGGTCCAAACACAATGTACGATGCTAATTGAAAACACTTGTTTATGCTAGCGGTGCGGTTATGGGCTTGCGGCGTCATCGGGTCATACTTCTTTGAAAATGCCAGGACTTCTTGTATACCAGAAATGGAGGATGTACACC
Organism: Thecocarcelia acutangulata; assembly: GCA_914767995.1. NCBI lineage: Eukaryota > Metazoa > Arthropoda > Insecta > Diptera > Tachinidae > Thecocarcelia > Thecocarcelia acutangulata. Next base: position 72,651,506 of record OU612095.1, read on the forward strand.
TGTGCCTCGTTTCTGTATTACTCACATCGAGAAATTTTTCACAAGAAACAAAGGAATTGATAGAAAAACTAGGCGAATTGAAACAAAAATTAGAGTTTCTCACACAAATGTTTCTGTATCTTTGAGAAGCGAGAAATATCTGCCAAAATAGCTTTTTTCATGTAATTCATTGGAAGTTTGTGAGTAAACTTGTTTCTGTATTACAATTATGTGAGAAGTTTCTCGCTAGAGCAGCCAAAACTTTTGCGGGAGTTATAAATGTAAAAAAATATATAATTTCCAAAATGGATGCCAAAAGTGTAGAAAAGGTAAAGCTTTTAAATTTTTATGCACATATTGACATATTCATATTAAATAATCTGCAATTAGTAAAATTTATCAATTTAACCTTTATTATGTGTAAATTATTTTTTATGAATACGGCAGATAGTGAATGTAGTTTATTTTTCATTTCTTGTTTTTATTTTAGAAAATTGAAAGAATTTGTATTTCATGTCCACAAACTTGGAGTTCGCTGGAAATCCAGTGGAATGAATTCGAACTTAAGTTACAAAAAATTTATGATTTGAGTGTGTTTTTATTTATGTAAAGGGTGGTTAAATTTGAAGGGCCGATGTTGATTTTGAATAAAACACAAACTATTTATGAAATTATTGTAATTTTATTTTATTATGATATATTGGTATTACTCAATTATGTATGGAACAAAATATCGGCCAAATAGGCGCCACAACCACGGCGGCACACCTCCATCCGATGCTTCAAATTTTCGATGACCCTGAGGCATAATGCAGGTTCTATGCCGTTAATGTGCCGAATTATCTCATCCTTTAGCTGTTGAATTGTTGCTGGCTTATCGACGTACACCTTTTCTTTCAAATAACCCCAAAGAAAAAAGTCCAACAGTGTCAAATCACATGATCTTGGCGGCCAATTGACATCGCCATTACGTGAGATAACACGGCCATTGAATTTGTTGCGCAAAAGAGCAATTGTTTCGTTAGCTGTGTGGCAAGTGGCACCGTCCTGCTGAAACCACATATCGTCTACATCCATATCTTCCAATTCGGGCCATAAAAATTCAAATTGAGTAAGTCTGAAATAGAGAAATGTCAAATCAAATTCGGAAAAAAACTTGGCGTTTAGGTGTGGTTCACATTCAACATCGGCCCTTGAAATTTAACCACCCGATACATATGTTATAGGCTTTTTCCTCTGAACAACATCTAACATCTACCATCAGTTTTTGAAAATAATAACATCTTCCCATAAGAAATACATTGTACTAAAAGTCAACATTTTTCAACATCTTTATAAAATGTTCCTATCTCATTTTATTCCATTCCACATCTTTCGATTATTTCAATGTCACCACTAGAAAAGTGGCAATAATGTCGATTATTCTTGTGGCATCACTGAAAAAACGTCATTTGTTATGAACAAAATTTAAAAATATTATAATTTATTTATCATGTGTCAATTGTTTGCGTGTGTGTTTTCTTCCTTATTATTTTTTTTTTTTTTTTCTGAAATACTTTTTTCTCCGTTTTTGCCAAATTTTTTTTATGTGTCCTACTTTTTGTTTATAGACATATATTTTATAATTAATCCTCTTTTGTCTTCCAAATTAATTTTTTTCGAAACAACTTTGCGTGCTTTTGTCAAATTGTTTGAAAATTGAAATAATAATATTTTTGATTGATAGTAAATGTTAGACGTGAGCAATGTAAACAGTGTTTCACATTTTCAACATCTTCCACGCGTTCCATGAAGATGTTGATCAGTGTAAAAAGGCTATTATTGACAAAATTTTATTTTATATATAGCACTACTGAATTCAATTGTTTTATTTATTCACTGCTAAACATTTGTTTCTTAAATTTTATTTTCGTTTGATCAATTTGTCTTATATGCTTATTCTATTTGTTTACTTTTTGCGTTTTGACAGCTGCTTAATGGTAATATTCCAAAAAAAAAGTAATTAGTGTTGCCTCTTTTCGATTTAATATACAGAAACGCTGTTTTTCTCGATAGTCGAGAAACGGTGGAATTTTTTGTTTCGTAGTTTTCGATGCGAGAAACTTCTTGGTAATAAATATTACAGGAACGAGGCACTGGTTCGTGTTTCAAATAGAGTAATGCCACTTGGTCAGTGTTGCCAAGCGTAGGGATTTTTCCCTTTTTGTACAGGTTTATTTGCCTATTTCCACATGCAAGGAAAAAAGGACAGATTTTTTTTTTTTTTTATCTCGGACCAGTACCTACTACATATGCAGCGCATTGTACCAGAACTAGGAAAATAGGTTATGAGGAGGGGGAAAGAGGGAGTTGTGTTTGTGAACATTTGACTTGAACTTTCCGACGTCATAACAGACAGGAAACACGTCTGTGGGCAACTTATTCCATAGGCGAAGCGTACAGCTGAAAAACGAACTCTCTGTAATGCGATGTACGATTCCCCGGGCAATCGACCACAAATGGATGAGCTCTGGACGATGAACGCGTGTTACGTAGAAATGTGCGAGTTTCAGGAACAAGATCCCTAATCTCGTCAGAGCAAAATCCATTGTAGTAACGATAGAACAGAGTAACGCACCCTACACTGCGTCGATGCTCCAGTGAGTCAATAGAGTTGGATACGCTACTGTCACCGATAACCTTTTTCGCCCTCTCCTGCAGACGGTCGAGTAACCCCAAAATTAATTTTGGGGCAGCGGCCCAAACATGAGAGTTGTATTCCATTTTCGGTCGGATATAGGTGGTATAAATAGTAAAGAGGTCGGATGTAGTGAAGTACATCTTACACCGTTTCAAAAAATCGAGGCACTTGAATGCTTCTTTGGAGACATGAAATATTTTTATGATTATGATTTTATGACGAATCGTTAACATTTATTATTATACTATTATAGTTTTTCCTACTATGACTAACATTATTGTTTATTATTATAATGTGTTTAATATTATTATACTATTATAATTTTATATACAATATATGAGGACAACGACAAATTAGATATCAATGAATTTTCATCCAATTTATATACAACTTTAAATATTTTAACAATAAGTACTCCGAAATAATATTCGCATAAAAATAAATTTTTGTCCGGCACTGGCAGAACTTTAATCACAATTTTTTTTTTTAGTATTAAGACTTGAATACTTATTGTCATTACATTTCTTATGTAGATTCAATAAATAAAATAATAAAGTTAAAAGAGAAGTATTTCCCAATTAAGCCAAAATTATTAAAATGGTACTAGTGTTAAGACTGATGAGAAGGGAAAAACTAAACTGTGAAGGTTCGAAATCCATATGCATTCTGAGATCTCATTTGCAAGCGTTTTTTGCATTTTATTTTTAGATGTACAGCCCTTAACCTCCTTGAAAAACTTTAGTCATAAAGACCTCCTAACTAAGCATATTAAATTATATATCGTTGGTCTGAGTAGAAAGGCCCTAACCCGTACTTTTCCCGATATTAGTTTGTTAATGATTTAACAAATTTCACATGAGCACAAGTAATTATACAATAAAAGTCGCATGTTGATGAAACTAGTTTCTGTTGTGTTTTTTTCCAACTCCTGCCAAGTCGCATTTCTGCTAATGTTATGATATTCTTTCTTATTCCATCACAAAACGCATATACCAGTTAGAATTAGAATGTACACTGAAACAATTATGCGTCATATATTTAATGAAACTGCTTCATTAAATATTTTTCATTAATCCAATGAAAACTTTTCACAATATGCATGAAACTTCATATATATTATGAAATAGTTCCATCAGAATGGTTTCATTAAGTTTCATAGTTTCATTAAAAAAAATCATTGAACTTATGACTACAACAAAATTAATTTTTTTTTAATTCTTTGAATTTTGATAAGATATATTAATGGGCGTTTATTAATCTTAAGCTACAGTTTAAAAAATGTCAAGTTTTTTTTATTAAAATATAAGTTTTATGAGTTTCATAATTCCAATGGAATAGAATTCATTAGATCAATGATAAATAAATTTCTGGCTACCGAACTTGGGTATGCATGTACATATGTGTATGTATTCAAATCAGCATAATAATAGTTTAAAAAATTTAAATACCAGTGCATTGAAGTCATTTGAATTAATAAAATCTGTTTTATTTGGTGAATACTTGTTCAACATTTTCTTTTGTCATAATTAGGTACAATTTCACAAAAGCAAGGAATAGTATTGTTTGTGTAATGAAATAAAGTATCAATGAATAAATGAAATAATTCCGTTGATCTTATTACGTACATTTGTGAACATATTTTATTAATGTGCGTTATGAAATTATTTCATTAAACAAATGTAACTATTTCATTGATTTAATGTAAATTTTTTAGGTGCTCAATGAATAATAAAATTAGATAAATGAAATAATTTCATTGACCTAATGAAGGAGTTTCATATTTTTAATGAAAATATTACATTAGTACAAAGAAGTTATTTAATTAAATAAATGTTACTTTTTCATTAATTTAATGTACAGTTTTTATGTGCTTTATGAAATTGATTCTTTGATCTAGAGAAATTATTTCACTAATCATATGATTTGTCTTTCATACTTTTAATGAAAATAAGTCATGTTTCCTATTAAAAGGTTTCATTACTTTTATGAAGGTTTTCATTAACATAATCTAATGATATTTGTTTCATTATTTCAATGAAAAGTTACAATGGTTGAAAAATAATTAAATAATTCATAAAAGTAATATCAAAATTCAGAGAATTTCTGAACAAAATTTTTTTAGAGTACTAATATATCTAAACTCATACATACATTTTTAATCACATGAGTCATTTAAGTTTTATTTTTTACACTAATTTAACTAATTTACTTTATAGTAAAGTTCTACTAGTTTGAATTTATAATAAATATAAAAATCGTATTAAACTAATTTATTTGCGCAAAATTTATATGAAAAATTGCGTAGGGAAATATTTTATTGATTGCAGGGGAAAATAACGATTTTTATGCGCTATGGTGGGGATTTCACAAAAAATCTCCTGGCAACACTGCGCTTGGTACACAGCGAACAAAACACTTGTTTTTTTTCGCATTTGTATGGAAAATATTTAAAGATATTTTCTTAAATTTTAGGTTAAAACTCACCAAATCTTAATTGAAACAAAATATATGAACACATCGCACACTAGGTTATAAAAAGCTAGAAAGAACTATAAATCTTTCAAAATCACCCCATTTGGTTATAAATTAGCTTATTATTATATATATTTTATTTTATTTTATTTTATTTTATTTTATTTTATTTTATTTTATTTTATTTTATTTTATTTTATTTTATTTTATTTTATTTTATTTTATTTTATTTTATTTTATTTTATTTTATTTTATTTTATTTTATTTTATTTTAAATTAATTTATTTTCTTTATTCAAGTGACATTTTAAGCCACTTCTGTAGCTAATGTATACAAATATATTTTCAATCATAATATGGTTGAAATTTTTGCGAGCGATTCCTACTTGCCGAAAAGCAGTCAACCACTCCCCGAGCTCGAAAGTGTATCTGTAACAATGTCAAAGATATTTTTGGTCATATATAAGACTCCTGGACCGAATGGCATTCCAGCACTGATCTTGAAGCAGAGTTCTTCTACGCTTGCGCGTCCACTAGCACACCTCTTCAGCATACTTTACCATGTTAGTGAGTTTTCATTGAGCTGGAAGGTTGCTAATGTAACGGCAATCCCAAAAAAGGGTGAGGCCAATAACACTGAAAATTACCGCCCGATTGCAAAGTAACGGAAAGTATCACCTTATGAGGTATCTAGAGTCGCATAAACTACTTTGTGATCGCCAATACGGATTTCGTAAGAGTCGCTCTACTGGCGATCTTTTGGCATATCTCTCATTTCGGCGAAAGAAAAGTGGTGGCTCTAGATATCTTCAAAGCATTTGACAGAGTGTGGCATGCTGCACTACTAGTAGAACTTACTACTTTTGGTGTTGGTGATGAATTTGCTCGGTTTACATCGAGTATTCTCAGGGACCGCACTATACGAGTTGTTATAGATGATGTCCAATCAAACGACTTCAAGATTAATTTAGCACCCTTGAGGTGCCGCAAGGCTCCTTTCTTTCTTCTACCTTATTCCTTATTTTCCTCAACGACCTTCTCTATCAAACCTCCAATCCTATTCACTCTTTCGCGGATGACAGCAGAATTTGTCACTCGTACTCTTTTAGTTATAGGCACAGCCTATGAGAGATCGCTGCCAAGAGGCTAAATATGAATGATTCACTGAATAGTGATCTTCTATTGATCTCCGAATGCAGTGCTGTTTATTAACACACAAACAAACGACCGCAAATGCTGCTTCATCTGTACTCATGGATGGTATAAATATTGAGAAATCGGATGCTCAAATACGTTTGTCATAAGTACAATTGTCGACATCCAGATCCCGTTGTCATATGATAAGTAATTACAACTTTAAGTGTACGAATCAAATCAAATTTTGTACTGAAAAATATATATAGTAATTATCACAGAAGTCGTGTTTTATTCAAATTTCGAAGCATTTCAAAAGTTCCACGTAAATAAAAGCGGTGGCAAACGCATATAATTGGCACTGTTAAGGGCAGAACAATTGCCATACAAACCAAAGTTGGAAATAATGACAACGTACGTGCTAGCCACATCGTTTTCTCCAAGAAACCATCTGCATCTGCTGCGGTCAAAAAAGATCACTCATAACCATCCATTACGATCGAAAGAGCCAAACGACACGTGTATTTTCAGAGGATCCTCCCACTCCCATTATTTGGACAACGGTAAGTATTATTATTACTCACCTTGTTAGTCCCCCTAACCCCCGTGTGCAGCCGCACAGTAAATGATAACTTATTTGTCATTGACTGCTTAAAGTGATTATAGACAGGACAACCCCTGTAATTAACAGTATGCTTACCTCCACAGTTACTGCATTTTTTAACGCTCGAGTCAGTCTTTGACTTTTTGTTCTGTGATGTGCCGTACAGTTCCCCACACACAAGGTAAATTGCGGACAATTTACAAAATGCCTTATTGTGGCCAAAATCTTGGTAATTTAGGCACTGAACGGGTCTTAAATGCTCATTGCATAAATTTCATTATATTTTAGGAAAACATGACTTGGTTTTACCTAAGCATTTAATAATAACATTAAACATTAAATAATAACATTTTGAGATTTCACACAGTAGGAAGCATTTATTGGTTGCGTAATCTCTCGTTTTTTTCAGATTTGGCATGGGCAGCAGGATCATTCGATTTAACCCTTTCAGAATTCTTTCTTTGGAGCTGCTTGAAGTAGAGGGGTTATGACAACAAGCGCCAGACAATGGCGGTCTTAAGGAGAATATCTGAAAGGAATGGGAACAGTTATCGCTAGAAATGTTGCGAAAAGTTATGGAAAATGAACAAATGTGTACCAATACAAGCGATAGACACTAGGCTAATATAATATTTTCCAATTAACATAAAAAATTGTGGAAATCCGACATCGCACCACTTGTATATACATGAAGTTAGCTGCAGGCTAGTATTCTTGTTATATATTCTTATTATTTATTTTGTTGAAAAAAGGCTGAATATGGCAATTAAATTGTGTGTTTTGCAGCGGAATTATGCTGGCTGCGCGCTGGGTCATGTGCGTTCAAAATAGAAGCATTAGAAAAATACACAAAAAAATAAAAATTTTATAAAATTTTGCAATGACTTAAAATCAACATTACGCCATATAGTTTCTAAGTGTGCCTAATTCGCTGCCCCCAGTAATTTCAGCGGTGCTGTCATGAAATCTTGTAACAAAATTGAACTAAAAAATAAAATTGTAAAAGTTTTGCGGACTTGTTTGTGGTCATGTCAGAATAATTTTGCAACTTATTAGACTCGCAGATGCTGTGAAGCATAAACGAACCCAGAAGGCATCAAATAGAAAGAAACTACAAATCACCAAAAGTGGGAGTACTTTCGGGCCGTTCCATTAAATAATTGCGTCTTCTCCTTCATGAAACTAAAACGAAGCAAGACAAATAAAGTGAAACGAAGAAAATTAAACTAGTTTCTGTAAATAGTTTGTGTGTAAGTAATCCAGCTCCTTTATTGTTCAAATGACCACATTTTCTTTTTTCTCCTTTTACTTGTTTTAACCGAAAACTTTTAATTTTTTTAATTATTCATTCTTCTTGTAGGAATTATTTTTTACGTTTTGCCAAAGACCAAAAATAAAATAACCAAAATGAAAAATAGTCAAGGCCAAGGCCAACAAGTTTATATTAAAGTGTAAACTAGAAAACGTTGTACAACAAATGCCCCAAAAAATTATGGAAACCAATTCCGAAATTATCGCATTAATCCTTTAAACATCATGACGACACCATTTACTCTTTTACGCCGTAAACAGGAGCATGATGATGTTTTACGATAGAGCTTTTGTATGTATTTTATAATATCAGCTATAGATTTGGGAAAATTATTGACTATATTCCTAAACATCCTAAACACACCACACTATACGCAGTACTTCGGTTACAAGCTATTAACATAAATTATATTTATCATAAGATCAATTGCGGAAGTTTATTTAACTTATTTTGCTTGCAATTTAAAGCTCTAAACACTTAGACGACAGCAGACTTCACAACTTCACGGCTACAAATGAAGTTAGCTTCAAATACTGCCGTCTCATCAGCAACATAATTATTTTAAAGACAGCAGCAGCACTATGTGTTTTTAGACAATTCAAATTTTAGAGGTGCCACATATATATTTTACATTAATAAAATTAAAATTACCGACTGAAAACGTAAAAATATCACGTAAAACTGTAAAAACTAATCAATTTTATTTAAATATTTTATTAATTTTATTTTATTTATGTGAAGTTTATTTGTATTAAATATTTCAAACAAATTTTAGTTTTTATTGCTGCCAATTTATACTTTTATAGTGGCAACGCTGCATTTACTTTTTGCTGCATACGAAAATAGAAATTAGTCTAAGTTGGCAGCAGCAGCAAATACTGTTGTGAAGTCGTTAAAATAATTGTGTACATCTGAACACATGTATTTTATTTCTGACAGATTGCTGCTTGCTGCCTGCTGTCATCTATGTGTTTAAAGCTTAACATATAATAAATGCTTTTGATTTGATGAAGTGTTGATAGATTCATTATATTTATATATATATATATATATATATATATATATATATATATATATATATATATATATATATATATATATATATATATATATATATATATATATATATATATATATATATATATATATAGTCCTTGAATATATTTTTATATTCTATAATAGCATATTGATTATGAATTATTATGTTTATTTTATGCGCTTATATGATTAACAATGCGAAAGATGCAGGATACCTTCGGGACCCGTCTTGAAACACGGATCAAGTAGTCTAACATATTTGCAAGTTGCGTCACACACAATAATCCTGCCAATTCTTGTTGCCTTTTCCAGCTATGTTGATCAAGTAATGCTTCGAATTCTGCATCTTCGAAAACCTTTTCTCTTCCGCCGCCATGCTGATCTCCGACGTCGAAATCACAATTTTTGAAGTCTTTAAACCAATCTCGGGACATTCTTTCGCTAATAGCGGCCTCTTCATAGGTACTTCAGAGCGGTGGCATGTCATAGTGTACATGGACATAAGGTCCATGGACATTATGTCACACTTAAAAGTGACATAATGTCTATGGACGCTATGCCGCTTTCAAAAATGTCATAGTGTCCATGGACATTATGTCGTTTTCGGTGTGGATATTATATCACTTGCAAAAGTGTAATAATGACCACACTAAAAATTAGGAAACTAATTTCTGATCATAAATATAATTTTTCAAATGTAAACAATTTATATTTTTGAATTGAGCAAAATTTTATATGAGACATAACAACTTTCTTGTATAAAAACTAGGAAAAATTAAAAACAAAATACAAACAATTAAGTTTTTATTCGCTATTCTAGCCTCTAACATTTATACCAATAAAAAATTATAAATAGCTTATTTTCTATGTTTCCAAGCTATCTATATGTCGACATTTCATAGGAACTACCCTAATCATCAATAGACTTTGAAAATTGTTCAAAAATTCGTAAAAACAAAATATAGGTTTTTACTTTCAAATTAAGGATTTTTGTACTCAAATTCAATTTTTTACAAGTCAAACACAATGTTTTGCAACACAAATTCAATTTCTTGCACTTCAAATTAAATTCTTTGCATTTCATATTAAATTTTTTCTATTTCAAATTAAACTATTTTTATTTCATATTAAATTTTTTGCGTTTCAATTTAAATTTGTTTAACTTCGAATTCAAGTTTTTATTTATTTAGCTAAAAATTTACAAAACGAAATAAAAATAAACTTGTTGTTCAAGTCATTGCTCGTAATTTTTCCCTAATATAATTTTCTAAACCAAATTTGGACGGTTCCTATTGCAACTGTTCTCCAGATGCAGCTAATGACAAACTCATGGTCATATCAAGATAATAATTGTTACAATGTTGGAATTTACAGATGAATTAGCAATGATCGTCTTGTCTTTCAAAACAGAAATTTATTACAGTTGAAATATCGGGAGAACATATTTTTTCAATTTATTTTCAAATTTAAAATAAAGTTTATTTCATAAACTTTTCTCAAAATTTTTTACTTAATCAGCCCAATTATGAATACTCTCACGGAATTTATTTCTCTCGGAATTTATTCCTCATGGAATTTATTTCCCACATAAAGTACTTTTTTCAATTAAAATTAAAGAAGAAACACATTTTTTGTCCGTAAGAATTGAAGATTTGATTTCCGTTGTTAATAAAACAACGTCATACTTAATTTTTGTTCATAATTGGAGGAAAGGGAAAAGTGATAAAATTCCTATGGAATTTTTATTTATAATTGGGCTGATAATGATATTGAGTTTTTTTTTTAATAAAGCTGTAAGTTTTTAGCCAAATAAACAAAAAATTTGGTTCGAAGTTAAATAAATTTAATTTGAAACACAAAATTTTAATTTGAAATAAAAATAGTTTAATTTGAAATAGAAAAAATTTAATATGAAATGCAAAGAATTTAATTTGAAGTGCAAGAAATTGAATTTTTGCTGCAAAACATTGTGTTTCACTTGTAAAAAATTGAATTTGAGTACAAAAATCGTTAATTTGAAAGTAAAAACCTATATTTCAATACAACAATTTCGGTTTCTTGGTTGTCTTCCTGCTCCACTTTTTCTGGAACGTCGTCAAATGCAAATAGCAGCGCTATTTGTCCTGTGTTTAACTGTTGAGTCAAATTTCTTTTTTTCATTTTTCTTCCATTCATTTTTTTCTGTTTTGTAAAACTGGTAATGCACCAGCTGACTAAGGCAAATTAATTGGCTAAAATCTTCATTTCGGTACCATCAAGGTACTTAAAGAGCTGCCCGTGTTTTTCTAATTTTCTTGGAGCACTTGTGGTTCTAACAGGTTCTGAATGTACAGAAAATCCCCTACAAGTTACATGAAGAATACATCAAAACGTTATGATTATTTAAAGCTAAGAAAAAATTATTTCAAAGCAAGTAACTAAATAATGATAATGATTAATATATTAAGAAATATGAAAATTTCCAATACAAAAGAAATTCTGTCGGATTATGCGTAAGTAAGTAGTGATGAGTTAAGAAAAATCGGCGCCGATTTTGCTAAATTTTTATTAAGTTTACAATATGTATGGGCATTATGTCCCTCTGAAAAGCAACATAATATCCACGGACATTATGTCGTTAAGTTGATAGACATTATGTCGCGCTGTTAAGTGACATAATGTCCATGGACATTATGTGACCTTATGTCCATGGACACTATGACATGCCACCCTTGAGAGCATTCGATGAGCCTCAGCTACAGATTTCCTCATAATAAAGCTGAAAACTAAAACCTGGCACAAATGAAGAGAATATGGATCGTAAGCTGATAAACATATCGAGAATAACTTTATGATGCAAACACAAATCTACTAATATTTCGATAGCATTATGTTAAAAAATAACAAAGGTTACTGTATGACATCTACGATCTATTTATTTCGACGCTCACCACTACAGCATCTATACCGAAACGTCGGAAGCAAAGTTATCCACCTAATAATTAATGAGTTAAAAATTATTAAAAGCAAATATCGCAACAAAAGGCCATACGTTTGGGATTCTATGTACAACCCATTTCTTATTGTCAACACTTTTTTTTATCTTGGACCAGTACTCAGGGGATGACCCCTACATGTGCAGTCCATTGTCCTGGAAGTAGGAAAATAAGTTATGATAAGGAGAAAAGAGGGAGTAGTGTTTGTGGAGGATTAACTTTAACAATAACAACACGAAACACTAAAACAAACTCTATTACAGCAATTAAAATGTGGTTTTCAATTAGTTAAAACTGATCAGTGCCCAGTGTATAACCTTCGACACTAACACCGCTTTCACACACGAAAAGTTTACTTTGAAAGCTCTTGAGTTTGGTGGTGGCCAGGGAAGAGAGAGCGGCTCTCTTTTCTCTTCTTTTTTCCTTGCTACCACCAAACTCAAGACTTTGCAAAGTAAACTTTCTGTGTGTGAATGCCGTATAACGGAGCTAACGAAATTTACTCGAGACTAACGAAATTTACTTCAACATTTTCCACACTACAAGGTAATGAAGTACATTCAGAAGAAATTAATAATGAACACAGCTTGCTACCTACTCCGATGCGATTTACAGCCTGTTTGACGATATCGAATGAAAATGTATGCGAAAGAAAGCTAGTCACTCACATTCGAATCAATTTGGATTTGTCTATGTCACTATTGTTCGTTTGCATGAACTTATGTATTTTAATTGAATTTTGACACATCGTTCGCATAGAATAAAGTTAGAAAAAACCGAAATCAATTTTCTTTCGCCCTGAATGCGAATAAACTTATCCTTTCGACATCGGTGAACTGGCGGTTAGGTTCATACGAATTTAGTACTGAACATATATAGAAAGTACGGACAGCAGTAACAAAAGACGTGTACACAGGATGAAAGAGAAAAAACTACTTAATTCGTTTGCCAGACTCTTCACTGTTATGTCTTAGGAGATTTTCTTTTAGCCGCTCACTCTTAACGAGAGAGCCGTTGTGCCACTTAATGCGAAATAATGCTACAAAATCCATCGATTCGAGGACTCAATTTAGCAAATCAAACAACTTCCAGCTCAAGCCTGACATCAAAAAAGTTCATTTATTAAAGTAAATTTTCCACCCAACAAGTAACAAATAGTTGAGCCTGAATTTATGCCAAAAAGTACTTTTCAAATTGAAGCTTTTTCTTTTCAAGTACCTGTCAGACTAAATGGCATGTTGACTGTTAAATCATTTGTTTGTACTCGTAAATTGCTGTTTTAGTCAGCAGAAAAGTTTAACAAACTTTCAGTCCGTTGGTTTCTACATCGAGCAGTAGCTTGTTTGTTTATTTGTATTTTCTTTCATAAAATGTTACAACTTATAGCATTTATTTATTTTACTTATTCCACTTTTTGTTTCAAGTTTCTTTGTGACCTTTTTTGTGGAAAAGAATTCATGTCATTGTAAATGTTGCTGTTGTTACTTTGCAAATAAGTTTTCTGTTTTCATGTTTAGTATTAACATTTCAATGTTTATAGTGTCGCTAATTAATTGATTTTATGCTGCCATCACTTATACTTAATTTTCTGTTCTTTCTTCTAGTTGTATAGTACTCAGCACTGTAGTGCTCTTGACCCACTTTTTCTACGAGTATCATCGATGTTTCCCTTATTATCAACAGGGTTAGTCGAATCGAGTTTCAAAATATTAAAAAAGTATGTTGTAGATATACAAGGTGGCGCAAAACTAATCCTCCTATCAAAAAATGCTATAAATTTTCCGTCTGGCCCCTAATGTCAGTTTCGTTTTTGATATTTGTGTAGTAAACACAAGCGAAATACACGTTAATAGACAATGTTACGCTACACTGCTCCAGAACGCGGAATATTGGTGACTATTTATTTGACCAATAAATTTCATCAAAAATATTGATGAGTGATGAGGCCATCTTAGCGGGTACGTAAATAAGCAGAATTTACGCTGGGACACTGAAAATCCGCATGTAACCCACGAAGAGCCATTACACCCGTTCAAAGTCACTGTATGGTGTGCTGTTTTCGCTGGAGGAGTCATCGGACCTTTTTTCTTCGAAGACGTCGCGGGCCAAACGGTCACTGTGAATGGTGAGCGCTACAGAGCAATGATCAACGAGTTCTTTTTGCCGCAACCTGATGAATTGAGATTGGAAAACATGTGGATCTAAGATGACGGTGCTACGGCACACACTGCACGTGCCACAACCGATATGCTAAAGGATGCATTTCCCGGGCGGCTTATATCCCGTTTTGGCGATTTGCACTGGCCAGCAAGATCGCCTGATTTGACCGCTGCAGAGTTCTTTTTGTGGGGCTTTTTGAAGTCGCGGGTTTATGTCAAGAAGCCTCAGACTCTTGCAGCTCTTAAATACAATATCCGTCCAGAATGTGAGGACCTATCGCCAGAAATTTTGGCCAATGTGATGGAAAAAGGGCTCAAATGACAATCAGCTGTGGCGGCGGTCATTTACAGGAAGGAAGGTTATTTTTGCGCCACCCTGTATATATTCAGAACAGCAGCGATTATGCGTACGAAAGAATGTGTTTTCTGGTGTTCATAACCTTTATTTGACAGCCCATTTAACAGCTGATAGTTGCTATTTGTTTAGTTGGGTTTGGCATTTCATTATGGATATGGACTTGGAGCAGAGCAAGGCTTGCAAGTTGCTAATATTTTTTGTTAAAATAAGGATTTTGTTTGTCAATATTGATACTGAACTTATATTCAAAACTTTCTTTTGTGATGAACTGGTACGCAAGTAAGTAAGAAATTGGGCATATGGAGTCAACATAAACTCCCAAACCTTTTGTCAAAACACCATTACATCTTCAGAAAAGTATTGTTTCATACGCTTAATGCGCTGGTGGAGCCATTCTATCTTCAAAGCTGATGATGTCACTATCGATAGAATAGTGAACGGTATAGAATTAATTATAAATAGTTTCATTCCCGTGCAGTGTCTTGTCTTCCATCTTATTTTTTCACAGCCGTCTGCGTTTTATTTTTATTTTCATTATTATTTCTTTTTAATGTAATACATTACTTTGTAGTGTGCTAGCTGTTAGACAAACTTTTGTAAGTCTGATCAGTATCGAAGATATATACGAGTACGGTGGACCCCGATCAGTTTTAACTAATTTAATTCCAACACTTCCAATTCTGTGATAGCGTGTATTTAATTTTTTCCGCATTGTTTTTGATAGGTGTAAGTCAAACTTCCTCTTTCCTCCTCCTCATAACCTATTTTTCTAGTTCCAGTCAATCAACTGCATATGTAGGTCTCATACTCTTAGTACAAGTTCAAGATAAAGAAAACTAGCTGACAATAAGCCTGCTCAAAGGACGGAAACAAGTACAACGCAGAGCGCTCTACAATAGATTTACTCAAAGAAACTTTGTATGAAAGAATAATTTCACATAATGCTTCAATTAATTAGCCACCAAGATCGTATGATTTAAGCCTATTGCATTGTATTCTTTGGGGTTATGCAAAGCTACTTGTCTACACCGATTTGCATCAGCGACTATCCCGATGACCTAATCTGAAGATGGAGCAGTGCTACGTGGTGCACTAGTTCACGATTTGTCAGCACCCCCATGCGGCTGCAAGGCTCACACAGGTCACTTCTTGTCAGACGTTTGTAGTCATATGAATAAACCCTATGCTGTCATATATAGGGTTAATTGATATTAATGTGAAAATATCATCTCAGTAGATCAGTGCGGGGAAAATTATTCATGATAGGGGGGATTATAATATATTATTGGAATAGATATTATTGGAGTAGATAAAAATTGCAGCGCCCACTGTACGAAATCCGATTTTTTTTTTGCCTAGAATCTTGTCAGTGTCATTTTACTTCTGGTAAGTATTAAGATTAGTTTTAATTAGAACATGTACTCGTATATATGAAATTTAATTTAAGCTATAACTTTTAGCTTTTAGACAACCAACAAAAATCCATAATAATTGAATTATTAATTATCATAAACAACGAAAACAAAGAAATAAAACCAAAGTTTAGTGAACTCCAGATTATTGACAAAAGCAAACTTACTTAATACTTAATTAAGATTATATTACCTCATAAGTCAATTAGACATTTTCTTTTCTGGTCTCGTTCTTATTGCAATTGAAGCAAAATTACATAATATTAGGAGTACAAATAAATTTTCGTAGTTTTATGAGGAATGTCGTGGCACAAAAATTAGGTTACATTTTTCAGATGATTACTAGATTGAAAGTTTTGTTCTTTTATATTTTTTTTATTGGGCCAGTATTCAGGGGACAACCCCAACATATGCAGTGCATTGTGCCAGAAGAAGGAAAATAGGCTGTGAGGAGGGGGGAAAGAGGGAGTAGTGTTTGTGAACAATTGACTTTCCAACGTTATAACAGACAGGAAACGCGTCTGCAGGCAATTATTCCCCAGGTAAATCGTACGGCTGAAAAACGGTTCCTTCTGCAATGCGTAGTACGATTCCTCGGGCAACCGACCACAAATGTATGAGTTCTGGACGTGCTCATAAAAATATGGTACGTAAAAATATGGAAGTTTCGGGAACAAGATCGCTAATCTTTTCAGAGCAAAATCCATTGTAGTAACGATAGAACAGAGTAATACACCCCGCACTGCGTCGATGCTTCAATGAGTCTATAGAGTTGGATACCATACTGTTACCGATGAGCTTCTTCGCCCTCTCCTGCACGCGGTCGATTAACCCCAGAATAGACTTTGAGGCACCGGCCCAAACATGCGAATTTTTTTCCATTTTCAGTCGGATGTAGGGGATAAGGTAAGGAGGTCGGATGGAGTGAAGTACATCTTACGCCGTTTCAGAAGCCCGTGGTACTTGAATGCTTCTTTAGAAACATGAACAATTTTTTCATTCCAGCAAACATCACACTTTATCTTCATTCCAAGAACTGCAAGAGCATCCGGTTCCTCAATATTTATACCATCCATGAGTATAGATGTAGCAGCATTTGCGGTCGTTTATTTGTGTCTTAATAAGCTTATTGAAGAGCAACCAACATAACCCAGAACTTTTTGGCAGAACCGCGATACCTCTAAGAAGTTGGCCTCGCTCACTATGATGATGTCCACGCCATTCTCCACTGTTATTGAGCCAGCTACTATCTTCAGTTCTCTTCGTGTTTCCGCCCATCGAATACACATAAATAAATTGAGTTCGGCGTCGTCCAGCATTCGTATAAACAAAAGGGTGTGTTACATTTGCCTATTTTAAGTAACTCCGGTAATAGCCGTGACCTGACAGCCTTTGAGTCAAGTAATAGTTCACATTCCAATGCCGTCTTTTCAACCATTTCTCGATTTTGGGAATGAGATGCTCCGTCCATCTGCCCCTAGTGTCAGTGCTCCATCTAGACTGCCAACTGTGTAATATTTCCTGTCGTATTTGCTGCATACTTCCAATGTCTGCATGGCCAGTATATCCTGATATCCATGCCTAGAATCTGTAGATCTATTGGGATAATACCAGCTATTGCCGTACGGTATGCAGATTTGACCCGTAAAGCAGCTACCCTTTGCACTGCTAACAATGGTTATGTTCTAGTCTGTGTCCTAACTTCCCCCCCTCCCCTGGGTAACAGTTACTGCTTTGGCGTATTCCTAACCAGGGCACTCTGTTTTTCGGGTACAGAGGGGAAGGGGTCCCTCGTTTGTTGTAGCAAATAAAACTCTAGGAATCAGCATAGCCCCCGAGTGGTTCTGATCATGGTTGAGGTGCCTACCTTGGCTGAAACGTTCTGGCTGTGGTTGAAACCTAAAACGCAGGAAGGGAGTGTTAGTATCCTTAGTAATTTTTTGACGTGGCATGGTCGAGGACTAACAACAGGATCTGTTGCCTATACAGCAAATACCTGTACTGTAAGAAACCAGTGGTGATGGTTGACGGGTGAGTTGGTTTAAGGGCTGATGCTCTTAGTAGCCTTCGGCACACCAACTCATTAAGCCTTGTCTACCATTTATTGCTGGGAAATTGCATACAGGTGGGAGTAGAAGGCCCGAACTTCTCAGCAAGAAGTTACTCATATGGCTACAAACATATGGCAAAAATTGCTACCCTAAGTGAGCCTAGCAAGCCACAAGGGGACGCTGGTGAATCGTGAATAACTCACTTGTGGAACTGGTCCATCATCGGATAAGGCCGTAAAGGCGGGTGCTGATGTAAATCTTTTCCACAACTGTCCTAACTTTCTCCCCCCAGATTTCGCTCCTATAGAGAAAGATGTTAATGCATGCCTCCATTAAAAGTTTGCGTTTTTCTGGTAGTGGGCCTCCTATGTTCGCCATCAGGCGACTTATACCAGTAGACTTGTTGTTAACAGCATACTGAACCTGTCCTGAGAACGTTAGCTTTGAGTCAGGCCTTATCCCGACATAATTCACGAATTTTCTCGTTGTCAGGGTCAAGTCATCAAACTGCATATCCATTTCCATTGGAATATGATGTCTGCTAAGGATTAAGAGCTCAGTCTTCTGCTCAGCCAATTGCAGGCCATGTACATCTAGCCATCCTGTTCTTTTTTCACTTGCCTCAGCTTTCTGTTTGCCTCTTCAACATGGCTGTGTCCGCATATCCAACCAGGAAGCTATCCTGCGGCATTTCCACTTGCAAAATTTCATCATAGCTAAGGTTTCATAGGTCTGGAACCAAGATACAACCCTGTGCAGCGCCTGATGTTAATTTCCTTCTTTTCCGACCTTTCGTAGTGCTACATATAAGTTCCGTATCCTTAAGATAGTTCCTTAGGATTCTTAACAAGTAGACCGGTATCCGGTAGTTACGACAATATTATGTTTGTTTTTATTAATATTATAGTGAGAATATTCATTAATCTTAGTCCGATAAAAGGGTCTCAAGGTTTATTGTTTGCATATTCACTACTAGACCACTTAAAGGCTTGACAGCTCTTCGGATTCTTCATTTCCATATTCAAACGATATGATATACTATGCCATACATATGTGGACTACAAGATTTTAATTAATATGTATAAATTAATAGTTTCAACAAATACCAATTTTATTAATTTATCTTTTACGTGTACATATTATTTTCGAATTAAAAAATATCAAATGTAATTATAACACAAGCATTTGAAAACAAAGAAATTTATTGCATGTCACGTTTTTAAGGAAATAATAAAATCAAGAAAAATAATTACTATTGACAACAACGATAATACGAAAAAATTATTTCAATTAAATGAATATGACAATATTTAAACTCATCTCACATGCATACGAGCACACATATATATAGTAAAAATCTTAAATCAAATTAGATAAATCTGCTTAAAACTGCGGAAACAATGCGGAACAAAACAAACTGGAAATTCAGAATTTACTAAACGCAGAAAAATTATCTTATTTTTGAACTCTTGTAGTCCGCTGAGAAAACCTCCTTTTTGAAATTCGTAGCTGTAATAAATATATGGCGAACGCGACAGGTTGTTATCGTAATTTTTTTATTCATTTATTTATTGAATCTTCAAAATATGAACTAACAATAAGTATTCAAATCTTAATAATAAATATAAAAAGTTATTTAAGTTCAGCCAATGATAGACAAAAAGTTTTATTTTGCGCGAATGATATCGGTAAAATCACCTATGGAACGTTCTGATGGTGGCAACGGTATACCTTCTTCTCAACCGAGTGTGGCCGCCAAACTTAAGTATGTTGCATGCAAGAGGATTTGAGTTAAGTTCCAGTTTACTAATACACCTTATCTCATACCTAGAGAATTCGTCTTTTACCAGCGGAACACACACATCCTTGTGAATTCGTGAGTTTCTTACGTGTCACGGAGCAGCAGCAGTCGTTCGAGAAATTTGGTTTTGTCGTCTTTGAATTTTTTTTTTTGTTTTTAATTTTAGTTTAGAATTTTTTTTTAGAAAATATCTTTTAGAAACAGTTTAAAAGTAATTTGAATAAATTTTTGGCACAATATAAAATGTAGCACTGTTAACAATTATACATTGTTAACTCGAAAAGCTAATTTTTTGAGATATGAGTATGTTGCAATAAAGGAGCGATATGTACTTCAATCTTTATAGAAGATCAAGATTTTGGCAAATTTTATGACTTTTAATCTTTTTGTTAAAATATTAAGTAGAAAAAAATATATTTAATAATTGACAAAAGTATTGTTTTAATTATAGAAGTTATTAGTATATTATTATTCTATGTATTTGTATGCATTTCGTAATCATGACAATATTAGTATTTGTCATGACAATAACAGTATTAGTCATGATACAAAAAATATAACTTTTACGAAATATATGTTTATATGGTATAATTTGGTTTTTGGATGTACAAGGTTTTGGAAATAAATTTTGTATTGAAACCATATTATGTGGTTGTGTCGAACCATATAATTTAACAATAGTATAGCCCTTAACAATAATATATCCCTTAAAATATTGTTATATCAACCATATTTTTTTCCTACGTGTGTACACGTCTGGCATGCGTATGTATATTCATATGATTGTTCTAAACTCGCAAGCTGGGAAATTAAAGGAACAAAGCTAATATTTAGGATTTGATAGATAGTAAATAAAAGATTAATTCGGTAAAACAAGTATTTACTTTAATAAAAATAAGATATATTCATGAGTAATCCGACAAACAACCTCTTGTTGTGGAGTGAATAAAACCTGCCGAGGAAAATAACATTTCTGCAGGTCCTGAGGAACATAAGCTGCTGCCAAATTTTCTAAATGCATAAAAGCAATAAAACCCTTATCATATTTACTGCAGCTACTACTTCTACTGCTGCATCCACGTTTGGTCTCACGTTTTTTCTAATTTTTTCCAAGGACTTAAATTCATTGCCTCTCTTTTAATGAGATGCTTTCTGGTAACCAGCGCTTTTGGAAACTAGGGTGGAAACATGACGCCAATATGGCTCTATTTGCTTCAAGTGTCAGCATGAGAAACTCTTAAAATCTCCTTTCTAATCTCTCCATTAATTTTGTTAAAATACAACTGAAATGCCTCAAATTATTATATTTACAGTCGATCTAATCTGTTTCTCACAGACATTAAGGAAGGCAAAAGTTTTCCATAATAACAATTATTTCCCTGTACACGCAAAGAAAAAGCAGTTTCATATATGGTTGCGACAACATTTATATATATCCTATAACATTGTGTATTACTGTTAAACACTGCGTATTATCGGTTTAATTATAGTTTATTCCTCTATAAATATGTTACTGTTTGCATTTCTGTAATTCTATTGTTACTATCTATGAATTTCAAGATAAGGTTGCATACCATAATAGGAATTGTGAAATTTTTTTTTAAAACAACAATAGTTTTTATCACATCCAATACAAAAATATTTGTATTTATAATATGTATGATATACTAATTCATATCCAACAAAAGAATTTACAAAAATAAATTTACTATTGTTGTCATTAACAATATTTTCCTTCCAGTCACTGACACATAATTTTTTCCATACGACTAATTTTTTTGAAATAAAAATATATTTTGTGTACTTTTTATTTGAAAAATATATATATTTGTTCAGCTTTATATAAAAAGGAGAAAAAAGAACACGAAATTTGCGGAAAATACATATTGAGTATTCGAGAAAGATAAGTCTGTAATATTAAGATATAAACATATGGGTACGTGCAACCATATTAATATGGTTAAATATTACTTTTAAAATTGCAATCGCAGGCGAAATTCTTAATAACTATTTTTGTTTTATTGTAGTGGATGGATAATTCTACATCAAAGAGGAGATGCAACACGATTATTTTTTAAATTTATATTAAACATAGTATAGTATTAACATATATTATACGCTGTCTTTTTCTTGTAAATAATTATTATATGTATGTATTTGTGCTAATTATAAAAAATATATGGTTCGATTGCAATAAAGCTATTTGTGACATTAGTATGGTTATTTCATGAAAGTAACATGGTTAGATATGAGAAAGGTATGAGTGGTTAGTATAATAATATGGTTGAGTGTGAAAATTATTTGGTAATTTTAATAAAGTATGGTTACTTGTAATAATTTTTTTACAATACTATGGTGTGTCCTGTCAATGGTGTTTTAAATGTAAGAATGTAGTATTATCAAGTACAACCATATAATCCAACAATAGTATGTTGCCGTTAGAGTATTGTCGTATCAACCATATATATTTTTCTACGTTTATATAATTCAAAGCGTTGGGAAAAAGCTGGTGGCGAATATGCGGAAATTCTTATTGATATCACCTGATTAGTGTAAAATATATTTGCTCTGGACAAAACAATTGAAAGTATTGCAAAATGGTAAACATTTTAGTGGTCATAGTTTCTAGCAATTTTAGCTTTTGTTTGAAACACTTTATTTTCAATTTATTATAAACAAGTAAGAGTGTAATATATATTACAAATTTGAACTAAATATGGATATGTATCTATCGATATCGAGGAAAAAATATTTTTGCCTTTGACCATTCCAAAAAAGATATCTTTCATGGACATTTTCAAGGAAAACTTTGTTTGAGCTATATCTCGGTTATATATGAACCGATATTGGTATTTTCTATTTTCTGTATTTAAGTAACCTTCTTTTATAACGAGAATTGTTTTTCAGCAAAAAAAAAATTATAGTGGAAAAATCGGTTCAGGCTCTATCTCGGGTATATATGGAACGATACCGGAAATTTTCATTTTCCATATTTATATAACCTTATTTTATTACCAGAACTGCTTTTAAGCAAAAAAGGTTGTTTAAGTTTTCTTACGCGACATTTTCATGAAAAAACCGGTTTAATCTATATCTCGGGTATATATGGACCGATATCGGAAATTTTCATTTTCCATGTTTATATAACCTTATATTATTAGCAGAAGTGCTTTTAAGCAAAAAAAGTTGTTTAACTTCTCTTATGCGACATTTTCATGAAAACCCCGATTTGGGCTATATCTCGGGTATATATGGACCGATATCGGAAAAAAATTGTTTTGCCTTTGTGTGAAGTATGAAGCAAAACCAAATATTTTTTTTTCAAAAATTTTCCTACAAAATTGCAAAAAAAATGGTTTTTTTCGTGAACCGATATTACTGAATTTCAATAGCAAACCCATTAATCGATGAGGTAAAAGAATGGTGAAAGAAAAAAGATTCTAAGTCTAATGGTTTTCTCAGAAGCGGTATTTCAACAGCGGCCAGATATACTTTTCCATTAATTCTGATTCAGAATATATATACTTTATAGGGTCGCAAATGAAAATTGTATAAATTACAAACGGAATCACAAACTTATATATGTATACCCTTTAAACTTTTGTGAAGAGTATAAAAATAAAAATATTTCTTGGCTATAGCCAGAATTGAACTTGAGCCAGACGAATGATACTATCGTATATAATAAATATTAGAAATAAAAATAAATGTATTTTGTAAAAATGTAATTTTAAGCCACAAATACAAAATACTTTTAAGTTATGTATTTGAAATACAAAATACTAAATACTTCAGGTCGTGTATTTGAAAAACAGATACAAAATACGTATTTGTATTTCAATTACAAGTATTTCAAATACTGTCCAGCCCTGACTATATTAATAAATCAATACAAAAAAGTACAAAAAAACCAGCCGTTAAATCAGTTGCCACCTAAACCAGTGTTGCTAACTTTCAAATGTGAATCTCTAAAAAACACCTAATATATGATTTTTTTGTCGCACCACAATAAGTCGACACTGTAAATTGTTTTTATAACTTTAATTAATTTGTGACCAATACCTCTCTTTCTCTCCCTTTTTTGCTCATCACATTTCTGTTAGAACGAGAAGCAAAATATCATGGGAATTGAGTTTTTTCTCCGTTCAGAAAAAAAAATCATTAAAAATGTCTGAAAAAGGCCGGCATTCGTCTTAATTTTATAACTGCTGACTTGTTCATGTGTAGTAATTAATTTTTTAATCCGAGTCAACCCACTCGACAGTCATTTGTTCATTCATTTATTCATTCATTCATGCAAATGTTCGTTCATTCATTTAGTTAAGTACTGGCAGAGCTGTGAGCATAAAAAGTTTCAAAGCAAATAACAATTAACTTTAATTGCATTTTAGTTTTTTTTTTGTTTTTTTTTTTTTTGTTTGGGTTTCGTTTTGTTTACGGCTGCTTTGAAACTTAGATATCAATTTTAATTTGCAAAGTAAGAAACATGAAAAGGCACCAACAACAGCAGCAGCAGCAGCAACAACAACAACAGTAGACAGTTATAGACCCATTAAATCAGGGAGGTTAACAAAACAACACAAAACAAAACATTTTACAAATAATGAAACACAGCAAATATTTATTGTAGTTGTCGTTGTGTAACTAACAAATTTAACTGTCTGCTATTCAGATTCATGCAGCGGAAAATTGTCACAAACGGTTAAATGAGATAAAAAAAATATATTTTTTCCAAGCAAAAAAAAACAAGGTAATTTAATATGTTAAACAAATTTTGCATCTTTAAGGTGACCAGCAGGTTTGAAAATCGATTTTAGTACAGACAGATAGGCGGTCAATAAAGCACAAAAAAAAACTCATTTTACAAACCATACTACACCCGTAAAAAATGATCGTTTCACATTTAAAGTAAGTTATACAAGATGACCCAAAATAGCCGGAGGAGAGATGACTTCAAAATTTAGTAGCCTTTTGTACAGGGTGCCCGCTGGGAAGGTACGCGACTTTATTTCGCCGCCACTTTGGTAAACATTAGTCTCTACAGTTCATATTTAAAAGTCGTGAAGTAGACACGTAGCAAATTTATTACGTGAAATTTTGGGGAGAACAATGTGCCAACAAAACGCACAATCGTGTATTGAATGATTTCGAAGAAAGAGGGTCTGGAGGCGACAGGCTCAAGTCTAAACCACAACGCGCTGCAAGATCGGCTGAAAACATTACTGCTGCTCAATGTTCAAAACAATCCATTAACCTAAATTCGACGCCATGCTCAGGAGAACAACTTTCGGCACAATTTTGCACAAAAAATTGCATTTGTTTCCATTTAAGATTCAATTAACACAATAGCTCCTTCCACAAGATCATGTACGCCGCTGTCTATATGACAATAGGAAGTTACAACTCGGCCATGACAACCCCGATTCTTATGAAAATATTATGATTTTTTTTTTGTAGCATTTTTTTTTTTTATTTATTGAATCTTCAAAATGAACTCACAATAAGTATTCAAATCTTAATACTAAATTTAAAATTAAAACAGATGTGCTTTAAAATTCAAAAAAAATATATGCTTTATACTTAAGTCCGGCCAATGCTAGACAAAAAGTTTTATTTTGCGGGAGCTATTTCGGTAAAATCACCTATTGAGCAATCTGATGGTGGCAAAGGTATCCCTTCTGCTAAGCCGAGTGTGACCGCCAAAATTAAGAATATTGCGCGCAAGAGGGTTTGGATGAAGTTCCAGTTTACTGACATACTAATATTATAATGAGTGACGAGACACGTTTTCATTTGAACGCCTTTAAATTATTCATCAGTCAGCTTTGCATCCATTAAAAGTGACAGTCTGGTGTATAATTTGATCAGGAGGAATGATTGGGCTTTATTTTAAAAAAAATTACAACAGCGTAACGAGGCGCTGGTGAGTCCTGAAGAATTCACCGCATAGAGTTGGTCCATGATCATCAGCCTAGGCCGACAAATCGGGTGCTGATGTAAACCAATTACACAATCTCTCACAAATCTCTTTATTTTCTTTCCTCAGTCTTTACGACAAAAACATACACACCATATGGACTGGACTCCGGTGAGCTGGACAATACTACGCAGCTTCCGGTTTTTGCTACCTACCTTCTCATTTACCACATTTATAGTAACGTACATATATATTTGAAACAAATTTAATATCTGAAAATCTAGTCTGCAAATATGAATAAATTAATTCGTTTTCAAATACCAGAGAGAGAGAGAGAGACAGAGAGAGAGAGAGAGAGAGAGAGAGAGAGAGAGAGAGAGAGTCTTGTAAGTTATTATGTATAAGTTTAGAAGCGATTCGAAAAATATAAACTTAAAGCCAGTCTAGTTTTTATCTAAGTAGGCCAGAGATTATCACATGTAAAATGGTACATATAAATACCAAGGCGAATTCATTTTACCACGTGAAACTGGAAGTACAATAAATACAACAATGCAAAAACAACATGGGGATTTATTCTTGCTCAAGGCGAGTTTGTTCAGGTGAATGCAAGCAGGAAGGCGAATTCAGTACTATGTATTTTGTTATTGTAAAACTTACTGTGAATCTCAAAATTCAAATTCGCCTAAGTCTGTTCAGCTCAGAAAAAATCGTGCATAACTTTAAATACAAACACAAATTTTTATAATTGTTTGTAATTAAAATTACAGATTATAATGGTTTTTCACTATTAAATTCACAAAAATTTTCTTGAAATTATACTAAATCATACCAAACAATCTTCAGATTAAAATGGCGCGAAAATATTTGTGAACAAAAGAAAAAAAATTGACAGTCTCATCGGAAAAAAGTGGCTAGCAAAAAATAATCACCTGGGCTGTCAAGTTCACCTAGTAATGAATTCGCCTTCTTCTTGCTTGAGTGATTCGTGTGTCAAAAAGTCTGTATAGACAGTATGTACCAAGGCGAATTTATACAGGTGAGTGCAAGCGGGAAGGCGAATTCAATAATATGTATTTTGCTGGCTAGTAATGAATTCGCCTTGTTCTTGCTTGAGCGATTCGTGTGTCAAAAACTCTGTATAGAAAGTATGTACTAAGGTGTATTTATACAGGTGAGTGCAAGCGGGAAGGCGAATTCAATAATATGTATTTTGCGGGAAGGCGATTTGTGTTAAACATACTGAGAATGTCGAAATTTACGTGCTGTTCATAGAACACAGACGACTAACTCGTCTAGAAAATTTGTACGAATGTTACTCAATTTTTTGAGTAATTTCCATATAAAATTTTTTAGACGAGCGCTCGTCTGTGTTCTATGAACAGCACATTAAATTCGCCTAAGATTGTTCAGGTAGGAAAAAAATTTTACATAAACGTTAAATACAAATTTTTATAATTATTTGTAATTAAAGTCACAAATTGTAATGGTTTTGCACTTTTAAATTCACAAAAATTTCTTGAAACTTCACTAAATCATACAAAAAAAAATCACATTAAAATGCCGCGAAAATGTTTGTAAACAAAAGAAAAAAAAAATTTGACAGTCTCATTGAAAAAACTGCGGCAGGCAAAAAATAATATCCTGGGCTGTCAAGTTCACCTAGTAATGAATTCGCCTTGGTATGTAAATGCATACACACACTTACACACTTTACTTACTGATATATTTGTATGAGAGCAAGCCACCCTGTCGGAAACTTAGTTAATTTTAAACTGACTTTAAGTTAACTATTCCTCAACTACTGCTGACTCAAGGCGAATTTATACAGGTGAACGTAAGCGGGAAGGCGAATTCAGTACTATGTATTTTGTTATTGTAAAACATATCGAGAGTGTCAAAATCTAAATTCGCCTAAGATTGTTCAGCTGGGAAAATTTTTTATATAAACGTTATATATAAACTTTTATAATTGTTTGTAATTAAAACCACAGATTATATTAGTTTTTCACACTTAACTTCACACAAATTACTAAGAAATCAAATTTGACAGTCTCATTGGAAAAAACGCGAGAAGCAAAAAATAATCACCTGTGCTGTCAAGTTCACCTAGTAATGAATTCGCCTTGCCATGAAGTAGATAATTAAAACGATGCCAAAAACTTGACAAAACTATTTTCTACTGCGCATGACGTGCGCATGATGACATTTATTTGTTTACATTAAATACGATTTGTGTTGAAATTCTGGAATAAACAAATAATTCATATTACTTTCAAATAACTAGACTCAAATTAATAAATTTTATTTCTTTCTGTTTTATTAATTGTTAATATTTATTGTGACACAAATTTAGTATTTATTAAGGGACAAAGTTAATAAGAGATTTAATGTTTATAAGTTTATGATATTACTAATAAAATAAATGTAAATCTTTTTTTGTAAATTTTATTTTAAACTTTAAATCAATTTATAATTTTATTGAATAGTTTTGCAATAACCATATTTGAAAGTCTGCTTTCTGAAAAATGATGATTCTATGAATACTGCTACGAATTTGTGTCACATCTAACCCAGTGTGTAGCCATTAATCTGCTTGTTATAAACGTACAACAGCTTTCACGCAAAAAGATAAAATTAAAAACATAATACACAAATAAACAAACATATATGATTTAAAGAACGCAAAACTCTACATAAATCAACTACAAGTGATGTTATTGTTGTTCTTGCGTTTTTGTATTTTTGCTTCTTATTGTTTGCAGTTGTTGCATTCGTATTGGTCAGCAAGCATGTGTGTGAGTATGCATGTTGTATTTGTACATTTGATTCTGGAATTATCAATAACTAGAAGGACCACGATGATTGCAGAAGATGATAAAGAAGTATAAATACAAGGCAGATCGCGGCAGACAGACAGTTTAATTTTAAAGTTTGTGCAGAACAGTAAAATGAGAATAGTAAGTCTAATATTTTAATACACAGTGGTATTAAGTGTAAATAAAGTTGAGAATTATTTCATTTGCAATTGTAAAATCCGCTTAGCGTTTTTAAAGGCAAACATGCAACATATTTCTGCACTGCCATCATTTTTTCGCGCGGAGATGGCAGGAAAAGTTGCAAAATTATCTACCACACAAAGGACATCATTTTTTTAATATAGAATTTTGTTGCCTTCATAATAATACAGGATCTGATAGAAAAGTAAAGTAAATTATCTTGCGTGTGTTTTTTTATTGTTCTTGCAGCTTTTTAGTTCTAACCTCATTTTAAATTTTAATATATTTAATTTTTAATCATTTTGTCACAAGTTTTTTGTTCCTTCACTCGCTTTTGCTATTACAATAATACACAAAGATCTCTTTCTACGTCACATTGGTAGCTCACTGATATAAACAACATAACGAAACTGCGCAAAGCGTAATCTACGAGTGTTATAGCGTTTCTTTTCTGATAAAAAATGCTGCCCTTTAAATATTTTATCATTTTTTCCAATTAGCATCACCCTTAAAAAGTTGTGCATGTGTTTTTAGCACAAAATAACAAAAAATGCTAGCAAAATGCGATGTACGAGGGCGGTTCGGAAACTTCCTAGCCTAGCACAAAACGCGCGGTATAAACAGAAAAAAGTTAAGTGTTTTGGAAGCTATCATCTCTGCTATGACAACATGTTAAATTTTGTTTTGATCTGGTAACTTCTTCATATAGAAACAGGTGTTCACAAAAGACGTATCCGCGATTTTTTTACTCGTACGATGGAAAAATTAGAAATGCGTGGTGTCATTAAATATTTACATAAAAAAGGTTTATCGGGATAAGAAATTCATAATGATATGGTGAATGTGTTAGGTGAAAGTGTTCCTTCATATGTAATAGTAAAAAATTGGGTTGCTGAATTTAAACGTGGTCGTGTCGTACAAGCATTGAAGATGAACCACGTAGTGGACGTCCAAAAACATCAACAACAACAGAAATTGTAGCCAAAGTGCATGATATGGTATTACATGATCGACGAATAAAAGTGCGTGAAATAGCTAATATCATGGGAATCTCCAATGATCGAGTCCATTTAATTTTGCATGAAGAACTACAAATGAAAAAACTTTCTGCAAGATGGGTTAACAGTCAACCAAAAACGCATAAGAATGAACATTTGTCAAGCTTGTTTGGATCGTTTTTAGCGAAATAAAATAGATTTTAAGCGTCGTTTCATAACTGTTGATGGGACATGGATCCACTACTATCCTCGAGAGACAAAAGAACAATCCAACCAATGGACTGAAGCTGGAGGAAAAGCCCCAAAGAAGGTAAAAACAATTCAATCGGCTGGTAAGGTTATGGCAACGTTTTTTGGGACTTCAAAGGTATTTTATTGATTGACTATCTGCAAAAGGGTAAAACAATAAATTCAAAGTACGAGTACTATTGCAACCTTTTGGATCAATTAAATGTACAAATTCAAGAAAAACGTCCTGGCTTACAACACAAAAAAATAATTTTTCATCAAGACAACGCACCAGCGCACAATAGTATTTTAACAATGGCTAAAATCAATGAATTAAAGTACGAGTTGCTTGACCACCCACCTTATTCTCCTGATTTTGCTCCCAGTGACTTTAACCTGTTCCCAAATCTAAAGAAATTCCTTGCTGGCAAGTGTTTTACTGCAAATGAAAATGCAATTACGGTTGTAAACCACAATTTTGAAGACCTTGAGGAAAACAATTTTAATCAAGGGATAGAATTTATAGAAAAGCGTTGGACTAATTGTATTGAAGTTTCAGGAGATTATATTGAAAACTCAAAATATTTTTGAAAACCTAACTATTCTCTTTTATTGATAGGCTAAGAAGTTTCCGAACGGCCCTCGTATACTAAGCGTTTCAAATATATCAGGACTACTTTTAACAAACCAACATTTTAATCACTATTTTCATCTAATAAAAGCTATCATCGGCAGCACCTTTTACTCACCTACAATAACAAAAGAATTTCATATTTGAAACAAAGATGTAAAAAAGTATCTCCACCTTACTCGAAGTACAGTGTAGGACATGTTGCCTGTTTTGCCAGTTTTAATTGCAACATGTTTTGATAATAACATGATACCATTTAAGTGTATAAAATTTTTTAGAAAAGAACGTATTGAACCGCTATATGTAGCATAAGTGTAACATTTTTATCGGAAAAGAAACATTAGTTTTGATTCATATACGAATATAAATACCTTATTTCACAATTAATAATTTTGGCACTATTCGATTCGATGAGCAGGGTCGTGGTATTGTTTTGCAACTTTTTCTACTAAATTGATTCAGTGTTTTATATTTTCTGTCATATTATTCGATTTGTTATTTAAATTTTTATTTATAAAAGCTGGTCACCTTTGGAACGAAAAATCTATTAACCTCCTACAAAATATAACAAAACGCAATTCAAGTTTACTTTTAATGTTTAAGGTCAGTGTCGCTATTGTTTTTATTTTGTTTTTCTTCTCTACAGGGGCCAAGCCGCACTGGCATTTGAAATATATATACATAAATACATATGTACATACATACATATTTTTATACAAAAGTAATCAAAACAAAAAGATGAAATCCTTCGGATGTGAATTTCACCATTTGTCATTAGTGTAAATGGATCACATATCGAGGGTGAGAGCTTCTAATTTTATCATATCCAGTAAAATGTGACATTTATTTATTTATCTAATATACGAGGTCTGATAAAAAGTTACCATTATTTTAAATTTTTTCAAAAAGTATTTATTTATTCTTCAATACCTAAACTTGTCCCTTTCAAAGTAATCCTCCTCACATATAACACACTTTTGTCAGGGTTTTTTTCCAATCCTCGAAACACTTCTGAAACACGTTTTTGGTATCGCTAACAGCTCCTGTTTCGATTTTTCGCGTTTATCTCCTCAATCGCAAAAACAGAGCGCTTTCCTTTCATTGGCGTCTTGAGGTTTGGGAAGAGGAAAAAGTCAGCGGGGGCCAAGTCCGGTGAATACGGTGGTTGAGGAGTGATAACACTTTTATTTTTGACCTAAAGCTCACGCACAAGCATCAATGTTTGAGCTGGTGCGTTATAATTTTGTTTAATTATTTATTGTATCTTCTAAAAGAACTAATAATAAGTATGCAAATTTTAAAACTAAAAATTAGTTAATTAATATAGAAAAAAATTTGAACTCGAGCAAGACTAGCATCATTCGTCATATAATATTAGAAATATTAACCTATTAACGCCCAACTTTTAAAAATTAACAATAAAAAGTTTTTTTTTAGTGAAACGTTTTTAATTGAAGTAAAATAATACGAAAATACAAAAATTTATTCATTTTTTATGAAAATAACGTAAATATAGACTGTCCTAAATATAGGACACTGGCACTTACACATATCAACCGTACTATAGGTAAAATCAAGACGCAGATTATTTTTTGTGGTAAGGTATGAAGCATTCCTTGCAGAGTGTCACATCACATTTGATGCAAAATGAAAGAGGTTTGGATGAACAGTTTTTTCCTTGACATCTTCGCTGTTTCTCTCTTTTTTCCATAAAATGACCATGGTTGTCATATCTTACATCTTCGAAAACTTTTGTCGCAGACGTTCTCGGCCTACCGATAAATGGTTTTTGAATAATTTTCATGTATGGTACGGCAACAGATCGTCTGTACTCTAGCAAACTCAAATCAATATCGTTAACTAGCTTGTAAACGAGCCATGAGTTTACCATGGCCATATCAATACACCTTATAAATAGAGGCCAGTACCATTTTTTGGCTCTAATATTTGTTGCATACTTGACCACCAACCAGTCGTGTTCATCCACTCCACCCTGTAAGAGCTGTAATTTTTCAACAAAAGCGGTTGTGGTATGCTTCGCTTTTCTTTAGCCTTTCGATCCCATCTGCCTGCTTTATGGAGAGGTTCTACTGAATCGAAATTGGTGGCGATTGTAACGCACTTGTTATCATTCCATTTCATAATAAGTATTTCTGCATTTGTATCGAACCTGTAATCATACGAGCCTCGTTCTTCTTTTCCAAGAGATGTGGAATCTTTTAAAGGGCATGAAGATAATCTATTTTCCCTTAAAGTTCCAGTCGCACGGAATCCTAGCTGTTGTAGATGAATGAGTAAGTCTCTACTTGTAAACAAGTTGTCGAAATATATCTGATGACTTTTTGGTTCTGATACACAATCTAACATATCAAGTACTACCCTGGATCCTAAGGCCAAATCTTCACGATCATTTTTTGCAATTGATTTTCCAGTATACAGGTCAAAGTTATAGCAATATCCACTAACGCCACAAAGGGCCCACAATTTATAGCCAAATCTAATAGGCTTTCCACGTATAAATTGCTTTAGGCCATGATGTCCATAATATTTGACAATCATTTCGTCGATTGCTAATTCTTTCTCAAATACGTGAGATTTTTTAAAGTTTTCGTTTATCATTTTTAGCAAAGGTCTAACTTTGAATCCTCTATCATCCTTGTCTATTAGCAGGTTATCGGCAAAATGTATATATTTTTTTATTTTTAAATATTCATTTCTGGAGATACAGGCCTTGACAATATTTATATCACGACCCTCTTCTTCGCTCCAATAATTTCTCTCAGATGGCAATTGATGATATCCGCTGAACAAAAAATACCCACAAACGATTTTAGTTTGTCTATTGTGACGGTGAAATCTTGATCGTTTTTGCTTCTAGCATATTTCAGCGTTTCGTTAACAATGTAATCAAAAACGGTGTCACTAAAATATTCTTCAAATATTTGAACTGGGGATTTTCCCGCTAGATGAGTTTTAAGATTATCTCTATTTGTAGTGGCTGTATGGAGTATATCTGGCAATTTTGTGTAAACGGGTTTCACCTTTTTCCAGGAAAATGATTGTTGAGTAAGGCAACGTCTTTTCTTAGGTCTCTTTACTTTACTGTGCGTGGCAACAGACAAGCTCGAAATATGAAATAAAAGAAGCTTGTAGATTTGATCACGCGAAGTACCAGTGTCATATAAATAGGACAGCAATAATAGACCACCTATATTGTGAAGTTTCTAAATATTTTTTTTTTAAATAACTATGGCGACAGCTTTGGTGACCTCTTTTTCGAGCGAGTAGTATAGTAAATGTTCGTTAAACCTTTTTTTATATGATTTATATATTTATATGTATATATAACGTTATAAAAACGTCGTTTTGGGATTAAACGTAAGGATTAAAAAAATCTTTTCAATGGTACAAACTTTATATGGTCAAACACGTCTTAAAAGGCTTAAATGGATTCCACCTAACTATAAAAAAAAACTATTTTGAAAATAAGTTATATACAGAGCAGAAAAACACCTGTTTTTGTACTGTCCTATAAATAGGACGCTGGGGTATAATGGGTTAAGATAAAAGTTCGACTATTTAACATTAATACATACATAAATATCTCACAGCACAGAGACTGTCAACATACATACATACGTACGTTGATAAATAATAAAAAATAACTGGTTGTTCAGTGACAGCAAACTGCAGTACAAACAACTGGGATTATAACAAATTGCATATGTGATCAATGTGAGACAAATATAGACAAAAAAATAAATAAGAGTTCAGTGGCTGAGTTGGTTAAACGACCGTATTAAAAAAATACGTCATGTTTACATGGTACTGAGTTCGAATCCTAGTGGGTGCTGATGAGCAGTATGGCGTCTGCGAAACAGCTAGTTGTCCCCCGGCTTTAGTTTATTCAATTATTTTTTCCTGTCTTCTTTGATCAAGAGTTATTGATCGCGACAATTATTGTTATAATTATAAATAAAAACAATTCTTGACTTTAGCCAGAATTGAACTCGAGCTAGACGAATGATACCAATTATATTAGAAAATTTTTTTTACTTAGGTCCAGCCAATGCTAGACGAAAAGTTGCTTCTTGCGTGTATTCTGTTCGTAAATAACCTTTCTAAAGCTCTGATGGTTGCAAGGGTGTCCATTCTTCTCAGTCGAGTGTGGCCGCCAAAGTTAAGGATGCTACGTGCTAGAGGATTCGGGTGAGACTCAAGTCTGTTAATGTACCTTATCGCGTATTTTGAAAATTCATCTTTCACTAAAGGTACACCTAGATCTTTGTGAATTCGAGAGTTTTTAACATACCATAAAGCTGCAGTAATTATACGGACAATCTTATTCTGGCGCTTTTGAATTTTCTCACTGTTGGATGTAGAGACGGTACCCCACAACAAAATTTTGCAATCTAACTTCAAGATGGAATTTCTGCCGATGAGCCAATTTAGTTGCACCGCTTTAGCGTCAATGTGAAACTTCCACGTGAGCCTGTGGTCGAGATAAATACCAAGGTATTTCACTTCACTGTGCTGCGGAACAATGTAGTTGTTGATTTTAATAGCCGAACAAGTTTTTCTACGTAGTGTGAATGTAACATGGGTACATTTTTGTTCATTTACTTTGATTTTCCAAAGTTTCGGCCATTTGTCCAATATAATAATATGTTCTTGCAAATTTTGTGATGCTAATTTATAGTCTTCATGGACACTGATGAATGCTGCATCATCTGCAAAAGTTGAAGTGGGAATTTTGCAGCTCGTTGGCATGTCTGAAGCATAAATCAAATATAAAGTTGGACCCAATATGCTACCCTGGGGAACTTCAGCTTCGATTGGCTGAGCCGAGCTTTTAAAATCACCTTCCTTAACCACGAATTTCCGGTCATATAAGTAGCTCTCTAACAGCTTGTGCGTATTTGCAGGCAAGTTTAATTTTATTTTATGAGTTAAGCATTCGTGCCACACTTTGTCAAAAGCTTTGGAAACGTCAATAAATAGAGCTGAGCAATATTTTTTATCTTCGAACGCGTTTCTGATAACATTCAGCAGCCTGTGTGTTTGTTCTATGGCGCTATGCTTAGCCCTAAAACCGAATTGATGGTTAGGAATACACCCTACTTTATTCAAGATTGAACCCAACTGCGTCATTAGCAGTTTTTCGAATAGTTTTGAAATTCTTGGCAACAGACTTATTAGCCTATATGATTCAACTTTTGTGGGATCCTTTCACTCCACTCTGTAGGAAAATACTCAAGACGTAAAATAGCATTAAAAATAAAAAGTACGATTCTTGTGCAGTAGGCACAAGCATTTTGTTGGTAATTTTATCAATACCTGGAGCTTTTCTGGGGTTTACGTTACTAATGGAACTCTCGACATTTCGAAAACGAAGTTTAAAAAGTACGGGAGGTCTAACAGCATACGGCGACATATCAGCTTCATCATTCAGTCCGTCAATGGCAAATACGTTACTCAAGTGGTTGGCGTACAGCATCCCCTTTTCGGAATCACTTCTGGCCCAGTCCCCAGTTGGAGTACGCAAGGGTGGCTTAGCTCTAACGGGTGCGTTATTATGGTGCAAAATACATGATTGGTTTTTCCACAATTCTGTGCTTTTCTGACGAATTGCTTCCCACAAACTGCGTATAACTTCAGGGAGTATTCCTTATTGACCATACGATCTCATGCCAGGAATTCATGATGCACAACGCCATTGCAGTCGAAGAAAACAGTGAGCAAAACCTTCACATTTGACAGAACTTGACGTGCTTTTTTGGTCTTGGGCGCTCCCATTGGGATGATTGGGCTTTGGTATCAATGTCATTACCATGCACCCATGATTCGTCACCAGTTATGACCTTTTTGAGGAAATCTGGATCGTCGTTGACAATGTTCAACAGCTCCTGAGCGATGTCCATGCGACGTTGTTTTTGCTCAAAATTTGTCAATTTCGGAACAATCTTCGCTGCGGCACGGGTCATGCCTTAAAC
This sequence comes from Thecocarcelia acutangulata, assembly GCA_914767995.1. Lineage (NCBI taxonomy): Eukaryota > Metazoa > Arthropoda > Insecta > Diptera > Tachinidae > Thecocarcelia > Thecocarcelia acutangulata. Next base: position 72,688,246 of record OU612095.1, read on the forward strand.
ATCAGTAAAAATTGCTTGGCATGTGTGGAACGATATGCCAAAATCATTAGCAACCTCTCTAATAGTGATTCGACGACTATGCAAAATCATTTTCTTCACTGCTTTAATGTTTTTATCGGTTGTTGACGTGCTCGGGTGACGGGCATCGTCATTGACATCTTCTCGGCCTTCCTTTAATCAATTATACCACAATTAAACTTGTGTTCTGCTTATAGTATACTCACCAAACGCTACAATCAACATTTCAAATGTACTTGCGCATTTAATTTCATTTTTTTACACAAAACTTACTACAGTTTCTTTGATCAAAAATCGAAGAGCACAGCAAAACACGACTAACCTTTTTATCTGTCAAAAACAAACTGACAATCCGAAATGGTTGATATTGCAAACATATATAACAGACATGTGTACCAACATAACAGAAAAAAATCCGAAAACCGAACATACGTAACTCACCAAATTTGAAAATAATGGTTATTTGTTGATCACACCTCGTATATCATAGAATTTGTCTATTATAAGCACTTTACTTAAATATCAGGTGGTTAAATTTCAAGGGCCGATGTTGAATGTGAACCACACCTAAACGCCAAGTTTTTTTTTCCGAATTTTATTTGACATTTCTCTATTTCAGACTTACTCAATTTGAACCATGGAGAGATACACAATCCAACAACGTGTTAAAGTTATCCAGACTTATTATGAAAATGATGATCAATTTTCAAAGAAAATCATCTTCAGTGATGAGGCACATTTTCACCTCAGTGGATTCGTCAATAAACAGAATTGCCGCATTTGGGCGAATGAGAATCCAAGAGTGACCGTCGAAAAACCAATGCACCCACAAAGAGTGACTGTTTGGTCCGGTTTATGTGCTGGCGGCATCATCGGGCCGTATTTTTTCCAAAATGAGGCCGGTCAGGCAGTTACTGTGAATGGTGTTCGCTATCGTGAGATGATAACGAACTTTTTATGGCCCGAATTGGAATGTAGACGATATGTGGTTTCAGCAGGACAGTGCCACTTGCCACACAGCTAACGATACAATTGCTCTTTTGCGCAACAAATTCAATGGCCGTGTTATCTCACGTAATGGCGATGTCTATTGGCCGCCAAGATCATGTGATTTGACACCGTTGGACTTTTTTCTTTGGGGTTATTTGAAAGAAAAGGTGTACGTCGATAAGCCAGCAACAATTCAACAGCTAAAGGATGAGATAATTCGTCACATTAACGGCATAGAACCTCCATTATGCCTCAGGGTCATCGAAAATTTGGACCATCGGATGGAGGTGTGCCGCCGTGGTCGCGGCGCCCATTTGGCCGATATTTTGTTTCATACATAATTGAATAATACCAATATATCATAATAAAATAAAATTACAATAATTTCCTAAATAGTTTGTGTTTTATTCAAAATCAAATTCACCATTTATACGCTCATGCACATGAATTTCCTGGAAAAATTATTATATATTTTTCTAAACAACCAAAATTTAATATCGAATTAATCGGTTATATGCACGTGAAAAAATTATATGGTTGATATGACAATATTCTGAGGGCAAAATACTATTGTTGAATTATATGGTTGGTACTGAAAATAGTACATTGTTATATTTTAATGCCATTGATTTGCGTCACCATAGTTTTGTAAGCGAAATGTTCAACGACGGTATTACTGTATTTAAACACAGTATTAATAAAATTTACCATATTAATATCATACCTAACCACGTTATTATTATCAACCATATTAGTTTAAATGACCATACTAATGTCACAAACAGTCTTATTGGCATATAGCCATAAGTCATAACCAACCATATTAATTAAAATGAGGCCGTTTCATGAAAATCTATTATATTTTATGTTGAAGTTTATAATTTTTAAATAAAAATTTTTGGTTTGTACATTTGTACAACGGGCTTAGTTTTCAAGTAGTTCAAGTTTTTTCCTTTCTTAAGTTTTTTCTTAAGAAGGATTTTTTTACAATACAAATTTGCTGTGATCAACAATTTTTGTTGGAAGAAGACAAGAAAAATAATAATCATCTCTTTAAGCTGGGGGACAACTAGCTGTTTCGTAGTCGCTACATTACTCATCAGCACCCACTGAGATTTGAACTCGGGTCATGACGTATCATGATCTGCTGCTTTCACCACTCAGCCACCGAGCATTTAATTATTTTCTATCCATATTCATTTCATATTCAATCACATATGCATTGTAATTGCCAACGACTTCGATCTCAATAGGTTTTAGTGTCTATTAGGTGAAATAAAACTAATTTATTAAGTATTTCGTCAATAATTGTATAAATAAATAATAAGGCTGTCCAACAATACTCTTGATGTTGTCATAGTATTATTTATAACAACATACATACAAATATTAACAAATTAATATTCCAACATAACTTTAGATTTCCGCAAACACTTCGAATGTATTTCTGTACAACTTTAATTTGCGGTCTTTTCCTTTTTACTTTTTTTTTTTAGATAAACAAAAAAATTTTGTTATAAACAAAAACAAATTTTTCTTAATAAAAAACCAAAACTAAAAGAAAATTAAAAAATGCGATAATCGAACATGCGTAACTCACGAAATTTGAAAATAACGGTAATATTTTTTGATCAGTAGTGCGATTTTATAACGATAATCGAATCATTAAAATAGTTATAACGATATTTTATCGAATTTGCTATTCTGTAACATTTTCTTAATGATATTCGTAGTCGATCAAAATCAGCTGTTAATTTTACTGCTGATTGTCGATTTCTTAAAGACAAAAATTTTCTTGCTGTTTATTCAATCGTTAAAGAGTATTTTTGTTTTAATTGTGCATCCATGAAATAAAGTGCTTACAATCTGATTTTTAAGACATAAAAATATTTATTATATATTAAATACATAAATAAATACATAAAATATTTATGAAATAAATTTTCAAAAACAAAAATTTCAGTATAATTTTTTCATGGGATGAAAAAAGTTTGAACGTTTCAAGGGATAATCAGTGTGGAGTTGGACAATTCCTTTGAGTTGACAGTTAATGAATTTAAAAAGTTAAGTATATTGATTATCACAGTCTTAGTTGTTGTCATTCTGAACATATAGAAATTAGTACAAAAAAAATAAATGAAACATATGGACACTTATTTTATTTTACTTACCTTATTACAAATTAAATAATATTTATTGTCACTTAAAAATAAAAATCAATATGTACACATATTGCTAAGGAAAAATTTATTGTTTTTTCTTTTCTTCTTTGTGGTTTTCGCTTTTTTCTGGCAGAGATGCCACGTGATGCTTATATGGATGAAGAGAAAAATACAGCTGGTTACCATCGTTAGAATTAAGTTACAGAATCACTCAATCACTCAAAAATGCAAGCGATGAAATTTGATGACAAAAGTTGCGATTATCGAATCGTTAAAAGATAGAGAATCGCACTACAGATCTCGTGTATCGATCTTAGACTACTTAAAACGTCAAAGTAAAACATCGAATCTGGCAGCTATGCTTCACGATATATTGATTTTTCTTCCTCTTAAAAAGCCTAAAAGTATGCAATATAAGTGTAATCGCTACAAAAATATTCCCAAACCATTTGTCGTTTTAAATCAAGGCAACTTTTATACGGTAGTGGTTTAAAGCTGCCTTGTTTTAAATGAATTGTGACGAAAATATTTATTATTTATGGATTTTATTTACTTTTTATAAATCGATAAAAATAATTTTAAACAAATGAATGAAAAAATTAGTAAATACGTAAATAAATGTATCAGTAGAAATGTGTGCATGAGCGTTTGAATAATTCTGTCTATATTAAGAAATACATTTTTATATATGTATAGATAGTATGTGTAGCGAGGTACTCATTCGTTCATATGTATGCCTAAACTAATGCATAATATATTTATACTAATTTATAAGTTTTTTGTATAACATACATACTTACATATTAAAAAAATATTTAGTCTTCAATATTAAAAATGTAAGAGCAATGAAGAAGATGTATTTTTTTTTTTTGTGTACGTACACACAAGTACTACGGACGTATTTTGTTTATTCACATATTTGTTGTATTTATATGCATATTTTAATTTTGATTAACTGGGATTCCAGCAAACATGAACAAGATAAATGCTTGTATGTAAATTATACTTTTTTATCCACACAAGAACGTATGTACGTACAAAAATTAAATAGAAACACAAGCACGAAGCAGTACATTGAAATACTCATATGATTTTGAGCATGAGAACCCAGTGGTATAAGAAACAAATCAGCGCGCCTTTTAAAAGGCCTTGATGGAACATCTGTTCGCGTTGACTTACGGGTTCAAGTTAAGTTTTGATTCATCTTTTTATTTAGGAAGGACTTTTGAATAATAGATTATTGCTGTGATCAATAATTTTATGAAAGAAGATAAGAAAAGCGGCTATTGTATATTTCATGAGGTTTGATGTTTAATAAGCTATTTTCGAGGGATTATGCAGGGCTCCATGGTGCAATGAGCAGGTGGCATCACTAGCGGCCTGAAGCCGACTTTGGGAATTAACAAAAAAACTCGGAACGTCTTCGCTAACCGAATTGGAACCGGGTTTCCTTCATCGGTGCGCGCTTTGCAACCTCAAATAGAGGCATGATATTGGCTACGCAATCCTACAAACAAAGCTGTTTTAATATTTTTGGTTGGCTTGAGTAAATATTTTTCAGAAATGAAAAAATATTTTTCTTTTTGCGTTTTTTTTTTATTGAATCTTCAAAATGAACTAACAATAAGTATTCAAATCTTAATAATAACAATTAAAATCAAGAAATAAAAAAATAAAAATGTGCTTTTTATTTAAGTCCGGCCAATGCTAGACAAAAAGTTTTATTATGCGGGAGCAATATCGGTAAAACCACCTATTGAACGTTCTGATGGTGGCGACGGTATACCTTCTTCTCAACTGAGTGTGGCCGCAAAAGTTAAGTATATTACGCGCAAGAGGATTTGGATAAAGTTCCAGTTTACTGACATACCTTGTCGCATACTTAGAGAACTCTTCTTTTACCAGTGGAACACTCAGGTCTTTATGAATTCGTGAAATTTTTACGTACCATGGAGCAGAAGAATTTGGTTTTGTCGCCTTTGAACTTTTTCAATGATACAGCGACAAATGTATGATTTTATTCCCTGTTTTTCTCTATATTTGGCGTATTTTTTACCGTTTTTCATATAAAAATTATTAGGAATACTAAAACCATAACCCAATATATATATATATTCACAAATTTTACATAAATTTTAAATAAATTGTAAGTAAAACGATTTTTTTGAATTGCACACTTTTTTCTCAGTGCAAATTTATTTACACTCTCTTTGGGCTTCACTACTTTAATCAGATCCAACACAATAAGGTCTGTCGTTAAGGGATCATAAAGCTTCAAATTTACTTTATGATATTGATTTGTAATACACATACAAACATACTATTTATACATACATATTTATGCTCTTGCCAGTTTTGTATACAATCGTAGAAACGTACATTCCTACATTTGCTTAAATACAATACTTATTTGTTGTATACTTTTAGACAATTATGTACATACATGCTTATATACATATGTATGTAGGTACTTAAACATATACTTATGTTTGTAAGTTTCTACATATGTATGCACATTTCTATGTATTTAGATACACATTTTACTCCGATGTCACTGATTATTTCAAGTAATATTGCTCCATTAAATGTCACAAAACAAATTTTATTACAAAATATATATACATATATATGTATATCTGTGGCCTTTTATCATAACAGCTTAAGTCGAGATAAGATCAAAAAATGTTTTGAAGGGAAATTTGAAAGAAGAACTAAATTTAAGAAGAAAAGAAGATAAACCATAATTATAACTAAATTTTGTGAATAATACAAAATATTATTTCTGCAAACTAGAATACCATATTTATTCAAATAATCAAATATATATATATATATATATATATATATATATATATATATATATATATATATATATATATATATATATATATATATATATATATATATATATATATATATATATATATATATATATATATATATATATATATATATATATATATATATATATATATATATATATATATATATATATATATATATATATATATATATATATATATATATATATATATATATATATATATATATAGCAAGGTTGGTTGTGCATGCCCGCAAAATATCCCACTAAATTGAGATTGAAAGTCATATTATTTCACTTCATCATAATTATCAAATTAAGAGTAAATTTTTTACAGTGTACTATATTTCATTTCCACATATGATGTATATGAAGTATATTTTTACTTTAACAGAAATGATCAATTTATAATTTACTACCTATTGAAACTGTCTGCACTAGAGAGCTTCAATACAGCCAGTCAGTCCAATATGAAACCTCAAGCTCTAAACACTTTGACGACAGCAGACTTCACACCAGCGTTGTCAATTCGGTGCATTTCGCACCTTTTTTGGTGTTTTTTTAAATTATTTGTGCGAAAAATTCCTTATTCGGTGCGGGGTACGCTTTTTTTACATTTTCGGTGCGGTTTTTTAAATTTCGATGGTACAAAATCAAATTCAACTCAACTTTTTATTTCAATGTACAAAAAAAAAATTATAATTAAGTGTCCAAAATTTTTACGTTTCATTTTGGTGAAAAACATACCATGTTATATGCAGAAAGTAAGACAATCTTGCTGTGGTATATTATACATATATGATATATTATACACCCTGTGGAAAGAAAAATAAGCATTTCGATGTATAAAATTTGCTGCTTTTAGGGAGTGCTTTGCTATTAATTGATCAAGCCAAGTTTGTCAAATATTGCAGTCTCTGATATTGTTACAGTTTTGGTAATTGAGAAATTACCAAATTATTAAATAAATTATAAAGTTTTTACAAACTTTGTCTTCTATATATTATAATTCTGGCAAATTTTTGTTTATTTCAATAAAGAAGAAGACACCGTTTATGAAAACACATGTGAAATGCACACTGTGTTTGGTAGAATTGCCATTGATTGAATTTGAAAGCTTGTAACTTTTAATGATCCGATAATCGTAAATTCTTTCGACAGTAATGATTATATGCTCCGGCAATATAATTTTGACGATGGTAAACAGCTGTATTTTTGTGTCCCTGATAATAGGCAGTAAACGTATCAGCTGATTTCGGTCGGCAGCAAATATAATTAAATGATATTGCTTAATAATAAATTTGACAAAATATTGTTATAACATTATCTTAATAAAACTAACAGAGTCGTACTACAGGCTAAGTTTGACAAACACGAATTCTAGCTGTTGAACGAATTTGATGGCATGCCATCAGGCGGTCATATCAGACTCAGTTTGATTGCATAATAGCTAGTCGTTTAAAAGAGTGTTTCATTACCGTGTTTTTAATATAAAAATGTAATTTTATAATACAAAATAGGTTTTTGAAAATGAAATAAAAAAATTCAAAATTCGGTGCGTTTTCGTTGAAATAACGCGCTTTTTTTTACGCATTTCGGTGCGTTTTGAAATTTAAAAGTTGAAAACGCTGCTTCACACCTTCACGAGTACAAATGAAGTTAGCTTCAAATACTGCCGTCTCATCAGCAACATAATCATCAGCTTACGTTGGCAGCAGCAGCAAATGCTGTTGTGAAGTCATGCTACTGTGATTAGGGATGAAACGATACCAGCAGGGTATCGATACTTATACTAGATACGGTATCGATCGCAAACTATCCATACCTACTCGGTATTGAATATAAAGCATCGATATATACTTGTATCGGTCGATATATTCTTACGATTAATGGCAAGAAAGTCAAATATAAAAATCTTCGTTATGTTCTTGATCTTCTGATCCACTGTCTGAAATTGGGGTGCTTTAATTAGAATCTCGGAAGCGAAGATTTTTAAAACGCAGAAATTCTATCATAACAATTCTTCTGCTACATTCACTCAGTTGTTTGGCTTTTAACTGTCCGACACATTCAATGGAGGAAATAAAATATTTTAGCCTGCAGGTAAGACAATTTATCATTAGAATAACCTTCGACAAAGTCTCAGAATTATGGCCTGAAGATTTTGGTGACAAATTCAAATGGTTTTTATTAAAATATGAATACACTTCAGCCAAAGTAATTTGTAAAAATGATTATTAATATTTTATTTAATTCAGTTTTATAAACGTGTTACTTCAAAAAGGAAGTTGGCTGTCAAAAAATAAACCAAAATGTATTTTAGAACTATTGACGTTTGCTGATTAATTTTTATATGCCGGACTTTAATTATTTTTATGAAAGCGTTATTTTCAACAGTTTTAGTAACTGGACTATTTATTTTAGAATCTCAAGATCGTGACCGTAATCTTACCTTAATTTTTATGAAATGCAACCATACACCCGATTTTGGTAGTGTCATTTGCATGCACCGCTTTACTTTATAAAAACTTTGAAAACAAATTAAATTATGGTAAAAATAGTGACCAACTCGGCTTTTTGTCTGTCAATAAGAAAAAAGAATTTCTGACCGATGCCAGTAGTTTTGTCCGCTACCTACATGGTACTCTATAGTAAAGCATCGATACCAAAAGTTCTTGGTATCGAAAGATAAGTATCGAGTATATACTTGTATTTACTCGTATCGTTTCATCCCTAGCTGTGATGTCGTTTAAATAATCGTGTGCATTTTAAACACATTTATTTTATTTTTGACAGATTGCTGCTTCTGTCTGCTGTCGTCTATGTGTTTAAATCTTAACAATGCTACCAATTATTTATATTTTGAAGCTTTTCCATATACAAATTGGCGCATTAACAGAGAGATAATTATTTGCAAATAATTTTTATTTGTGAATAGGCTGCGTATAAACGTAGTATATGTTAATAAAGTTTTAAATAACACAATATGATATTATCAGCAACAAGCATATAACTCAGCAATACCATTTGAACTACTGAATTTTTTCAATGCGAGCTCAGTTTGGCTTATTGTCATCTTTTGTATTTTTATTTTGTCAAGGTAGCAACCAAAAATTGTCACGAATATTTCTTAATGCATTCTGTTCAATTCATTTTCAACCAGCTCATCATTTGCTATTAAAGTTACTTATTGAACTCAAAATAATGTATTTATTTATTTTCTTTAGTCAATGATTTCTGTGCTGTATTTTCTTCAACACGCACACACACACGCACACACATATTCGTATACGAGAAAATTTCTTTTGCAGCAGAATATTTGTTTATGCCAAATGTCAGCGGCAGGTGCCGACGGTGTTATAAACAATTTGGGAAAAGAAAATCGCATTTAAAATGGTTGTAATGCAACGTAATGTGGCTTGTTGAAGTCTTTTCGTTTTGCAAAATATGTTGAAGTTCACTTAATTTATTATTAAGATTTTGTTGTACATTTTTTACCTTCGCTTTTTTTTCGAAGAGTGCTTTCTTTTTAGCTCAGTAAATAATGTCGACTTTTTTTTTTGTTCCAGTTACAACTTAATTGGGTTGGTGTGGCGGAAGAAAATAGTGGGGCACAGTGGGTCTGAAATGTTTGGCACGTTTAAGAACGACTTATGCCTTCATCATGAGTCGTTAACAAAGGCAAACATCAAAAAAACTATAGACTTAAGGCCTCATTAGTTTTTACTTTCTGTTGCCGTTTTGTGACGTTCATTTCTGTAGTAAATATTTTACAATTACTTTTTCCGTAAAAATGATCAGCTGTTTTTTACAGTAGGGCATAAAAAAAGAAAAACATTGGAATGAAGAATAAAATATGTTCAGAAATATTATCTTGTATGAAAAAGCAAAAAAAGAAACAAATTAATAATTTAGAAATAGTGATCAAACAACCCACTTTTTTCTCACAGTCTGCAGAGTTTATGACACTTCTTATACAAAATATAATTTCTAAAATAATATTCTTTTAATAAATGTATTAACTTTTAAAAATCTTTAATTGGAACACATTTTTTTAGCTTTTGACAAAAAAGAATTATGTACATTTGAATAAAAAATAAACGTTTCCATACCTGGAGAAAGTACAACATACACATATCTGGACGTCACTTAACGTTGAATTCTATTTTCAACAGATTAGTCCGTAACAGAACAGGACGGAAAAGTGAAAACAAACCATGTACATATAGTTTATATTGAGCAGAAATAAAACAGCTGATTCAGAACGGAAAAGAACGTACAAACTAATTCTGCCTTAATACAATTAGTTGAGGCTAACAGTTAAAGCTTTAAACACATAGACGACAGCAAGCAGCAATCTGTCAAAAATAAAATACATGTGTTTTCAGTCAGTAATTTTATTTTATTCATCTAAAATATATATGTGGCACCTCTGTCTTGAAAATAATTATGTTGCTGACGAGACGGCAGCATTTAAAGCCAACTTCATTTGTATTCGTGAAGTTGTGAAGTCTGCTGTCGTCTAAGTGTTTAGAGCTTAACCAGTGAGAGCGGGACGCTAAACTTTCGAAGGCTTTGGTTTCAACCTTCTTAAGGAAATCTGGATCGTCGTTGACGATGTTCAACAGCTCCTGAGCGATGTCCATGCGGCGTTGTTTCTGCTCAAAATTTAGTAAAAAATCGAAGAGCAGCCAAAACACGACTAAACTTTTTATCTGTAAAAAAAAACTGACAATCCGAAATGGCTGATATTGCCAACATACATATATAACAGACGTATGTACCAACATAGCAGAAGAAAAATATTCAAAAATCGAACATGCGTAACTCACGACATTTGAAAGTAACGATTAGTTTTTTATCAGACCATGTATGTTTGTTGTCTCATTAAATATACTTGTACTTTAATAATATGAAATGCATAATTTCGTTCAATATGTTGTCAATATTTTTAAATTATTTATAAAAAAAAATTATTTATATAAAGAGTTTGAAGATTTTTTGAAGATTTGGAAAATAAAGTGCGGATTTTGCACATTTTTTCATGCGAAATTCTTGAGTTTTGCAGATTTTGCTTTTTTAAATTCTGGCAACACTGATCATGATATACATATCCCTATATCATATAAAAGTACTAACAATGGCTTGAGCTGTTATATCGCGTAACTAGAAGAATGGAAGTGGAAGGTATTTGTGATTGTTATAATGCCAAAGCCAAGAAAAGACCTTGCAACAGTAAAGATGTAAAGGAAAAGATAGAATGTATCCCTAATCATCAATTCGATCTTGGAGCACACAGGCTAGTAAATATTACAAGATAAGATATGAAGGCAAAACATATTATTCAGCTCTATTTGTTAACATTTCCTAAGCTTTTGATAAAGGGACCACAATATAGCACGACGATTTAATACATAAAATAAAGTGCATAAAAGACATGAATAGATAATCTCCCCTAGGGAGCAGAGTTTTCCTTGACGTATTGGTAACGTGGCCACTCTGCTTTCTGGAGTAGAGAGGTAGAGGGCTGTAGTTTATTGTAGCAAATAATAAATAATAGTACCAACCACAGGGAACATGAGACAACATCAAACAAAGCACTTCTTGCAATTATGAGTTGGATGCCATGTGACTTGGTAGCCAGGAATATAGTACTAAAAACCGCTATCAAGCTGAAGGCGACCGGAACGTAAACCCAAAGACCATGAGGATACTTTAGTATACTTGAGATCGAAAAGGGCCTAGTCCGCAATATACGCGACTACTGCATCCCCCAGAGAATAAGTTTTGCTTTGGCGTAGATCAAACCGGCACACTCTGTTTTCTGGGGCATAGAGGGGAAGTAGCCCCTCGTTCGTTTTAGAAAACAAAACTCTAGGAAGCCACATAACTTATGTTGCGTCGGACTTCCGAAACCCGTGCTAAGAGTTAAAATTGTCATAACGGGGATCAGCAAAGCCCCCGGGAGATTCTGCCTTGCAGCCCTCTCGGTGCTGATCATGGTTGACGTGCTTGTCTTGGCTAAAACGTGCTGGCTGTGTGTTAAACCTACAATCGCAGGCAAGGGAATTAGTTTCCCTGATAACTTTGATCCATTCCGGTTTTCGGTAGCTAACAAACCCCCAAGGTACTGTTGTCTTGAAATAGATACATATACTGGAAGGAACCAGGAATGATGGTTGGAAGGCTGAGTTAGTTAAGGGCTGATGCTCTTTACGTTGGGAAATTGCTTACAGGAGGAACTAGAGCGCCAAAACTCTTAGGAAAGGGGTTCGTCTATAGGGCTACAAACTTACGGCGAAAAACTGTGACCTGTGTAAGCCTAGCAAGCCACATAAGGGCGCTAGTGAATCATGAATAATTCACTCCTTGGATTTGGTCCATCATCAGATTAGGCAAGTGCTAATGTAAATCGATTTCACATTTAGCTACAACATCGCAAAAACATTCGTCTCAAGGAGCTTTGACTACCAAATCTAGGAATCTCAAATGGAATCTGGATCCTTCTTTATTTACAGGCAGGGATCTAGAAGAGGAGAACGAATTAGGGTTCGTATCTATATAAAAGAGTTCAACACTAAATTAAAACACTATTCAAGCTACCAAACGAATGTTGTATTTTTAGGCTGAAATATCGGCTATAAATGAAGCGACTACATAGCTGATGTTTAACAACATATTCGGCAGGGTTATCATGATAATAACGGACAGCAAGGCCGCCATCAATACGCTGATTGGAATATTCTTCAATTTCAGTCTAGTATAGGAATGCCGGACATCTTTAAACACGATGACGAGACATTCAAAATTAACCCTAAAGTGGGTACGTGGATACGATTCCAACAACGGTAACAATATCGCTGACGAATTTTCTAAAAAAAGGATAATCTTAGAGAATAGGGGCATTGAGCGGACAACCCCTATCAGCATGCTGCAAAGGGATAAACCTTCACTTGCTGAAACATGCCCAAGATAGATGCTTCACATGCCTTATATCAAATAACCTGTGGCCTCACATTAACTTTAAGAAAACAGAAGGGCTCTTAAATCTGCCCAAGTCTCACTTGAGAGCCACTGTAGCAACCATCACTAGACTCTGTCCGTTTGGGAACTATGCCAAAAGACTGGGTTTACTTTACAACGACTTCTGCAGAAGTTGGCAAGACGAAGACGAGGAAGAGACGTCCCTTCATCTCCTCAGAATATGTCCGGCATACTTAAGACGAGCGGAGTTACAATAGCCGATCATGTGTGGCCTCAGTCAATCTTACCGCACTGGCCCTATTCATAAAGAGCAGCACATAGCTAGTATAATAGCGCGTAACGGCACAATAAGTAGTTTTCCAGCCATCCCTACCTCACAACCACTATATCGCCCATTTTCTACTATCTCTCTCTACCGTCAAACTATCTCTCTCTACCGTCTACCTTTATTTCAGGCAATCACAAAGGGAACTGATAAAGACCTAAGTGAGCTGGCCAACTTATGATATACTTCCCTGTATGATCTAGGTTGCATTGAGACTTCTGAAAACCCCTTACCTAGAGCTAAATTTCTATAATGAATAGCAGCAAATGGTGTAAAACTTTTCACAATCTTTTCACAAGTACCACCCCAAGACGGCTAGCCCTAGCCGGGGTAAACACCAGCATGCCAGCGCCGCCACGCATCTGACAACACACTGCACAACAAGATTGTGATACTTTTTGCTGCATTTGCTGCTATCCATTATAGAAAATGGCGCCCAACGTGGGGCAAAACGGGGATCAGCACGGCCCCGAAGGTTCTGCATTAAAGACAATTATGGCGCTGGTTATACGATTGTGGTCTCTGCATCTTATTTAAAACATTTTGGTTATGGCTCAGATCTAGGATTGGAAGAAGAGGTTCTAACCATACTCTGATAGCTATGGTGTACGACCGATTTTCAGAGAACTAATTGTCCTGCAACAGGTGTAAGGAGTCAGATGTGGAGGAAAAACGGGTGGGTTGCTTAGCGGCTGATGTTCTTAATGAAATTCGGCCAACCAACTCGGGAAGATTAGTATTCCTCTGAGTTTCTTGACAATTGCTTAAAATAATTAGAAGACCCGTTCTCAGCCAGGAATTTCTTAATCTGTCTAAAAACATGTGACAAAAACTTGCCACGTGTGAAAGCCTTACAAGCCATTTGGAGGTACTGATGAGCCGTGAATTATTTCAACCCGTGGAACTGTTCCATTGTCAGACCATGCCGTAATGACAAATGTTGATGCAAATCAATTAAATATATCGATTTATTGTAAGGCAAGACATTTTTGCCAATTACACAAAACTTTGAAAATCCGCATGATACAAATTATTTCGTTATTGGTCAGCACACTCAATTTCCAACCCATTGTGCAGGATTTTCATTATGCAGCAAACAAAAGAAATCTTGCAAATAAAATGTGGTTTTTAAGTTTTTCTTATAATTTTTGCAAAACACCTGTAATTTATGGACGCGCTATTTTAGACAGGGTATGCAACTTTTACATGTATGTTGGCCATAAAAGCGATAAAAACATGTGTTGGATGTGGTTTTGCAAACAAAAAAAAGGAAAAAAAAGATAAGGAACAGATGTTTTTTTAAACTTGTTCTTTAAAATTTGCCACTTCTCCAAGGACAAAGTGGTTGATTTATGGAAATTGTGTTTAGGCAACTGAAGCTATCTGTTACAACCAATCTTTTTCTTTTACGAACATTTCTCTAGGGCATGCTAACTTGAATGGTTAAACCAGTTGCTGAGAAAAAAAAAATATGTTTCTTTTGTGCTTCAAATTTCTGATTGATTATAATATCTTAATACATTTTATTTCTTGAGTCGTTCTGCTATTCAGTGTTTAACCAAAAGCTCAAATGATATGGTTCTTTCGATGTCCGTGGGTTGTCAACAAAAGTGGCCAAATTTCACATGTCCACATCAGATGTGGGCAACACGTAACTAAGTGTATTATATCTAGGGAGAGTATCTTGAAAGAGACAAAATAAAAATTTATAAACCAATAAATATTTCTTGAGAAAAATAAAAATTCACCTTTTCTCTTAAACAGACCTCGTAGAAGACTTATGATGTAATTATTTCATTTTACAGCTTTCTCCTTTACAATTGAAGCTCAAACACTAAACACTTTTTGAAATACTATGTATCTGTTTTTAATCACTTAATGCATTCTTATTAAACACTCAATTTTATTAAGAACTATAAACTTTCACAAAAGTTAATAATTGCTTGTGCTCGCAGCAAAAAATATATTTCGCTGTAACTTTTGCAAGAAACTAATCCGTAGGTTGCATGAACTTAAAATAAATGTCAAAAGTTAGTAAATGTCAGCACCTTTAAATGCTGCACACACTTTTCTAATTAAAAGCGAAAACAATTGCGAGTATTACACAGTAAAACGAATTTTTTTCAATTTTTCTTTTGATCATGAAAAGAGGAAGGTTTCAGTTGGCAACGTTCGACACGAGTATTGGTGACTTGTGACCGCTAGGCGATACGCCCGAATAAATTAACTTTAGTCCCAAACTCAGTGTTCGTTAGCGTTCGGCCGTTGTGCCCATTTACGAGGGCGGTTCGGAAACTTCTTAGCCTACCAATGAAAGAGAATAGTTAGTGTTGTGTATCCAACCGACAAGGTGGAGCTGGCAGTAAAAAGACACGTGTTTGTTGCTCAAATTCAGATACAGAAGTGTTTAATTAATTCATGTTATATATAAGAGTAGTTGGTATGTAAGAGAGAGTTGCCAGACATTCACAAAATGAAACATAAGCTAATATCCAATATGCCCCTTCTTACATTGATTTTGTAATATAAAATAAAGTTAACAATAAAGAAAAGCTATATAAAATTATTATATACATATAGTATCTATTCTAATATAATTCATTGATTTTGAAGTTTCATTAACACATTAAAAATGTAACAATTCATTTTCTATGTATAACTTTACCACGTATACGTGGTCTCAATTCTCGTCTTGGCAGATCTTCACAAACTTCACCATTTTCCACATCTGTTTCAACTACGTCCTCGCACACGTTGGTATTGCCGTCGGTTGCAGCAATGCAACAGCAACAAAAACAGCAAGCACAGCAACAGCAATAACCAGAACAGCACAGGGTACATAAACTGCACACTTCATGGTTTCCAACACTAGCAACCAACTCTACAAACCAGAGACACACACGGCCACGCACAGGGTCACGCACGGAACTGTGGTTCAACAAATGATGGTTCCGAGAATGACAACAACAGGGAGGTCTCCTCCTAAACACTTCACGGTTATTCGGCTGCTCAGAAATAAAGTAAATTTTGTTGACCTGTGTTATTTTTTAATTTTCAACATGCGGCATGCAAACATTTGTTATTCATTGCTTTTTGTGGATTATCTTGCAACTTTCTAAAATATTAATGCACATTCAAATGTTTGAGAATTAAAGTAGTTCACAGAAACAACAATAAGACTGTTAGAAATTACAAGAAATTGCTTTTCATTGGCATAATTTCTTAGAAAAATTATTTCTGTTCGAAAATATACTCGTTGTCAATGTTGTTTATACAACACGTGCCATTTCCAAAGTAGAGTTTTTGTTTTTTTAATAATGGCAATAACAAAATGTGTATGTGTGTATCAAACTCTAATAGAGATTATCTGCAAGCGAGTTTCTGAAAACAAAACCAAAAAAATGTTACAAAATCAGATTCTTTGAGAGATAAGTACTTCTTCAAAATACTTATTTTTAAATAATGTTCAATTGTTAGATTTTACTTTTTTTTTTTATAAAGTATCTTTTGAAAAAGTGGAGCCACGCCCTGGTTCTAGGCTCAAATTTGTGGGTTGGGAGTTTGCCCCAGCTATGGTTTTCAACTTTAGATTATAAAAACACACAACAAAATAAACAAACAATAAAATAGTTATATACAGACGTGTTCTGAGAAACGCAAATCGCTTAAATTTTGCGTTTTCGATTTGTAAACGCCAAATAAGGGTTCTGAGTTACCTATAACGCAAGAAGTATGATTTTGCGATTTGAAACCGCCATATACGTGTCGTGGCAAGCGCATATCCCTTGAAACTGGCAAGCGTTTTCAGAACGCACGTTTCTCGGAACATAGCTGGTCATAAATGTTTTTTTCTTTTCAATAATAAAACACGACTAACCTTTTTATCTGCCAAAAACAAACTAACAATACGAAATGGCTGACATTGCCAACATCGAACATGCGTAACTCACGAAATTTGAAAATAACGGTTATTTTTCATCAGACCTCGTATATATGCTATTTTGTACGTATATTGTACAAATATTTTAGAAATTCAGTTTTTTCACAAAAAATTTTTGTTAAGCAAATTTTTTTTAAATTTAATTTTTGTAAAAGAAATTTTTCAACGGATTTATTTTAAAATATATTTTTCAAAAAAATTGCTTCTTTGGTAACTTTCTTGAGATTTACTTAGTAATAGCATCAATGCTGTTAATTAAAACCAAATTTATTTAAAGTTTCTTTGGAAACCAATTCATTTTAGTGTTTCACAGTATTGACAATTTGCCAGGATTGGTCTTTGATTTGCTCTCCTGAAATTAAAAACTCAAACTACTGAAACTTTTCCTGCTGTGTGCAAAATTTTACCATTTTTTTCCAATATCTTTTGACTTTTAACATTTTGAACAAACTCTTGGCCATATTCTGATTAAATGTCAACATGCATTATCACTCACCTAAAACACACACACACACACGCATACATATACATGTCAGTGTGTGCAAATTTTAGTAAACGAGCTTAACCTTTCACCTTTTTTAATGACAAAAATTATAATTGAGGAGATTTTTGTATAAGTTTTAAGCATTTGTTGTAGAGAAAATTAGCAAAAAAAATAAATTATCTTTACTTAAATTATGATAAGCTTAGCAGTGAAAAACGTTTTCGAAAAGGCAGCAATTTCTCAAGCAAACCAAATTAACATTTGTTCGTTTATTATCCATCGCAATTATAGGAAACTTTAAAATTGATTTTTGCAATATACGTGGGCTGAGAAAGCAATTTTCCTCCATTTATGCTCATACGTACACGGAAAGAAATGGCAGTTTCATATATGGTTGCGACAACATTAATATATATTCTATAACACTGTGTATTACTGTTAAACACTGCGTATTATCGGTTTAATTATAGTTTATTCTTCTATAAATATGTTACTGTCTGCATTTCTGTAATTCTATTGTTACTATTTATAAATTGCAAGATATGGTTGCATACAATAATAGGAATTGTGAAAATTTTTTAAAAGACAACAATAGCTTTTATCACATACAATATACAAATGTTTGTATTTATAATATGTATGATATACTAATTCATATCCAACAAAAGAATTTAAAAAAAAATTTACTATTGTTGTCATTAACAATATTTTCCTTCCAGTCTTTTGAAATAAAAATATGTTTTGTGTACTTTTGATTTGAAAAATATATATACATTTGTTCGGCTTTATATTAAAAGAGAAAAAAGAACACGAAATTGACGAAAAATACTTACGAATATTGAGTATTCGCGAAAATATAAAGGTAAGTCTGTAATATTAAGATATAAACATACGCAACAATACGACTACGTGCAACCATATAAATATGGTTAAATATTACTTTTAAAATTGCAATCGCAGACGAAATTCTTAATAACTATTTTTGTTTTATTGCAGCAAATCGACAATTCAACATTAAAGAGGAGATGCAACGCGATTATTTTTTAAATATATTATACGCTGCCTTTTTTGGTAAATAATTATCATATGTATGTATTTGTACTAATTAGAACAAAAATATGGCTCTATTACAATAAAGCTATTTGTGATATTAGTATGGTTATTTCATGAAAGTAACATCGTTAGATATGAGAAAAGTTTAAGTGGTTAGTATAATAATATGGTTGAGTATGACAATTATTTGGTCATTTTAATCACTACTGTGGTTACTTATTATTATAATAATGTTAAACCAAAATATAGTATGGTTGCTTATAATATTTTTTTTACAATACTGCGGTATGTCCTGTCAATGGTGTTTTAAATATAACAATGTAATATTATCAAGTGCAACCATATAATCCAACAATAGTATGTTCCCTTAGAATATTTTCGTATCAACCATATATTTTTTTCTACGTTTATCTCTATAGGCCGGATATTTTCCGTTTATGTGTATCTGTATTTGCAAGGTATCGGAAAATGCTGATCCATAGGATTTTTACATACCTGGATATGAACTGCTATTCCTATTTAATTTCCATCGGGGCGTTGTAAATTACGTTCGCACAGAAGTAGTGTTCCAATGCCAGCAACCATTGAGCATACATGATGCTGAATTTTCCTGTCTTTGGGTTAAATTCAAAACATGGTCACTCTTTTTGTATTTCTTTATATAAACCTAAACACGATGCCCTCTCCGACTCCATATCAAAGATCCTGGGGATTCTCCGAGCCTTGAAATAGTTGTTGCTGATGATTTCAGTGCCCACAATTCACACTGACTTCGTCATTCAAGTCATACAATTCCGGAAGGCCAATAAGTCGAGTTATTCGTTGCGCACAACTACTTAGCGCAATTATAAATTATATTTCATACATTGAAGGGCACTTGACTTATTGCTGATTTTACACCCTGAAAACTATGAAGTCAGAGTTATAGAATCTTGAAGCAAATATTAAATTATTTTCTTGAGCGTTGTAGCTCTGTTATTTTTATTTAATAATAATAGTGAAAGTCCAATGTAAGCGACATGCAGCAGCGGGCGGCAACAATGTGACCCATTTACAAAAAGTTATATTTTTTATAAAAATATTCGTACATAAATTTCACCATATTGAATTTAATTTAATTTGGCAATGCCATTAAAGGCGGCCGAGCGGCAATGTTGAATTAAGTTTAACTTGTTGTTTTGCCGCTTCAATTTGGCACACCAAAAAATAAAGGAAAAAAATAGAAGACAGAAATTAATTTTGGGTTTTGTAATTTCAACAATTGAATTTGTTCATTTATTTTGGTTTTAAAAAAAAGCTAAATATTTTTTGTTTAATGTTCGAAGCACAAATTTTTCTTCAAATAGCCGCGTTCATTTGCCAACAACAAATAAACTCAAGCGGCAAATAGAACAGGTGGTTGCCGCTCGTTGCCGCAAGCCGCTTACATTGGCCTTTCACTATAAATTTTATATCAAAACAATTTGACTAAAATAACATAGAGCTAAAACAATTCAATAGTTTTTCAAACAAGTCAAAATTAATGCGGTTAAATTCGTTGTATTACTATGGTACCATCACTACATTATTTTTAAGCCTCTGGAAGAAGTTATCTTTAGACGTATTTGCTGTTTGTTAAAACGTTGGAAAGTTCAAGTCAAATGTTCACAAACACTACTCTGTTTTTCCCCCTCCTCAAAACCTATTTTCCTAGTTCCGATACAATGCACCGCATATGTAAGGGTTATCCTTTGAGGGCTCGGCCAAGATATTAAAAAACAAACCCTGCTTTCATAGAATATTTTGTCACAGTGGTAGATTTTTCGTAAAGTATAAATGGTTGAGCTAATGCTTTATGGCTCTAATCCCCAATTTCAGAATACACGATTAAATTAACTTTAACGAAACATTAACTAACTGGCACTTTCCTTAACAGGCACTAATTAACTGACGGTTATTAATTTGTGTTTCATCATCGTTAAGTTAGTTAACAAACGAATACTGAATTAAATATGGCAACGTTAGCTTGATTTGTTTACGAAATATAGTGTAATGAGAAATCACACTACATACTCGTAGGTATGTTTGCCCGGTACAAGGAACTTATGAATATAAATTTTTTCTGCTTAGTAGTATAAACCCCAAAAATAATGACTTATTGAGTCTAAAGCTTAAGCAGATTTTTAATGGCCCATTAATAGTTTGAATTAGGCCATTTAAAAGAGACGTTTACAGCCGTTAAAATATTTATTAAAATGTAGTTTTCATAATTTTACAAAATAAATTTTGATAAGATTACATAGCGTTCTGCAAAAACCTTCCATGATGAAATCTTTTTCAAATCGTCAAAGCCTCAGTCATCTTTAAGCAGCTTGCATAGTTACATATGTTTATATGTAAAATTACAAAGGTCACTACAACTGATATTATCGCAATGCGACGCTTTAAAACTCTGAAGTAATGTTCTGTCACATTTCGTGTTCTAGTTTGCAGCTCATTATCAAGCTTTTCAGTTTCAGCTTTCGGATTTGCATTTTCAAAATGATTTTACATCACTTATTCAAATTCGCCACTTTCAAAGCTAACTTGATAAAAAAAAAGCAGCTGCGACGCGCCGACCCAGATTATCACTAAATCTGTTGTTTCAAGGCTTGAGTAAGGTAAGTCGCTTAAAAAATGTGCATACATACTCGTAAGTACGAGTAGTTATGTTTGGTTATGAAACATATAAAAAATCCATAAAAATATCTTACCTGATTACTACTAGCTTCAGTAACAGAATGATATTTAGATTGCACTTTGACGTGGATACAATCTATAGATTGTTGTTTAGGACAATTTTATAAATACGTTGGAACGTCCTGCGATTACCTTCGAAAGATTCCAAACAAAAGGACTAAAAACTGCCGTTATTGTAGAACTTTAGGGTCAGAAACAGCGTTTGGATATGAGATAAATAGATTAATATTAAATTAAGAAAACTAAACTTTTCATCACATATGCGCAACGTCCGATAAACAATTGATCATGCTTGTTGCATGCATACCTTATGGCATTGGAAATGTACTTGTATTATCATTCACCTTTTGATTGCCGGTATATTTTTCTAAATTCTTCATTTGATGAAGAAAAGTAATTTTATCTTTCAATAATTATTTAGATGTTGTTTTATATTTTATTTAAATTGAAAATATTACAAAAAATGTTTCGATTTCTTTCAATAAATTGACAATTAGTGTCGTAACCAGAAGAATTTGTTCAATTAAACTTAACAGCAAGTTTTCAGTTAAATTCCGTCAGTTAAGTTTTAATCAACCATTGTGAAATAAAACTTAACATATCTTACGATTAAACTGCATGTTAACTTGTAATCGCAGATTATGAAAATGGCCATAAGTGACAAAAGCTGATTTTGAGCTTTTCATAACTCTGACCTTTAAGCGCTTTTTCAAATTTCATCTATTGTTGATTTTTCCTGTAACCAGTTTTTCCCCCCGGGGAACAAGTTTTGCCTTGGCGTATTCCTAACTTGGGTGCTCTGTTTTTCGGGGAAAAGAGGGGAAGGGGTCCCTCGTTTGGTGCGGCAAACAAAACTCTAGGAAGCCACATGACTTATGTTGTGTTGGCTTCCGAAACCCTTACCAAGGGTATAAATTGGCAGCACGGGGATCAGCATGGCCCCCGGGAAGTTCTGCTTGCGGTTCGACCCGGGCTGATCATGGTTGAAGTGCCTACCTTGGCTGAAAAGTTCTGGCTGTGGTTTAAACCTAAAACGCAGGAAGAGAGTGTTAGTATCCTTGACAATTGTTTGGTGATGGCTTTTTTCGGGGGCTAACAATCTCCCAAGGATCTGTTGCCTATACAACAGATACCTGTATTGTAAGGAACAGTGGTAGTGGTTGACGGGTGAGTTGGTTTAAGGGCTGATGCTCTTAGTGGGCTTCGGCCTACCAAGTCATTAAGCCTTGTCCTCCATTGATTGCTGGGAAATTGCATACAGGAGGGATTAGAAGGCCTGAACTCCTCAACAAGAAGTTGCTCATATGACCGCAATCATATGGCAAGAATTGCTACCTGTGTGAGCCTGGTAAGCCACACGGGGGCGCTGGTGAATCGTGAATAATTCACTCCGTGGAATTGGTCCATCATCAGATTAGGCCGCCGCAAGGCAGGTGCTAATGTAAATCTTTTCACAACTGTAACCAGTTTTTAATTTTCATTACTTTGTGCACTCAAGCCAAACGCCTTGAATGCAATAAAATAATTTTATTGCTAATTATGTGCGGTAATAAATTTTTAATAAAAACGTATTTAATGCTTATTTTCCATTATACAATTACTATTGAAAATTATTTTCTATGATTTTTCTTGCCAACTTTGATGTTTTTTATCTGCAGCTGGATGTGACCTAAATAAAAGCGGCGAACAGCTTTACTGGCTGCTGCTCGTTCTTGCATCACAGTGTGCCCCAAAAAGATAAAATATGTTGGTAGGTCACACATTTATATTCATCCACAATTCTTAAATTATGTGCTTGCTTGCTCGCGTATAAAAGATTTGTTTGGCTTGCATGTATATGTACTTATGTATGTATGTATGTGTTGGTGTACGCGCACCTGAACTTTATTTAATTTTGTAGTTTTCTTCTTATTGTAAACCTCTTGCAGAAAAGCGTGCGATCTCTCTTTGCTCAAAAATAATTTATATGAACTAAAAAAGAAGGGAATGGTGTTGGAGAAATAAGATTTTATGAAATGAAAGCACACACAAAGACATATGTATTGTATACTTGTATATTTTCAAACATGACTTACATTTGTAATTTTATGTGCAGCGTTGCATTAGTTTAATTTTTATGTTGACTTGTGCTTTATAAAAAAAAAAAAAACTGCAATCATTCTCAACGTCACTTTCAGCGTCATGATTATGAAAATGCTGCATTATTATTAGTATTATCTTTAATGGTTACACACACGTACTTACACATACACATAAATATACACATATATTAGGGTGTCCAAAAAATATTTTTTTTGAGCTGATTTTGAACGGATTTCTTGCGGAAATTTACGTTTTGAAATATACATTTTTTATTTCTACATGGAAAAATAGTTGTGTAGATTGGTGCAGAAAAGGTATAAGGTGTACAAGGTGGTGCAAAAGTAATCCTCTTATCAGAAAATGCTATAAATTTTGCGATTGGCCCCTAATGTCAGTTCTGTTTTGACATTTGTGTAGTAAACACATGCGAAATACACGTTAATAGACAATGTTACGCTACACTGCTCCAGAACGCGGAATATCGGTCGGTGGCTCTGGCACAACGTAAATTGAGTGATGAGGCCCATTTCCAGCTTAGCAGGTACGTAAATAAGCAAAATTTACGCTTCTGGGGCACTGAAAATCCGCGTGTAACCCACGAAGAGCCATTACACCTGCTCAAAGTCAGTGTATGCTGTGCTGTTTTCGCGTGGAGGAAGACGCCGCGGGCCAAACGGTTACTGTATATGGTGAGCGCTACAGAGCAATGATCAACGAGTTCTTTTTGCCGCAACTTGATAAATTGGGATTGGAAAGTATGTGGTTCCAACAGGACGGTGCTACGGCACACACTGCACGTGCCACAACCAATATGCTGAAGGATGCATTTCCCGGGCGCCTAATCTCCCGTTTTGGCGATTTGCACTGGCCAGCAAGATCGCCTGATTTGACCGCTACAGACTTCTTTTTGTGGCGCTTTTTGAAGTTGCGGGTTTATGTCAATAAGACTCAGACTCTTGCAGCTCTTAAAGACAATATCCGTCAAGAATGTGAGGACCTATCACCGGAAGTTTTGGCCATTTTGGTGGAAAACGCTATAAAAAGGGCTCAAATGACAATCATCTGTGGCGGCGGCCATTTACATGACATCATATTCTCGACTTGATGTAAAAAAAATTAAAAGACCAAATAAAACTAATCCACAAGAAGATTCAATGTTTTTCATTTTCACTACAGCCAAAAAACATCGGATGGTTATTTTTGCGCCACCCTGTATATACATATGTAATTCTATGTTCATCGTCCAAATATACGGCAAACAGTTCTTCCTCCATTTTATTCACAAAAAATTTTTTTAAAATCTATTTTATTAACAATAATAATAGTCAACTGTCAACACTTCAGTAGGCAAATAAGTCTATGGCCGTTCATTTTTGTTTCAGTTAGCGGAAAAAAGACTCCACTTTTACTTTTAACATACCTGTAATAATAAAAAAAATATCAGAAATTCCGTTTACTTTTCTTTATCGTTTATCGGTTTTCAGAGTCTAGCTTTGGTAGTGAAAGGACGTATTTGTTTTTGTTCGGAGTATTATAAAAAAAAAGGCAATACGAGTAAGTAGAAAACCACAATAAGTGGAAAGAGTGAATTTATGGAAAAGAAAAACTTTGTGACTATTATTTTTATACACTTTTAAAGCAAAATAAATATAAATAAAAAAGAATTACATGAGTGTACCCAGTAGATGCAATTCTGAGAGAGATCTTAGCTTCACTAGAAAAAACCTCTGGATTTCTGAAGAAAAATCTTTGAAAAAGTCATTGGATAGTCTAATGTCTCTAAGACATAAAAAACGCACGCGTCCGTGTTCGCCAAACATTGTTATTACAACAGAAGACAAACCATCTTCCAGTTCAGTTATTGTTGATAAACCGAAAACCGTGGTTAAACGACAGTGAAGCCCTAGGTCCGCGCAAATATCATCACAACCAAAAATGTCTAAAAGCGATAATACCACTGCAACAACGGATAACTGTGAAAAAGATTTACATCAGTACCTGCCTTGACGGCCTAACCTGATGGTGGATCAATTCCACGAAGTGAATTTCTCACGATTCACTACCACCCCCGTGTGGCTTGCTAGGCTCACACAGGTAGCAATTCTTGTCATATTATTGCGGTCATATGAACAACTTCTTGTTGAGGAGTTCGGGCTTTCTAATCCATCATGTATGCAATTTCCCAGCAATCTATGAAGGACAAGGCTTAATGAGTTGGTAGTCCGAAGCCCATTAAGAGCATCAGCCCTTGAACTAACTCACCCGTCAATTATCACCACTGGTTCCTTACAGTACACGTATCTGTTGTATAGGCAACAGATCCTCGGGAGATTGTTAGCCCTCGAAAAAAGCCATCACCAAACAATTATCAAGGATACTAACACTCCCTTCCTGCGTTTTAGGTTTCAACCACAGCCAGAACGTTTCAGCCAAGGTAGGCACTTCAGCCATGATCAGCCCGGGTCAAACCGCAAGCAGAACTTCCCGGGGGCCATGCTGATCCCTGTTCTGCCAATTTATACCCTTGGTAAGGGTTTCGGAAGCCAACACAACATAAGTCATGTGGCTTCCTAGAGTTTTGTTTGCCGCACCAAACGAGGGACCCCTTCCCCTCTTTTATCTGAAAAACAGAACGCCCAAGTTAGAAATACGCCAAGGCAAAACCTGTTCCCCGGGGGGATGCGACAACGGATAGTAATAAGTTTGCCAGCCTTCAGACAAATGAGCCAACAACATCCAAAAAAAAAAACATATAACCCATCACCAATATATTTGAGAGAGCCGACTTCTAGTGAACTGGTAAGAAAACTTATTACGGCAATCGGCAAAGACACTTTCAACGTCACATCAGTTAAGCACGGCAGCATCAGTGAAACTAAAATTCAGGTAAACCATGAAAACGGCTACCAAAAACTGTCTGATGTTTTTGAAAAAGAGAAAAGATCATTTTACACTTATCAGCTCAAAAGTGCTAAACGTCTTCAGGTCGTTATTAAAGCTATTGACTAGATATTGATGATGTCAAAACCGGATTGAAAGATAAAGGCTTTAAAATAAAAACCGTATTAAACATCAGGAACCGTGAAAAGATCCCTCAACCCATATTTAGGGTTGAACTAAAACCAGGGGATGTTGTGCTAAAAAAGAGTGAAATTCATCCAATATATAACCCCAAATTCTCTTTGCATTGTAAAGTTTTGAAAATAACGGTTATTTTTTATCAGACCTCGTATATGTTACATTTCATAGGAGCTACCCTAATCATCAGTAGACTTGGAAATCTTTGAAAGATATCCGTTCAACTTTATATCCCAATATTCTCAATAAATTATTGAGCATTTAAAAAGAAAATTGTTTTCATAATAACTGTTAAAACAACCTTCTTTTGTGTTTTGACAGGTGTTATTAAAAAAAAAAATGTATTTTTATAAATCATAATGACCGTAAGCTTCTACCAATAACCGCAAAAGAGATCAGCATTACACTGAATTTAAGTGGAAGCCGAGAACATGCTACAAAATAGGCGAAGAAAGTATAGAGAATCTACCATTGGAACAGCCATCTCAAATCATCTTGCTACCACTACACCAGAGAACAACTTAGAGTAATTCCAAAAAAAAAATTATACTTGCTCAACAACATGAAAACCATTTCATTTCGTTCAAATATGATTTTGTATTCAGCCGCACAAATGCCCAGTTGATTTTTAATCAGTAAACACAATGGGCGACAACTTCGTTATGTGAGTGAAATCATCGTTAAGGTTCGTGCTTGAATATAAATGAATGCGCATATAGTTCGACATTCATTTTCTGTGTTTGAATTTTTGTTTTGGAAGAAAAAAAATTAGCAAAAATCAATGCAGTGATGTATTCAACAGTTTTTCTGTATGCTTCTGTTGAAAAAACGCGAAGTAAAATACAAATGCATAAGGCTGATTTATACGGTGATTTAAATTCATGTCTTTTTTTAAATATTCTTTAAAAACTCCTGCCAAAAATCATGTTACATCTTTATGATGATTTTTAAGTCATGCCGTTTTTTTAACTGTTGTCGTTAGAAGTAATCGTTTGTTTCTTTTTACCCTTTTTATAGTATCGAATGAAAATAAAACAATTTAAAAAGTAACAAACGAGTCAAAAAGAAATTGGAGAAAAAAAACTTGAAAAACAGAAAACGTGGCTTTTTTTAATTTTAAAAAAATTTCCGTACAAAAGAAAAGACATGGCTTTAAATCATCGTGAAAATTTGCTAATAGAAACAAAAAGTTTTCATAGAAACAAACAAATGTGTATTCATTTTTGAATATTTGTTAAAAAATACAATGGTATACATGTAACAAAAACTACACTTGTTTCACTGCGCTTTTATATTAACTTTGCCCTTTAAACTAACATACAATATATGTCTGTAAATATGTTTCCAATTCTAACGTTTAGCCTATTTTATTCAGTACTGAAACGAACGCGCAGTATTTAGAAGGCGAGTTGATTTTACTCAGGATTGAGCTTTGTTGCTAGATTTTTCTTGATTACAAATTCAGATTGTTTACAAGACGAGTTGATTTTACCGAGCCTTGAACTTTGTTGCCTGATTTCTGTTGATTACAAATTTTAGTGTATGAGTTAATCAAACAAAAGCACGATTTTTGATGATCACTGCGCAACACATTAAGCTCGGTCTCGTATCAAATTTTGTTAAAACACTAGATCGTGGAAGCAAAGCGATTGCAAGTTTGGGCAAATTTTTTCCAAAATTGATCGGCACAAAGAATCATGTAGGTATTTTTTAAGAAGTCATTCAGTAATAATCTTTTTATGTACTTTAATTTTTTGTTACAATGTATGTTGAATGTCTTTATGTATGTTAAAATTGTTTTTAATATGTTTTCAAATATTTCTGATTTTGTAAACAAAAATAAAATAAAAATTTTCCTGAAGAAGTCGTCCGAAGGAAGACAAAATATCGAAAACATTTCAATTTAATTTATAAAAAAAGGTCAAATAGTTTTTATGTATGTTAAATTTGTGTTCCATGTTTCCAAATATTTTTGATTTTGTAAACAAAACTGAAAAAAAAAATTTCCTGAAGAAGTCCGAAGGAAGACGAAATATCGAGTATAATTAAAACATTTTTATATTAAAAACAAAACTGACCTTAAGCTTAAAAAACATTACAATTAAATTTTTTTAATGATATTTTAAAAATAGTTGCAAGTTATGAATTTTTATCTAAATTGAATGCTATCGAATAACGTGCATGGAAAGTCACAGTTGCCGTTATTCAGCAGTTTCTTGGTAACAAACGAGCTGCCAATTATAAAAATATTGTCACAGAAATGATTTCGTCATATGGCGAAATGGGCATATTACGAGTAATGTCGCTAAAGATCCATTTCCTTCACAATCATTTAGGTGTTTTTTCTGATGAGCTTGCAGCAATGAGCTTGGTGAAAAAATGTTCTACCAGGACAACGCGGTTATTGAAAAGCGCTTTAAAGGAGAAGCCATTACGTATAAGCTTGGCGAATACTGTTCGTCTATTTGTCGCAATGGTGACACAAATGCTTACAAACGCAATAACAAATGGCCGAGGTTTCTTTAAAAGCATTAAAATTATTAATCAAACAACTTTCAATGTTAATTTAACAAATTAGTTTAAAAAATCGGATTTTTAAGAAACTGAAACCGTTACAAAAAAACCCCGGATAACCAATTAAAAAAAAAATCAAGAAAATCTGTGAATTCACAAAAATCTATTTTTTTTAAATTTGATGTGTTACATACAATTCAACTCGATTGGTTCATGGAAAAAGGGTTAAGAACTTATCCAAAGTTTTTCACACAGGCAGACAGACGGACACTAGGAGCTTTATATTTTATACAAAGAAAAAAAAAAAAAAAATTAACGTGTAGACACAAATCGCCGATACACGTGTATTATTATTTATTCTCCCCTTTCCGAAAAAGTATACTTAGTTCATAGGACAGAATGTGTGTAACGCGGTTTAAAATTTCATATTAAGCAGTCATGAAAACTAAAAAAATATATTTGGGACACCCTAATACATATGTATACATATTTTTGAGTAATGTCTTGCTTCTTGTAATAATTTAAAATTTTACTTTATAAAAAATATATTTAATAGATAAAAACACACATAAATTCAAATAGACTAGAATAAACACATTCAGGATTCATTTTGTAGTAGAAAATTAATTTTATCATATAGCGAAGCGTATACGCAACATCAACTCAACACTCATTTGAAGAATATACATGATACGCACCAGCAAACAAACATTTGTAAAATTCTGGTATACTTTAACATTAATCAAATTCAACATAAAAGAACAAGTTTTTAAAAATATACTTTATGCTTTTCAGCTAGATATTATTTCAAAAGAACAACTAATTTAGAGAAGAATATCTGATGAAAGAATTTTTCAGAAATAAATGAAATAAAATAACGAACCTTTTTTTTCATGGTATACACTTCGTTCGCTTCACATGAATAGGTGCAGTGTTTTAGCAACCAATTTAAACTTGCTGCTCTCAAGATAATTCATGAAGAGAAGTATGCCATAAACAAAGAAAAGCCGAAAAACTTCCTTTAGATGTCATATGTGCTTCTTTTCATACTTTGCGAAGAAAAATGTGAATTAATTTTACGTCACTTGATAGTTAAAAATCATTGTATGGCAATTTGTGTTAATTTTTATATAAACTTATTTTAACGACTTAGGACTTCCAATTGAAAATGGATCCAGATAAATCATGAACCTTGGAAGAGAAGCCTAAAATTGCTGCCTAGGCCGGCCAAGATCTGTCCGCCCGTGAAACTTTTATAGAACATAATAGAAGTACCAAAGTCGTGTGGAATAATTTAGTAAATAAAGATAAAGATGGCACAACATGAAATTCAATTTTTTCCGGCTGCCAAACATAAACAAAATGACGTAACTTGTTTAAATTTTGACTGGACACAATTAAATAATATAAGATTGAAAAAGTCACCGGCTTGTTGATCTACCCTCATATTTTTATTTTCTTTACTACAAATCGTATCAATTTTGGAAGCTAATATAGTGAATAAAACTCAATTCTTTGATTCTGCTTTTCACGGTTCCAAGATCATGTTCAGTATTTGGTGGGACCAGTTCGGCGTAGTGTACTATATTATGAGTTGTTAAAACCGACTGAAAGAACCACAAGCGATTGTTATCGAATGCAGTTAAAGCATTTAAGACGACTTTTGAAAGACCTCAAGGTTGCAATACAACTAAAGACATTATAAACCGATTTTACAACTGTGATGTAGTGCAAACAATAAAACACGTTGGAGGTTGGTCTTAAACTAATTTTATTTAAAGTAAAAGAGAATAACAATACTACATAGAGTTGCCATATAAATATATACATATCAACAACATGACAATGCACGGGGCCATATTGTGAAAGTGTTCAAGACATACTTAGAAACGTGGAAAAAGTGTAATCCTACCCCCACCCACCGTATTCCCCAAACGCAGCTCTATCGTACTATCACTTGTTTCGCTCAAGGACACACGGCCTGGCTGACCAGCAATTTTGCTCTTATGAAGAAGTAAAGAATTGGATCGATTCGTTGATCGCTGCAACAGATGACCAGTTTTGTTAATACGAGATTCGTATACTGCCCGAAAGGTGGAATAAAGTAGCCAAGGCAATACTTTGTATCATAAATGTATAACCAGTTTTTTCAATAAAGCCTTGAATTA
Source organism: Thecocarcelia acutangulata (assembly GCA_914767995.1). Classification (NCBI taxonomy): domain Eukaryota; kingdom Metazoa; phylum Arthropoda; class Insecta; order Diptera; family Tachinidae; genus Thecocarcelia; species Thecocarcelia acutangulata. The sequence goes on from OU612095.1 coordinate 72,719,583, forward strand.
CAGAAAAAAAAGGCGGAATCAAAGTTGTACACCTGTGCATATTTTTTGTTTGTTTTTAACTTGGACCAGTACTCAGGGGATGACCCCTACATATGCAGTGCATTGTACCGGAACTAGAAAAATAGGTTGTGAGGAGGGAGAAAGAGGGAGTAGTGTTTTTGTTTGACTTGAACTTTCCAACGTTATAACAGATAAGAAACACGTCTGCAGGCAACTTATTCCACAGGCGAAGCGTACGGCTGAAAAACGAGTTCTCTCTGTAATGTGTAGTACGATTCCCTGGGCAATCGACAACAAATGGATGGGCTATGGACGATGAACTCGTGCTGTGCAAATAAGTGTGAGTTTCGGGAACAAGATCTCTAATCTCGTCAGAGTAAAATCCGTTGTAGTAACGATAGATCAGAGTAACGCACCCCACACTTCGACAATGCTCCAGTGAGTTAATAGAGTTGGATAGCCTACTGTCACCGATGAGCTTCTTCGCCCTCTCCTGCACACGGTCAAGTAACCCCAAAAGAGACTTTGAGGCTCCGGCCCAAACATGAGAGTTGTATTCCATTTTCAGTAGGTGGTATAAATAGAGAGGAGGTCGGATGGAGTGTAGTACATCTTACACTGTTTCAAAAAACCGAGGCACTTGAATGCTTCTTTAGAGACATGAAAAATGTGTTCAGTCCAGCGAACATCACACTGTATTTTCACTCCAAGAACATGAAGAGCATCCGATTACTCAATATTTTTATCCATGAGTACAGATGAAGCAGCATTTGCGGTCGTTTGTTTGTGTGTTAATAAGCAACATTGGGTATTACGAGCGTTAAAGGCGACCCTGTTTTTGCGACCCCATTCAGAGATTAATAGAAGATCACTGTTCAGTGAATCATTCATATTTATCCTCTTGACAGCGATCTCTGATAGGCTGGGCCTATAACTAAAAGAGTACGAGTGACAAATGCTGCTGTCATCCGCGAAAGATTGAATAGGGTTGGAAGTTTATAGAGAAGGTCGTTGAGGATAATTAAAAATAGGGTAGAGGAAAGAACCTTGTAGTACCCCTGAATTAATCTTGAAGTCGTTTGATTGGACCCCATGTATAACAAGTCGAATAGTGCGGTCTCTGAGAAAGCTCGATGTAAACCGAGAAAAGTCATCACCGACACTAAAAGCAGTAAGTTTTTCCAGTAGTGCACCGTGCCACACTCTGTCAAATGCTTTTGAAATATCCAGAGCCACCACCATACTTTCACCGAAATGATGGATTGAGTGGCACCATTTCTCAGAGAGGTATACCATATAAAATGAATTTCAGTAAAATGTATTTAGTACAGAGATTTTTAACTAAATTTCTTTTAAAACTCGTTTAAGTTTTTACGAATATGCCCATAAAAATATACAAATTAACTGAAATAATAAGCAACAACAAAGGTTATAAAAGTGGACTTAAAAAATAATTCAACTAATTGCTATAATACAATACAATTTAGTGTGGAGTTTTTATGATGACCGTTACTGATTCAACTAAGCCCGCTGGTGGTTTTGTAAAAATGTTATCGTAATTTTCAACAAATTATGAATAGTGGTCCCCCACTGCTCGACAAATGATGGCCACAATAAAACGTAATTTGTTCCAAAGGACTTTAAGGAGAAGAAAACACAAAAAAAAACTAGCAGGAAAAAAAAAACAGCAAAACCAAAACAAAAAAAAAAAAAAAAAAGAATTAAAAAACAGCAAACAAAGCAAAGAATGAAATACAACAAAAGCTTTTGCTTGTGCACTTAAAAGCGACATTGTTAAGCTTACAAAAACGAAAATCATTTTATAAAAAAAAAAAATAAATAAAAATAAACAATAACAAAAGCATAATAAAAATGGCCCTGATGTGCTTCTTCGTTTTTTTACTTACGATAACTTTTATGGCAACAAATACGCAGGCAGTTGCTGGAATTACCAAGTGCGACAAGTTTCACAGCTTCTTGGAGTTAAAAAATATTATTTTTACATTTTCGTTTTACCACCTTAATTAGGAGGAAATTTTTCTTTGAGTAGCTTCTACAATAATAAGTGGCTGGTGTACCAAGCTTTACTTGGAATTTTTAAATTATACACATACTTACGAGTACATATCTGTGGCATTTTATAATAACAGTTTAAGTCGAGATAAGATCAAAAAAAGTTTTGAAGCGAAATTTGAATGAAGAACTAAATTTAAGAAGAAAAGAACATAAACCATAATTATAACTAAATTCTGTGAATAATACGAAATATTATTTCTGCAAACAAGAACACCATATTTATTCAAATAATCAAATTAGCAGCAATTTTAAAAATGTTTAAAAATCGACTTAAGCTGTTATGCTAAAATGCCACAGATATATTTAATTGAATTTAATAAAAAAAAAACGTATAATCGTAAAAGGAATGTGCTTAGGGTACATACATATTTGTTTTTAGATATTGTTATGTTTTTAGATTTAAAAAAGCTCTGTGGAGAATCCCCGTATATATATATATATATATATATATATATATATATATATATATATATATATATATATATATATATATATATATATATATATATATATATATATATATATATATATATATATATATATATATATATATATATATATATATATATATATATATATATATATATATATATATATATATATATATATATATTGGTGTCCGCAACTCTGTAAGAGCTACATTTCTGTCATAACTTCTAAAAACTTGGTTCAAAAATATGTAGCATTGTTGTTGGTACGAATCAAGTTTTTAAAAATCATGAATAGAATTTGCCGTGGTAGTGAAAAACTTAAAAAGAATCACTGTTGTACTATTTTTAATCCTGGGACGCAATTTGTTTTCGATCCACTCTAATACCCGTTATCCGAATGAAGCTTTACTTTGGCCCAAACACAACAACAAAATCATAACATTGATGCAAGAAATCGTTAAAACTGCAAAAGTTATTCTCTCAGTGTAGAACATAAATAGCCCGTTTAATGGTTTTTAAGGTGAAAATTGGTTTTAGCAAAACATACATGAATGTTTAATTGCGTGTTTGTTATTGCGTGTTATAAAAACCTATTACGTGCAGACGAACAATTTTTATACATGAAACAGTTTCAGCAAAAACTTATTTAGGGTGAAAGTGGCAAAAAAAAAACTTATTATATTATTATATTTTATATATTATTATATTTTTTACGTGTACGTACACTTAAAGGTTTTTAGTAGACATTATTTTGTTGCATAATACTATTTACCCTGGTAAAGCCTTTTTCTCATAAAAACAGCGCCCGGAAAAAGAGTATGCGTCAATTTATATTTCTTCAAAGCAAACAAATCCTTTGCAGTGAAATTTAGTTAAAGTCGAAGTAAGAAACAAGCATATATTTGACTTTTATACTTCTCGAACAGGCCAAGTATATGACAAGGTCTGCATCAGCCTTCACATAACAAATATTGAACAAAAAATGTTTATTTTAAACAATAAATGCATGAAAATGTATATACATACATATACATATGTATATGCGAGTATGTATGCATACGCTCGTTAACACTAGTGTGCATTTTTGTTTTATTTTAATCCACCTACATAATACATACATTCTTGTCGTTGCCGCTGTTGTTTGCAGTTTTAATTTTTACTTTTTTTTTTATTTTATTTTATATTTTTAGTTGCATTTTATTTTAATAAATTTTCAGCTAAAATTGAACGATGTATTTGAACCTTTTTTTGTTGCCTACTTTTTTTGGCCCTGCAAAGCTTTTAACCCAATTTTATTTTTAAAATATTTTGCAGAAAAACAAAAAACAATAACAAGATATACAATTTATGTATATGTACATATTTACTTACATACATATATACATGTGTATATATCAACTAACGTGGATATACTCGTATTTGTGTGCTAAACTTTTCAAATTCTCACCCACCCGTACTAGTACTTATATAAATACAATATACATTATTTTTTTTTTTTTTTTTTTTTTTTTTGTTTTTGTTTTTTGTATAACATGCAAACTAGTTCACAGTTACTTTCCTCAAAATTTTAACGAGTTCCATACACAAGTATTTATTGTTTCTCCTCTCTTAGTTTTCTGTTTGTGTTTCTCATTACTGCGAGCACAAATAGATTCATTTATTGGCCAGAGTTTTGTATCTCTTCTGCAAGCAAATAACTGATTTTACCTACTCTCTGGCCAGGCAGAAGGAGCATAATACGCTGCTCATACAAATTTAGCTGCAAATCATGTTCTTTCTCAACAATGGTTTTAAAAAATAGAGCTCGTAGGTATTATGACGTCAAAAAGCACCAGTATGTGACGTCAAATAATATATATTTTTTTTCGTTTGCGTGTGCAAGCACTTGTTTTCAGCTGAAAAATATTTAAGAGTTTTTTAAGGATGATGGTAATATTTTCTCGTACGTATTTAAAAATGTATGAGTGTATTGTTGTAACAGGGTATGTGCGTGCGCGGTTTTGTTATTAGTTGTATAGAAAAAAATGAAATCAAATTAGGGAAATAAATACCATGAACCAAAATCATTTGCATAATCAGAGTCATTCATATGCGTGAATTGTCTGATAAATTCAAAGCAATCATACGCAATGTATGCCTATAGAGAATAAATAATATTGAGAGTAGTGATGAAAATCACTAAAATGAAATCAAATAAATGTACCGAATTACAATCAGCGTTACCTTTGTGGTACTAGAGTTGGTCTGATGAATTGATATCCATGAGATTCTTTATGTCACTTTATATAGCTTCCACAAAAATGTAAAATATGTATCTGAGATTCCGTTTAATAGTCTGAGAAAACTTATATATCTATAAACTTTTTTCTTTCACCATTCTATTACTCAATCGAAATTCAGCTGAGATATATATAAAATTCCGAAACCCCATTTATTTGGAAAACTTTTGAAAAAATAAACTTAGCCCAGTATTTACACTTGCAAGTTCGAAAAAGTCAATACATTCAAACTTTTTTACCAATACGCAGACATTTTTCTTACCTACGACTTAACTTCCAATCAAATTCAGTTGTAAGCGAGTTTGGAATACTTACTGTAAGTAAAATGACAAATAATAAAACAGTGTTGCTGAAAATGAGTTTTAAATGAAATTGATACAAATTTTTAAAATAAAAATAATGTTCATAGCTGATTTTTAGTATATTTATATGAAAAGAAAAATAAAGAAAGAACACAGCTATGTTTCAATGGTAGTACTAAACATAAATAACATGTTTTTTGGACAAATTCATTTCATGCAAATATGTTTTTCTGAACTTTTCCAATAACGACAAAACGGCAATACTTGATCTATATTTTGTTCATCAAATATTATTTTATATCAAATATTTTTCATCAACTACAAAAAAAAAAAAAATCATATGAACAAGAAATTGTTAAATAAATTTCGCATTGATTTTTGTATATTTAACATGTTTAACTACAAAATTAAGGCAATTTTTAATAGATTTTTACGCAATGACGACATATAATGAATAATAAACTTGCACTTGTCTGTGTAAACATAAAAACAACTTGCAAGACATTCATTCGACAATTTTTTCGACATTTTTGATAATAATATGTATGCTGAACTTACAGTAAGTTACTTGCATGTGTAAATGCAGTGTAATAATCACCCTTATTGTGTTTGGCTTTTTTATGGCGAAGGACGGGCGTTTTTGAAAAATGGTACCGTGATTGGCGAAAAACGATAGTGAATACGACAAATTTCAAATCTATTACAAAAACGCCATTAAAATGGTACCGTGCTTGGCGTATTTGTCTTTCAAAAGGGAGCAAATTTGTCGTCAACGTATTTGCTCACGTCAGATAACTTAAATCTGATCAAATAAAAAAATATCAAAAATAAAAATATGAATTCTACGTTCTCCATTTTTTACATATGATTGCTGTTACATTTTCTCATTTGAAATGAGTACATATTTAGTTATGTATATATGTATATTAAAAAAAATAAATAGTAAATCGGGGGGACACACCTGCCGTACAACCCTCCCGTTCCATGGAGGGTTGTACGAAGGCCTGGACTGATTTTAAACATATGTGAAAAAACATTTACAATACAATATTTTCTAACATATTTTTTGTTAGAAAGCAAAAATATTCTCACTTGCTGCAGTCTCAGCTGCTTTCTATAGAATTAGTTTAAAGTTTACTTTTCCACTTCTATATTCTGAGGATGAGTAAAATGCAACACAACATTTTTATTTGCACAAATTAAATGAACAATATCAAAAAAAATATTACTATTTTTATTCTCTTTGTTATTTATAACTACTCATATTTGTTTGACACTTCTTTAACAGGATGCTTCATAATCATTTAGTTTCGAATAATGTTTTACATTATGATTCATTTACATTGCTTGTCGAAAATTTGATACGGTAAGATAAGAGTGTAAATGCGACATCTACTACGAGAGCTGTCGTTTTACGACTACGCCAAACACAATAAGGGTGAATATTATTTGGCTACTACAGGTTATTACAGGGGGAAAAAATCTCGCCCGATATCGGTCCTCATATATTCGAGATATAGCGTAAACTGATTTTTAATGAAAATGTCGCGCAAGCGAACTAACACCATTTTGTTTTGCTTAAAAGCAGTTCTGGTAATAAAAAGAGGTTGCTAAAGTACATAAACTGAAAATTTCCGATATCGGTCCCAGCCTAAGCCTAAACCGATTTTGCCCTGAAAATGTCGCGTAAGCGTACTTAACAATTTTATTTACCAAACTCGTGATACATTTTTAACGTCTTATCAAACATATCACTCTTTTATTGCAACATAGTCATATCTCAGAAAATTAGCTTTTCGAGTTAACAATGCTGAATTGTTAACAGTATTACATATTATATTGTGCCAAACATTTATCAAAATTATTTTTTCCTCATATACATATGTTTAAGCATACTTCTATATTTTTCAAATAACGTTTCACATTTGTTCAAACTTTGAAAGACGTGCAGACTAGTTAAAGTGTTCGAAATGTGTACAGAAAGAAAAGTAATTGGCATTGAATTAAATAACTGGTAACAATTTCAAATCTTTTGGAAAATTTCAACTTGATGGCTTAAATTAAAGCTCCTGCTTTTAACAACATCTTCTTCATCAGCATGATTTTAGTCACAAATACAGCTGCTGTAACTCAGTTGTTCACTTGATTTTTTCCGTTTTTCATACCGAAAACGCATACAAATGTACAACTGTTGGCTCCAATGTGTTTGAAATACATAAATCTTTACATACCAATAAACGAATGTGCAGGAATGGCTTTGTGAGCACATACATACTCGTTTTGCATATAATTTGATATATAAGTATGTGCATATACATATTTATGTATGAGTTGGTGTTTGTATTTTATGTTTTTGACTAAGAAATAGGTCAAAAGTATATACATACATATTGGCTGTATATGAAACGAATTAAAATCGTCACTTTTTGCCCGAAATGAACAAAATGCAAACAGGAATTTGCTGAGTATTAAGCAGCCAACACACACACACACACAACACAACTGTTTTACAGAGTATTTCAAAAATAAATGACAAATTATTCTTGTCATTATAGCCCAGCTGTATTGCCTGCGGCAAGTATGCATCCTGTGGGACCTATACATGCCCCAACGGCTCAGAGCCAAACCAATGCGAGAACCAGATAAATGAATCAAGTATGTTTACCGCGCATTTCATCGGTCTGCCCAGATACAACGCTCTTAAAGAAGAAAGGAACAGACACCCACAGATGAAGCGCTCAACACTATTTTCTTCCATTTCATTCCTACCACCTGTACGGAAATCATTAAATGAAAGATTTAATCTCAGTGACAATGTCCAAGCAAAACATCTAGCATAGTATGCAAGCCTCGCCGTAGAAGTTTCTTCACGATCCCGTCGTCACACCCAGGCTATGTTAACCTTGCTAGCCGACTGATAGCCTCATCAAACCATCTCTTCTGAGTAGTGGTTATAATTTTTCGCTGTAGTTAGTTCTTAAAACTTTTCAGCTGGTCTCCTATCATCCCGTCAAAGCTCACTGGATGTAAACGGATCCTGCCACAGATCGCAACTTCTGTCATATGTTTGTAATCATATGAACAAACCCTTGTTAAAGCTCCCGGGCCGTCTAATCCCTCCTGTATGCAATTTACCAGGCAGCTAACGGAATATGAAATTCAATGAGTTGGTAGTCGTACACCCATTTAAGTGCATCAGTCTTTAAACCTGGGTGCCCAAAAGTTTTATATGGAACAGCAAACACCAATATATTTGAGGAAAAACTACTTTTATTTAACATTTTTGTTGTAGAAAGCAAAACATATTTATTAAAACAAAATCTACACTGATAATCGCTGTTATCAATGTTTACCAGCAAAGCATGCGAAAGTGTTGTTGCTTTGCTCTTGTACGTGTACAAAGAAGAACGACAAACAAACAAAAAATACATATAACACAAAGTTTTTTGTGTACGTTGTGCTTTTTCATTGCTGGTGCTGAGTGCTGTATGTGAGTTTTAAAGAGCACAGTCCTATAGTTAAGTGCTTTTACAACAACACATGAGCATCAAGCGCATAGGGTTTGGGCACTTCTGCTTTAAACTAACTAACCCTTCTAGGCATCACTCCTGATTTTTTATATTACAGGTATTTGTTACAAAACAACAGCCTCCGATATCAGGAAAAATTAACGTCTCTTCCTGCGATTTAGGTTTGAACCGCAGTCAGAACATTTCAGCCAAGATTGAGACATCTCAACCATGATCAGCACTGGGATGCTGTTGGGACTCCAGGATGCCTCGCCAAGGGTTCATTGGCTGAATGGGAATCACAGTACGCATGTAGAGTTCTGCCTTGCAGGCCATCATGGCGTTGATCATGGTTGAGGTGTCTATATTTTGACTGAAATGATCTGGTGTTGGTTTAGTCCTAAAATCGTGAGAAGGGGAGTAGGGGGGTATTATTAGTATTCTCCGATTTTCTCTAACCTAATTAGACTCTTCGAAATGTTGTTGTCGTGTGGTTAACTTTTAAGAGCCTATGTCCAATATGAACTTAACTTAAACTTCAAGTTTTTTCTGCATTTCATTTGACATTCCTCAAAATCAGATTAATTCAATTTGAACTATCGAATGATATACTACCGAGCAATGCGTTAAAGTTATTTAGGTTTATTATTAAAAAGGGCGTTTCGTAATTTTTTCAGTCAAATTAATCTTTCACTTGTCCCACCTTTTCCATCTCTCTTCCGCACTTACACTATATCCCTCTAACTTTATTTTTCACTTCTACTCTCCTGCTTTTGAGTCAATCACAAAGGGAACGACTTCAGGACTCAAGTGAGCTGGAGAACCTAAACTATTTCGGGGTATCCAGCGGCCTGCCTACCTAACCTAATCTAACCATCGTCTAAATTTGCGTACAATTGGTAATATCATGCAAAATTTTGAGCAAACCGGGTCTGTGGAAAATTTAAAAACACCAGTGCATGCTCGTACAGCTTGTTCTGCAGAAATTATTGCTGCTGTTCGCGATAGTGTAGCTGAAGAGCCGACCACCTCAAGCTAACAATTGCACCTCTCACACTCGTCGTTGATAAACATTATTCATAAAAACTTGCATCTACACGCTTACAAAATGCATCTTGATCATTCCAAGCATCGCCAATGGTCAGAATGGAATTTCAGTGACTGACCTCAGTAGATTCGTCAATAATCAGAATTGCCGCATTTAAGTGAATGGTAATTCAATTCTGATTGTCGTAAAATCAATGCAACCACAACGAGTGACTGTTTGGTGCGGTATATGGTCTGGCGGGATCATCGGCCCGTATTTTTTCTATAATGAGGCTGACAAGATCGTTTGATTTGACACCGTTGGACTTCTTTCTTTGTGGTTATTTGAAACAAAAATGTGTACGCTGATAAGACAGCAACAATTAAAGAGCAAAGGGATGAGATAATTTGGTACAATAACAGCACAGAACCCCAATTATGCATCAGCGTCATTGAAAATTTGGACTATCGGATGGAGGTGTGCTACTGAGGGGTCGCGGCTGCCATTTGGCCGACATCAGACCCTGGGAAGGTTGTTAGTCCCTGAAAAAAGCTACTCACAAAATAATTATCATGGGTACTAACTTACCCCTTCCTGCGTTTTAGGTTTAAACCACAGCCAGAACTTTCCAGCCGAGGTAGGCACCTCAACCATGATCAACCCGGGTTGAACTGCAAGCAGAACCACACGGGGGCCACGGTGATATCCGTTCTGCCAATTTGTACCCTTGCTTAGGGTTTCGAAAGCCAACACAACATTAGTCATGCTGCTTCCTAGAGTTTTATTTGCTACAACAAACGGGGGACTCCTTATCCTCTTTACCCGAAAAACAGAAAGCCCTGGTTTGGAATACGCAAGGCAAAACCTGTTCCCTGTTAAAATCGCAAGTGGTGGTAAGGTCTAATATTATCCTTAACCTACAAATAATATCAGCTCTTTATGAATTTGGGCTCACCAACTCGACTAGCCTTCCGCTGTTTGTCCGCGGAAGTGCATACGGAAGGGATTAGACGGATAAGGCTCATTAGCAATGGGTTTGTTCATATGGCTACAAACATATGATAAGTAACGAGATAGTTCCCCCCATCCACCGACAGCTTAAGCCATCATGGCAGGTGCTGACTCAATCAATTTATCATAATTCATTAAGAGATATCCGGCATTCATGGACCAACCTGGGTATCATACAGACACCTGTTAGCGTATTTAGCCTTACTCTCCGTACGAATAATATTCTCCCTCAATACCCTATAGCACATCAATCTATTAGCTGCTCTTATTATATGAATGATATCAGTCTTTATCCCGCTACACTCATTGCACTGGCCACCACCTTCTCTTAAGTACAACTTGCGTTCAGCTACAAATATCTGGAGCGCGTCCTCTTTGCAGTCTGCTTATTTACATACCTATTGAAAAAACTTGAGAGATCAAACTTTTGCATCAAATACCAATATCAATTTATGATTCAGTTCAATCTTAAAGCGTTTCTCTTGTGTATGGTTATTACCCATAATGAAATATTAAGCCAAACTAAGTAAAAGTCAATTGCCAGCTGGTAAATGGGTTGTCAAAGAAGTGCTGCCAACTCAAAGTTGTTCACCTATAAATAGTCTTAAATGACAAAACATTTTGAATTGACATAAGGACGAAAAACCCATTATTTTGACTAAACAGAAAAAAACAACAATTCTCAAGCGTTCCTCTGATCTAAGTCTATCCGTAATGGAATACCAAACCAAACTTAACAAAAATCAACTATCAGCTGTTTAAATGGGTTGTCAAATAAGACAGTGTTGCCAGTAAAAATGTTGTGAACCCTAAAAAAAACATCCAATATTTGCACCTGCGTTTTATTTCTGACTTTTTCCATTTAAAAATCTCTTCCGAGGCACTCGATTTAATTCTTCTACTTGGCATAAATATTTCCCCTTCGTTTGCACACTTTTTTATGGATGCAATCCCTGTTTTAGTACGTCTGGTATATAAAACAGTTTTATGTGCCTGCGTCCGAAAAAATGGCTTCTGTTGGGAGAGTGCGTATATTTTCTACCACTTGTTCACAAAAAATTCTTATCATACTCGTATTTCTTTATTTATTTTATTTTCGTTTTGCTATTTTTGCCCTTTTCAGCGTTTTTATATGAAAATGTGTTAGTCCTTCAATAAAAACCGAGTTTATGTGCTTGTGATTAAAAGATTGAACTGAAAGTGAAAAGGAAAAACACAACAAGAAAAGTTAAAATTAAATTGCAGTCCGCAACAGTGTAGAACTGGCTAAAGGGTTTTTTTATTTGTTCGCTTTAACTCTTGTCTTTTAAGCGTTAAGTATGCGAAAAAAAACTCTTTCGGTGGCTTATATAAATTTGCACTAGTCTTTGCACCTTGAGGGATGGATGCCTCATTAAAAGTCTTGATAAATAAATTAATTACTTTGAAAGTTATAAGTAAAGTCTACGAAAAGTCAAAATTGGTTTTGACTTCCCTTTTCGTTTCAGTACTACCGAAGACTTGCTTTCAAAAGACTTCAACATTTTGCTATTAGGAGAACTTCCCTCGTTTAAATAAAATAGCATAAGCACAAAAAGAAATGAACGATAGCAACTCTTTTCATGCAAACTGATTTTTAAGCACTTTAACTCTATTCTGCAAATACTTTCAAATACACAAACAAATTTACAACGCTAGAAAAGATTTTACATTTTTAAAGACTTCAAGTCCTTGACACGTTAAAATAAAATAATCTTGCTAAAACCACTCTAAACACTTTTTTTTGTGATTTTGTGTTCAATTCTCCTTTCTTGAGGTCTTAGACATTTTTGCAAGGAAACTTTTTAAATTTTTTTTTCAATCTTAATAAAAATACGCTTTTACAAATAACAGTGCACATCAATATGACAACTTTCGCCTGATGATTTACTTTTATGACATTAGCTTTGTTCGAGGAAATTCCGGGTAAAGTCCGGTAAAATGAGAGTAAACAAAAAATACTCTCAGAAAACACACAATTTACCAAAAATTGCTGGAACACAAAAAACCAAATTTTAAGCCCGAAATTAAAAACAGCTGTTGTTTATTTATATAATTTTAAAATTCAGTGCTCTCAACTTCTAAATTTTATAATGCATTGAACTCCAATAAAAAACGCGTTTTATATTTATGAGAAAAATAATTGTGTATCACTTAGTTATTTTTCGAATTTTGTCCGATTGCCTACTCGCAAATAAAAACTTTTTGCAGATTATTAACTGACTGTTTATGCGTCAATTTGCAATTTGCTCGCCATATGAAGTTCGCAAGATACAAATTGTTATACTCTCTATTCCTTGATATTCTATTTCCGTAATTTTTATCTTTTTAATTTCTAAAACGAAGGTACACTTTTATATAATTCAAAAGATTGTTACAAGAAAACATTATCTTGATTCACTTAGTGTGCTTTTTCTTCCACCACCTCACTCTGCAAAAATTTCATTGAAATGACAAAATTTAAACTTACATTCATAATGTTTGCACGAAAATCAAAAATTGTTTATTTTTGTGCAAACATGCTTCAAATATTTGTAAAAACCAGCAAACAGCCCCATAAACAAAAATGTTTGTACAAACCCAAAATGTTAACATGTTTGGCAACAGTTTGTGTAGTTTATACAAAAAAATCGTACAGTTCAAGGCAGCTTTATACAGGTAGTGGCAGTTGTAAAAATTTTGACAACAATTCGTAAATGCTACCAACAAAATACATGTTGATGTTTGTTGGTGTTGTATTTATTATAATTCTGCCACTACCTGCATAAAGCTGCCTTGGTACAGTTCGTAAAATACACCTCAAATATTTTGAGGGTACTATTGTCGAAAACTTGTCCTCGAGGACAAATGTATAAACAAAGTTTTTTTATTCAATAAATTGTTGCATATTTAGTTTGTGGTTTTAACAAATTTCATATAACATAAATTTCTTTTCTAGATGGTAACAAATTAGCAATACTCGTATATTGATATCAAATAAAATTTGTAAAATTTTGGTGCAAGAAATCAAAATCAGTGCCAGCAACAGTTTATTGAATAAGCCAATACGAAATGCAGAAAAGCTATCAGTACAGATTGTTTGAATACTATTTAGAGAACATGCACTAAAAATTAAATAAAAGCATCGTACATTGATTTACAAATTCTTTGTGCGATTTTTAAAAACCACTAAAATCGGTGTGAAAAGCGCTGAATTGACAGCGCTGTTGCAATTCAAACGACACATTTTTGCCAATTTATTTAAACATTTTGAAGTAGATAAAAACGGAAGATAATCTTATTTTAATATAACTTATTTAAATATAACGTATTGTGACTTTTTCAAATATTTTTTTTGTATAATTTGCACTTTGCTATTTCATTTTCATAAATAACAAACAGCTGATAAAATGGTTTAACAATTAACGGAAAAAAAGGACGGTTACTCTCTCAGTAGCTTTCTCATTTACCCAATTTGCCCAATTTTCAACACAAGAAACACTTTTCGTGCAAATTGGGAGCCCGCGGTGACGACGTCGAACACAACTATTATGTTTACTACTCGTAATTTGACGTTGCTAATTTCAAATATACCCTCAGGTTTTTTTAACAGCTCTAGTTTACGAGATAAAGCTTTCGCAAAAAAATCCTTATATTAGTGGCCAATGGAGTGTAAGTTGTGGCCAAAACGTAAATCGTACATTTCGGTAAAAAGTATAAAATTCCATACTTCACATCACTCAAAAATGAATGGCACCACACTTATCCTATCGGATAAGACAAAATACTTCGGCGCCATTTTGGACACCATACTAGCATGGAAGGAGAGTATACAGACTAGAGTAAGTCCCCTTTCACAGTTGAGAAACTGATGGACAGACAGACGAAGTTTGTAGGCGATGTATTAAAGAGGAAGAGTGTGTGGTAAACATCTACTGTATTGGACATTTTAAGACATTTTTCGTTTGAAGTTGCCTCTCTTCGTATTTTTTTTCATGTTGTTGATTCATATTATTATTCTCATATCAACATCAACTTCATATAAACACATAAGCTGTGCTTAAAAAACAACAACAACACAAAAGAAAGAAAAGAGAAACGAAAAATTTCTGTCTGTCTATTAATTTCGCAACTCTAAAAGGTTTCGGCAAGTTCAAAGCAGAATGAGAAAAATGTCCGTCCTTCAATTTCCAAACCCTAAAAGCGGACTAACCAATGCTATCTAGATATATAAAAAAGCAATAGGCTCAGCATGACGCATACTACTAAAAGCAGTTCTGTAACTTTATGAAAGGGTTACAATTTTTTACGGAGTATCAGTATGTTGGAAATCACTGGACTCCGCAATAAAATTGAGAAAATCAGTCGATGCATGGCAATACAAAGGCCATGAGGACAACACTAACTGAAGATCTTCTTGCACTAATGAACTGGATGCCATATGACTAGGAAGCCAAGCAGGTAGCACTAAAAACCGCATTCAGGTTGAACGCAACAGGAGCATGGACCTACAGATCATGGGGACACGCCAATATACTTGAGATTTAAAAGGAGCTAGTCCCAGATCTAATTGACTACCGCATCTTATAACCATTCCTCTCAAGGAATCCCTTGGAGTCTGGATATTTCTATGGTTACACGGATGGATCGTGATGGACAGAAAGGGTTGGGGGAGGTGCTTACATAAAATAATTTAACATTAAAATATCATTGAGACTGCCAAACGGATGTAGTATTCTTCAAGCTGAAATATCGGCTAAAAATAAAACGGTTGGCTGGCGTTTAACAAGATACTCGGTAGAGATATCATAACAATACCGAACAGCAAGGCCACCATCAACTCCCTGAGTGTAATATACACCAATGTCAGTCTAGTACAGGAATGACGGACATCTTTAAATAAGATGGCGATACATTCTAACCTAACCCTAAAATGGGTACGTGGCTATGGGTTCAATAACGGCAACAGTATTGCTGACGACTTTGCCAAAAAAGATACAGCCCTACAGGATGAGGATATCGACAACCCTTATCAACGTTTTTGAAGAGAATAAAGCTCCACATGCTGGCATATGTCCAAAAAAATTGATTTACAAAGTCCACATGCCTTATATCAAGGAACCTGTGGTCAGATATTAACTTGAAGAGAACAATGGAGCTCTTAAAACTACTTTCACTTGAAAGTCACAGTAGCAGTCATCACTTGCCACTGCCTATTTGAGAACCATGCCAGGAGACTGGGCTTACCCTACAACAACTTCTGCAGAAGCTGCCAAGACGAAGATGAGGAGAACACAATCCTTCACCTGCTCGGAACATGCCCGGCATTGGAGCACCACCGTCTAAGGTACCTATGCCAGCGGAGCTTTAATAGGCTCGGCCAACCTGGCCGCGATAACCTTATTCATAAGGAGTAGCGGATGGCTAGTAAAATAGCATATAACGCCACACAGAACAGGTTCCGACCTTTTCCCCATCTAACTATATCCCTATACTACTATACCCCCATAGCTGATTCACCCGGTAACAGGTTTTTCCAAGGCTTTCTGTTTTTCGGGTAAAGAGGGGAAAAAGTCCTCCCTCGTTTGTTGTAGCAAATAAAACTCTAGTAAGCCGCATGACTTATGTTTTGTCGGCTTTCGAAACCCTTACCAAGGGTATAAATTAGCAGAACGGGGATCAGCGTAGGTCTCGGTTGGTTCTATTTGCAGTTCAACCCGGGCTGATCATTGTTGAGGTGCCTACTTTGGCTGGAATGTTATGTATGTAGTTTAAACCTAAAGGCGCAGGAAGGGGAAGTTAGTGTACCTGATAATTGCTCCCCGAGATGCTGCTGCCGTGCAACAGATACCTGTACTGTAAGGAATCAGTAGTGATGGTTAGACGGGTAAGTTGCTTTAAGGGTTGGAATGAGACTTCAAAATTACGTTTCCAGTCAGTGGCGTGTATTCATAGACTCATCAAAACGGAGTATAAAAGGAGTTCTCTTAACAATGGTAATAATTAGGCTTATTGCCTAGTGCACATTTCACAAATTTTAAAGAAGATATACAACTACTGTTCTAATTTTAGACAAAATTAAACAATTGGCTCATATGTGTCAATTTAAAAATGGTCAACTTTATTTTACGCCAACAAGGTGGTTCCACGAAATATCCCTGTTTTCTTTGCCTGTGTAGAGCTAAATACCAACATTGGATTACAAAAAATTTACATCTGCGCGAAGCACTAGCTACAGGACAACAGAACGTGATAAATCCACAGTTGATGAAACGTGGATCTACCACTATACGCCTGAAACCAAATATCAATCGAAGCAATGGGTGAATCCAGTGAAATCGGCTGGCAGGGTTAGGTTAGGTTAGATAAGCAGGCCGCTGGATTCTCCATAAAGTACCAGGATACTCCAGCTCACTTGGGTCCTAAAGGTCATTCCCTTTGTGATTGCCTGAAAAAATTAGGATATGATAGAAGAAAGAATAAGAGTTATAGGGATATAGAAGGAGTAAGGAAAGGAACGGACTGTGGCATTACTTGCTGATTTACTAGCTATCCGCTACTTCTTGTGAAAGAAGCTAACGCAGTCGGTTTGACCGAAGCCAGACATGATAGGCTATTGAAGCTCCGCTCGCCTAAACATCTTAGACGATGATGCTCCAGTGCCGGGTATGTACCGAGGAGATGAAGGATCGTCTCCTCCTCGTCTTGACAGCTTTGGCAGAAGTCACTCACTCTGGCGTCACTCGTCTGGGCATCGATACTAACGAAAACGATAATGAAAACTAAACTTTTTTTAATAATCACAATTTAAAAATTTTGTGAAATGATTTTGGTAGCAACCTTTAAAGGTTACATGACTTTAAATTATCATATAAATGCCCACCTCTCCCCTGCTTCCCATCTCTTTCATGCTTAAAATATTTTGAACAATAATACATATAACTAAAATTTAACTGGAAATTAAAACATTTTTTGTATACTTATATTTTTACAATAATTTCTGTTGTGTAATGTTTTAATGTCCACTTCCGTAAAAGTTTAAATCCTTAAATTAAATTCTAATCTTAAATCCATTATGGTATTAAACATTTTCAAATCATTGCGATAAAAAAAAACTAAACAAAACTTAATCGTAACAAAACATTTTATACTGTGCCTTGCGGCAAAACAACACGGCAACTGATAATCAAAGTCATAAAATCCACTTACAACTCTTAAGCCTATTCCAGCTAAAACATAAAACAAAACAAAAACGGTTGTAAACGTTAAAATTGTCTTCAGCTGGCATTTGATTTATGCAGGTGGCGGTTGCGGCACGCATTTTTTTAAAGCGCGAGCACTACAACAATAAAAATAGAAATGCAAATAAAACTACTCGTATAATATCTGCATGTTATTTTAACTCTTGTCTGTTATTCATTTTATTCCAAATAAGTAACTAAATTGGGGCAGCCACCCTTCTGTCTTTGTGCCGGTTTATTTGGGGCATAGCAAAAGACAGCTGACGACCTGTCTGGCCAGCCTGCTTTTCGAGGTGTTAATTTTCTTGTCAAAGATTACAATCACTATAAAAACCAAATAAAAAAACGAACAAAAATCCTAAAGTGATAACAATGAGAAAAATGTAAACACTTCAAATGAAACAAGTGCCATAGTTGCCAGCTGAGTGATTTTTTTACACGCTTAGCGTTTTTTTTTTTTTTGCTCTCAAGTTGTTAAATATTTGCCGACCCTGAAATTTCCTTGCTTTGTTTTTGGAGGTATTTATTTGCTTTTCTAAGTGCAAGTTTTTGATTCTGTTCAGGGTCTTTAAGAAGGACCACTTAAACGTGCATATATGTAGTTGTCGCACAAGCACTTTCCTGCTGCGTAACTTTAGCTACTTGTACATTTATAGAATGTAATGAAATGCAAACAGAAGAAATTTAAATGCATGTCCGGGGTCCGTTTGCAACAAGAGGCCATAGACAGGATGGTAGGGTTCCCGCTGAACAGTTGTAAGAACCAAATACACAATCAACTTGTAGAGATTACACAAGATGACCCGTGTATGTTTGCAGAAGAACTCTGGTCTTGAGTTGTCTTACCAGGCAAAAGCTGTCAATAAATTAAAAAAAAATTCAGTACTATAAACAACTTCAAAATATGAACAGATATAGAGCGAACTTACAAGACAAATGGTTTGGTGGGGTTACTTCTCAGATGGCGTAGTTAACACGGGCCGTGTAGCATTATAAAAGGATTATACTTGTACATAATTCGGTATTGGCCGGTGAAGGTTGCATAATATGATGGCGGTTCTGGTAGGATTTTATCCATTCAAGGAGGAGAACAAATCTTCTATAAATCTTATATTTCAAAATTTCTGCTGAAGTTGTAGTAGTCAGGTCATGTAGTGGCGTGTTGATAACTTCACCTGTCGTTTCTCAGCTCTTTCTCTTATAAGAGCGTTGTATCTAAGCTGAGCGATACTACACAGGCTGGCAATGTTTGCCAAACAAAATTGAATCCGTTTGTCCTCTAACCGGGTAGATTTGGATCTGAATCGGTGGAGAATGCGTATGTCTTATATGTCGCAGATCTCACTCAGATCACAACACAAAGAAAACAAGAAAAGAACTACGTGTGAGCTGGTTTTTTTAAAGCTGGCAGCCCATGTAAGCTAACCTGATATAACCTAACCTAAAGGCATTTTGCCACGAAGATAAACGGCTTTATGTACAGGGTGGCCCAGAAAGACCGAAGTGGTGTGAATTGCTTATAACTTTTTATTTAAGAGATATTTTTTTAATTTTTTTTTTTTTTAAATACATTAAATTTATGGGGAATATTTTTGGATTAGTTATTAAAAATGATATCCCGCAAGTGGTGGCCATATTCTGCTTCGCACAAATGTGCTCTTTCCAACACATTTTCCATGACCTTTCGCAAAACTTCCGGTGGTATGTTGTTAATTTCTTCTCGAATATTGGTTTTTAACTCCTCAATAGTCCTAGGCTTATTAACATAAACTTTTCCTTTTAAATAGCCCCAAAGAAAACAGTCTGGAGCGGTTAAATGCGGGGAACGCGGAGGCCAATTAAAATTGCTGTTACGAGAAATTATTCTTTCACCAAAGATGTCGCGTAAAAGAGTCATTGTGGCCCTCGCAGTGTGCGCTGTGGCTCCATCCTGTTGGAACCATATTTGCGGATGGTTTTCCACGGCTGGCCTTACAAAATTTTGCAACATGGCCCGATATCGATCACCATTGACGGAAATGGCGACACCTTGTTCATTTTCAAAAAAAAATGGGCCAATGATCCTTTCTGAAGAAACACCGCACCAAACGGTACACTTAACTGGGTGCAATTGTCGTTGATGAAGTACTCTCGGGTTTTCCGTAGCCCATATCCTACAGTTTTGCTTGTTAACGAACCCATTTAATTGAAAATGGGCTTCGTCACTCATTATTAAGTTATGAATAAAATTTGGATTCTCTTGTGCTTTTTGCTGGAAATAAATTGCATAGTCAAGTCGTTGCTGGTAATCTGTTGGTTTCAATTCTTGGACAAGTTGAATTTTGTATGGAAACAATCCTATGGTGTGCAAAATTCGCTGCAGCGACGTCCTTGAGAGGCCCAGTTGTGACGAACGTCTCCTGGTTGATGTTTCTGGATCCTCCCGAATACTCTCCTGTACCACTTGTATATTGTCAGCCGTGTGGACAGTTCGGTGTCTGCCGGGACCAGGAAGGTTCCTTACTGCTCCTTGTTCTCGAAAATTTGCAACCAGACGGTTTATTGTTGACTGAGAGGGTGCAACCCGCACATTAAATTGACGACGGTATGCACGCTGAGTCAACACAATGGACCGTTGATTTGAAAAGTAAATTTCAACAATTTGGGCACGTTGTTCAATTGTGTATTGCTCCATTATAAATTATCCAAGTCTTCTTTACAAAATACTGAAAAGAAAAGAAAAAAAAAATTATAATAAAAAAGTTATAAGGAATTCACACCACTTCGGTCTTTCTGGGCCACCCAGTATAATCAAAATCCTTATGCTAACTATAGCAATGAATAAATGAAATAATTCCATTGATCTTATTACGTTCATTTGTGAACATATTTTATTAAAGTGTGTTATGATATTATTTCATTAAACAAATGTAACATTTCATTGATTTAATGTAAATTTTTCAGGTGCTCAATGAATAATAAAATTAGATAAATGAAATAACTTCATTGACCTTATGAAGGAGTTTCATATTTTTAATGAATATATTACATTAGTACAAAGAAGTTATTTCATTAAATAAATGTTACTTTTTCATTAATTTTATGTACAGTTTTTATGTGCTTTATGAAATTCATTCTTTGATCAAGAGAAATTATTTCACTAATCATACGATTTGTCTTTCATACTTTTAATGAAAATAAGTCATGTTTCTTATTAAAATGTTTCATTACTTTTATGAAGGTTTTCATTAAAATAATCTAATGAAATTTGTTTCACTATTTCTATGAAGAGTTACAATGGTTGAAAAATAATGAAAAAATTCATAAAAATAATGTCAAAATTCAGAGAATTTCTGAACAAAATTTTTTCAGTGTAACTAGCTGCTAAGTTTTTTGTGTGTAAATTCGCATAAGGGAAAGATAGCAGCTAGTTAGCTCAAGAATTTTTATTATACATAAGACCAATAGTGTTTATTTTTTGAGAACTAAAGATCTGCCGAGCAGTACAAAAGGCGAGTAATGCACGAATTCGTTCGTGAGGCTGATTTTGTGATGGGACGGTCGGAATTTGGTTACAGCCTCAGCACGTGTTTCCTGCTCATGGAGCATGGAACCCTCAATGCATTTTTGAATAAGAGGGACCTGTCTGGGACTGCGCTGTGCAGTTGTGGTGGAGGCTCTGAGGACTGGAGACACATTCTGGTTGAACTTGCGGACAACGCGTCCATTGTCGGGTTGGGCGCGTATACCCGTGAAGTGTTTAGGTGGAAACAAAGGTAAGGAGGGTAGATTCCCTGTTGTTGCTATTTTCGGATCCATTGTTTGTTAAAACGCAGGTTCGTGCGTGACTGTGTACGTCTCTGGTCTGGGGAGTAGATTGAGGTTTTAAAGTCTTAGTGTAGGCAACCATAGAGCATAGAGCGCAGTTCCTTTGCCATGTGCTATCTGCTGTTTTTCTATTACTGCAGAGTTGATGACAACGTTGTTTTTATTGTAAGTTCCTCCGTGAGGTAGGTCGTGTCTCATTGCTGTTTTTGTTCGTTTTGTCAGGGGCTGTGCCACAAGGGGTTGGCCGTGTGGGTTTACGTTGCGAGTGATGCAGTTTCGTCGTTATGTAGCTGCTGTTTACTGTTGTCGCTGACGTTCCTCTGATTAATGTTTCTTGTTATTGCTGTGCTCCTGTTATATTCTATGCCTGCAGCTTGTTCCTTTTTTATCTTTGACCAGTACTCAGGGGATGACCTCTACATATGCAGTGCATTGTACCAGAACTAGGAAAATAGGTTGTGAGGAGGAGGAAACAGGGGGTAGTATTTGTGAACATTTGACTTGAGCTTTCCAACATTATAACAGATAGGAAACACGTCTACAGGCAACTTATTCCACAGGCGAAGCGTACGGCTGAAAAACGAATTCTCTCTGTAATGCGCTGTACGATTCAATCGACTACAAATGAATGAGCTCTCGACGATGAACGCGTGCTACGTAAAAATGTGAGAGTTTCCTGCGCGGAACATACTCAAATCGCAGGGAGAGTTCAATTGAGCAATGCAACCCCACACTGAGTTTTAAAAAGACTCCGCTACAAATTAAGAGGAAGATCATGCCCAAACAACATGAGTTCGAATTGGTGCTCATGCACAGCAGTTTTGTCATGTATGGAGGCGACGGTAGACGCATTGCATTTCCCCGGTGATTATATCACCGTGGGGTAAGGTCATGCTGGCAGGTACCCACGATAATCGTTTTTACAACTACCGATATGAATCTCCCCCTAAAAATCAGGTTAATGCCTTAGCGTATTTTTAACCAAGGCATTCTGCTTTCTGGGGTATAGGCTCCTCCATTTGTTATAGCCGTGTTGGTATTTCCGAAACCCTCACCAAGAGTTAATTAGCAGAAAGGGGATCCGCAAAGCGGATTTATAACAAATTGCATATCTGATCAATATGAGACAAATATAGACGAAAAAATAAATACGAGCTCGGTGGCAGCGTTGCTTAAGTGGCCGCATTAAAATACATCGTGTTTACATGGCACCGAATCGAATCCTAGTGGGTGCTGATGAGCAGGGTAGAGTCTGCGAAACAGGTTGTTGCCGCCTAGCTTAATGTATTCAATTATTTATTATTTTTATATTTCTTGGCGAAAACCAAATTTGAACTTGAGCCAGACGAATACCATCATACAATATTATTTATGTTTAAGGACAATTCGTATAGTTCGTTTTGCAATAATGTGGCTTTATTTCTTTGATGTGGCGATGAATCTTCTTCATTAATGCACTGATGGTTGTAGGCATAGATCAGAGATTTCCAATTACCCCATAAAAATACATCTAATGGTACTAAATCACATAACCAAGGGGCTCAATGCTGATCCGACTGAAATGAGAGTGTACACGACCTGGTCTCATACACTAATTAAATTGTTTCATGGGCTATATGACATGTGACACTGTCTCGTTGAAACCACATCGATATCAATCAGCGGAGAAAAACAATATTATCATGTCTCCTACAAGTGAAGTCACTGCTTGACTAACCTCATTTAAAAAAAAAACGTATGGTGCCGCTAAGCCTTCTGTACAAAATAGTAACACATTAAAGATGTATTTGGTCTTCATTAATCACATGTAATCCATAGAACCCCAAAAGCGGTAATTTTGGCGATTAGGGTGATTTTGATTGAAGAAAGCGTTCATTATTTTGGATTTTTTTTTTTTTAAATAATGAAGACAGGTTGCTCTATCATGCAACGTTCCACTAGCCCGAAACTGGCAGATGTCGAATTGTTTTTAGGGTTGCCAACACGTAATTGGGGATCTTATTGTCGAAACCCGAATTTTTGTACATTCTTTATATACATTATTCATTGTCCAGGGCTCATACATTTGTGGCCGACGCACAACGCATTACAGAGAAAATTCCTTCTTCGGACATGCTGTTCGCCTGTAAAAAAAAAAGTTCCCTGCAGACGTGTTTCCTGTTAGTCATAATAGTAACTAGGTCAACCCAAGGCGAATTCATACGAGGTAAATGCAAGAGCAATAAATACAATACTACAAAAAATAAATCTTTTTCAAATGTCAAGAGAACAATATAAACACAAAAAGGAATTGAAAAAAATATATATCAAAGAAATTTACAATAAACGACAAACATTTAATTACTTGATGAAATTTTTAGTTATTTCGTGAAAATTAAAGTCATAGCTCATAAAGCTTGGGAAGGTGAAAATGGCCAGCAAGATTGGGGAGGATTCAGAATGATAGCTGGTGCTCAAGATGCAATACATAAATTAAAAAATTGTTTTGAAATTTTTTTTTCAAATTTGCATAAAAAAAATTTACAATAAAAGAAAAACTTAATTATAATGTGAAACTTTTAATTTTCTCGGGAAACTTAGTGTCTCAGATCATAGAGTTTGAAAAGGTGAAAATGGCCAGCCAGATTGCAAAGGATTCTGGGTGATATCTGGCGCTCAAGATAGAATACATAACTTAAAAAATTGTTTTAATTTTTTCCCCCCAATTTCATTTTAATTATGCCATTGACATCTGAAACAGATAAAAACTAAAAAAAAGTTATCAGCTGCGCTATCAATTTCACCTGTTATGAATTCGCCTTGGGTTAGCCTCTGTGAAATGCCGACATTTATACTGCTAACACGCACAAAAAACAGTTGTATATATTTTTTGATTTGAATAAGTTTTCACGTAAAATACTTTATTTAGGTTTAAATAATATGATGAAGACCTCTGTCGGCATCTTTCGGTGGAAAAAATATCAATCATATATGTTACATTCTCTGTGGAAAATACCCCATGATTAAAACATTACCATTAATTATTCTTATCTTTCTGTTTTTGTTAATATTTTATCTACTTGACATTAATTACCATTTTCCTTGAGTTATATTTTTTTTCCAGTAAATTTTCTTAACAAACAAGCAGTAGGAGTATACCAAAAAGTCCTTCGTTAAACTACAACGCAATTTCACACTCCCATCTACGTATTAAAAATATAGAAAAAGTCGTCATGGTTAAAATAGTTTCCCACAAAATAAAATTTATTTAGTAAAGTATGTCTTTTTAATAGCAGGATATGAATACAAATAAATATTTATATATGTACATATGTATATGTATGTAAGTATTTATTCATATTCAAGCAACTTCTAAAGGGAGCACAACCATAATGGACGGTGTTTGTTGTAAACAAAACCAAAAATTTTCAAAGAATTTTATATAATAGGGTGGCACAAAAATATCTTTATGGTTTGTATGTACAATAACTTTTTTTATTTAGTAGTCAATTATTACCGGTTGCCGACCGGACCGGTATACTGCTTTGTTTTGCCACTATATTAGTTAACATTTGTCAGGTTGACAGAAAAGAACTTAAAAACACAACTCTGTATCTCTTTGGCTAAACGTACTTAAAGAGGGACGCTTTAGTTATCTATATAGATCCAGCAGTCCACAAGTTATTACAATTTGCAAAACCATCCGATTGTCAGCGATTGTGTCAACAGAAAAAATCAAAATAATAATGTTAAGCTCAACAAACAACTGGAATCCGATTCAGATTAGTCTTTTTCTACTCATAATGTTAAATTTAGTGTACATAAGCAGCAAAGAAGAAAACAAATGCTAATAATATAGTTTTGAACTTATCCAATCTTCGCTTACAATGTATACAGTGTTGGATGCATCTTACGGCCTAGGCCATCGCTGTGTAAATGTAAGTAGGAATTGTATACAGACTTCGGATGGGTCACGCTTACATTGTCAATAGTGTTAGATCGAAAATGTATGTGACAAAAATTTCGCTGGGGATACAAGACGATGAGTAGAGGATTTTTGTGTTGCGCGATCGTCTTGAATACATCGTAGAGAGAACATTGTATTGCAAACATATGACAGAAGTTGTGTGCTGTGAGAGCCTTGTAAGCCACACGGGGCGTTGGTGAATCGTAAATAATTTACCCCATGGAGTTAGTCCATCATTAGGTAAGGCCTTCAAGACAGGTGCTGATGTAAATGAATGACTTATTCTTTACCTTTTAAATTGGTTTGGGCTTGCTACCGTACAGTTTACCTTATTGTTTACATCATCGACCTCTGGCTACAAAAAGCCCGTTATCAACTCGGTCTAGCGAACATCATTCACGGTAACTGCTTGGCCGACCTAATTTTCAAAGAAGTACGGCCCAATGAAGCCACTAGCCCATAATCCGCACCAAGCAGTTACTCTTTTTTTTTATCTTTGACCAGTACTCAGGGGGAGGAGGGGGTACTCTTTGTGGTTGCTTCGGTTTTTCATTAAACACTCATAGATTTTCATGTGCGTAAATTTTCCTTATTAACGAATCCACTGAGGGGAAAGTGTGCTTCGTTGTTGAGGATGATTTTTTTCTTATGATTTGAACGCCCGTTTTAACGTCCTGCTCAATTGTTTACTTGCCTATGGTTGAATTTGTCAATACATTTGAAATACAGAATATGTCACATTGATTGGGGCAAAAAACTTTCCATTTAAGTTTGACTCGCAATTACTATCCTGCATTATGTTTGGACCACCCTTAACATAAATATACGTTTATACGTATTAAGGACAAACATACACATCTATATATGTGTATTTAATACCTGAATATCTGAACCAATTTACTTAATTTTTACTCCATTACATTGCAAACAAACGAAATTGTAAAGGACTCTTGAACAGGAAAACTTAAAAGGATCTACATATTTATGTTAAATACAGATTTAATGTGTCTGCCAGTTGTATGTATGTGTGCACGTATGTATGTATGTCAATTTTGTGTTCGTGTTTCAGGCCTGCTTGGCATGAAATTATTACAAAAATGGCAGGAATATATAAAGTTTTAATTGCTTGAAAAGGAAAATGAAAATAAACCAGTAATAACAAAATTATAAATACTGACTTTAAATACGTTTTAAATTTTATGGGCTCAGGTGGTTGTTTTAAATTATTTTGGAAAGTTTTTTTAAGGCTTTAAAATGTTCGCGTAGAATATTTCATTTCTAACTGGTAACTAGGTAGGACAGGTACTCAATAACATGCCATTTTTCACTATACACCGAGGTTCCGAGGTGATGAGTTCTGCTACTGATAATGGATTTTGATTTATTTCTCCTTTGGTTTATTTATTTTTTGTTTATTTATTTATTTGCTTATTTATACGTCAATAGCAAAAAAAAAGTGTCTCCTAGGCCAAGTCAGCTACATACTAGTATTGTAGCTAACTTTAATATAAAGGGTGTTTTTATAGGGATATAGAACTCTGAAACTCTCTTTAAGCGGGCGAGAAGTATTTAAATCGACATGAACATTACATTACTTACAGTGCATTGTACCGGAAGTAGGAAAATAGTTGAAATGAAGGAGAAAAGAGAGAGTAGTATTAGTGAACGTTTGATTTGAACCTTTCAGGACAGGAAACACGTCTGTCAGCAACTTCTTTCACAGACGAACCGTACGGCAGAAGAACGAGAGTAAAGTCCATTGTAGTATCGATAAAACAAAGCAACGCAACCCACACTGAGGCGATGCGCCAGTGAGCTAATAGATTTAGATATAACCTACTGTCACCGATAAGCTTCTTCGCTTTCTCTTTGACTCGGCCTAGTAGACTTTGTGGCACCGGTCTCATACGAGAGATATATTATATTTTCGGTTAGTGATATGTATACTAAGGAGATCGGGTGGAGTGAGTTATATCTTACAACGTTTAATAAAGCCAAGAAACTTGAATACTTCTTTAATAGAGACCTGGAAAATATGTTTGGTCCAGCGATCAACACACTGAATTTTCATTCCAAGAACATCAGGAGCATACGATTCCTCAATATCTTTACCAAACATGAGTACAGATGAAACAGTATAAAATAGTACTTACTTTTGGGTCGCAAAGAGTGACTATCTGATAAAAATTCAGAGCACCTATGGTCACTGTAGTGAATGAGGATGACTGTTTGTTAACGATTGAATGATAAGACGATTAGGGATTTCTTGTAGATCGATACCAGGCGGAGATCTGAGAAGATATGAGAGTTGTAGTCGTTTCTCCTCAGCAAAAGAGAAGTTACACAACCGATCCCTCAAAGGTCCAAGATAGAGTTTCTTTACACCGAAATTCAAACTAATTTCAATGACAAGTTATAAGTTTTAATAGAAATCTTTTTGGCGCTAAGCCCTTGACATTTATCAACGTTAACGTTTATCTAACTACTGGTTGGTGCAAAGTTACTTAATTCAAAACGCAGTTGATTTCAAACTACATTACCGAAATACAAAGAGATTCTGATTCCTAAATAACTATACTAACCTTGAATATAGATGAAGAAGCATCTGCGCCTATGACCCTATGAGTAAGCAGTCAACACTGGGTCCTACAAGCATTGAAATCGACCCTGTTAGTCAAATATTAAAAAAATGGTAAACATGATTAGAAATTTTTTCGTACCTTAATTAGGTGGCATTGGTCTTGCCAAGGACAAGCCAACATATCCCAAACTGCCAGTTACAACTGATTTCCTCAAAGAAACTTTTTGAATAGTTTAACATGAAGGCTTAATTAACTAGTCACCACGATCATGTGATTTACCCTCTTTGGACTAATTTCTTCGGGATTATATAAAATCACCTATCTTCGTGGATAAACCAAAGACAAACGAACAGGAAATACGGATTCAAATGCTGCGAGCAATCTCTTAGTTATTTATTCACTAAACACCGTTATTTAACATTAATTCAACAAAGATATTTGAATTCAATTATCGATTTGTTCGTCGTTGGTAGCTTTGCAAACATAAAGGTCTAAAGCTACGTACACACGGTTGTCAGATCTTACAATAAAAATTGTCTGAAAATGTATTACAATCGTGTGAACTGCCAATTTTTAACTTACAACGTTGTCAGAAAAACTATGGTCAATCAATTGTAAGACGACAATGTTGTCAGGCATCTGACAATCGTGAGAACACTCTTCGTCGGCATTGCCAGATAATTGGATGGTATTGTAAGCTCAGTTTTAATTGTCAGATGTATAAAATTAATGCGCCTGACAATGGCATCATTGTCAGAAAAAAGTTTGATGGGCAACACTGCCAAACAGATGGTTGTTGATATACATAAGTGGCAATGCCTTACAACATGTCTGGCCATTTTTTCATCTAGCAATCTGACAACCGTGTGAACTGACAATTTTTGTTGTCAGATGCATCATTTGTCAGACCATAGTCTGACAATGAAATTGTAAGATTTTCTTACGATCGTTTGAACGCACAATTTATTTCTGCGGGACAATTTTTCGTTGTCTCTACATTGTCAGCATACTGCCAGATCTTACAATATTGTAACATCTGACAACCATGTGTACATAGCTAAATGGTTGCTGATATACATGAGTGGCAATGCCTTACAACATGTCTGGCAATTTTTTTCATCTAACAATCTGATAGCCATGTGAACTGACAATTTTTGTTGTCAGATGAATTATTTGTCAAACCATAGTCTGACAATGAAATTGTAAGATTTTTTGTAAGATCGTCTGAGCACACAATTTACTTCTGCGGGACAATTTTTCATTGTCTGGTATATTGCCAGATCTTAAAATATTGTAACATCTGACAACCGTGTGTTCACAGCTTAACTAAGTAAACCCAACGTTAACCAGGCTACTTTTATGTTAGTCATTAACCATGCAGCCAGATCGTGAACCGTGGAAAAAGTTCAAGACAATCATTCTTCATGTTTCTCAGCTTTTTTAAGCACGAAAACTGCCAAGAGTTTTCATTAGCGGCTGTTGTGTGCATCCAAGACAACAACCATAGTTGATGGAATCAACTGTAGAAATCAACTGAAGTATAATTGATTTGTGTCAGCACCTGACATTACAATCTTATTAGGCATTGGAGCATTTCCAGCAGTTTGTAGCTCTGCAGTACTCACATTTGTGTTGCAAGGCTGACCAAAGTTACAAGTTTTAGTTAAATGTTTGTAACCATACTGACCATCCCTTGCTGAAGATCTCGGTCTTTTTATTCCCTCCTGTATGCGATTTCCCAGATAGTCAGAAGAAGACTAAACTTCGTGTGTTGGTGGCCTTAAATTTATACTGACCGTCAGCCCTTAACCAACTCACCCGCCTAACCCCCACTTTTATAAATCAACACTGATATTGATATATTGGTCATATAATATAATTTTATCTCAATTAGCTGGGATCAAATCTCTTAAAGTGCCCACAAATATGTTCTCTGTATCGTTACACACATGTATAAGTAAATATTTATGTATTGCAAACTCAAAAATTAATAACAATTTGCTGGAAAAAAAACAACATCCAACTCCCAGCTCACTGTTACGAGTACAAATGAAAGGTAAAAAGTTTTTCACACACGCATTATAACCGGTTGCCAAGCCCATACCATTCAATTCCATTTAACTCCAGTATTTGTATATGTATGTGTACGATGTTTGTTTTTAATCGAAAAAAAAAAATATATCAAATTTCAATTGAAGTTGAAATTTATGGTCAACCACTGGAACTCGTTGGAAATGAACACAACCAATCATTACGTATTCAGAAAACAAACTCGACTGTTTATAATTTTAGAACATTGCAAAAAAGAAATAATGGTCTGCTGCATTTTCTTTCTCTGCTTCGGATTTCAATGCGGTCATAATTTGTTGGTTTCATAAACATAAATTATTTTTAACAAATATTTCTTAACAATTCTATTAAAAGAATTCCATTGGATTTTTGCAGCAGAGAGAAATAGAGGGAAAGAGGGAGAGAGAGAGAAAGGTTAAGGACTATTGCACGTTTTTGAAAAAGAAATTACATATTAGCTCCAATCACAATCACGTACATGTGTGATTGCAAATTTATGTAATTAACAAGTAAGAGTGTAGTGTATTCGGCTGGGCCGAATCTAAAATACCCTTCACGATAGTCACATATACATGTATAGTATATATTAAAAATTTGAACTAAATATGCTCGGATATATATGGACCGACATTGGGGGACAAATATTTTTGCCTTGTAATCACTATTCCAAAAAGGAAATCATTCATGGAGATGTTCGTGGAAAAATCGGTTTAGGCTATATCTCGGTTAAATATGAACCGATATCGGAATTTTCCATTTTCTGTATTTCAGTAGCCTTCTTTTATAACGAGAACTACTTTAAAGCAAAAAAAAAAATGTTTACGGAAAAATCGGTTTATCCTTTGTCTCGGGTATATATGGACCGATATCAGAAATATTCATTATCTGTATTTTATTTACCTCGTTTTATAATCAGAACTGATTTCAAGCAAGAAAAAATTTACTGAAAAAACGGTTTAGACTATATCTCGGGTATATATGGACCGATATCGGAAATTTTAATTATCTCTATTTGGTAACCTTCTTATATTATCAGAACTTCTTTTATGCAAAAAAAAAATTGTTTAAGTTCGCTTACCCAACATTTTCATGAAAAAAAAACGGTTTAGGCTATATCTCGGGTGTATATGGACCGATATCGGAAATTTTAATATTCTGTATTGTGGTAAGCTCCGTTTGTTATCAGAACTGCTTTTAAGCAAAAAAAAAATTATGGAAAAAACGGTTTAGGCTATATCTCGGTTATACAAGTATATGGACCGATATCGGAATTTCTCATTTTTTGTATTTTAGTAAGCTCCTTTTATACCAGAACAGCTTTTAAGCACAAAAATAAATTAGTTAAGTTCGCTTACGCCATATATTCATGTAAAATCGGTTCTAGCTATATATCGGGTATACATGGACCGAAGTCGTAAATTTCTGTATTTTATTACCATTCTGTATTTTCTGTATTTTATTACCAGAAATGATTTTAAGAAAGAAAACAAATTAAGTGCGCTTACGTAACATTTTCAGGGAAAATCGGTTTAGGCTATATCTCGGATATATATGCACCGATAAAAAAAATTTCCTTTTTTTCTATATTATCAGTACAGATTTTAAGTAAAAAAAAATACGTTTTCATTAAAAATTTTATTTAACATTTTCATTAAAAAATCGGTTTAGACTATATCTCGAATATATGTATATAAAAATTGTTTTGCTTTTAATTGTCATGCTTAATAAGTGTGTGAAGTTTGAAGCAAAACAAACAATTTTTTTCAAAAATTTTCATACAAAATTTCAAAAAATAATGGTCTTTTCGGAATTTTGGATATATCTCAGCTATATGTGAACCGATTTTACTGAATTTCAATATCAAACCCACGAATCGATAGGGTAATAGAATTGTGAAAGAAAAAAGTTTCTAAGTCTAATTGTTTTCTTAGAAACGGTATTTCAACGGTGGACAGACGGACATCGCTTAATCGAATTTTCCATTAACTCTCATTCAGAATATGTACAGGGTCGCAAATGAAAATTGTAGAAATTACAAACGGAATCACAAACTTATATATACCTTTAACATTTTTGTGAAGGGTATAAAAATGGTGGACCAGAGAATTGTTCTACTATTTTTATTATAATTGAAACAACTATGACAATAATCAACAAAATATCGCATAAATATATCGGCACGGCTTCTGTAGCTTACCTCCGATAGCCCACATTTTCAACGACTAACACCTAATTGAGATTTAATGTCTTTAATGTGTCGACTTATTTCATCCTTTAGCCGCAAAGTAAACAGAAATGAAACAAAACAAAAAAGAGACAGGAAAAATACATTAATGTTTCCCAGTTTTTCTCTTTTCTCATAAAGAAATAATATTATAATTTCAAAAGTATACGCACGTAAGAGAAAGTAATAACACCAAATCCGCTATCTATGTTCTGATTTCTCTGATAAAATTAAAAACCTGATTTTATATTATTCAAAGGTCAGTTGTTCCGTATCTGTGTACTGTTAAGAGTTTTTATCACATCTAACCCAATGTGAGAGCCATGGCTCTTATTGTTATAAATGTACACGCACATCCACACAAATAACATAAAACTAAAAATATAATACACAAACAAACAAACATAAGTGGTTTAAAAAGGGCGCAAAATTCCAAGCAAATCAACCACCAATGGTTTTAATGTTGTTGTTGCGTTATTGTTGTTTCGCAAGAATGTACTTGTGTGTGTATGTGTTTGTGCGTAGTGATAATATTTGTACACTTGAACCTGGAATTATCACGAACAATGTAGAAGGTAATAAAGAAGAAGAATTGAGTTTTATTCACTATATTAGCTACTAATATTGATACTTGTTTGCTATGTTTCCTATGAAATGTCGACATATAGATATCTAGCTGGAAAACATAGAAAACAAGCTGTTTATAATTTTTTGGTAATAAAGAAATATAAATAACAGGCAGATGTTGGGCAAAAGCAGAGTTTAACTTTAAACGGTGTGCGAGACAATTATAAGTCAGAAAAAAAAGCTGGTTTAGGGTGTAAATACGCAGTGGTGTTAATTGTAAATAATGTCGTGAATTATATATGTCCTGTGTAACAAAGAAGAGTCTGTGAGATTATTTTATTTTCACGTGGTGAAGGATGAGGGAATTTTTGCCATGGAAACTGCACTTGTGCGCACTCTTGCATTGTCCTGGTGGGAAAAAAAACCTTTTCTAGGCCAAATATCGATTGTTTTCTTTTTTTGAAGGTAGTCAATGTGGACTACATCGCGTGCATCCAAAAAAAAAAAATGGCCGCCGTGGCATTATTAGCTGAAAAACATACCATTTGGCTTCTTTGGCGTAGATTCACCCGCGAAAATCCACTGTTTTGCCTGCTGTTTGGTCTGCGATGTGTTGTGGTGGATCTACGTTATCTACGTTATGCATATTTACGGTGCAAAAATTCGTGCATATTGCGTCCAAACATTCCCGCAAAATTGTCAATTAGTTGCGTTTGTCTTCAGTTGTGAGCAAACGCGACATTCATCTTGCGAAAAGCTTTCTCATCCCCAAGTGATCACTCAAAATTGAAACCACTGACCTATGTGAGATGCCTATGGCTGCCACAAACTCCCGTACTTTCAATCTGCGATCGGCTAAAAACTTATTGTGAGTTTTGAATTGTTTCGGATGTAGAGACCGAAACTGAAGGCCTAGAAAGCTAATCATCATCCGTGCTTGTAAGGCCGCATCGTAGTTTAGAAAACCGCTTCTTTACCGTGGAAGTGGATGGCGCAGAGTCACCGCAGTATCTATCAAGCTTAGTCTTGGTTTGCGTGATGGTTTTTTCCCGCAAAAAATAACGTTTAAAAGTCACACTTTTTTCTATTGTGTCTACATAGACAACGCCCTTGCTTGGGGCCTTCTAATCCTTTCCGTATGCAATTCCCAATAGGCTTAATGAATTGCTAGGCCGAAGATCATTAAAAACATTAGCTCTTGACAAACTCACCCGTTAAACCATCCCCTCTGGTCCCTTACAGTATCTCGGGGAGTTGTTAGCCCCCGAACACCGGCATATACCAAAGTTATCAGGGAAACTAATTCCCCTTCCTGAAACTTTATGTTTAAACCACAGCCAAAACGTTTCAGTCAAGGCAGACACCTCAACCATGATCAAAACTGGCAAGGCAGTGCCTCTCAGAGACTGATCCCCGTTCTGTCAATTTATACCCTTGGTAAGGGTTTCGGAAATCCTTAGCACATTATAAATCGTGAGACTTCCTAGTTTTGTTTGCTACAACAAACGAAGGGCACCTCGTCCTTTATGCCCCAGAAAACAGAGTGCCTGGTTTAGTCTACGCCAAGGCAAAACCTGTTCCTACTGGGCGGAAACTTCTGCATACAATATAATATTCTTAGTAGTGCAAAAAGTAATACCTAATACCATGGTTTAGCTATTTTCGCAATACCAACGCAACATATTCTCTACACTTCACATCTTTTCGCAAGTCTTAAGAAATGGCCGGATGATAAGAAATTTGGTTAGAGTGAAGAGATCACTACCGAAACACGCCTCATTTGAGGCTTTTAAGAAATCCCATTGTTTCAAAGGGAAAGAACGGAGATTTGCTGGACTTAATGTACTGGTCTGAAAGAGCTTATGTTGAAAAATGAAACACTTATTAGTTAAGAAATAATTTATTGAGATAAGTATGGAGTTATCAAACAGCCCTCGTACACACTTACCTTATTATATGTGTTTTAATGATCGTAATTGTGTTTGTATTTCAACTATTAAAACTATTTGTATTATCTACTAAATGTTAAAATCATTAGTAGCATATTACATATAATAAGTTTTGTTATTATTTTTCAATTAAGAAAGTTTTCAGCTGCTTTATTCGTTGACCTATTTTGTAAATTTATGTATTTTTTCCACTGACATATTTTCCCTCCCATTTTTTATTTGCTGCAGGTCACCTTGAGGTTATATATTAATATGACCCAAAAAAAGAAAACAAAAATACAACAAAAATGCCAAAGATGAAAAACAGCTACCAATGTGCACTTGTGTGTGTACAAAGTTAAAATCATGGCCTGCAACTCCCAGCCTGGCATCGGTGTTTGTTAAAATTTATGAAAAGAAAAATGATGACAAAAATATGACAGCAGCATTAGAAGTGACGCACGTAACACTTAAAACAACATTTGGGTCAGTTTAATATTATTTATTTGAATCCAATTTGTCAAATATGGTTAAAAAGAATGAAAAAGAAAAATAACAAGAAAAATATTCCTATTTTGTTGACGATTGCTGAAGATTTTTCTCACGGTTCGAAAGAAAATAATATAGAAAGTGATTTACATATAACAGAGACATTTGATATAAATGATTTAATCAAACTTGATAAATTTAAAATAGAACGAAGCGTAACAATTTTATTTATTTATTGTTTTTATTGACAGATTTATATGCATTTCTTATCCACTTGATTTCCATATTCTATGTCACTTAAACCAAAAGCGGAAATTAATCAAAGCTCTCATCGCTGATTTGAAAATAGGTTTACATTCTTGTTACAATTTTAAGTTTATATGAAAACAGTATGAGGAAATTAACGTTTAAATCGTTAAAATACTTTTTATTTATATTATGCACAGCAAAGAATTTATTGTAGTAGCGTATCAGAAATATTACTGCACTCATAGAAAAAAGCATATTCGTCTTGATGACAGCAAGTAATATATATGTATGTACATATATGGATTTAGGCTTGGGATTAGACTTGCGATCAAATTTCCCAAGGCTCCGTTCTTTTTCCTACCCTATTTCGTATTTTCCTCAACGACCTTCTCTATCAAACTTCCAACCCTATCAACTCTTTCGCGGATAACAGTAGCATTTGCCATTCGTACTCCTTCAGTTATAAGCCAAGCCCATCCGAGGTTGCTGCCAGGAGGCAGAATATGAACGATTCACTGAATAGTGACCTCATATTAATCTCCGAATGGGATTGTAAAAACAGGGTCGCCTTTAACGGTCTTAAGACCCAGTGTTGTTTACTATCACACAAATAAACATCCGCAAGTGCTGCTTCATCTGCACTCATGGATGGTATAAATATTGAGGAATTGGATGCTCTTGATGTTCTTGGAATGAAAATACACACTGTTCGTTGGAATGATCACTTTTTTCATGTCTCTAAAGAAGCATTCAAGTGCCTCAGTTTTCTGAAACCGTGTAAAATGTACTTCACTCCTCCCTACCTCCTTACCATTTATACCCCCTATATCCGACCGAAAATGGAATACAACTCTCATGTTTGGGCCGGTGCCTCAAAGTCTATTTTTGGGTTACTCGACCGTATGCAGGAGAGGGCGAAGAAGCTTATCGGTGACAAAAGGGTATCCCACTCTATTGACTCACTGGAGCATCGACGCAGTGTGGGGTGCGTTACTCTGTTCTATCGTTACTACAATGGATTTCGCTCCGACGAGACTAGGGATCTTGTTCCCGAAAACCGCACATTTTTACGTAGCACGCGCTCATCGTCTAGCGCTCATCCATTTGTGGTCAAGCCCAGGGAATCGTACAATTCATTACAGCCGTATGCTTCGCCTATGGAATAAGTTGCCTACAGACGTATTTCCTGTCTGTTATAACCTCCACACAAACTGCATATTTAGGGGTTGTCCACTGAGTACTGGTCAAAGCAAAAATAAAAATAAAAATCACTCGCCCTGTATAACCTTTCCTGTGTTTCATTCCCCAGGAGGGTAGCTGCCCGTTTAGTTTCTTGGCGTTGATGTTTTTGATTATTATGATCCCAGGAAAGAATCCCACTAAAGTAGAATCATATATACCAATAAGTCTGCCACCAACAATTTCAAAACCATAGAACAAACACACGTGCTAGTAAATGTCATAAGAAAGACTTTTGAGGACAAGAAGTGTTCTTTAGCTCTATTCATTGACGTTTCTCAAGCTTCTGATAAAGTGTGGCACGACGGGCTGATGCATAAAATAAAGCTCTCACATTGGTGCAAAGGTAACTCAGTTGATATTAAAAACAGCGCAACTAAATTGGTCTATGGGCAGAAATTCTACCTTGCAGTTGGATTGTAAACTTTTGTTATACAACGCATGCCTAAAGCCTATATGGTGCTATGGATTTCAATTATGGGTTACCGTCTCAGAGTCAAACATTGAAAAAATTCAAAGACAGTAAAGCCAAATTCTTCGAACGATTACTGCAGCTCCATCGTACGTAAAAAACTCTCGAATTCACAAGAGTCTGTGTGTTCCGCTGGTAAATGATGAATTTTCGAAGTACGCAACAAGGCATGTCAGTAAGCTGGAACTTCACCGAAATCCTCATGCCCGCAATATTAATTTTGGCGGCCACACTCGGTTGAGAAGAAGAGATACCCTTTCCACTATCAGAACGTTAAATAGGTGATTTTACCTATACAACTTTTTGTTTAGCATTGGCCGAAATTAAGTAAAAAGCCCATTTTTTTTATTTTTGTGTTTAGTATTAAGATTTCAATACTTAATATTAGTTCATTTTGAAGATTCAATAAATAAAAAACGCTTAAAAAGTGTTTGGGCCGGGGCCTCAAAAGTGGGGGTTACTCGAATGTATGCAGGAGAGGGCGTAGACATTTATCGATGACAGTAGGGTATCCAACTCCACTGTGACTTGCTGGAGCATAGCTGCAGGAGTAGTACGAGCATAGATGCAGGAGGAGGAAAATTCCCTTTTTCCTCCTCCTGATCACCTATTTTGTAAAAGTAGGGATCATTCCCTAACTGTTACAAGATAAAAAAAACATGTTCATAAAGCCAGTAAATAACTTTATCAATTACAACAGCTGCTAGTTTTCAGCATTATTGAGCTTCATATGAAGAATTAACACAGCGATTTCTTAACGATGAACTTATTGTGATAGAAAAAATCGTTTACCGCCACAGTTGTGTTTCTAATAAAAATGTCGTAAAAAATCAATAGTAAAAGGGGAGACACAATAAAACTATATTTTATTATTCATGTCAACTGCTGACTTCTTACCAATAAATAATAATATCCAGAGCTTAAAATTGTTCTATTTTATTATTCATTTCGTAAAGTCTTTTAGAAAAATCCATACAACTGATGAAATGATGACATGAAAAATGGTCGATAAGAAGTTTGCGACAAACACTTTAAGCCAGAAAAGGTCTATTAAAGAACGCCTACTTGGAGAGAATGCAAAGAAACATACAAATAAATAAAACTAAGAAAGATACATAGAAGCATAAAGCACAAAACTGAAAGACAGACACACATACATGTGTACACATACACACCCAGTTGGCCAAATTTTCCTAGACGACATAACTCTCAACGATATACGCACGGGCTTTTCTCTTTTGCTTAAGACTTCTAAGTTTTGTTTACGGGAAAGTGGCTGACATTGGCTTCAGCATAGTTGCCTGCCCAGCTGTAGGGGCCACATGAAGGACAAAATGCTCAAATTAAAATATATGTAAAATATGCTTGCAAAATATATTATAGCTTGTGTGATCTTGCATGATTTCCAGACCATTTGTTCGATTATATCGCCAAAGATTTGTTTGGAACAGTCTTCAATATGTGTTTCGTTAAAGGTGTCCTATATATATGGTCAACTGGGTACACGTACACACATACGTTTGCATGAATATTCATTATATATGTATTGTTTATGCGAACTGATACTCGTATGCTGGAAGGCATAAATAAATTTCACAAGTGTTCGAATGTGCTGGAAAATTTTATTACAACATCAGCAATTCTCACCACAACGACTGCCCAACAGTTTTGAAGGGCCTCAGAGATACTCTGAATTAAAAACCACTATGCTATGCTGTGTAGCCCGTGTTTAAAAATTGACAACTCGAGATTGGTGTTTTATAAAAAGAGCTTAAACTTCTAAAAAAAAATATTTTTTTCGCATTCAAGACAAAAAGCAGCTCAAAGCTGCCAAGTAATTATACAAGGGCCTCCTCTTTGGCTCATCAGCACCACCAGCGAAGTGCTAACGCGTTCCAGCTGTTACAAGTATTGAGCGTTTTGAAAGCAACGCCATTATTTGTCATACAAAAACTGCCGGGCTTAAAAGGTTTTATAGTACTTAAAGCGTACTCGTATATACATTCTTATATACACATATGTGCATATATATTT
Organism: Thecocarcelia acutangulata; assembly: GCA_914767995.1. NCBI lineage: Eukaryota > Metazoa > Arthropoda > Insecta > Diptera > Tachinidae > Thecocarcelia > Thecocarcelia acutangulata. Next base: position 72,759,063 of record OU612095.1, read on the forward strand.
CGATAAATAAAGTGTGTATTTGCGCATATTAAATTTGTGACAACAGAAATTTATTCATCACTGCAGCGCCAACCAGTTGTAATACTTATTCCAGCATAAAACAGAAAAAATAAACAAAAGAAAACTGAAGCACATATTGCTTACTCGTATGTTATCAATCATATGTGAGTTGTTACATTCAGCAAATTAGTATATTTGATGTAAATAGCCATTAGACGATTTATATCTTTAAATTTAATTAAAGCAATGTGTGTGTGTGTGTTAAGATGTTTAATTGATTGAAAGGCTTACCGCTTAGAGTTGTTCCATTCAACTCTAACCTAGTTCATTTGGAGGGTTTGGTGGACGGAGCAAAGTAAGCGGTCCTTTCAATTGGCGAATTTATCTCATATCACTGCGTTTGCTGAATGATTGCGGAAAATGAACGAACGGATTAGTATTTTGTTATTGAACGAAAGTGACCGGTCACCAAAATGAACGACTCGGCACAGCTCTAGTTTAGTACACTGGGTAGAGACAGCTGTCTTCATAAAAGCTGATTTTAGCTCAGTAATAAGCATTTTTATTTCTATGCTGAGCGCGAATACGCTATGCGCTTACCAATCCACCACATCTATTTTCTGTCCATGACATAAGTGACTTTGCGCGTTTATTACGCTTTATCGCCTTTAAAGCCTACATAGATCTATCTTTGAGAGAACACAGGGATTATTTATTATAATTTTTTTTTTTATTTTTTAGCTAGAACCAAGGAAATTCGTGGATTATCTCGGGATAAGGCTTGACTCACAGGTAACGTTCTCGGAACAGGTTCAGTATGCTGTAAAGAAGGCTACTGTTATAGCAGGATGATGGCGAACATAGGAGGGGCGCTTCTTTATGGGAGCGAAATCTGGGGAATGGTGGGGATGGCTTAATAACTGTAGAGAATGTCGTGGACATCATGATAGTGAGCAAGGCCAACTTTTTAGCGGTATCGCGATTCTGAGAAAAAGTTCTGCGGACGAAAAATCCAGATCTGGAGTCCGCAGAACAAGATCATAATCATGATCCCAAACGAAGGATAATGTAAAGAGAAGGGCTGGTTAAGGCATTGGAAATCCACCCCGAAGCAATGCTAAGGCGGTCCCGGTGTAGAAATTTTTATCCCAGGAAAAAGAGGGGGCTTTTTATTTGGTAAGTTCACTGTGGTGATCAGTCCGACACTAAGCGGAGGTTACGGACCCTCTGGTCATTGCATAACGCATTTTCCCCTTCGCCGGAAAAAACTAGGACCAAGGGACCACAAATAAGCAAATTTCATCTCTCTGATACTATCTGATTTGATTTTAATTTAAAATTTTTCAAAACTACTCAAAGGCTCAATAGGGGAATATAATGCTTCTCCGAAAATATTTAACAGGCTGACGAAATCTGAAATATTGATAGTTTTGCATCACAAAGGATTACATCAGCTTTATGTTGTTGTCGACCAAAACCGGGTCGATGGTAGTTTCTTTGTCTATAAAACGATCTATGAGTAAACGATCTTGATGTTAAGCGTTTTCGGTTTTAATAGTGGCAAAAACTGTTACATGTCGTAGCGCTGCCAACGTCTTGACGCTAAAACGCCTTGATCAGAATGTTACTGCAATAGAGAACGCTATAGTGACATGATCATCATATAGTGACAGAAATATCTTTTTAGCCCGTTTTTATTAGTTTCACTTGCATGTTTGTTTGTTTGCTTCTTTGAATTGTTGCGTTTTTATTAACTTTGAAAACGATTTTGTGGATTCTTTAATTCCAAATGAAATAATAGCGCAGAGTCTTGTAACTATACATATGTATATGTGTGTATATAAAAGTGTGTAGTGTGCACATACTATAAGGTATTAATAAGTCGACGTATACCTACTTTGTTTAGTATTATTATAAGTACCGTATTATTATATGTAGTTTTTACAAATATTAAATTGGAAATATTCCTGATTCATTTTGTAGTTGCAGGAATATTGTTTCCAATTTTTTTGTAGTTTGTAGCATAGAAAAAGGATATATAAACACATAAGTTTGTAAATAAAGATCAATTATTATTCTGCCTTCAAATCGGCATTTTTAATTATATTTATTTGGCATTCATCTGCCTTAAACAAACACCTGCCAGGATCGCCATATAATGTGAGGGAGAGTTTGCCGTTGTGGAGGCTCTGTGATTTATTTTCTAATTTAGTTGGCCGGCGCTAATTAACGCCACGGGCCTCTATGTTAAGTTGCACAGGCAGTTTTATATGCCGGTGTTTGTTTAAGGCAGATGAATGCCAAATAAATATAATTAAAAATGCCGATTTGAAGGCAGAATAATAATTGATCTTTATTTACAAACTTATGTGTTTATATATCCTTTTTCTATGCTACAAACTACAAAAAAATTGGAAACAATATTCCTGCAACTACAAAATGAATCAGGAATATTTCCAATTTAATATTTGTAAAAACTACATATAATAATACGGTACTTATAATAATACTAAACAAAGTAGGTATACGTCGACTTATTAATACCTTATAGTATGTGCACACTACAAGTGTATATATCTATATACACGCCTGTAAATGTATATATATATATATATATATATATATATATATATATATATATATATATATATATATATATATATATATATATATATATATATATATATATATATATATATATATATATATATATATATATATATATATATATATATATATATATATATATATATATATATATATATATATTTATAAATTTAATTTAATTCGAAGCTAGATAAATTTAATTTGAAACATAAAAAATTTAATTTGAAATAAAAATATTTTAATTTGAAATAGAAAAAATTTAATATGAAATGCAAAGAGTTTAATTTGAAGTGCAAGAAATTGAATTTGTGTTGCAAAACATTGTGTTTGACTTGTAAAAAATTGAATTTGAGTACAAAAATCGTTAATTTGAAAGTAATAACCTATATATCTTTTATATCTTTAAGGTACATTCTCAGGTTATGATGCTTTGTAATAGTGTTATTTTGGCCATGAAGGCTTTATATTACTGTAGAAATGAAATAAATAAATAAATAATATAAATAACATTTTCTCCAATATAACTGAATATACCCTGCTCATCAGAAAGCATAGTTTTTTATACTGCAGGAACAGATCAAAATTTGAAAATTTTAACCACCTCTTAAATAAAATTCGATGTGATCTTTCAAAATGATGACACTTTTTTTAATTTATTTATAATTTTTTTAAAAGTTTGTAATTGTAATACGGTGTAATCTATACCCAGGGCTGGGCAGTATTTGAAATACTTATATTTGAAATACAAATACGTATTTTGTATCTGTATTTCAAATACCCAACCTGAAAGTATTTAGTATTTTATATTTCAAATACATAACTTAAAAGTATTTTGTATCTTGTATTTCAAATACATATGGCTTAAAAATACATTTTTACAAAATACATTTATATATATATTTCAAAATAAGTTTTTTCACACAAAAGCTAAAATTGCTAGAAACTGCCACCACTAAAATGTTTATTATTTTGCAATACCATAATTCAGCTTTCAATTGTCTTGTCCAGAGCAAATATATTTTACACTAATCAGCAGCCGTATTCTGTAACTCGCTTAGCTAAAGCTAAAACTCGATCGCTACAATGCTAAAAAAATTAGGGCAAATATTTTAGTGATGTCACTAAATCTGTATTCTGTAAGATAAATTGCTTAGCTAAATTTTTATATTTTCGCCGCAGCTAATTTGCTAACTGTATACCAAGGCGAATTCATTACCAGGTGAACTTAACAGCACAGGTGATTATTTTTTGCTTCTCGCGTTTTTTACAATGAGACTGTCAAATTTTGTTTCTTTTGTTTACAAACTTTTTGGCGCCATTTTAATCTGAAGGTTTTTTTGCATGATTTAGTGCAATTTCAAGAAATTTGTGTGAATTTAAAAGTGAAAAACTAATATAATCTGTGATTTTAATTACAAAGAATTATAAAAGCTTATATTTAACGTTTATATAAAATTTTTTCTCTGCTGAGCAATCTTAGGCGAATTTAGATTATGACATTCACGATATGTTTTACAATAACAAAATACATAGTACTGAATTCGCCTTTCCGCTTGCATTCACCTGTATAAAGTCGCCTTGCTGTATACTATTTCTTTCTTTCTACTTTGATGAACTTTTGTTAAAAAGAAATAAACATAATGTAATAATTTTTGGCAATTCATTATAGTGTTACCTTACTTTATATTGTGCTTCCTGTAAATATTCTTAAAACTTCTCTTTAATAACGTTTTAAAATATGTTTTGAAATATAGATTTTAAATAGTTATTGTGAAAGATCTGTTCAAAATTTATTCTGTTTTTGACAAATATTACTTAAACAGCACTTAAGTCGATAAATTATGAGCAGTATTTTTTCATGATACAACCAAATGTGGATTTTATGGGCAAATTTTCAAAATATGGCATCACAAAAAAGTATTTTTTTATTTACATTTTAAATAAACAAAAAAAAACGCTCATAAGGTTTACAAAAATTTTTCTGCATTTTGTAATAATAAATAATTAAAAAAGTGAAAATGAGCAGTTTTTATCGTCGTCGTAATATAATGAATGCATTAAGTGCAATTAGTGAACGCAATAAGCTAATTGTGAAAAGGGAACTTTTATGGAATTGACAAATCTTAAAAAAAGGAATTTTTGTATTTTGCTTCACTTTAAGTTGAAATTAATTTTTTACCTCTCATGGCAAAGTTCTTTGTGCTCCTCCAAGTACTGAATAAGCATATATTTTTACTCCTATTTGTTGTTTCTTCCATTATACAATAATAATATATTTTTTTAACAAGAAACAATAGAAAAAAGAAAACATTTGTAATTTACTTACATTTTAGCACTTAAAAATTTCCGTTGCTAAAATTTTAGCGTTTTAGACAACAACAACTAATTATTTGGCGTTAGAGAATACAAAATTTAAACATTTTAGCGACGCCACTAATTGCTAAAATTGCGGCGAATTCAATTTTTATGTCGTTGCCAAATTTAGCTATGCACGTTACAGAATTGCATTTGTGGCCAAAAATCGCTAAATCATGTTTTTAGATTTTTAACGATGGAGATTTAGCTTTAGCGAGTTACGGAATACGGCTGCAGGTGACATCAATAGGGGTTTTCACATATTCGCCACCAGCCTTTTCCCAACGCTTTGTATTATATACAGGGAAAAAATTTTTATTATGAAAACTTTTGCCTACCTTAATGTCTGTGAGAACCAGATTATGTCGATTGCAAATATAATAATTTGAGGTATTTCAGTTGTATTTTAACAAAACTAATGGAGAGCCTAGAAAGAACTTACATATAACAACACCTGAAGCAAATAGAGCCATATTATCGTCCACCCTAGTTTCAAAATACACTGGTCACCAGAAATCATCTCATTAAAAGAGAGGCAACGAATTCAAAACCTTGCAATAGATACCTTAGAGAAAGAACGTGAAACCGAACAAGTAGTAGTTGCAGTAAAGATGATGAGAATTTTATTGTTTTTATGCATTTATAGAATTGGCAGCATGTTCCGCAGAACCTGTAGAAATATTTTTTTCACTCCCCAACAAGAGGTTGTTTGTCGGATGACTTATTAAATTATCTTGTTTTATTAAAGGAAATACTTGTTTTGCCAAATGAATCTTTTATTTGCTATCTATTAAATCCTAAATATTATTAATTTTCCAGTTGGCGAGCTTAGAACAATCATATGAATATACACACGTATGTCACACGTGTGTATATGTATGTAAAATGCATAGAATGTTAAATATGTACAATAAAAAAAATATAACACATTCTATATAATATTACAAAGCTTTATTTCTAGTATTTAAATACATAATAAGTATATTTGCAGTTGTAAGTATGAACATATATGTATATTGTCGCCTAAAAAGAAAAAGAGCATAACTGACAAAAAAAATTCTAGTCTAGTCTAGTTATTATCAATAATACAACTATCCACAATTTTTAATAGGCTTTCAATACTTTGCCAGTTACGCCCTTTTAAGTTGTATGTGACAATATACAACTTAGTTTAAGTGCATATATAAAATGAAATATTTATCTAAAACCAGAGTGGTATATTCTTATGAGATCGAAAGACAAAAAAGTATTTGTAGTTTTTAGTTGTATTTTGTATTTAAAACACACAGCTGGAAAGTGATTTGTATTTAAAATACACAACTTGAAAGTATTTTGTATCTTGTATTTGAAATACTTAAAGTGAGTATTTTGCCCAGCCCTGTCTATACCTTTGTTTTGTTATGATTTGAAGTAAATCCAATAAAACAGGCTGTACATAGTTTACTAACGATACCTTTTTCTAATTTTAATAATTTGAAATTCATTTCACTTCTTTCAAATGATGACACATTGTAGAAAAACAGGGAATTTTCCTGCCTTTACGAGTAGTGCCATCACCAGTTTTGCTTACATACGAGTATAAATTGCAGATCAAGTGCACACATGTTCTCAACAGCAATAAAATTTCTGTCGTAGAGAAGCAGTGCTGCAGCAAACTACAAATAATATTAATTTGGGGAAAAAAATAAATAAAGAAAAATCTAACTACAATGGCATTACAAGAAAATTTACTAAATCGTTTTTGTCTTCAAGAAAATATCACACAAAATTTCTACAAATCCATCTGCCGAGGAATGTGTGAGCAGGATTATCTGGGACGCACACACCTACATGTGGCCATGATTTTTAACCAGCAAGGAACACTGCAGGCTTATCAGGATGTGCTAAAAGAAATAATAACACAAAATAACAGTTTTAGAGCAACACAGTATTTAATAGACAAGTTTCGAAAACTGCTTAAAGTTTATAATCATCAAGGTGACACGGTTCTGCATACAGCTGTCAAATTAAATTTGCTGGAATTTGTGGAAGTGATTTTAAAATTTTGCAAAAAGTACAATATTAAAATAGAAGAAATGGAGCAACTTGGTTCTGGTGACAACATTTTACATCTGGCCGTAAAAGAAAATTATTTGGAAATGGTTAAAGTTATTGTAAAATTAATGCCAGTGTTGTTAAATACAAAAAATTATGCTGGTAATTTGCCGCTCAGCGAGTCATACATGTCATTAGAAGTGAAACTGTTGACTAAAATGAGCCAGAAGGATGGATCTGTAGCAGCAATCTCGTATATTTAAAGCTCTTTGACTTTTTTTTTACTGGTTATTGCTTTGGAAACGATATTGTACATATATAAAAGATATATTGTACATGTACAATTTATAGAAAGGAAATTTTTAAAATAAATTTGTAAAGTACATGGTGCATTTTTAATATCAATGCAACGGATTTTATAGGGTAGAAAAGATTAGGACATTAATGTCTAAATAAGATTTGGGGTGGAGCGTACAATACGCAATCGGGTATATCAATCTTCACAATCTTTTCGTAGCATTTGTGACCACATTGCAGCAATAACTCTCAGAATGTGGATTTCTAGGTATTCAGTTGTCTATTTCTAACTTGGGTACTCTGCTTTCAGAGATATACAGAAGAAGTCCCAGTATTACTAAAATTGTAATGCTTCTTCCTTAAACCATCAACTTCTTGTTGAACGGAGTTCAGCTCGCGCCTAGAAAGTCATGTTATGCAGACCATTCTAACGCTGATGGTTGTTGAGGTGCCTCTTTCTTCGTTGAAATACTCTAGCTGTAGTTTAGACCTCCCCCCTGGGAACAGGTTTTGCCTTGGCGTATTCCAAGCCAGGGTACTCTGTTTTTCCGGTAAAGATGAGAAGGAGTCCCTCTGTTGTTGTAGCAAATAAAACTTTAGGAAGCCGCATGACTTATATTGTTTTGGCTCCCAAAACCCTTACAAAGGGTATAAATTGGCAGAACAGGGATCAGCGTGGCCCCCGTGTGGTACTGCTTGCAGTTCAACCCGGGCTGATCAGGAAGGGGGAGTTAGTATCCCCGATAATTGAACGGTGCACTCCTTTTTTCGAGGGATAACAACCCGCCAAGGTGTTGTTGCCTTGCAACAGATACTGTAAGGAACCAGTGGTTATGGTTGGACGGGTGAGTTGGTTTAAGGGAGGATACTGCTAGTGGGCTTCGGCCTACCAACTCATTAAGCTTCTTCTTCCATTGATTGCTGAGAAATTGCATACAGGATGGATTAGAAGGCCCGAACTCCTGAACAAGGGGTTGCCCATATGGCTACAAACTTATGGCAAATGGGGCGCTGGTGAATCTTGAAGAATTTACTCCAAGGAATTGGTCCATCATCAGGCAGGTGCTGATGTACACATTTTTCACTCCCTATTGTTTAGACAGGTTTTTACTTGGCGTAGACCAGAACATGGCACTGTGTTTTCGGGAGTATAGAGGTGAACGAGGTCCTCGTTTGTTATAGCAAACAAAGCTCTAAGAAGCCGCATTACCCCTTGCTAAAAGTTAAAATTGGCAGTCAGTGGATCAACAAAACCTTCTGTCTTGCAGATCTCTCGACGCTGATCATAGTTGATGTACCTGCCGTGGCTGTAAAGTTCTGGCTGTGGTTTAAACTTAAAATCGCAAGAAGGGGGATTAGTTTTGCTGATAACTTTGGTGCGTGCCGGGTTTCGTGGGCCAACAACCCTCGCGGTGCTGTTGTCTTGCAACAGATACCTATACTGTAAGGAACTAGGAGGGATGGTTAGACGGCTGATGTTTTCAATGACCTTTGGTCTACCAACTCATTAAGCCTTGTCTTCCATTGAATGTTGTGAAATTGCATACAGAAGGGACTAGAAGGCCTACATTCTAAGCAAGGGGTTTGTCTAAATGGCTATAAACTTAAAGCAAAAAGTTGCGATCTGTGTGAGCCTAGGAAGCCACACGTTTAATTTAATATTTTGTCCGGACAAAATTGAACTGAGATGCCAATAGGATACATTTTTTCATACAACATTGTATTGAGTTGCCCCATCGAATAAAAAATTTACATAGTAATTTTATTCTGATGAAAATTCAATTGTGGCTGCCATTTGATATATGTACATAGTTTTAATAGTTATTAAAATATAAGTAATAATTTAAATATGGAAATAAATGAATTGTTTGCCCAAAAACTTATTGAAGAAATGAAAAAGCCAGGAAGAGAGTGTATGTACGATATAATGTGCAATAATAACCCATTGCTCTTCTTTGCTTTAAAAGTCTTTTCACTGCAATTCTTTTTAATTTTCTTTATATATATGTACTTGGCTAATAATAATGCTTTGTGTATTTAAATGGCCATAAGCAAAAGCAGTTTTCTTTTTTCCATTATTATCACACAATATTTACTAATAATTTAGAATATGTAAAATACGCCAGGAAAATAAACCAAAACCTTGTAAAATTAATACAATTTGTTTACATATGGTAGCTCTGATTTTCGGGAACATTTTTTTGCAATGGGTGAATCGTGCTGCAGAAAACTCTCAGTAAAAAAATGTTTGTCCGGACAAACATTTTGTTCGAAAACAATGGGTGAATCCAGCTTTAGTTTTTATAAACTAAGCAAATAATACTCAAATTAAAGTTATCACGAAGAAATTCTCAAACATTCAGAACTAAAGAAAAGAAACACTTAATTCGTTCCATTCATTCTATGACAAAACAAAATGAATTTCTTTCAGAATTAACATTTTATTTTCATTAAGAAATATTTAGAGCGGAAAAATTTAATTATTGAAAATCACTTTAATGTAGTTTCTGTGTGAGGGAGGGTGAAAAGCCAGAAAAGAAAACAGAACATAAAAATTTGATGACGACATTTGTTACAGAATTTGCTCCTAAAAGTAGATTTTAGAAAATGAAATAAAAAACTAATATATAAGAAGTCGCAAATGTTATTTATAATTGCTCACGACTCAGCACGTACGCAGTGTGGCCAGATTTTTATTGTTATTATTATTAATATAATTAAGTTTTTTGAAATAAGCCAAAATAAACGGTAAACATCGATTTTAGTTTTTTCTGATAGATTTAAAATTTTTGTTTTGTGATTTTGACCCGTAAATTGATTAAGATGTAATAAATTGTAATAAACAATCGCTACGTACAAAAAAATAATTGCTTACTTTAAAAATAATAAAATGACTTTATTCAAATGAACCAAAAGAGAAGGCGCATTTTTGGACTTACTTTTATAAACTGCTCAAAAACAGTTCTGTAGTTAAGAAACCACTTCTGCGATGATTTTTTTTTTTTATATATATTTAATGAAACTTTTTCATTAAATATGTTTCATTAATCCAATGAAAACTTTTCATAATATGCATGAAACTTCATATATATTATGAAATAGTTCCATCAGAATGGTTTATTAAGTTTCATAGTTTCATTAAAAAAAATCATTGGACTTATTTATGACTACAACAAAATTAATTTGTTTTTTAAATTCTTTGAATTTTGGTAAGATATATTAATGGGCATTTATTAATCTTAAGCTACAGTTTAAAAAATTTCAAGTTTTTTTTATTAAAATGTAAGTTTTATGAGTTTCATAATTCCACTGAAATAGAATTCATTAGATCAGTGACAATGTACATATGTGAATGTACTCAAATCAGTATAATAATAGTTTAAAAAATTTAAATACCAGTGTATTGAAGTCATTTGAATTAATAAAATCTGTTTTATTTGGTGAATAATTGTTCAACATTTTCTTTTATCATAATTAGGTACAATTTCACAAAAGCAAGGAATAGTATTGTTTGAGTAATGAAATAAAGTATCAATGAATAAATGAAATAATTCCATTGATCTTATTATGTACATTTGTGAACATATTTTATTAATGTGTGTTATGATATTATTTCATTAAACAAATGTAACTATTTCATTGATTTAATGTAAATTTTTCAGGTGCTCAATGAATAATAAAATTAGATAAATGAAATAACTTCATTGGCCTGATGAAGGAGTTTCTTATTTTTAATAAATATATTACATTAGTACAAAGAAGTTATTTCATTAAATAAATGTTACTTTTTCATTAATTTAATGTACAGTTTTCATGTGCTTTATGAAATTGATTCGTTGGTCTAGAGAAATTATTTCACTAATCATATGATTTGTCTTTCATACTTTTAATGAAAATAAGTCATGTTTCTTATTAAAATGTTTCATTACTTTTATGATGGTTTTCATTAAAATAATCTAAGAAATTTGTTTCATTATTTCAAAGAAAATTACAATGGTTGAAAAATAATGAAAAAGTCATAAAAGTAATGTCAAAATTCAGAAAATTTCTGAACAACATTTTTTCAGTGTAGCTTCTATTTCTAATTTAAAATTCTGCAATCGGTTAAAAATTGCAAAAGATACTGATATACAGCTGCTGAATATAGACCTGTATACAGCTAGGAAGCGTAGAAAACAAACTTTTTATAATTTTTTTTATTAATAATATTGTTGGAAGAGCATTTTCCCTATCTGCTGATGATTTTAAATTATTCTTAGTTAATAAGGATTTGTTTCATCTATTATTTATTTATATAGTAAAGCATTAGAAAATAATTACAAAATTATAGACTAATGCTAAAAGGTTATGGTTACAAGACCTTAGGCTCAAAAATACTTATATAATAAGTTTATTTATAATTTATTAAATAGAATTACATAGATTACATTCTTTTAAAAAGGTTGCGATTATACTTATGGATTCAGGAGTTTGATTCGAAATTAGGTGTGTCCGGGTTATTAGGTTTAAATGTTTCAATAGTATTTGTTCACTTTGTTTTTGAAATTTCGGGCAGGAAGTGTCTGTTACGCCTATTAGTGCACCGCACGCAAAGAAAAAAATATGGTTGATATAACAATATTTTAAGGGCAAAATCCTATTGTTGAATAATATGGTTGAGCACAACCAGATAATATGGTTTCAATCTGAAATTTTTTTACACAACTAAGTACAGCCAAGAACCGACATTTTATTATTTATGGTAAAAGTTTTATTAATGACTAACAACGTTATTGTAAAAATTAAAATTCAACTGCCATGTCCAACCATATAATATTATCACTGCTACTCATATTATTGAAAAATACAAAATTCTATTGTCACATTCAACGGTACTAGTATTAAAAGTCACAATGTTATATGATTATGTATATAATAAATACACACATATACAAACTTCTACAATTGGTTTCAATTTTTCATTTTTCTAACTCGTTTAATATTTTTTTTTTTTTTTTTTTAAGCATTTTTTTATTTATTGAATCTTCAAAATAAACTAACAATAAGTATTCAAATCTTAATACTAAATTTAAATTAAAAAATGTGATTCTTAAGTCCGGCCAATGCTAGACAAAAAGTTTTATTATGCGGGAGCTATTTCGGTAAAATCACCTATTAAGCAATCTGATGGTGGCAACGGTATCCCTTCTTCTAAGCCGAGTGTGACCGCCCAAATTAAGAATATTGCGCGCAAGAGCGTTTGGATGAAGTTCCAACTTACTGACATACCTTCTCGCGTACTTAGAAAATTCCTCTTTTACCAGCGGAACACTCAGATCTTTATGAATTCGTGAATTTTTTACGTACCATGGAGCTGCAGTAATCGTTCGAAGAATTTTAATTTGTCGCCTTTGGGTTTTTTCAATGTTTGACGCTGAGGCGGTGCCCCATAATTGAATTCCGTAGCACCATATAGGCTTTAGTATTGCGTTGTATAACAAAAGTTTGCAATCTAATTTGAATGTAGAATTTCTGCCCATAAGCCAATTTAGCTGCGCTGCTTTTAGTTTTAACTTAGTGACCTTTGCTTCAATGCGAGCCTTCCACGTTAGCTTACGGTCCAGGTGAATACCAAGGTACTTGACTTCATTGTGCTGCGGAATAGATGAGTTGTTAATTTGGATAGGCGGACATGTTTGCTTACATAGTGTGAATGTGACATGAGTACATTTCTGTTCATAAACTTTGATTTTCCAAAGTTTTAGCCATTTCTCTAATATTGAAGTATATTCCTGTAAATTTCGTGAAGCTAATTGGTGGTTTTCATGAACACTCAAAAACGCTGTGACATAGAAGTGTGGATTCCGGACGTCGTTGGCATGTCGGAGGCGTAAATCAAATATAAAGTAGGCCCCAGTATGCTGCCTTGGGGAACTACTGCCTTGATTGGCTGAGTTGGGCTTATAAAGTCGCCTTCTCTGATAATAAACTTCCGCCAGTATAAGTAGCTTTCCAGAAGCTTGTGTGTATTTGCAGGCAAGTTTAGTTCTATTTTGTGCATCAAGCCGTCGTGCCACACTTTATCAAAAGCTTGAGAGATATCAATGAAAAGAGCTGAGCAATACTTCTTCTCCTCAAAGGTTTGTCTTATGACATTGACTAGTCTGTGCGTTTGTTCTATGGTGCTATGTTTAGCCCGAAAGCCAAATTGATGATCAGGGATGCATCACACATTCAATATTGGACTCAACTTCGTCATTAACAGTTTTCCGAATAGTTTTGAAATTGTTGGTAAAAGACTTATTGATCTATATGATTCTACCTTTGTCAGATCCTTCCCTGGCTTGGGAATCATGGTAATCATTGAGACCTTTCACTCTGCAGGATAATACTCAAGGCGTAAAATAGCGTTAAAAATAAAAAGTAGAACTCTTCTAGCTACACGAGGTAACTGTTCAAGCATTTTACCAGTAATTTGATCTATACCTGGGCTTTCCTGGGGTTTATGTTATTGATAACGTTTTCGGAAGCTTGAAAATTAAGTCTCAAAGGCACAGGCGGTCTAGTAACATATGACGGTAATTCCGCTGTATTATTCGCTAAATCATTTGTAATAAAAACGTTTCTCAAATGATCGACATACAACATCCCCTTTTCAGAATCGCTTCTTGCGCAGTCGCCAGTTGAAGGTCGCAAAGGTGGCTTACCTATTACGGGTCTTTTTAAACCTTTTGTCGCTTTCCACAAGGAATAATCAGATTGAGGTTGATGGCACTCCTTTCCAGATAGGTTTTAAGGGAAGGGATTTCGAGCAGATTTAATTTCGTTTAATATAAATTTATTTTTCAATCAATATTTTCAAACAAAATAGATTAAAATCAGTAAAATTTTGTATTTTGATTTTGAATTGATGTATTTTTGCTTCGGCCCATACATATCTGTAAAAAAAATATGGAATTTAAATACATCAAAATACATGCATTTGCCCAGATAAAATCTTATACAAACCTTTTTGCTTTAAAGTTTTATTTGTATGATGCTGCTATTTCCACCAAAAAGTACATACATATATTTTTCTTTATATATATTTATCATTATTAAAATTGAAAAAACACAAATAAACCAACAAACTAAATGAAAACTATGTATGAATATAAGCAAATGGCAACGTGTGTAAAGCCAACAATAGCTAGTTTATACTGTAAACAAACATGTGTTGTCGATAAATGCTTTAACCATACGTATGTTTTCAATTAATAGTCTATTATTGTACATAACAAAAGGTTTTGTTACATTCAAACTTTATTTTTAAACATTATTATTGCATTCAACCATTTTTTAAAATGATGGAAATGTAACAATAGAAATGTGAATATTTCAACACTCACATAAATATAGTAGATTAAACTATATTGAAAATTGAAAAATACTACGAGCGGTAACAATACAAATTGTGACTAGAGTATATACTAATGTTGTCACAATAATATTCCAAATTGCCTTTTCTTTGTGTGCGTGACAGAGTTTCGAATGTCCTAGACGAAGGCTCTCTTCTGCTTAACTTATCTGCAGTATTCCCAAGTTATTCGTTGATGGTTACTCTTTCGAAATTAGTTGTCTTATTCCAATAAGACGTCAAGTTGAATAAATCGGTTTCGTGGGAGAAAAGGGTGTTTGTATAGTGGTTGATGTCTTACTTGCTAGTATTGCGTGTTGTTGTAAAGGGAGAAATGAGTGTTTCCGTAGCTGACTTATCAGCGAATTCATTCCCAGCAATACCGCAATGGCCTGACGTCCAGATAAGGTTTATTTTTTGGAAATTTGCCAATAAGAATGTTTCTTATTTGAAAGGCATAATGATTACTATTAGAAAGGTATGATATAGGTTTTACCGATGACAAATTGCAAAGAATACGTTTTTGTCACAGAACTGTTTAATAGTTCAAAAATGGCTATTATTTCTGCTGTAAAAATTGGAGTAAAATCGGAATTAACGCCTTTTTAATAATGGTATTGTTTGTTGTAATAGCGTAATCTACTGTGTTGTTCGTTTCCGAGGCATCAGTATACACAAGTGAATAATTGTGGTTTTCTAGGATTCAAGCCGATAGCCCCAGTTGCTAGTGCTTTACTAAATATAGTTTATTGTAATTTAAATTATTATAAATTTGTAAATAAATAAATAAAATATTTGGGATTTCTTAAAACATTTGTTTGAATATTTGTGGGTTATTCAAATATAGGGTGGCTAAATTTCAAGGGCCGATGTTTATTTTGAATAAAACACAAACTATTTAGGAAATTATTGTAATTTTATTTTATTATGATATATTGGTATTACTCAATTATGCATGGAATAAAATATCGGCCAAATGGGCGCCACGACCACGGTGGCACACCTCCATCCGATGGTCCAAATTTTCGATGACCCTGAGGCATAATGCAGGTTCTATGCCGTTAATGTGCCGAACTATCTCATCCTTTAGCTGTTGAATTGTTGCTGGCTTATCGACGTACACCTTTTCTTTCAAATAACCCCGAAGAAAAAAGTCCAACGGTGTCAAATCACATGATCTTGGCGGCCAATTGACATCGCCATTACGTGAGATAACACGGCCATTGAATTTGTTGCGCAAAAGAGCAACTGTTTCGTTAGCTGTGTGGCTAGTGACTCCGTCCTGCTGAAACCACATATCGTCTACATCCATATCTTCCAATTCGGGCCATAAAAAGTTCGTTATCATCTCACGATAGCGAACACCACTCACAGTAACTGCCTGACCGGCCTCATTTTGGAAAAAATACGGGCCGATGATGCCGCCAGCACATAAACCGCACCAAACAGTCACTCTTTGTGGGTGCATTGGTATTTCGACGGTCACTCTTGGATTCTCATTCGCCCAAATGCGGCAATTCTGTTTATTGACGAATCCACTGAGGTGAAAATGTGCCTCATCACTGAAGATGATTTTCTTTGAAAATTGATCATCATTTTCATAATAAGTCTGGATAACTTTAACACGTTGTTGGATTGTGTATCTCTCCATGGTTCAAATTGAGTAAGTCTGAAACAGAGAAATGTCAAATAAAATTCGGAAAAAAAACTTGGCGTTTAGGTGTGGTTCACATTCAACATCGGCCCTTGAAATTTAACCACCCGATATTTCGGAAATATATTAATGCTGGTATTAACAGAATCGGCACAAAAATGCCATTGCGGCTTTATTTTTTTTTTTTTTTTTTTTATATTTCTATATTCCTGCCGATATGGGTAATATTGTAAATGGCTGATGGTACCTTTGGGGTTTTTTTTTATTATTTATAAACCTTGTTAATTATATTGTTAAGTGGTATGTCCGCGCAATTGTAAAGACCTTATTAAACGAGAATTTGCAATTTCTTTCTCTTGTTCTAAAGGAAAATTTTTACACTCATTGAGCATGTTTGAAACAAGTGTTGAACAAAAGGCGTCAAGTGCACTGCGCAGTGCTGCATTAAGTTTTGCTTTAATTTTCCTAATTAAATTTCATTTTATTAATGTGTAGTGCACAGATTACGACCAAGCGACACGTTTAGTAAATTACTGCTTTTCCTCAACATTTTCTACATGAGCACATAAAATGCTTGTTAAACATATTTTTTTCTGAATATACCCTTAATATATAAAAAAAAAACTTCTTTTAGCAATTATAAACATGTAAAATATTTATTCAAAAGAATCTTTCATTTCTAGCACGAGAAACCCTCATTAGCTCTTTTGTTAGTATTGTTACTTTTTTACCTTTCAAAACGCTTCTGCAGATTCCTCAATTGCAAATAAAATAATGATACTCACACTTGCTCGTTACACAGTCCTTAAATACTTCAAAATTTTATTTACACTTACTACCACTGTGTATTAACACAATAGACTTGCTTACTTTTCTGAATTATGACTGTCTTGCACAAGGCTTAAAAACAAACTCACCTCCACATTGTTTATGAAGCTTCTAGCTAATGATAATTTCAGCCTCAAATGTAGACATAAAACGCAGACACACACATTGTTGTGAATTTATTTGAACTAACGGCTACGTAATCAAACAGTCTTTTTTGGCATTTATTTTATTGCTTGAATATGTAAATCAACTCTGATACTTAATATTTTACTAAGTAAATCAACTCTGACACTTGGTACTTTTGTTCTGGTTTGTACTCGGTACTAAAGTATTCTTAGTCTTACGCAACTATTTGAATGATAGAAAACCGTAATTCCAGAACAGAAGCCAAGCCCGAAAGAATTGAGTAAGTTTGTATTTTCTTTTTCATATGTTTATACTACTTTTTTTTAATATAATAATATTTGTAAAATTACCATTTAGATAATAAAACCAAACAAACTAAACAACTGAAGATATTGAAAAAGTTTGCGTTTTATTATAATTCAAAGCTACCGCCGTAGCACGCCATTTAAATTGCTGATGCAATAAGGTTTTTAATAAGTTACAGCCGTAACACGCTTTTAAATTGCTGCCGCAATACACATACTTGTGAAACAAGAAGAACGCAGCAACGACAGTAAACTCATTGCTGGTTAATTCACTTAAAATTTTGCGTTCTTTAGATAACGTATGTACATATGTTGTTTGTTTGTGTAATGGTATATGTGTGGATGTACATTTACATATCCCACAAGTAAATCAACAGCTCGCACAGTGGACTAAAAGTGACACAAACTCGCAAAAATATAGTTATACATTTTTTCTACAACATTTTTTATTTCAAGAATTTGAGATTTATTTAATATTTTCAAAACGAATCTTAAGTATAGCAGAGAATTAATGATATATTTCTATTTTTAATTTTTGTTTTAATCTATACCGCCGATGTCTCATTAAACTTCCGCACTACCTAGTATTTAATATATTTTTTTGCTGAGATTGCACCAAAGACAAAAATAGCTAAAAGAAATTAAAGAAAGAATAGAAAAAATATGCTAAGAGCTAAATGAAAAATTTAAATCTAAAACTAATATGGCCACGCTGCATGTGTGTAAAGGGAGTCTGTGAAGCAAATAAAAACCAAAAAAGAAAAAAAAAATTGTGCATAAAGGCAATTCAAATTGTGCACATAAAAGATGGTGGGTGAACCGAACCGGAAATAACAATTAATTGCAATTTTTCTTTCAACATTTTCAAGGTCATTTGTGTGAGTGATTGAGTATTATATTCATTTACACACATACGAAATAAAACACGCGCATACGAGTATACGCAACGGGTTCTTTTAAGAGTTGCATAAGTTTAAATCATAATAATAAAGCAAAGAAATGTATTTTTAATGTCACTGACATGGACCTTATTAGATAGAAAATTTTATGAAATTATTGTTTACATATCGCTCCTTTATTGCAACATAGTCATAACGCAAAAAAGCTTGTTTCGAGAAAAACACATTTCAAATTGTTAGTTTTCATACAAGTCTTAGCAAATTTTTCGAGAAATTATCTCCTAAAGCAAACAGTTTAACAACAATTTGAATAAATTTTTGGCACAATATATTTAAATGGTAGTACTGTTAACAATTCTGCATTGTTAACTAAAAGAGCTCATTTTTTGAGATATGACTATGTTGCAATAAAGGAGCGATATGACTTCAGCCATGTGGACATTGCGCCTGCAATGCGCATAAGGCACAAAAGGAGTTAGAGAATTAATAATAAGATTATTAAGATTCTTTAGAGTAAACAAGTATATCCGGTATTTATTTTCGTATTAATTAAATTAAAACCATTTGTGAAATTGCTTGTCATACTCTTACAATATAATTTTCCTTTTCAAGGTTGTCTGGTTGACATTCAATTTAATTGTCACAAACTGTTGAGTGCTGCCACCCAAAAAATTGTCAACCACATGCAACTTAATCAGCAACTTGTTTGCCCTGTAGTACCTGTTCCCACGCTTCAACTTTTATTAATCAATTTCTTTATAAAACATGCAGCGCAGCAAAGAATGAAAACAATTATCATATATTAATCCTTTGGCGACAGCACAGCCGGATTTCCCAATGGATCGATATAAAACAAATGCATTCTTTGGTAGTCGTATTAAAATTAAGGATTTGTTTTTCGAAGTGGGAGTCTCAAATCAAAAATATTGATCCTCTTTTTATACCTTTCGCAAGAATTTAGAGGGTATATACCCTACAAGAACAGTGACGGTCAAATGACCGGTCATTTGACCGACATTGTTGACCGAAACATTTTTTTTTTTTCTTATTATCAATTTTTTATTTATTTGTTGAATCTTCAAGAAGAACTAGCAACAATTTTTCAAATCTTGATAACTAAAAAATTTTCTTTAAGTCCAGCCAATGCTAGACAAAAAATTATGATTCAGCGAATGTATCAGAATACCGTGCCGCAGGACATCATCTGTTATGCTCCCGAATGGAAGCCAGGGTGTCCCTTCTTTTTAATCGTGACCACCAAAGGTAAGGATGTCTCGAGCAAGTGGATTTGGGTGGATTTCAAGTTTGGTTATATACCTTCCAGCATATTTGGCAAATTCATCTTTTACTAAAGGTACGTTTAGGTCCTTGTGAATTCGAGAATTTTTTACATACTATGGGGCTACTGTAATCGTACGTAGAACGGTGTTTTGACGCGTCCGAAACATAGGTCACAACTTTCTATCAAGTTATTAAGGGCAATATGAAGAAAATGACCGAAAGTTTCGTGTACGTGTGATATTTCTTCTACCACATTCTCAAAAATATTATATACGTATAACATTTTTGTGAATGTGTTAGAAAATAACATTTTCTTGTAGGGTAAAGCAAAACATTTACAAAAGCAAAATTCACACTGATAAACGCTACCGTCAATGTTTACCAGCAAAACATGCGAAAGTGTTGTTGCTTTGCTCTGGTGTGTGTGCCTTGAAGACCGACAAAAAAATATATAAGACGTAGTTGTTTGTGTATTTTTCATTGCTAGTGCTGAGCACAGTATTTGTGTATAAAAAGCACAGCCCTATAGCTAAACGCATTTACAAACACAATTGAGTATCAAGCGCATAGGGCTGGGCATACTTGCTATAAAGTATACATACATATTCAGAATCAGCATTGATAGAAAAGCCGATTAAGCGATGTCCGGCTGTCCGCCGTTGAAATACTAAACCATCAGACTAAGAAACTTTTTCTTACACCATTCTATTATTCAATCTATTCATAGGTTTGCTATTGAAACACAAAAGATGCTTATTTTCAACGACTACAGCCAAAAAACTAATCGATTAATTTGGGTGAAACTTTAACAGCTAACATTTGACAGCTCACAATTTCAGAAAAATAAATTTTGTGTCTGTGCTGTCATCTAGCACTAGGTAGATTCAATATCAATCTACCCTTGTAGATTGTCCGCCTCTGCTAGCCTTACATATGCGAGTCCTTTCGAACACATTTTTCATTACATTCTTACACATTTCACGTGGTATTTCATTAATTCCATCGCGAATATTTTGAGTGGCCCAAGCTTTTCTGGTTTGTTTGCATAAACTTTGCTTTTCACATATCAACTCAGGCGACCGTGGAGGCTAATCAACACCACCATTTCATGAAATAGCTTCTTGGGGAAGGTGGTCTGGCAGCAATTCCATTGTAATCCTGGTTGTATACGATGTGTCACCCTCTTGTTTGTACCATGTGTTAATCAAGCCAAAAGCATGTAGTTGTGGCGTTAAAAAATATTCAATCATATCATGATATCGCTTCCCATTCACAGTTACCGTAATGTTATTTTCGTTTTCAAAGTAGTAAGATCTAATGATTCGTCCTGACCAAATCAGATTGTCACTTTTAATAGATGCAAAGGTGGCTGATGAATAATTTGACGGGTTTCCATTGTCCAGAACCGATTATTCTATTTATTCGCAATGTCCATTCAACTGAAAATCTCGTCATTCATTGTGACTTTTTCATGAAAATCGGGGTTGTCATGGGCCAACTATAACATCCTATTGGCATATGCACGGCGGCGTAAATGGTCTTGTGGAAGAATATTTTATGTCATCTGAAACAAATGCAAATCCTTGCGCGAAATTGTGACCAAAGTTGTTCTTTGGAGACGTCGAATTGAGGCTGACGGATTGTTTTGAACACTTTCTTGAGTCGCTGTAATGTTTTCAGCCGATCCTGCCGTATATTGTGGTCCATGCTTATTCTTATCACATATAGATCCTCTTCCTTCGAAATCATTCACTACACGATTAATAGTGCGTTTGGTTGTCACATTGTTACTCCCAAAAATTTCACACAACTTTTTCATCGTCACAGTAATCGATGATTGATGTTGATCAAATATTTTCACGAC
Organism: Thecocarcelia acutangulata; assembly: GCA_914767995.1. Classification (NCBI taxonomy): domain Eukaryota; kingdom Metazoa; phylum Arthropoda; class Insecta; order Diptera; family Tachinidae; genus Thecocarcelia; species Thecocarcelia acutangulata. The sequence goes on from OU612095.1 coordinate 72,780,688, forward strand.
TAAAACACGTTAGTTTATCGAATATTTTTTCATGATAAATTTGCCACGTGTCTACTGCACGACTGTCAAATACGAACTGTCAAGAATATGTATTGTAAAAAAAAAATCCTTCTTAAGAAAACTTAAAAAAGGAAAAACTTGAACTAAAGCTTGATGTAACCTAATTTAAAAATTGTAGAGTTCAACAAAAATTCATTAAATTAATGTATACTACCAAGACTAATGTTTACCAAAACGGCGGCAAAACAAAGTAGTGCACCTTACCGGTGAACACCCCGTATAACACATGGGCTATTCATCAACGTAATCTCCATCAAGAGCAACGCTATCATTCCAGCGCCGATCTAACATTGCAATACCACTTTCGTAGAACGATTTATCTTTTGCCTCAAAATAAGCTTTAGTGCTTTAGTTTCAAGGAAATTTCTTACCGACTAGCATTTTTGTCAGATCTGCGAACAGCCTGTAGTCGCTGGGAGCCAAGTCTCGCGAATACAGTGAATGTAGAAGCAATTCGAAGTTCGATTCATGTAGTTTTGCTATTGTTTTGATTGACTTGTGACACGATGTGTTGTCTTGATAAAACAAAATTTTGTTCTTTGCCATACGTGGTCGTTTCTTTGCAATTTCGGCCTTCAAACGCTTCAACAATGCTATGTAATATTCACTGTTAACTCATCAACATGTTCTCGTTTTTGGTGAGCAAACGCAGCACCCACTTTGCACAGAGCTTTCCCATAGTCAAATGCTCATGCAATATAGAGCCAACATGTTCTTTTGATATCTTTACGATGCCAATTAACTGACGCAACTTCACTTTTCGATCATTCATGACGATTTTGTGGGCTTTATAACGGTTTTGTATGTTTTCTGGTGTTACCCCCTCATTTGGACGTCCACTGCGTTCTGCATCATCGGTGTCTCTACGGCCACGTTTGAAGTCAGCAAACCAACGTTTTATTGTTGTTTGTGATGGAGCTTCAACGGTATTGTTTCCCATCAAGAAGCAGTGTAAAATTAAAACACGAAATTGTTTTTGATCCATTGTTTTAGAAATAACAAATGTAGCGTCACTCTTAGCACAATAACTCACAAACCAATGAATAGAATATCGTGATGTTTTAATAGCTGTCTTTTGAAGGTTATTATTAACTGAAAAAAAGGTGACTGCAATAAAACTAGCGCCATCCATGTATTACCCCCGGGACTTCTCAGCCCATTTAGTATAACTCAAATAAGTTTTTCCAGTGCAAGCAACTGCGTACCAACTACGAGTACCACTCTTCTTTCTCATCTCTCCAGCAAACTCAAAAGTTGAAGCGTCTGAACCTACACTCATAGAAATGGATGTTTATAAATGCGTGCCATATTCCAAGTATTGCAATTAATACGAGTAACCAAAGAGACATTTGCAAAACAATTCGCTGACATTTTGCAAACCCAACACAATATTAGCAATAAAAGGCCAGCAGTTACAGCTGGAGTTGACAAAATGAATAAAGTTGAAAACTTTTGCTTACAGAATTAAAAGGGAAAAGAACAACTGTCATGCATCTCAAGGCTTTCAAGAAATCATTTATGGAAATAGAATTGTTTTAATTTATTGTTCATAAAAAGTCAAAAAGCCGTGGCAATTTACAATGTAAGTCTTCGTTAAGGCCCAATCGGACTATTATACAAGTATAAATACTTTCATTAGATTTTGTGAGATAAAAGTCTAAACACATTTCTTGCGACTGTCAAAAAGTCTAACGTAAATTAGATTTTGCATTCACACCATCACACTTGATATAAACCAACATGGATGTGCCATCATAAAACTTTTCACGGCGGCAGGTGCGCTATTCGTCGTAGGCGATAGACGTGCCGGCGCGTGAAATTCTTCAACAGTTAAAATAATAATTATATATAACACATCCAAATTCAATAGCACAAACATATTTTATGTTCTAAATATAGCATGAGCAAAATACATTTATAAATGACAGCCAAATTCCAAATTTCGAGCTTTTTTATAACGACAAAAAATACTATCGGTGACGGCACGCCATCGGCTAATAAATAGTCGGCTAGTAAATCTTTTTACAGCTGGTTTCCTAAAAAACACAACCCTGATGCAATGAAAAGTATTATCGTTTTGAAAAGTTTCAAAAAACAACAAAGTCGTATGGGATGTCAAATTTTTATCGTATTATTTTTCGTATGTATGACGGATTACATTCAGACTATCAGACTTGCACGTACTATTTGAATTTTTGACAAGTATTAATACAAAGTATAATAGTCTGAACTGGGCTTTAGTAGTTACAGTTTTGCTCTGTTGACTAAGTACAAGATAAATAAAAGCTTTAGACCCAATTTTTGAGTTCGTATTTAAATGTTATTTAGCTTTAAACTCCATTTAAATACCAAAATCAGTTTTTCACTACATATTTGGACTAAACTTAAATGGCCAAATTTCTTCATTTAAGTTTCCACGAGATCTCGGACTAATGAGAATAAAAAGCAAACTACTCTCTAAAATTGCTAATTTTACTCTAAACTGCAATACTAGTGCTGCTTTTTAGATTAAAGTATATTTTAGTGATTTTAGACGCTTAAAACGCATAACATCATATAAACAAAAGATTTGCATTATTGGCAACAGCTGTAAAATGTAAAATTTTCAATAGATTTTTATGGTAATGGTACATATTCACAAAATGAAAATCCAAATAACAATTGCATGTTCTGTTTACAACTTCACAACCTTATTTTTAATTTGGGCAACCTTCTATTTTGCTTAGCTAGTTTTTAAACCAGAACTTTTTTCTAATTTGCAAATTTTCAGTTTAATATGTATGCAAACATAAAACAGTGTCTTTAATTCTAGTCCGAACTTACCCAAAGAAAAAGTTCGGGCTAATTTGTAATAATGAAAAAAATTACTCTCTCATTTTCTTTCAAAAGTGCACAAAAATGTGGAACCAAGGTGCATTAACGTCTGCACGGTGGCAGCACTAGAGCAAAATTACAACAATACAACAAAAACAGCCATCTGGTAAGCTATGTCTATCAAAAATATTTGTAACTTTTTTCAATGAATGTACCTTTTCATAATTTTAAATTATTCTTATTTTAATTATTTTTATGTTCACAAAATAATTTTTATATGTAGAATTCAGAATAAAACACTAAATTCACTTTCAAAAATGTAAACAATACATTTGACGTAAATAGTTTACTATATTGCCAGTAGCAAAAAATTGTCACATGCCGTAGCGCTGCCATCTTGTAGATATCAATGCTCCTTGCATGGAACGCTTTTGCACTACTTTGGACTAGTTCGGACTGTTTCGTTATTCGCGTGGAATACATCTTTTATTCATATACCATATGATTTTTGTGTGCTTGTATTTGTATTACTACTACCTGCAGAAGATATTTAAAAATTAGCTGCTAATTTTACACTAAACAATAGCACAATATGATAATTAATTAAAAATAACATCGCATGAAATAAAATTATTAAGTTTTATAGTTAATAAATTTAATATTTTTCTTTAAGAATTTGTCTATTCTTCCACTAACAAATAGCTGTTCTGTGGAACACTCCATAATATTTGGCTTTTAAGTAAAGCTGCCATACTTTCATCGCATTTAAATAAGAACAGTTATTTAAGACTGATGAACTGAACTTTCAGTTAAATACAACTTAAATTTAAATGAAAATTAACTAATTTTGTATTTAAATACGCAGTCAAAAATTAAGTATCCAAATATAAAAGGTGGCCTAAAATAAACGTAAGATTAAAATTAAATAGAGAAACAATAAATCAGTGTACAATGGGCCCAATACCAACACACTTACAAAATTTTCAATCCCCAAGGGACAAAACCATCAAATCCTAAAACTTCTTCAAGAAGAGAAACAAATACCATACTTTTAAGGGCTCGATTATTGACAATAAATAAGTAAATAAAATTAATATATTTACGCGCCTGAGAATGGGTCACTGCAAGATTTCCCATAAACATATATTTGAAAAAAGTGATACACCTTGGTGCACAGCTTGTGACAGCCAATTGTGTCGCGTGTTCTGGATGAATGCCTTTGCTACAATTACTTTAGGTCATCAATCTTTGGGTCCACTACACCATCTGATCTACTTAAAGATTCATGTGTCAAAAACATTAAATTTAAATACATTTCAAAAATAAAATTTCAAAATCTTATCTAAAATAATTAATTTAAATTCAAGTCGAAAGCCATTGCAGCTAGTACTCTTACAGCCAGTTTACCAATCTCGACAGCATGCTGGCATTCGCAATCTAAGCGAAGGAAAATTGATTTGAGTTCGTCTAACTTTTTTCTATGCGAACGATGTGTCAAAACTCAATCAAAATATTTACATAAGAATATGCGAACGAATAGTAGTGAGATAGACAAACCCAAATTGATTAGAATGTGAGTGAGTGGTTTTCTTTCGCATTCATTTTCTTTCGAAATTGGTAAACTGGCTGTTATTTCTATATACTTAAGTAATAATTATATTATTAAATAAATAAATAAAATAAATAGAGAAAATAGGTTTTTGTCTTTTATAAGTAATTATTACTCTCTTATTTAATTATAAACTATATCGGACAAATGGACTCTGAGGCTTAATGGGTTGGTAGGCCAACCCATTAAGCATCATGTGAAAATGATGTATTTTTTAATACATCAAGCTTAACCAACTCAATCACCGCGCTCTTTATTTTTTCTGTTGTTCTTTGATTTTATTGTTTCACAGCAATTATTGTTATAATTAAAAATTATCATTCTTCTTGACTGAAGTTGGACTCGAACTCACAACTAGTTAGTCAATATCGCACATATGTATATAATAACTAAAAAGTTCACTTATTAATGATTTACACAAAAAAAAAGTTCATTTAAGCACAACTCAAAACAGACATTTAGATTTTTGATTTTAGTTACCGTCTTAACAAACTTTACGAATTTTTTTAATCAAAAAAATATTTTTTCATATATAACTATCGATGTAGCTGCAATTCTGGCTTTACCACAGGATTATCTAATCATCGCAAAGCAATAGATTTTATGCAGGATTTAACGGGAGGCAAAAATATAGCATACACAAATGTCGACGGCCAATCAGCGACACGAACCAATCAGCGAATAGAAAACACCATGGACTGCATAGAATAGAAAACACCATGCATACTATGCATCTCACGGTTGACTACACTAGGTATACAAACACAATGATAGCAACCAACTTCATCGTCAGAGACGCCAATGGTCCCACAACACCAACAAACGACGGTTCCAAGATTGACAAGTGTAAGGAAATTACCGTACCGCGTCCTTCTTTTGACTACAGTCAAACAGCTCCAATATGTTAAATGTTGCTCCGACCATCAAAACCCAACTAAAATCATCTAAGTCCATCAAAAAAATGGCATTCAACCACAACTTGTCTCCAGTTCTCAGTACCCTACCCGCAACTATTCAGCGCCGTTTCAAACAGACTTCTGCGTTGCAGACACGCATTGCCACACTAAGACCGAAGCCAAATTCCGGCTGTCAGGGAGTTAACAGTTTTATACTTTACTATCCCCACAAAGCTTCTTTGTCTCTCCTACACCCCCGTCGACTAACATTAAATTAAACCCTAGAAATTAATATCTTTGAAAAATTAAATTAAACAATCCGTTTTTTTTAAGTTTAGGAACTACCTTTTCTGTTTGCTGCTGTCATCTTCAAGCAAATTATACTTATCGCACCAAATATTAAAATTTCTCAATTTTTCTGCTGCTTGGCAATTGTTTTTTCCTTCCTCTCCATCCATTATTCAGCTGCAGTGTTAGTGTTGCAGTAGTGGGTGTAAATTTTGCCAAAAAAAAACGAAACTTAAAATGTCTTAAAAGTCAAAGTTCAATAAAATTACATTGTCCCAGCTTGTTACAGTTACTGTTGGAGCAATTTAAACCCCTTCAATTTCAACAATGCGATCAAAAATTCATAAAATCAACCAGAAAAATAAAAAAATTAAAAAAGAAAAGGTCAAGTTGGGAAAAAGTGTTCTCATGCAACATAAAGAAAAAGGAAGAAAATTCTTACAAAATACATATATGGACAAAATATTTGTTAATTTAAGATCTCTCAACAGCACACAGAGAATGTATTCGATAACTACACTATGCAACAAATGGAAAATATTTCTTATAAAGACGGTCGTCTTTCTATACAAAACATTAAATATTTCAAATTCTAAGATTAAGTTTTTACTAAGAATCCTTTTTCTAAAATATAAGATTTTTAGGGAGGCTGCTTGCCAGATCTCATCATAATCTTCTATGATGTCATTTGAAGCGACGTGATCGATTTTCAACGGAATACGCTTAGAAATTTTAAATTTACTTATATTGTTACGAATTTGTATAATTTCTAACCCATTGTGCAGCCGTTAATCTACTGGTTATAAATTTACGCACACATTCACACAAACTACATAAAACTAAAAAAAAACATAATGCACAAACAAACATAAATTAAAGAACGCAGAATTTCAAGTATATATTTTTTTTTTTTAGTTCATTCACATTTATTTATACGCATCTTCATTAATTACACATTGTGGCCTCAGCGCCAGTAAGGCATTTTAGAGGCAATCTGGCAAATGTTTACAACATGAAAGATTTTTTTTTTTTTAACTTCATTATTTTATTTATTGAATCTACATAAAAAATATAATGACAATAAGTATTCAAATCTTAATACTAAAAACAAATTGTGATTAAAGTCCTGCCAGTGCTGGACAAAAATTTATTTGTATGCGAATATTATTTCAGAATTCAGTCATCTGTTTAGAGCTCTAATGGTAGCCAAAGTATTCCTCCTTCTCAGACGGGTATGACCACCAAAGTTAAGAATATTAACTGCAAGAGGATTTGGATGAAATTCAAGTTTGTTAATATGTCTTGTCGCATACTTCACAAATTCAGATTTCACAAAAGGAACGTTCAGATCTGCGTGGATTCGTGAGTTTTTAACGTACCATGGAGCATCTGTAATTCTACGGAGAATTCTATTTTGACTTCTTTGAATTTTTTCAATGTTGGATGCCGAGGCTGTGCCCCATAATTGAATCCCGTAGCACCATAATGGCTTTAGAATCGAGTTGTACAGCAAAAGTTTACAATCAAGCTTCAAGGACGGATTTCTGTCTATTAGCCAGTTAATTTGTACTGCTTTCAATTTCATCTGCGTTACTTTTGCCTCGATGTGCGACTTCCTTGTTAGTCTACGGTCAAGATGAATACCGAGGTATTTGACTTCACTGTGTTGAGGTATTACTTTATTGTTAATAGTAATGGGTGAGCATGTTCCTATACGCAGTGCGAATGTAACATGGGCACACTTTTGTTCATTAACCTTGATTTTCCAAAGCTTGAGCCATTTCTCTAACTTGTTTATATGTTCCTGTAAATTTATTGATTGCTGGTGGATGTAGATATCAAACTAAGAACTTTTAATGAGAACACAGAGGTTGATTTTTTTTTTTTTTGTGAGAAACGGAATAATAAATAAGCGAATTGATATTTTGCCCTCACTCCACAAAATATATAGGAAAAAAAGAAAAAGGTAGTCAATGCACAATTTTATCGTGACTTTAAACAGCGTAAAAATTGAAAAATCTTGTGAATTAAGTTTTATTAAAGCAAATGTACAGGGTGGCCCAGAAAGACCGAAGTGGTGTGAATTGCTTATAACTTTTTATTTAAGAGATATTTTTTTAATTTTTTTTTTTAAATACATTAAATTTATGGGGAATATTTTTGGATTAGTTATTAAAAATGATATCCCGCAAGTGGTGGCCATATTCTGCTTCGCACAAATGTGCTCTTTCCAACACATTTTCCATGACCTTTCGCAAAACTTCCGGTGGTATGTTGTTAATTTCTTCTCGAATATTGGTTTTTAACTCCTCAATAGTCCTAGGCTTATTAACATAAACTTTTCCTTTTAAATAGCCCCAAAGAAAACAGTCTGGAGCGGTTAAATCCGGGGAACGCGGAGGCCAATTAAAATTGCTGTTACGAGAAATTATTCTTTCACCAAAGATGTCGCGTAAAAGAGTCATTGTGGCCCTCGCAGTGTGCGCTGTGGCTCCATCCTGTTGGAACCATATTTGCGGATGGTTTTCCACGGCTGGCCTTACAAAATTTTGCAACATGGCCCGATATCGATCACCATTGACGGAAATGGCGACACCTTGTTCATTTTCAAAAAAAAATGGGCCAATGATCCTTTCTGAAGAAACACCGCACCAAACGGTACACTTAACTGGGTGCAATTGTCGTTGATGAAGTACTCTCGGGTTTTCCGTAGCCCATATCCTACAGTTTTGCTTGTTAACGAACCCATTTAATTGAAAATGGGCTTCGTCACTCATTATTAAGTTATGAATAAAATTTGGATTCTCTTGTGCTTTTTGCTGGAAATAAATTGCATAGTCAAGTCGTTGCTGGTAATCTGTTGGTTTCAATTCTTGGACAAGTTGAATTTTGTATGGAAACAATCCTATGGTGTGCAAAATTCGCTGCAGCGACGTCCTTGAGAGGCCCAGTTGTGACGAACGTCTCCTGGTTGATGTTTCTGGATCCTCCCGAATACTCTCCTGTACCACTTGTATATTGTCAGCCGTGTGGACAGTTCGGTGTCTGCCGGGACCAGGAAGGTTTCTTACTGCTCCTTGTTCTCGAAAATTTGCAACCAGACGGTTTATTGTTGATTGAGAGGGTGCAACCCGCACATTAAATTGACGACGGTATGCACGCTGAGTCAACACAATGGACCGTTGATTTGAAAAGTAAATTTCAACAATTTGGGCACGTTGTTCAATTGTGTATTGCTCCATTATAAATTATCCAAGTCTTCTTTACAAAATACTGAAAAGAAAAGAAAAAAAAAATTATAATAAAAAAGTTATAAGGAATTCACACCACTTCGGTCTTTCTGGGCCACCCAGTATTTCAGTATGTATACAATTTGAAAGCTCGGTGCCCCAGGTACTACTACTATAATGCAAGACAATTTGCATAATATTCTTAATAGTATTAATTAAAATGCACTCACATATTTCAAAAATAAAAAATAAATAAATAATAATAACATATTCCACCCTCATTTCTGTTGCAACATGCAGAGAAATGAATAAAATTCTTATTCCAATCCTTTTGTTTCAATAAAATTCTTTATCTCTGGTCCCTCATCAGGGACTGCAACCAACAAATTTTAAAACATAAATACTTAATTTATAGTTTCTTGCTTTTTTTTCCGGAAAACAGAAACAAGGAAAACAAACTTTTTAAAGGTCATGGAGAATAGTTCATGAATTTTATTTTGCTCTTCCATTCACTAGTTTATTCTCATGAATCTGAGATATTTGTGCCAGAAAACATACTCGTACTTGATGGGTGAGTGGGGTTGGAACGCTTTTACACCCATTACTAGGATGTGGATCACAGTGGTGTTGTATTTATTTCATTGTGGTTTGCAGATACACACACAAATTGCAATTTGTATGAACATGTTGGTGTTGCAATTACATATAATGAAACTTTTATTTCGTTTAGATTTTTTCAATGCCAACAAAAATTTTTTTAAAAGCTTCTATTGGCTTTCAAGATATAAAAACGAGGATTGTTTGATGAATCCATGACTATTTCCAATGCCAACAACCACCATCTTTTAATACACTACGATCAAATTTTGAGCTAGCTGCGTCATTTTGTTTGCGTTTGACAGCCATTAAAAGCATGACGAAAATTGAAACATGTGAAGTACGCACGTTGTTGATTGAGCATTATTTGTTTGGCGTAAAAGACACGCCACTGACACCAAAAAAATGCTTGTTGCAAGCAAGGTGAGTGCAAGCGGGAAGGCGAATTCAGTACTAAAGGGTGGTTAAATTTCAAGGGCCGATGTTGATTTTGAATAAAACACAAATTATTTAGGAAATTATTGTAATTTTATTTTATTATGATATATTGGTGTGACTCAATTATTTATGGAACAAAATATCAGCCAACTGGGCGCCGCAACCACGGCGGCACACCTCCATCCGATGTTCCAAATTTTCGATGACCCTGAGGCATAATGGAGGTTCTATGCCGTTAATGTGCCGAATTATCTCACCCTTTAGCTGTTGAATTGTTGCTGGCTTATCGACGTACACCTTTTCTTTCAAATAACCCCAAAGAAAAACGTCCATCGGTGTCAAATCACATGATCTTGGCGGCCAAATGACATCGCCATTACGTGAAATAACACGGCCAAAGAGCAACTGTTTCGTTAGCTGTGTGGCAAGTGACACCGTCCTGCTGAAACCACATATCGTCTACATCCATATCTTCCAATTCGGGCCATAAAAAGTTCGTTATCATCTTACGATAGCGAACACCATTCACAGTAACTGCCTGACCGGCCTCATTTTGGAAAAAATACGGGCCGATGATGCCGCCAGCACATAAACCGCACCAAACAGTCACTCTTTGTGGGTGCATTGGTTTTTCGACAGTCACTCTTGGATTCTCATTCGCCCAAATGCGGCAATTCTGTTTATTGACGAATCCACTGAGGTGAAAATGTGCCTCATCACTGAAGATGATTTTCTTCGAAAATTTATCATCCACTGTTGCCATTTCTTGCCACCATTCTGCCCATTCACGACGTTTGGAATGGTAAAGAGGCTTTAGTTCTTGAGCCAATTGCACCTTGTAAGCGTATAAATGCAAGTCTTTATGCATAATGTTCATCAACGACGAGCGTGAGAGATGCAATTGTTGGGCACGACGACGAGTTGAGGTGGACGGCTCTTCAGCCACACTATCGCGAACAGCAGCACTATTTTCTGCAGTACGACCTGTACGAACATGCACTGGTGTTCTCACATTTTCTACAGACCCGGTTTGCTCGAATTTTTCCACGATTTTTGCGATTGTACGCACACTTGGACGATCAAATTGACCAAAAAAATCACGAAGTGCACTATATGCATTTTGATTTGAACGCCCATTTATATAATAACTTTAACACGTTGCTGGATTGTGTATCTCTCCATGGTTCAAATTGAGTAAGTCTGAAATAGAGAAATGTCAAATAAAATTCGGAAAAAAATTTGGCGTTTAGGTGTGGTTCACATTCAACATCGGCCCTTGAAATTTAACCACCCGATATGTATTTTGTTATTGTCAAAATCTAAATTCGCCTAAGATTGTTCAGCTGGAGAAAAATTTTATATAAACGTTAAATATAAACTTTTATAATTGTTTGTAATTAAAACAACAGATTTTATTAGTTTTTCACTATTAAATTCACACAAATTTCCTGAAACTGCACTAAATCATAAGAAACAAAATCTTCAGATTAAAATGGCGCGAAAAAGTTTGTAAACAAAAGAAAAAAAATTTGACAGTCTCATTGGAAAAAACGCGAGAGGCAAAAAAATAATCACCTGCGCTGTTAAGTTCACCTAGTAATGAATTCGCCTTGGTAGCAAGTAAATAATATAGCAACATCGTAGCATCAATTTTAACTCTTAAAAAGTGGCACACTGAGTTCCGTTGTGGTCGTAACAGTACAAGTGATACCGTACATGCAGGCCACCCGAAAGAAATCATCCTGCCAGAAGTCGTCAACGAAATTTTTGCACTAATATTGAAAGATCTCAGAATAAAATTATGTAATATGGCATTTTAACTGAATGAGACCTTTAAAGTTCATATATTGTACAGGGTGGCGCAAAATTAATTATCCTATCGCAGAATATAATAGGTGTAGGAAGCTGCAGAATATAAGCAGACAAACTATGAAGCGTTATACTCCAAGAGTAAGGAATAACTGTGCCGATTTTTTTTAGTCGAAAGTCATAATGAGCAAAGAGGTGCAGTTTTATTTAAAAGGTTACGTCAATAAACAAAATACTCCTTTTTAAAGTACTGAAAATCTGCGTGCGATACATAACGACCCGTTACATCCACTCAAGGTTATTGGGTGGTGCACTGTAATTTTTTTTTAAGAACTGGTAAACGCTACAGGGACATGCTGGAATTGAAACCGTCCGGGAAACAGGTTTTGGCATGGCGTATTCCAAACCAGAGCACTCTGTTTTTCGGGTAAAGAGAGAAAGGAGTACCTCGTTTGTTGTAGCAAATGAAACACTAGGAAGCTGCATGACTTATCTTGCATTGGCTTCCGAAACTCTTATCAAGAGTATAAATTGTCAGATAGGGGATCAGCATGGCCCCGGGTGATTTTGCTTGCAGTTCAACCCAGGATGATCATGGTTGAAGTGCTTACCTTGGTTGGAAAAGCTCTGGTTGTGGTTTAAACCTAAAACGCCAGAAGGGGGAGTTAGTATTTCTGATAATTGTATAGTACATGGCGTTTTTTGGGCACTAACAACTTTCCGAGGGTCAGTTGCCTTTACAACAGATACCTGTACTGTGAGGAAGCAGTGGTTGATGGTAGACGGGTGAGTTGGTTTAAAGGCTGATGCTGCTAGTGGGCTTCGGCCTACCAACTCATTAAGCCTTATCTTCCATTGATTGTTGGGAAATTGTATACAGGAGTGACTAGATGGCCCGAGCTTCTCAACAAGAAGTTGCTCATATGGCTACAAACATATGGCAAAAATTGTCACCTGTGTGAGACTAGTCAGCCCCACGGGGGCGCTGGTGAATGGTGAATAATTCACGCTGTGGAACTGGTCCATCATCAGATAAGACCGCAGGGCAGGTACTGATGCAAATCTTTTTCGCAACTGCTGGAATTGAACCCTCCCTCCAACAACAACCTTCCGAGGGAGTGTTGCCTTTACAACAGATACCTGTACTGTAAGCAAGCACTGGTGAGGGTTAACGGGTGAATTGGTTTAAGAGCTGATGCTTTTATTATAAGGTTAATAAAAGTAAGAATGGGGTCTGGTATAATGCTGCCGCTTTGCGCTGCGACCATTTTTAATCTATTGTGCTTCCTCTTATAACATTGCTGCCTTAACTGCTAGCTGCTTCAATGGGAGAGTTAGCAAGTCCAGTTCAATCAACGCATGGGCTTGTAATAGCCTATATCTTTTGTCTGCTCACAGTATGTGATCCATTGACTCCTCTTTCTTAATACAAAATCTGTGTTAGAAATACCAAAATTTATAGAGAACTTAAAGGCATATAATACAATATAATGAATTGTGAGTGCGTTCATCAGTGCTCTTAGGCTTTTACCTTCCAGTCTTGCAGCAAGTCCTGACCTCTTAGCATTAACGCTTAAAAGTCACGATTGAGGCAGTTCTACTGCTTTATCTCCTTCTTAAGTAGACTCTTGTTGAAGCCAAAGAATGGAGTGAGTCGAATGAAGGCATGCTCGGGTACCTTTTTAGTATAGATGTATTTTATCTCTACGTTGTCCATATTCTGGCACCCAGACCAGAGTAATCTGATTCTGACTAGCCAGTCCATTTAGCATGTTGTAAAGTTCTAACCTACCAGCTGGGACATAGCAACACAACTGCTTATAACCTGCAGGAACAATTAACTATCAGAGAGTTGTTTCCCCTATCGCATAGGACTTCCACCATTTCACTTATTTTGTATAGTTCTACCTGCAAGATTTCGGTGGCCTTAATGTTATTTTTTTGTATATTGTAGGCCCTATTATTCTCCCTTTAACTTCCTGTACCATTTTAGGTTCATCTGGGAACGTTCTGATCGCAAAAGTAGTAATTTTGTGAACCACCTTGAGTTCGTGCACTTCTCTTTTCGTTACGTTGCTTAAAATGTTGCCTTGTTAAATTTCATCAACTCAACTCAAACATAAATGTTAGATAAAATGACACCAACTTGTTTTAAAGCAAACAGAATTGTTGACGATTTATTATAAAATCCAGCTAATTTAACATTAAAAGTGATTAGAGCTAAAATTTTTAACAGAAAACATATGTAACGAAATCGTGTTTAATGGATTTTACTATTTACCTCTCCCTTATTGAGATATATTAATTTATTTCCGAAAGCTGCCTTCATTGCGCAGACTGAGTCTCCTTCCGACTATAAAACAAAAATTATTGGCATTCCCAAGCCACAAACCAAAAACGATTTCATTTCACATCGAAAACCAATATTTATTTTAATAAGTCATTACAAAGAAGCCAAAGAAAATTGCTTCCTTTTTAATCTGATTTTTATTAAAAATTTATAACAATATGACATTTATATTGCAATTTGTTTGTGTTTTTCTTCCTTTCGTTTTCTATTTAGCAAATCCTTAACTTTTTTACTTTTGCATTCGCAAGACTTGTGTACTTTGCAGATGGTGTTTTATGTCAACATGGGTTTTCATGTTCTTTTTCCTTTTTTTCTTTTTTCTTCATAGAAACAAAAAATGTTTATAGAACGAATGCAATTTCGTACTCTTCTTCAAATACTTACATACATAAGTACATACTTGTACAGGGTATTTTTTTTTTTTTTTTTTTTTTTTGTATAGTTATACAAGCTTAAACCTTAATAAAACAATGAAACAAATTTTTCGTATCGGGCTTTGTGGACGGAGACTATTATGACATTAAATATGATTTCGGTCATATGATCGATTCGCAGCATTTGCGGAGAACTTTTCGAATTTCTAGGTGTTCAATTGTTTTTGCTACACCGCCTGGGGAGCAGGTTTTGCTGTGGTGTATACCTACCGGAGTACTCTGTTTTCCGGGGCATAGACAGGTAAGAGTTCCTCCTTTGTTGTAGCAAATAAAACTATAGAAAGCCGCTTGACTTATGTTGTGTTGGACTTCCGAAAGCCTTACTAAGGGTTAATTGGCAGAACGGGGATCAGCAAAACCCCCCGGGAGGTTGAAGTGCTTACCTTGTCTGCCACGTTCTGGCTGTGGTTTAAACCTAAAATCGCACGAAGGGGAATTAATTTCCCTGATAACTATGGCGTATTGCCGGTTTTCGGGGTCTAATAACTTTCCGAGGTGCTTGCAAAAGATACATATAATATAAGCAACCAAGGGTGATGGTTTAACGGGTAAGTAGGTTAAAGATTCATGCTCGTAACGGGCTTTGGCTTACCAGTAAACCTTTTCTTCCATTTACTGTCTGAAAAATTACATACAGAAGAGTTTAGAAGACCCGAGCTCTTCAGCAAGAGGTTTGTTTGTATGGCTACAAACTTATGTCCAGAGTTGCGACATCTAGGAGTCTTGTAAGCCCACCCCCGTGTGGCTAGTGAATCGTGGATAATTCAATCCATGAAGTTGGTCCATCATCAGATAAGGTCGTTAGAGCAGCTGCTGATGTAAATCAATTCCACATTCTATCGCACCTACCGAGGAGCAGATTTTGTCTTAACTTATTCTTAACTAAGGCACTCTACTTTTTAAGGTATAGAGGGGTAAGGATCTCTTAGTAAATAAAACTTAGGTTGTGTTAAAGCATTCGGAAACATTCACCAAAATTGAATTCGAAAACCGAGGGTCAGCATGCTTCCAGGAGGTTCTGTTTCATTTTTAGACCATGATAGCGCTGGTCGTTTGGTTGTTGTGCCTGCTTCCTGGCTAAAAGCATTCTCCTTGCAACTAACTCCCAAAATTGCAATAAGGAAAAATTAGTATTTTCTGATAATTACGGAGCACGTCTAATTTTCGAATAATGAATAAGAGCCGCCGAGATGCTATTGACCTGCAAGATATATCTGTAAGGTAAGGAATCAGAAGTGATGGAAAGACGGGTGAGTTGATTAAAGCCTGGAGCCAAGTTACTGAAAACGATATCGAGTAAGATCAATCGATACTTTCCATTTTGGTATCTTCGACGCACGCTATCGGATGAATTGTATCGTAATAATATAAAAACGTCAAACAATTTATTTTATTCATAGTTTTAGGAAGTATATGGTCGCAAATATATTGCATTTAGTTTAAATTATGATCCGATATGTATCATTTGCCATAATCTACACGCATTGTAACGTTATTCGATGCCATAGTTAAGTTAATATCTTATGCGGTGGTTACACCCCTGATGTATTTTTAGACTTCGGGCCACAAACTCGCGAAACCTTGCTTTCCTCTGAGTCTCTGGGCAATTGTGAGGGAATAGAAGGCCCGAGCAAGTCAGCAAAGCGTTTGTTAATAAGGCTACGAATATATACACGAATGTGTGAGCCATGCAAGCCAGATGAAGCTGATGGTGAGCCGCGAGCTAGTTCACTACGTAGAATTGATCTATTGTCAGCCTAACTTATCAAGACAGATTGTTTAATGATCCATTGGAGTTAAATCACACAATCTTGATGAAAATCAATTGGAGCATTATGTGAAGAGTTTTCTCGGCAAAAAATTTTCTCAGGGTACATCAATTGTAGTACGCGCTGTGTGGCATGTGGCTTCATCTTGGCTAGTTGAGATATGATGAAAATTCAAATCATATGTCTATACCGTTGACCATTGCTACGAACACTATTCCCACTTCCCTCCTCATCATAACCTATTTTCCTAGTTCCAGTACAATGCGCTGCATATGTAGGGGCCATCCCCTGAGTAGTGATCCCATATAAAAAAATAACACTCTGACCATCATTATTTTCGAAGACATATGGACCAGTGACTCCACAAGCCAATAAAGTGAACCATTTAGTAACAGTGTTTTTGCAAAAGCTTGTGGATTTTTCTCCCTTCAAACACGATATTTTTGTTTATTTGTACATACATTTAACCTCCCCGAGAGACAGGGTTTACCTTAGCGTAGACCAGACAAGGGCGCTCTATTTTCTGGGGCATAGGGGGGAAGGAGTCTCTCGTTTGTTGTAGCAAACTAAACTCTAGGAAACCACATGACTTATGTTGTGTTGGACTTTGGAAATCCGTACCAAAGGTCAAAATTGGCAGAACGGAGATCAGCGAAGCCCCCGGGAGATCCTGTTTCGCATATCTCTCGGTGCTGATAATGGTTGAGGAGGTGCCTACATTGGCTGAAACGTGCTGGCTGTGGTTTAAACCTAAAATTGCAGAGAGGGGAATTAATTTCCCTGATAACTATGGTGCATGCCGGTTTTCGGGGGTTAACAACCCCTTGAGGTGCTGTTGTTTTGCCACAGATACCTGTACTGTAAGGTACCAGGAGTGATGGTTAGACGAGTGAGTGAATGATTAAGGGCTGATACTCTTAATAGGCTTCGGCCTACCAACGCACTGAGTCTTGTCTTCTATTGACTATTACGAAATTGAACTTATGAAGGATTAAAAGGCTCGAACTCTTAAGCAAGGGGTAAATCAATTTCACAACTGTATCCATTCAACAAAAATAAGCTTCAGCGGAGAAAGGAAAAGCAATATTAATATCTAGTGTAAATCTATATCAATAATGAAATATTCCACCAAACTTAAGAAAACTATCACCTTTTGAATAAGTTGTCAAATAAAGAAGTACTGCCAACTTTCAGTTGTGAACCCCTGAAAAACACCCAATATATAAATATGTATGTATACCTAGTGTATAGTAAAATGTATAAGTGTCTGTACGAGTTTATTCATTGTAGAAAATGTTACTTTAAGCAGTTTTTCACATTCAGCTGAAACAAGAACCTTAGAATTCTATGGAGGGATTTAAGTCAAATCATTTGACATTAAAACAAACTGAATAATTTGTTTTCTAGTTTATAAGAGAAAAAGAGTCTTTAATAAAAAATAAGGTCAAAAAATATTTTTGTCATTTTAAGAACAGAAAATGCCATGAATATTTATTTGTCAGTCAATGAAACAAACTTATGCAACAGTGTATTATCAGCTTTTCTCAACAATTTTCTTATTTTTAAATTGTTTAAAACCAAAAACATTTTTAAATGTATTCAAGAAATTTTAAAAATTTTGTGTAATTCCGCCTCTGACAGTCGAGTACGGCTGGTATAACCACAGTAATAACTTCTCCGTGGCCGTTTAGGAAAAATGTCGATTAAAGAGTAAAAATAGTATTTTATCTACTGTCTCTGAACCTATAGGGTGGTTTAAAAGGTTCGCGGAGTCTAACTTCAGTATTTTAGCATGATTTTCTATTCGCTTTCAGATTGTTGTAAAAGACACTTGAGAAAATGAAGTACTAAATCGGTATAAAAGGCCCCCAAAGGTTAATTGAGTGAATGGAGAACAGGTGCTTCCAGTATTTTTTATTTGAAATATCTGCATATTTGCTGAAACTTCATGGCTATGGTGTAAACCTAAATTCCCAGAAAGAACTTTTGGTAACTCCTGATGATAAAAGTGCACTGCTCTATTTTCGGGAAACCAAATGACTTCGAGGTGCCCTCGGTAAGCAGCTTTTATTTGGCATACTCTTAAGTCGGCTGTCTGCTTTCTGGGGTGTAGACGAATAGGGGGTTCCTGATTTCTTGTAACAAATAAAATTCTAGGATGTGCTAGGTTAGGTTATGTCGAAACTTCCAAAAACACTCATTAAGAGTTAAATGGCAGAATGGGGATCAGCACGTTTCCACAAGTTTCTTTTTTACAGACCTTTCTGGCGCTGATTGTGGATGAGATGCCGGCATCTTGGATGAAATGTTCTAGTTGCAGGGAGGTGTTGTTAGCATTCGCTGATATATGGCTGATTTTTGGGAACCAAATTATAGTTCCTAAAGTAATGTTGTACTGTAATTGACACCTGTAGTGTAAGAAACCACAAGTGAAGAAAACTGGGAGAGTTTTTTAAGAGCTGATATTCTTTTTTGACTTTGGACCATCAACTCGGGAAACTCTTTGAATTTCTAGGGAATAGTTGACAGACGTGATTAGAAAACCCTAGTTAGGTTAGGTTAGGTAGGCATTCCACTGGCTTCACCAGAAACACTTAGATTATCCAGCTCACTTGGATCCTGAAGATCGTTCCCTTTGTGATTGCCTGAAAAATGGAAAAGTAGAGGTGAAAAATATATAACAGATATATGTATATATAGTTAGAGGTGCTAGTGAGGAAAAGGGAAAGGAAAGATGAGAAACTACTCAGTGTAGCATTACTTGCTGATGCACCAGCCATCTGCTGCTCCTTATGGAAGAAGCTAGCGCGGTCAGATTGACCGAGGCCAGACGTGATAGGGTATTGAAGCTTCTCTCGTCTAGATATCTTAGGCGGTGATGCGTCAATGCCTTTCATATTCCGAGGAGATGAAGGATTGTCTCCTCCTCTTCATTTTCTTCGCAACTTCTGCAGAAGTCATTATAGGGTAAGCCTAGTCTCCTGGCACGGTTCTCAAACCGGCAATGTCCAAAAGACCCTAGCTTAGCTGCTAGACATTGAAAAAGTCAGTGCATTTGGTTCCAAACTGGTCCCGTTTTCAGTAGAAACTTCTTTCGTAGAAACTTTGTACTAAAAACACATTACAAAAAGTTGCCATCAGTGTAAGGTTTGCAAGCCACTTGAGGGTATTGGTGAGTCGTGAGCTAGTTCAGCACGTAGAATTGGTCAGATTAGGTGACTGATGCTGATGCAAATCAACTACACATCTGGCTTTGAGATGCTGTTTTCTTCCTACATATATCTCTTTTGATAACGAACTACATATATGTTGGGACACATCAGACTACTGTGGTTAAGGCGTGATGCTTTTTAAAGGTTTATAGCTGCCAGCACTGATAGGGAATTACTTGCAGGAGAACTAAGAAGACCCAAGCTATTCGGCAAGAATTTTACCAATCTAACGTATTTACAAATAATTATAAACTGTATTTGCTTGGCAAGCCACATGAGGCAGTGGAGAGCCGTGTACAAGTTCAGACGAGGGTTTTGGTGAACCATCATCAGATGAGGTGGTAATGGCCGATGCTGATGTGAATCAACTTTATAACTACATGTTTTAAACAAGAAGCCACCAACCACATCGCCTTGTGTAACCTTTCTTGAATAGTAAAATACGAATGCAGAAAAATCAACGAGTTGTCGATTAATTCTGCGGTACCGGAATGCTCGCTTTTTTCTCCTACTCTATTTCTTATTTTTCTTAATGACTTTCTATTTGCCACTCGCACTAATTCAGTTATCGGCCCAGCCAATCTCTGAATGAGTTCGTAAAAAGAGAATCGTCTTCCACAACTTGATCTGTACTGATAGATGGTACAGATATTGAGGCATCGAACGATGTTTTTGGAAAGAAAATGCAGATATTCGCTATACTGAACACATTTTTCATGTCTTAAAAGAAGCATTGAAGTGTCTTAGTTTTGTAAAACGTGTAAGATGTACTTGTACATCCGAACTCCTTACTATTTATACCTCCTCTATGCGACCGAAAATTCAATACAATTCTCATATTTGGTCTGGTGCCTCTTAGCCTATATTGAGTGTGCAAGAGAGAGCCAAGAAGCTTATCGGTGACAGTAGGGTATCCAAGTCTATTGACTCACTGGAGAATAGCCGCAGTATGTGTTTCTCTATTTTTTTATTTTTTTTTTTTGTCTTGGACCAGTACTTAGGGGATGACCCCTACGTATGCAGTGCATTGTACCGGAACTAGGAAAATAGGTTATGAGGAGGGGGAAAGAGGGAGTAGGGTTTGTGAACATTTGACTTAAACTTTCCAACATTATAACAGACAGGAAACACCTTTTCAGGCAACATATTCCACAGGCGAAGTGTACGGCTGAAAAACGAATTCTCTCTGTAATGCGCAGTACGATTCCCTGGGCAATCTACCACAAATGGATCAGCTCTTGACGATGCATGTGTGTTTCGTAAAAATGTGCGAGTTCCGGGAACAAGATCCGTCAGATCAAAATCCATTGTAGTAACGATAGAACAGAGTAACGCACCCCACACTGCGTCGATGCTCCAGTGAGTCAATAGAGTTGGATACCCTACTGTCACCGATGAGCTTCTTCGCCCTCTCTGGCACACGGTCGAGTAACCCCAAAATAGACTTTGAGGCACCGGCCCAAACATGAGAGTTGTATTCCATTTTCGGTCGGATGTAGGTGGTATAAATAGTAAGGAGGTCGGATGGAGTGAAGTACATCTTACACCGTTTCAAAAAACCGAGGCACTTGAATGCTTCTTTAGAGACATGAAAAATGTGTTCAGTCCAGCGAACATCACACTGTATCTTCATTCCAAGAACATCAAGAGCATCCGATTCCTCAATATTTATACCATCCATGAGTACAGATGAAGCAGCATTTGCGGTCGTTTGCTTGTGTGTTAATAAGCAACATTGGGTCTTACGAGCGTTGAAGGCGAATCTGTTTTTACGACCCCACTCGGAGATTAATAGAAGATTTTATCGTTACTACAATGGAGTAAGATCCCTAATCTCTAACGAGATTAGGGATCTTACTCCTGAAAATCATATATTTTTGCGCCACATGCAATGATTGTCCAGAGCTTATCCACTTGTGGTCGGTTGCCTAGCGAAGCTAGGTTTAAAGAAAATTCGGTTTTCAGCCCTACGGTTCGTCTGTGGAACAACTGGCCTGCAGAAGTATTTTCTGTCAGTTTTAACGTTGGAAGGTTCAAGGCAAACGTCTACAAACACTACCCCTTCTTTCCTCTTCCTCAAAGCATATTACTTAGTTCCAGTATAATACACTGCATATGTAGGATAGAAGATAAAAAATAATATTAGTGAACACTTTTAAAAAAATATCTGAACAAACAATGATTTGTGTTTCGTTAACTTTTTTTTCTTAAACTGTTGAAAAAAAAAATAATATTTTAAATTAATGATACATATATGAGTACATATACATACATAGTCGTATGTATAGTGGTTTCCTAACCACAAGGCTTTTGGTGGCAAATTTCCTGTAATATATTTTAGCTGTCATAATGGAACTTTCAACAGAATTGCAAGATTTAACCAATTTACAACTTTCATTTTCAGTTTTAACTGTCAACTAGTAATTTATTATTTTCCAATCAATAATTTCTCGACCTGGTTTAGTTTTGCTTCATTTTTTGTTTCTTGCTTTTTTATTTTTTTTTTTTTTTTGTTCCATTTGTATGCTTTTGTTGTCTCATCATTCCATTTCAATAAGTTGTAAATGGAGCAGAGCACGACGTCACATACAAACAAACAAAGTTATTTAATAACAAATTGCATTTGTATGTTCATTTTTTATTTTTTGCATCTTTGATTGATGGTTTAAAATATTTTCAAACCACAAAAGCTTTTTCTAATTTTTTTTTTTTTGTTCCTAATTCTTCTCTAATGCTCTTGTTGAGGGCTGCAGGATGTTTATGTCAGCACAACAATACCAGCACATTTCGAAGCAACTAAATCTACAAGTTAACATTTGTTTTTTTTTTTCGTTTTGTTATGTTCAACAAACACATTAAGTAGCACTCGATGAACAAAAACTTGTTGCAACAAATAGATGGCGAGTACGGCGATAGTTTGATAATTCATTTTTTTTTAATAAAGAATATGTGTATCATTCTGTTCTTTTAACGTTCTTCGTTACTGGCACTAAAAATAATGATAAGTTTGTTTTTCCGTAGGAATTTTTAGTTTGAACTTTTTTGAAATGACTCTCCACTCCAAAAAACATTTATGCTAGATAGAATGAATATATCATTGATTTACATCAGCATCTGCCTTGACGGCCGTATCCGATGATGGACCAACTACACGAGGTGAATTATTCACGCTTCACAAGCACCATTGTGTAGCTTGCAATTGATTCAGAAACATGGAATTTGGATGCCGTAAGAGTTGAAGCCGAGATATGTTGATTGGCATTTGTTTGCTTGTGAGGGGACTTCTGCATCGCATTATGAATGGGAACGAAAAATGGGTTCATTACGATAGTCCCAAAATCATGGTGATGCGAGAGCATGGGGATATTCCCATGATTTTGTCAACGGCAAAACCGAATATTCACGGTTCCAAGGTCGTGCTTTGTGTTTGGTGGGACCACCTAAACGCAGTGTATTGAGTTGTTGAAAAAGACGGGATCAATCCCAGATGAACGCTATCGAATGCAATTAATGCGTTTGAGCCGAGCATTGACAGACAAACTGCCGCAATACAACAAAATATGTGATAAAGTAGTTTTACGGCATGAAAATCCTTTATTTAAAATATATCCTACAAAGTCCTAGAAAATTTTTGCACAGTGGCTTAACGCAAAAAATTATTTTTAGAAGACAAAAAAAGAAAAACAATGCAAAAAAAATTTTTTCGTTTGAACTGATATTGAAAAAGTTATGAGTTTTTATCCGGGCACGGTTTTCTCATAATTCGACTTTTTCAAAACGCGATATCTCTGAAATCATACGGCAAAAAAATCTGAAAATTTGCTGAAATGTGCTGTTCAATAGGGACATCAATACAATAAAATATAAAGCAAATCAAAAAAAAATTGTTTTCCGAACTGTCCGATTTGACTTATACCCTGCAGAAATCGAGACTACTCCTTACATGCGTGTAAGGAGTACTCTACAACGGACCAAGACTAGTCCAAATATAATCCAAATATATAGAAAAAACATGCTCCATTTTACATTACAATGTCCTAGGAGAGGACCAATGAATCCAAAAAAATATTACAACAGAGTAATCCAAAAACTAGTCCAAGTAACTACTCCGCAAATTATTAACACAGGGTTAGTCTTGGTATTACTTCATGTCACTACTACATGGATTACCAAGAAAACTAGTTTAGAAACCATTTTTAAATTACTCTGATTTGAATACTCCATGCAACACTACAAGAGACTTCTTTGAAAACTATAAAATCAAATGAAATATAATCACAAAATTTTCGTATAAATTTTTTTCTTTATTTATTAAAAAACTATTATAAACAAAAATAAATTAAACGCATATGAATGTTTTATTATAAATAAATAAATAATTGCAAACATAACAATTGTGTTCATAGAATATACCTGAACTTACGGAATGCAACTTTGGGGAACTGCTAGTAACACAAACCTTGAAATTCTTTAAAGATTCCAGTCAAAAATGTTAAAAACAATAACTCCATGGCTTGTGAATAATAAAAATATTCATCGTGACCTTAACATACTCATGGTTAAAGATGAAATTAATAAATCCTGTGATAGATATTTATTTACTAATAATAATGAAAAATTCAGTTTTTCACAAAACACACTAAGCAAAACATGGCGTAGCAGTGTTACCATAGTTGTATTCTTAGTAATACTCGTAATGTGTTGCGAGTATTGTCAAATATCGTTTTTTTTTAGTCATCATGGTCCATGTTTGCATTACATCGGACTATGTTGTAACTACTGCTTTTTATTTAAAACGGATTATGTTCTCCAATAATTTCTGCAGTATATTGCCCAATATATACTAATGTTGTTGTGACAATATTTCAAAATGCCTTTTCTTTGCGTGCATATGGGCATATGGGTCATCTATAGGGGACAGGAGAGCGACAGTGTCTACAAATTCTTCATGTAGGCATTTCAAAAAAGCAACTGTACTCTAAAACAAACTGAATAAGAATTTATATTTGTGTTTAAATGAGCGACAAGATGGGCGACAATCTTGTTTTCAAATAGTTCAAGTAAAATATTTCTGCAAAATAATTAACGGGACTCTACAAATAAACAACAAAAATGTATAAAATTTGAGTATACATTTTTGCTCTCTTGAATTCTAACACCAGTAGGAGACATATCATCAGTTTTTTCTGTACATTTTTTGTACGAAATAAAAAATATGTATTATAGCTATGCACTTACATATGTACTTATGAATATTTACAGAAAATTTTGAAACAAACAAAAATGAATTTCTCAATAAATTTAACATAATTTTTTTTTGCAATTAATTATACATGCATACAAATCAATTTAAAAAAAATAATCGATATCAAAAAATATATTTATTATTCTTTTCTAATTAATTTTTACACTTTTTTATAGGTATTACTTAAAAAATATAAAAGATTTTTATGTTGTTTTAAATATTTCGTTGAATTTGTACTATGACACTATTAATAATTTAAAAAAATTTTGTTTTTGGATTATTTAAAGCAAGTGTGCCCAACCCTATGCGCTTGATACTCAATTGTTTTTGTAAATGCGTTTAGCTATAGGGCTGTGCTCTTTAATACACAAATACTGCGCTTAGCATTAGCAATGAAAAATACACAAACAGTTTCGTCTTTTATATTTTTTTTTCGTTCTTCACCGCACACACACAAAAGCAAAGCAACAACACTTTCGCATGCTTTGTTGGTAAATATTGACGACAGCGATTATCAATGTGAACTTTGTTTTTGTAAATGTTTTGCTCTTTACAACAAAAAATATTAAAAAAAATAGTTTTTCCTTAAATGTATTGGTGTTTACTCTTCCATATAGAACTTGTGGGCACCACTGATTTAAAGCAATGGTGCCCACAAGTTCTATATGGAAGAGTAAACACCAATACATTTAAGGAAAAACTATTTGTATTTAATATTTTTTCTTGTAAAAAGCAAAACATTTACAAAAGCAAAACTCACACTGATAATCGCTTTCGTCAATGTTTACCAGCAGCGTTGTCAACTTTTAAATTTCAAAACGCTCAAAAATGGGGAAAAATCGCGTTATTTCAACAAAAACGCACCGAATTTTTAATTTGTTCATTTTTCATTTCTAAAAAATTATTTTATATTTTAAGTACAATATTTGTATCTTAAGCACCCCATACACGTTTCAACTCAGTTGGCAACTGAGTCGTTTGTTGTCCAAATCAAAGCGTGTATGGCTTTGTCAGTTGATTAGTTTGCCAGTTATCGAGTTGGTTGCAGAAAAATTGAAACGTTTTGATTTTTTCAAGTTGACTAGTAAGTCTTTCAATTAGATTGTGTTGTGTGTGTTCGAGTATCTTGATCAGGACTCAAAATATATATTTGTATTGTTCTTGCAAAGAGAACGTTATATATTTCTAAAATTATCTATAATTTCATTGAATTTAATAGTTGAATGAAAATCTTTCAATAAAGTTTATAAAGTGTGTGGGCAATAATCAATTCAGTTGAAAGAATTAATTCACAATTGAATTGAAACGTGTATGGGCCGCTTTAAAACCACAATAATGAAACAGCCTTTTAAGCGACTATTAATTAAATTAGGTCTGATAGCACCGCCTGATGACATGCCATCAAATTCGTTCAATAGCTAGAATTCGTGTCTCTCAAACTTGACAATATCATTTAGTTATATTTGCTGTCGACCGAAATCAGCTGTTACTTCTATTGCCTATTATCAGCGACCCAAAATACCTGCTTATCGTCGTCAAAATTATATTCCAGGAGCATACAACCGTTACTGTCGAAAAAATTTACGATTATCGGATCATTAAAAGTTACAGAATCGTACTACAAGCCGTCAAATTCGATTAATAGCAATTTTATCAAACACAGTGGTGGCGCCTTCTTTTAATGAAATATAGCCAGAATTATAACTAATAAAATATGAAATTTACCGTAATCAATATTTAATGCAAACGTTTTGGGAAAACTATATACGAACTTCTCTGTTCAGAGACTGCATTTATTAATATATTAATAACAAAACACTCTAAAAGCAGCAAATTTTATAAAACGAAATGTTTCGTTTTCTTTCAAGAGTGTATATAATATTCATCAAAAAGATTGTTTTACTTTGTGCGTATAACATTGCGTTTTCGACGCAGAACTAAACGTAAAAATTTTGGACACTTGATTAAAGTTACTTCTTGCATTAAAACAAAAAGTTGAGTTGAATTTGATTTTGTGCCACCGATATTTATAAAACGCACCGAAAATTAAAAAAAAGCGCACCCCGCACTGACTAAAAGATTTTTCGCACAAATAGTTTTAAAAAGCACATAAAACGGTGCGAAACGCACCGAGTTGACAACGCTGTTTAACAGCAAAACATGTTAAAGTGTTGTTGCTTTGCTTTTGTGTGTGTGCAGTGAAGAACGACAAAAATATATATAGGGTGTTTTTTTAAGCTAGATAGAACTTTAAATTGTAAAAAGTAACACAAAAAATTAAATTTTGATGAAACTTTTTTTTTATTTGTTTCAGTATACTCTGACAAATCATCATGAATAGACTCACGCTTGAACAACGCTACGAAATTATCCAAATTTACTTTGAAAATCAGTCGTCGATTTCCCGTTGTTTTATCGCAAAATTGTGTTCAGCGATGAGGCGCATTTTTGGCTTAACGGGTTTGTTAATAAGCAAAATTGCCGCATATGGAGTGAGACCAATCCACAAGAGACCCTACGGACTCCATTACATCCAGAAAAATGCACTGTTTGGTGCGGTTTTCATGCTGGTGGCATCATCGGACCTTATTTCTTCAAAAATGAGGCCGGAGCTCGCGTTACGGTCAATGGAGATCGTTACCGCACCATGATCAATGATTTTTTGTTTGAAAATATGGATGACATTGATCCGGAGGAGATGTGGTTTCAACAGGATGGCGCTACGTGCCATACGGCGAACGCAACCATCGACTTACTGAAATCAAAATTTGGCGATAAGTTGATTTCGAGAAATGGACCTGTCAATTGGCCTCCAAGGTCGTGCGATTTGACACCTCTCGATTATATCCTGTGGGGCTACGTGAAGTCACTGGTTTATGCTGATAAACCAGCAATAATTGACGCCTTGGAGGCCAGCATTGTTCGTGTTGTTCGTGACATACGGCCAGCAGTGCTCGAAAAAGTGGCCCAAAATTGGACGTCCAGAATGCGCTTCGTCAAGAACAGCCGCGGTGCCCATATGCCCGAAATCATTTTCAAATGTTAATGTCACGTATTGATCTTTCGAATAAAAAAAAATTTTGATTACAATTTAATTTTTTGTGTTATTTTTTACAATTTCAAGTTCTATCGGGCTTAAAAAAACACCCTATATAAGACGAAGTTGTTTGTGTATTTTTCGTTGCTAGTGCTGAGCACAGTATTTGTGTATTAAAGAGCACAGCCCTATAACTAAACGCATTTACAAAAAAACAATTGAGTATCAAGCGCATAGGGCTGGGCGCACTTGATTTAAAGTAAAGTAAATTTTTAAGGCATCGGAAGATGAAAAAAATTAATTAATAATTTTCATTAAATCACTATCATTCACGACAGTTTAGTGAAGATATCGTCGGAACAATCGGCAACGATTATCTCGCCTATGCAATCCTCGACGATACCTAAGGTGGAAATCGTCGCCTGCACAATCGTTGGCGTGGTAGTGGAGATAATTGTCACTTACATATTCGTCGGCGACATGGTAGAGGAAAATGTAGTGTACAGAGTATATATGTACTTGTCGACGATGCGGTTGGGAAACTGTCTCTTGTGTGGTCTTGCGTGATTTCGTGGACAGTTGTTCGAAAATTTCGTCAACGATTTGTTTGATCAACATGTCTTCCACGATTTTCTATTGTTTTGTACCCAGCATTTAAGATGTCTCTAAGACATGGCCAATTGGGTGTTATATAGTACATAAATACATATGTATTGCTTTTAACAATTCAATTCCTTGAAAATTCAATACATAGATACATACATATATTTACATGGGTGTATATTTAAGCATATTGTGGTAAAATGCGCATTAAGTTCGTATTTTTACAACATACATTTCATGCTTTATTATTTTTCCTTTTCTAATTTTTTTTTTATTTATTTATTTTTTATTATTTCTATTTTACTATACTACTATGTTGAAGTGTAAAAAAAAACTTGTAGGGGAAAAAACATTTTGTTTTTACAATAAGAACTATGTATGTACATATTGTACGCATACTTATGTGTATGTTAACATGAACATATGAATGTATGTAGGTATGTGTAGTGCTTTTGTTAATTTACAAATGACCTTGAAAGTGTTGCCAACACTTAGGCATACTAACAGATATACCAGTTGTAACTAACAAATACCCACTAGGAAAAAGGCAAATTAAAGCGTCATGAAGTCGATTACAAAATCCAGTCAAGGCAACTTTACCAAGTAGTGTTACAATAAATTAATTATATTTAATTAGTGAACAAAAACCTATTAATTAATAACAATAAAATAAGGTTATATAAACATAGAAAATTAAAATTTTCGGTATCGGTCCATATATACCCGAGATATAAGCTAAACCGATTTTTCCATGAGAGATTACCTCTTTAGTATGGCGACTACAAGGAAAAAACTATGCCCCCGATATCGGTATATCCGACCATATTTAGTTCAAATTGCTACTATATACTATATATTTACGTGACTATTGTGAAGGGTATTTTAAATTGGTCTCAGCCTTTCATGTTATATTCTCGCTTCTAAACTATTTTCGGGCGAAGCCGTTTTTTGTTTTCGTTTTTTTTTTTTGCTGGGTATTCACAAACACACATTTTGCATTTGTTTGTAGAAATGTTTCATTTTTTTTCTTCTCCTTAAAGTCAATTTATTGTGAATTTGCATGAAGTAGCAAAAGTAAGAACATTGAAATACACAATTGTATTTCAAACAAAAATAAAAGCAAAGTAATGTGTCCTACTTAAGTAATTTGTGAAGCAATATTTACAATATTTTAAATTGTATACAATATAACTTATACGAACATGTCGCTCCTTTATTGCAATATAGTCATATCTCAAAAAATTAGCTTTTCGAGTTAACAATGCAGAATTGTTAACAGTACTACCTTTTATATTGTGCCAAAAATTTATTCAAATTACTTTTAAACTGTTTCCTTTAGGAGATATTTTCTTAAAAAAATTTGTAATACTTGTATAGAAACTAAAAATTTTAAATGCGTTTTTCTCGAAACGAGCTTTTTTTAGTTATGACTATGTTTCAATAAAGGAGCGATGTAATTTTTTAGGTAAAATACTAGAAATTGCAGAAGGATTTTCTTCAACAGCGTGTTTGAGATTTTTTCTAATATAACAAAACATTCTTTTATATCTTAACTAAGAGTTTGGTATTTTTGTCGATTGTCAGTCAGTGCTTCTCCCACTAAATTCCTTAAAGCTATTATTTGGGATGTATTTTGTGCTGGCAACAAATTCGGAATGGAAAAAGATGTCTTGTACTTTTAATTATTTCAAATGTTTAGAAAATGAAAATTATAATATCAAACATATATATTTTGTAGCTTGCTTATTTAAAGCTACGTCTTTTTTTTATAATATTCTTTTTTTATTCTGGGACCAGTACTAATGGGATGACCCCTTTATTTGCTGTGTATTATTCTGGAACTAGGAAAATATATTATGAGCAGGAGGAAAGAATTTGTGGACGTTTCACTTGAACTTTCCAACGTTATACAGAGTATCCCAGAACTCAACGTCAAACCAACACGGAATCATGTAATCATCCCAGGAAGTTTGAAAATTATGGGCATTTAAAAAACCCCAGAAATTCGGCCAAACTGTAACCAAGCTCTGGCTAGGTTGTTAAATTTACGGCAAAACAAGTAAGCGTGTGGTATATTCGGCTGGGCCGAATTTGCAAATTTGAACTAAATACGGTCGGATATACATATATGAACCGATATCGGGGAAAATATATTTTTGCCTTGTAATCACCATTCCAAAAAAGAAATCTTTCATGAACATTTTCAAAGAAAAGTTTGTTTAAGCTATATCTCGGTTATATATGAACCGATATCGGAATTTTCTATTTTCTGTATTTTAGTAACCTTCTTTTATAACGAGAATTGCTTTTCAGCACAAAATAAAAAATGTTAGTGGAAAAATCGGTTCAGGCTATATCTCGGGTATATTTGCCGTATGCAAAAAAACTTAACAAAGCTTGGCAAGCAATTGTTAAGAAAAATTTCCTAACATTGTATCCAAAAACAATTATTAGCTTACCATACGTTTAAAGTTGAAATGAGCCACTTTAACTGTACGTTAAAATGACATTTGGTTTCTTGATGTTGATTTGCCTTGAAATTCACAATTTTATGAAAAATATTAAGAACAACAATATATTATAATTGTTAGAAAAATAAATTAGCGCTTTACATTTCATATGAATTGAAAATATTAATTTTGAAAGGGAAACATAAATAAAAAATATGTTGGTGATGCACTTTCAATTGAATTCAATTGAATACAACTAAAAACGTTATTCGAATAGTACAAATATTTGTAGTATAAGAGGTCCTATTAATTTTTCTCAATTTCATTAATACACTACATATTATATATTCATTATTTACTAAAAAGGTAAATCCAGGAAATAGTTGTCAAAAAAGTGTTATTTTATGTAATAATAAAAATTTTTTATTTTTTAAATTTATTTTTCGATTTTCGAATATTAGTTTTCATACATCACTATTCAAAATATTACAACTGAACATAACGGCATTGCCAGAATAAAACAATTAAATTCCTTGCTACATATAATAGTTAACGTACTGTTTTTGCATAAACTTTTTTAACAAATGTATGGTAGCGTTAATGTGTTTGGTAACTAACGTATACGTTAAAACTCAAGCAAGAATTTTTTTTGGATATGGCCATATATATTTAAATAACCTCATTTTATTACCAAAACTGCTTTTAAGCAAAAAAAAAAGTTCTAAAGTTCGCTTACGCGACATTTTCATTAAAAACCCGGTCTAGACTATATCTCGGGTTTATATGGACCGATATCGGAAATTTTCATTTTCCATATTTATATAACCTTATTTCATTACCGGAACTGCTTTTAAGTTAAAAAAAAGTTGTTTAGCTTCGCTTATGCGACATTTTCATTAAAAATCCAATTTGGGCCATATCTCGGGTATATATGGATGAAAATTTTTTGCCTTTTAGTCACCATGCTTAAAAAGCGTGTGAAGTTTGAACCAAAATAAGCAATCTTTTTCAAAAATTTTCATACAAAATTGCAAAAAAAATATTTCGGAATTTTGAATATATTTTAGCTATACATGAACCGATCTTACTGAATTTCAATAGCAAACCCATGAATCGACGGAGTAAAAGAATGGTGAAAGAAAAAAGTTTCTAAGTCTAATGGTTTTCTCAGAAACGGTATTTCCACGGCGGACCGACGGGCATCGCTTAATCGACTTTTCCATTAATTCTGATTCAGAATATATATACTTTATAGGGTCGCAAATGAAAAT
Source organism: Thecocarcelia acutangulata (assembly GCA_914767995.1). Classification (NCBI taxonomy): domain Eukaryota; kingdom Metazoa; phylum Arthropoda; class Insecta; order Diptera; family Tachinidae; genus Thecocarcelia; species Thecocarcelia acutangulata. Next base: position 72,812,800 of record OU612095.1, read on the forward strand.
TGTAGAAATTACAAATGGAATCAGAAACTTATATATACCCTTTACATTTTTGTGAAGGGTATAATGATAAGAGAGATGGATATTGGGCATGTTTGCCATGAGCGAGCAAGACAAAATACATAAAATGTTAGTGTACATTTTTATTCCGTTAACAACTGTCAACGACATGGTAGAGGAAACTGTCGTTTGTATTAAGCAAGATTTTAATTAAATGAGAAACACGGTCTTTAGCCTTTTGACTGTTTTTTTTTTTTTTTTTTATTGAATCATAAAGTATATAGGATAGGATTTTTTATGAAAAACACATCGGTCAAATGGCCGCCACACCTTTTCTTATAGATGAGCACTAGTTTCTTGAAAAATTTCCGTTACCGTTTCGATAAATGTGGCTGAATTTCGTTAAAGAAGCGTTGAATTTCCTCCTTTGATACACGGCCAGTTACGGAATTTTTCACATAAGCCTATGACTTTAGGGGACCAATTCTATATCCCTTTGTTGTAGCTGGACACCAGCCGATGTCGATCTGTAGCGATCACCTCCGAGAACGTGCCTGACAAAATTACATCAAATTTCTTGTCGGGCAGTAAAGCCGGTAGGCAGTAATAAATATTCTCTATTCTATTCACCATTCTTCCTATTATTGAGACATGACCATACGTCTCCTCCTTCTACGCCACGCTTGACCATAGCGTGACATCCGAATTCATGGCTATTGGCTTCACCATGAGATCAGTCGGGAGCCACTTCTGAATAGTGAAAATGGCTTTCAATGGCGTAGTTCCGGAAGCACAAGTCACCATAAGTAGAAGTAAGTATTATATTTTCTATGATTTTGCAGTAGCTGGTTTTCTCCAACTATTTCCACCACACGAGCGCCCATATATTAAAATAGGCCTAACAACTATGTAGAATAATCAGCAGGAATTCCCCGGATTTATTCCCCAGATTTTCTCAATAGCACTCTACACAAGAATAAGCCGAGAGTTCCCTTTTCTGCCCTTAACTGGACATTCCGCTGCCAGGATAGTTTGGACTCCAGATAGATACCCAGATATTTCGTACTATCGAACAGCTTGACCGCAACCTTGTATCTTCGTGTGAAGAGTAAAAGCTCCGATCGTGCGATTTAACGATGCTAAACTATTTTATGTGGGGATATGTGAAGTCGTTAGTCTACGCCGAAAAGCCCGAATCAATCGATCACCTTATTGCCGATATACGGACACAAATGTTGGAAAAAACCATTGAATATTGCACCTCCAGATTAGACTATGTCCGAGCCGGCCGTGGCAGTCCTATGCCAGAAGTCATATTTAAATTACAATAAGAGAAGATTTAGAAAATTAAAAAAAAAAGTTTTATCTTTATTTTATTCCATTTCAAAATTCCATATCTCTATAAAAATAAAACATTGTTCGCTTGGAACGATTTTACTCGAAAAATTATCATCTATTTGCTGATATTCCATAATGCATTCAGCAAACCCTCGCAGCTTTACCAGATAGTGTTAGATTTACAATAAGTACAATACCAAAAAACATCACTCAAACTGTCAAAACTGAATTAGAATACTAACAAATAATAGTGAGATAGACAAACCCAAATTGAATCAAAGGTGAGTCGCGAGCTTACTTTCGCACGCCACTTTCATTTCAGATTGGTAAAACGGCCGCAGATGTTTTCTCAGAATTATGTTACTTGTAAACAAAATTTTGACGGAACCTAAATAAGCGGCTTCTGTGTTTATACCACTACCTGATAACGCTGCCTTGGTCACGAGGCTTCAGTTGTGGTGTTAATTGAATTTTGTGACCATGGAGATACAGATTTTTAGGGAGTATAAGCTGTAGAGAGCATTTTAAAATTTGCCGTTATTCTCCACGACGCCGAATTGTGATTCATCTATTGTCAACTACACTCGCACACACTATTTTTCCCTAAATTTGTTTGTTAAACTCTTTACAGTTCCGGAATTTAAAGCACTACTCCGACCATATTTTGTACGAAATTTTCGAACTGCGGTCACTTTATTTATTTCTGAAATATCTTTTAATAAAGAAGAAACGTTGTTTTTTCCTTTAGCGCTGCATTTTTATACAACCTAAACTGACAGCTATCGAAGCCCTCGGGAAGCAGATTTTGCCTCAACGTATATCAACCCAGAGTACTCTGGTTTTCGGGGCATAGGGGGGAAGGAGTCGCTCGTTTGTTATAGTCTGGGAAGCCTCATGATTTGTGTTGTGTTGGACTTCCTAAGCCTAGACCAAGGATTAACTGACAGAACGGCGAGCAGTAAAGCCCACGGAGGTTCTGCCTGCAGACCATCATGATCATGGTTGAGGTGCCCTGCCTTGGCTGAAACGTTCTGTCTGTGGCTTAAGCTTAAAATCGCAGGAAGGGGAATTAGTTTAATTGATAACCATGGTGCTGGTTTTCGGGGACTATAACACCCCGAGCTGTTGTTGTTCTGCAATTCATGTAATGTAAGTAACCAAAAGTGATGGTTAAGAGGATGTGTTGATTGAGGGCTGATGCTCTTAATGGTGCAAGTCGGTTTGCGGGGCTAACAAGCCACCGAAGGCTATTGCCTGGCAACAGATACCGGTACTGTAAGGCACTAGCAGTGATGGTTGGACGGGTGAGTTGATTGATGGCTGATGCTCTTAATAGTGCAAGCCGGTTTTTGGGGCTAACAAGCCCTCGAGGGCTGTTGTCTTGCAACAGACAGATGTACTGTAAGGCACTAGCAGTGATGGGCTTCGGCCTACCAACCCATAAAGCCTCGTCTTCTATTGACTGTTAGGAAATTGCATACAGGAGGGATTAGAAGGCAAAAACTCTTTAGCGAGGGTTTTGTCTATATGGCTACAAACTTATGACAAAAGTTGCGACCTGTGTGAGCCTGGCAAGCCATACGAGGGTAATGGTGAATCGTGAATAATTCATTCCGTGGAGTTCGTCCAATATCAGATTAGGCCAACCAGCTGTCCTATTGCTTTAGGGTTGCCAGCGTTTTACTGCACAGATGGTGACAAATTCAAATCCTGTATTAATCTTGAGACACTTATCGACGATATGGTGAGAGGTATTGCCGCTTAAGTGGCCTTGCAGGATTTCGTAGCGATTTGTTCAAAACTTTCGTCAACGATTTGCTTGAGTTGTCGTCCATGTGTCTTCTCATGGTTTTCTATTATTTTGTACCCGTCGTTTAAGATTTCTTAAATAAAGGGCCAACTGGGTTTTTGTCTTATCACTCTTACTTACTTTTAATTAAAACAAACCAGCACACTTACATCTATAGACTACATCTTCATACGATGTAGTCAGTACGAGTATTTGCTGGTTTGGCATTCTTTACAAAGGAGAGAGAAAAAATAAAAATTGGTTACCAATTTTATATCCTTTTTTTGACTCAGCCTTTCATGCACAAATGTATCTGCCAATGTCTACAAAACCTTTTTTAGCACTTTATTCTCCCTTGACTAAAAATTACTTGTGTACGTTGTTAAATATTGTAAATTTTTTATTTTTTTTTTATTTAACTTTTTTTTTCTTGGTTTTCTATGCCAATTTAAGATTTTCGAAGTGCTTTTTGCCATACAGTCGTTGCCAGTATCATCATTGTATTACACTTCACCTTGAGGACACAATAGCTTGTGCATGAGCATGTTTTTGGCGGTGTGAGGCGCACGATGAGGTCGTTGTGTAAGTTAGTTGATGCTGGGGGTATGTATCATTATGCTGGTGGTATGAGAACGGTTTGTGGGCTGTGGCTGCCTTTGGTTTGACCAGATTCATTATGACAACAGCTACTCAAAGTAATTTCAATGTTGCCCTTAAATTTAAGGATATACCATAAAATAAAATGATTTGGCATGAAAATGAATGGACGTTTCATGAAATTGTATGTTAAGTGTTCATAGCGGCTGGAAAATATGCCCGGCCTACGCAATTTATACTATTTAAATGAGTGATGTTTTCAAGCACAAATATGCTTTAGAATGCGGGCACAATAAAAAAATGTTGCTGCTGCATAAAAGCTTTTTTAAAGAAGCCTTAACCAAACTAAGCTTTTTATTTAATATAATTTACAATTTAATTGATATAATTAAAACTTTAATAATTCCAATTAAAAAGATAATTGACAGTAATCAATAGTTGAAATTTAAAAAGATGGGCCGACACAAACGCAAAAGGTTAAGTGTAAATAAAACAAAAGAATTTCATAGAATTATCTCAATAAGAGGTACGAGAGCGGTCACTAACTCCCCGACTTTTAGAAAGAGTTAATTTATTTTTCAACAGATGTCTTCTTTTAGTTCCTTTCACTTAGTCTAACATTTGTTTACACTTGGCGAAATATCGAAGCCGTCAAAATAAGCATTTCCGGGTGTCCGCCGGAACAGTATACTACTCGCAGTAGTTCTGTTGTAATCCTGGCTGTATACGACGTGGCACCGTATTGTTAATACTACTACTATGTTAACCAAAACCAAAGCATGCAGTTGTGGCGTTAAAAAGTTTTCAATCATATCACTATATCGCTTCCCATTCACAGTTACCGTTACGCCATCGATATCTAACAATTTTTACCCTTTTAGCTGCTCCACAATTTTATTCGTCGGTGCTAAAAAGTGCTCTTCCACAAGTGGTGTTCATATTATTTTTGAGGCCTCTTTAAACTCTTTGAAGTTTGGATCATATGCAGAGTTCATTTTTCAAAGTAATCATATTTAATCACAATTAGTATCTGTTGGGATACAATCGGTATTCAGACTGGCTCACTCGTAGCAAAAATGAGCTAGCGCTAACGCCTAACTGTACATAAATACCATCTCAAGTTCTGTTCTCTATGGAAAGGTCCATATTTTTATACAATCTCTTTATTGTACTAAATTATTATAACGATTAAGTAGACGTAATATATAAATATTTTCTATCATCAGCAAAAAAAAAACCAAAGAAATAAAAGAAGCTTAATAAAAAATAAAAGCTATCACAATATCAAAGTCCCTTTATGCAAATCCTAAATTCCAATTTAATTTTATAAACACTTTAAAAGGCAACAATAAGATATTTTATAACTACACTTTAATGTTTTATATTTTCTATGGAAAGTCAGCACAAAAATATGATAAGCTATGCTGGGATTAAGTGAGGATAAATTATGTAAATTCAAATTCGTTTTAGGCTTGTAAGTCAGCACAAGCTGGCCTAAGGAATTTAAAGTTTTTATTACAAATTTATTTTTTGCTTTTTTTAGTTTTTGTGTTTATCCTGGAAACGACATAAAGTGACAAAAAAAACTGTTCTGTTCACAGCAGACTTGCGAGCGCCTCGTTCATAAAATTTGAATGAAGCCTACTTTTATTTTTGAGTACTTCCGATACATATTTTCAAGACGTATAGCTCGCTGAACACTGCGCCGGGCAAATAACAGCCGGTTAAGCCAAGCCGCCGCAGATTTCTGATAGCCGCCGATAATTTTTCAGCTAAAATTGGTTTTTGGCAGCAGTAGCCGCCAAAGGCATTTTTTACAATAAAGATAGTGTTACGTTTTTACTTTTAAAAACGTTTTTGAGGATTCGCAATTGCAAATGAAATAATGACACTGATACTTGTTTATTATATAGTACTCGTTCTAAAATCCTTAAAAACTTTATTTACACTTAATACTCATACCACTGTGTAGTAATACACTAGACTTGTTTTCTTTTAGACTTACGAGTGTGTTGCACAATGTTTAAATTATACTCTGCCGAACATCTTCCTTCCTTTTTTAAAGTCTTTATTAACTTTTGAAATCATCATGAACTTTCTAGTTATTTGCTAATGATAATTCCGCACTCAAATGTACAGACTACGAGTATGTATGCACATACATGTTTGAATACACAATAAGAACGCAAAAACAACAACAAAAGCGTTGGTAGTAGATTTGGTTTTAGTTTAGATTTTGTGTTTTTTAAATCATGTATGTTTGATTGTATTGTGTTTTTTATGTTGTTTGTGTGGATGTGTGTATACAATTATAACAATGAATTCCTCTTTAAGTTTTTTATAAAACGTGTTATTCAATATTTCGTTTTCCGTCGGGGAACTTCTTCAGGAAAACGAATGCTTGAATGCAGTTTTATATTAAAGTTTTGTTATTGTAAATTTAAAAAAAAAAAATACTACCCCGGATCATTTGAAAATGTCAATAAATTAGGATTAATATAAATTAAATATTTCTTATTTTTGCAGCAAAAGACCGTTTTATGTTATATAAAAAAATTTAACAGTATTTATTTTCAATATTTCGATAACAATTTGTTATCATCGTCAGGAAAATTAACATGTTATTAAAAAAATTTTCAATTTGAAAAATTATTGTCAAAAAATTCCTATATACAAAAAATCTATACACCAAGAAAAATTATTAATTCATACACAAAGAAAAAATTCTTAACAATATTATCAAATTGAAAAATTTTAAATTGAAAACTTAAAAAATATCTATTTAATATACTGACAGAAACTTTTTTAAGTTATTAAAAAAAAACAAAAATATAATATTAATAACAATAATGACAAACATAAAAAATAACATAAAAACCAAAATAACCTAATTCTGCAACCAACACATGTTTTGTCTCATGTTGTTTCTCAACTAGCAAAACAAATGTTGTTTACAGAATAACATGGAAATATTATTAACATAATTTAAAAAAATTTTATCCCAACATTCATTTTTAAACAATTAAAATCTAGGATTTCTTATTAACTAAATATCTATAATTCTATGCTAATTTTTCTGTGTCCACCTTGAAGTTAATTCTCTGTGTTGTTGGTGTGTTTATAATCTCTAACATTTCTAACATGTAACGCTTCTTATAATTATTTTCTGTTCTTAAGATTGAAACATTTTCAAAGTTTGGAGAGTGATTAAATTTTGAACAATGAGCAGATAAAGCAGTTTTTTGTGAATTAATATCCCTATATCTTTATATATATATATATATATATATATATATATATATATATATATATATATATATATATATATATATATATATATATATATATATATATATATATATATATATATATATATATATATATATATATATATATATATATATATATATATATATATATATATATATATATATATATATATATATATATATATATATATATATATATATATATATATATATATATATATATATATATATATATATATATATATATATATACAGTCAGGGACTAAAGTGTTCATACATGCCGAAAATTTCATATATATATAGTCGGTACAATATTCTTTGGCTCAAGTGCTGCGTTCTTTTTACGCCAAACCTTTCCTCGCCCATCGTTTCCAAACAAGTTAAACTTGCTTTCGTCCGTAAATAAAACTCTTTTCCAAAAATCAATTCCTCGATTTATATGTGTCTTTGCAAATTCGAGCCGAAGTCTTCGATTTTTTTCAGATATGAGGGGTTTTCTGCGGGGAACTCGGCTTGCATAACCTTGATTTCGTAATGCCCTTTGAATGGTTTTTGGATGCACTTTTATATCCGTAGTATTTTCCACTCTCTCCGCTAGTTTGGGCCCTGAAATTCTTGGATTTTTCGCCACTTCTCTTAATATAAGGCTGACGTCTCGCCTGGAGAGCTTCTTAGGGCGCCCTGATCTTGGTTTATTTTCAATAGATCCAGTGTTTTCATACTTTTTGATAATGTACTGGACCGTAGCAAAAGGTGTACTCAACAGTTTACTGATTGCGCGGTAAGATTTTCCTTTTTTGTGTTCTTGAATGATAAGATTTTTTATATCGACACTAACTTCTTTTCGCTTGCTCATTTCGACAATTTGTATAAATTTATTTTAATGATAAAATGCTAAAAAGTAATTCAACAGTCACGTAGGCTACTTGATTTGGAAAAAACTGACGGTATTTGAACAGTAACTGTTTTAAAATTATAAATAAAGCAGAGTAAAATGTTGTGTATGAACACTTTAGTCTCTCTTTAATTTAGGTTTTTTTCGTATATACCGTTATTTTCTTAAAAGAATAAAAATGTATGCTTTGCTACATTAGTTAAAATGGAATTCAATCATTTTTGCTTAAAAATTTTTTTTCTGGTACTCTTTGATTGGCGAATATATGCAATTTTGGGTATGTATGAACACTTAAGTCCCTGACTGTATATATATATATATATATATATATATATATATATATATATATATATATATATATATGTATATACATATATATATACATATATATATATATATATATATATATATATATATATATATATATATATATATATATATATATATATATATATATATATATATATATATATATATATATATATATATATATATATATATATATATATATATATATATATATATATATACATATATATTATGTCCTGCTATTCTAGTTCCCAATTTGTTTTTTGTAGTTCCGACGTAAACTTTACTACAATTTTCTTGGTCATTACCCTGACAAGGAATTCTATAAACCGAATTTGAAATGTCCCATTTATTAAGTCTAGCTTTAGTCTTACTAAATAATTTACCTAACGTATTATAGCGTCTATGAGCCATTCTAATTATATCCTTCTTTATTATATATATTAGACCTTGCTAATCTTTCTGATAAACCTGGTATATATGTTAAAGATTTATACATTTTGGGTTCTGATGAGTTACCTAAATTCTGTTCATTTCTATTTTTAAACTGACTTACAAATCTAGGAGCAAATTCAGCTGGAAATCTGTTGTCTTCCAATATGTTTTTAATCTTTATAATATTCTTTCTATGGAACTCCTCATCACTTATTGTAAGAACTCTTTCCACAAAATTTTTAGCTGTGTTTATTATTATATATCTGCTATGCTTTGCAAAATAGTTAATTAATCTCCCTGATGCAGTTGGTTTTTGGTATTAATCAATTACAAGTTTGTTATCTCTCCTAATTATCAAAGTATCCAAATATGGTAATCTTGAACTATATTCCTTTTCAATAGTAAACTTGATGCTTGAGTTAAAACTATTCAAAGCTGGAAACATATTATCAATTGCTAAGTCCGGAATAATACAAAATAAGTCATCTGCATATTTTGTCACTAATCTTGGTTTTATATCTAATCTCTCTACTGTATTATCCAATAGTCTTTCCATTACTATATCAGCAATAATTGGAGAAGCTGAAGATCCCATAGGAAGTCCATTTATCTGTGAATATATCTTACCATCATACTGAAAATACCTGTTATCTTCTATACAAAATTTTAAAATGCGCAAAAATAGACTTTTCTCTATTCTTGTATGTTGAGTTATTACATCCCACTTATCCTCTATTGTGTTCATTGCTAAATCAACTGGTATACTAGGAAACACAGAAACTTTATCAAAGGAAATTAATCTTTCATCACTATCTATATTTTGACTATACTGTTAAACACAGCATAGTAGCGATTTAATCATTGTTTGTTCCTCTATAAATATTTATGTTACTGTTTGCATTTCTGTAATTCTATTGTTACCATCTATAAATTTCAAAATATAATTGCATATAATAATAGCAATTGTAAATTTTTTTTAAAAAACAACACTAGCTTTTATCACATCTAATATAAAAATAATATAAAAATATTTGTTTTTATAATATGTATGATATGCTAATTCATATGCAACAAAAAATTTTCAAAAACATATTTACTATTGTTATCATTAATACTATCTTTCTTCTAGCCACTGACATATAATGTTCTTTCAGTTCGACTTTTTCTTTGGAAATAAAAAGATGTTTTGTGTGCTTTTAATTTTAAAAATACTTATATATTTATATTTCTTTAGCTTTATATAAAAACGAGAAAAAAATTTAAAATTGGTGAAAAGCTACATATTGAGTTTTCGCAAAAGGTAAGTCTGTTTAAAATGAGAATATAAATATATGTAACAATACACTCATAGAAAACCTGTCATAGCTATGATGTATTTTAACATCAATGCAATGCCAAATGTTATCATTTTTGCCCCTATGACACTTGTCATCGCTGTGATGTCAACCATTACATCAGTTGCTCTAATTATCAACAGCGGCAATTATGACAAATATTTCATCAATGAAATGTCACGCTGACATCATGGGGATGCTTTATCGGAATACGTTTGATGAGAGCATGTAATCAATGCAAGGAAACTCCAATACCCAGGAAATTACTAAATGATGTCAATGTAAAGACAAAACATCATCAATAGAATGGCCCACTAACATCAGACCAACTATAAATTGGATTGGTTTGGAAGTAAATTTCGTGACATCATCAATATTAACCTCCGGTTATATTTTCTGATTTCAAAAACCATCTTAAAGAAATCAATGAGAGTTAAATAATACTTTTGATGACTTCCTGCCTTCAATACAATGTCTGTGTGGCGTATTATCATATTTTAATTGCGTGTATGCTGTGTATGAAGCAATATTCGCTTTCTTTGCTTCGTAGTTCTTCTTTTTATTTTACTCTCTATGCTGTCATTATATTAATGTAACTAACGTCGCATATGATGACTAAATGTCATTAATATGATACATTTTTTTCTACTTCTTAAAAATTAATTTAAATCTAAAAATAATAATTTTAAGAACCTAATTCCTTTTCAACAATATACATATATAAAATATTATAACACTATGTAGGCTTTTTTATAATCAATTTTGACGAATTAGATGTATTATACCTATTAATAAAATGTATCATTCAATTGATGTCACCACAGTTGTAGCATTGATGATACTCAATATATGACAAAATTGTCTGATGACTTTTGTTGCTGAGATTGATGCCAGTTTTCATATTACTGACGACTATTTACATACTATTGATGTCACAATTCTGATGACCCGCCGTCATCAATATGAAGATGCTTTTTTCTTTGACTGTCCGTGCAACCATATTAATATGGTTACATATGACTGTCAAAATTACAATCGAGGACGGAATTCTTCATAAATATTTTTGTTTTGTTGCAGCAGATGGATATTCCAACATCAAAGAGGAGATGTACTGCGATTTTTTTTCTAATTTATGTTAAACATAGTATTAAAATATATTATAAGATGTCTTTTTGATGCAAGTAATTATCATATTTATGTATTTATAAAATTTATAACAAAAATATTGCTCAATTACAATAAAGCGATTTGTGATATTAGTACGATTATTTCGTGAAATTAATATGGTTACATATGAGTAAAGTATGTGTGGTTAGTATAACAATATGGTTGAGCATGACAATTAGTAGAAAACTTTAATCAATACTACGGTTACTTATTATAATAACAATGTAAAACAAAAATATAGTATGGTTACTTATATTTTATTTTTACAATACTATGGTGTGTCCTATCAATGGCGTTTTAAATGTAACTATGTAGTATTATCAGTTATATACATATAATTCAACAATAGTATGTTGCCCTTAGCATATTGTCATATTAAGCATATTTTTTTCTACGTGTAGGATCAATATAAATTTATAACAATGACAGCAACGGCTCGCACATTGGGTTAGATGTGATAAAAATTTGTAACAAAAGCATCACCAAATCTAATGTACAGACAATGTGGCTGTCCTCAAATAAAACAACGTTCAAATAAAACAACGGTGTGATTTAAGCTTAGAAACTATTCTTGTATTTACAAAATAACAAATATATTCAAAAATAGTTATTTTCAAATTGTATTTGATAGCTATATAGCGTAATTGCTACTCTAGTGTTGTTCAACGTTATAAATTATATTTATGCCATCTACATCCGACCGAAAATGGAATACGACTCTCATGTATGTGCCGGTGCCTCAAAGTCTATTTTGCGGTTACTCGACCAAGTGCAGGAGAGGACGAAGAAGCTCATCGGTGGGTATCCAACTCTATCGACTCACTGGAGCATCGATGCATTGTGGGCTGCGGTGCTCTGTTCTATCGTTACTACAAAGGATTTTGCTCTGACGAGATTAGGGATCTTGTTTCCGAAACTTGCACATTTTTACGTAGCACACGTTCATCGTCCAGAGCTCATGCATTTGTGGTCGATTGCCCGGGAAATTGTACAACGCATTACAGAGAGAATTCGTTTTTAAGTCGTACACTTCGTCTGTGGAATGACTTGCCTGGCGACGCGTTTCCTGTCTGTTATAACGTTGGAAAGTTCAAGTCAAATACTCACAAACACTACTCTCTTTTTCCTCCTACCCACAACCTATTTTCCTGGTTCTGGTACAATGCACTGCATATGTAGAGGTCATCCCCCGAGTACTGGTCCAAAAAAAAGGAAAAGAAAAAATTTTTCTAAATACAAACACTATCAGTCGATTTAATAAATAAATTTTATTTTATAATTATAAGTTTTGTTACAAAACGAAAATGGAAAATCATTAACACATAGACTTATTGTTTTTCTTTTCGCTTTCAGTTCATGGCTATTGCCGCACATCCGGACACTGGCCATGGTAAGGCCTTCAGATCCTTGAGAGACTTGCGTGTTTTTGTACAGAAAACTTCAACTTTGTTGAAAGCACAGTGCTCAAACGTAGACACTCCACCAATAACAACAAAGCAATGGTCATTTAATAAGGCAACATCATGGCCATGTCTACAGCAACATGCAACATGAAACGGATAAAAAGTAAACATGAAATTTATGCTCTTAAACAAATTTTTTCTTTTTGTTTTAATTAATGTCTTTTTAATGGTTTTCCATTAATTTTAGCATTCAGCTGTTTCCACCCTCTATTTCGATAAAGAAAATATATCTTTTTTTTTCTTTTTTGATTAATAATTCGTCATAAAACCACAACAAACGTTTACTAACCTGGCTAAATTGAGGTCACCAACATGTTCCCATTTTTGTTGTTGTTGATTAAATACATCGATTTCCGTCAGCGATGTCATTTGCTTGTGGTGGTTGTTGAAACTTAAACCACCCACCAGGTACAACTGTCCATTTGGCATTTTACAAAATCTGCCAAAAAGTCTGAAATTATGAGAAATGAAAAAAAATTATTATTTTATATAAAGTTTTATTAAATCATTAAAATTTAATCCTAAAACAAAAAAAAGTAGTGGTAAGTTTATTTAACACACACAGAGAAAAAACATAGTAAAATCAATAAGAGTCATATTAAAATAATATTTTTATTAATGACTTCACTTTTTACGATTTTCATGTATATTTGATGTGGTTTTATAATAAAATACTTGGTGCACCGAGCATTACTCGGAGCTTTCAAATTGTATACATACTGAGATATATTTACTTTAGTAAAACTTAATTCATAAGATTTTTCCATTTTTACGCAGTTTGCAAAAGTCACGTTAAAATTGTGCTTTCACTACCTTTTTTCTTCTTAAATATTTTGTGAAGTGACGGCAATATAACAATTCGCTTATTTATTAATCCGTTTTTCACCAAAAAAAATCAACCTCTGTGCTCTCATTAAAAATTCTTCATTTGATACCCATATCAAATTTTTACCATATATGAATGTTTCCAAAAAAATTCCAGATACTGACTCTTTCAAACGGTTTTCGAAAACATTTCATATGCCATAACGTCGAATGTTAGTAAAACCCGTATCAAAATTGTGATGAAATCTTGATCGCTAAAATAATCAAACTCAATTTAGTCGTTATCGAGACCTACTCGCTTTTTCGATCTTAAAACTCCTAGATGCCGACTTTTATCAAAATCATTAGATCGTTTTTTTTACCTTAAAACACAATAGTTACCAATTTTCGTTCAAATCGTTAGAGAACCAATAAAAGTTTAACAAATGGGTAAAAACCAGAACAAAATGGGTCTTTCCTGGACCGGCAATACTCTAGATCGCTTTTTTGACCTTAAAAACTCCTAGATTCTGATTTTCATTAAGAATGTTACAACCGTTTGCGAGAATCAATAAAAGTATTACATATAGGTAAAACCGGGACAAAATGGGTTTTCCCAGGACCGGGAACTATCTAGATTACTTTTTTGACCTTAAAAACCCCTACATAATAATTTTCATTAAAATCGTTTGAGCCGTTTTCGAGAACCAGTAAAAGTATTACAAATTTTTAAAAACCGGGACGAAATGGGTTTTCCTGTACCCGGGCAACTCTAGATAAATTTTTGACCTTAATACCCTCTAGTTACTGATTTTCACTAAAATCATTAGAGCCGTTTTCGAGTACCAATAAAAGTATTACATATGTGTAAAAACCGGGACAAAATAGGTCTTCCCGGGACCGGGGATATTCTAGATCGATTTTTTTACCTTAAAAATCCCAAGATACTGATTTTCATTAAAAGCATTAGAGCCGTTTTCGAGAACCAATAAAAGTTTTACAAATGGGTACAAACCTGGACAAAATGGGTTTTTTTCGGGACCGGGGACACTCTTGATCGATTTTTCATACCTAAAACCCCCTAGATACTAATTTTCATTAAAATCATTGAAGCCGTTTTCGAGAACCAGTGAAAGTATTACAAGTGGTTAAAAACCTAAAATGGGTCAATACCGAGAGAAAATGGATTTTCCCGGACCAGAGACGAACTTAAATCGATTTCTCGTCCCCAAAAACCCCTGGATACCGATTTTCATCAAAATCGTTAGAGCCGTTTTCGAGAACCCAATTGCAAACGAGCAAGAATTGCTCGTTTAATAAGATAAGATAACCAAAAATTTCATTTCATCTCATTTCGGACCTCTTCATTTTCAGTATAAAAACTCAAATTAATATAAATTTTATATTGAACCAATATATGAAAATATTAAATCCATTACAGTGAACCTCATCCTAACGAACTCCTCTCATTACTGCATAAACTTTGAAGAAACGAGATTTTTGCGAGTTCTTCCGTACAAAACGTATTCGCACTGTAATAAGCAGACGGAGACACTAAATTTAAAAAACTCTGCTCACGAGCGGATAGAAGCATTGAAACCGAGATAAATCAATTTTAAAAATTAACTTACCTTGGTTGAAACCAAGAAGAGTTGAATTTCACGAAATATACCAACCAAAGTTATATTTAATGAAACACATCAATAAGAAAGAGTTGTACGGGGTGGGGCAATAAGTCCGTGACTTTTTTAATTTCCCGTCCCTCTTAATTGAAATGGCAACACAGTTGCCAGCTTGTCAACAAGCTGCATCATTCAGTACGTGTTTGACAGCCGTTGGTAGCAGACTACCACACATTTTGAGAGGAAAATGGAAAAAAGTGAATTTCGTGCGCTTATTCAGCATTAGTTTTTGGGGTAAGAATCCATCAGTCAAACCAAGACTAAGCTTGATAAATATTATGAGGACTCTGCACGATACATTTCCATGGTAAAGAAGTGGTTTACTGAGCTTCAATCTGGTCGTACCAGCGTGCCTCAAGATTGCTAAAATTTTGATCGGACTTGGGCTCCTGATTCAAGATTTGTTTATCGGAATTTACCACATTAGTATAGGGTGTTTTTTTAAGCTAGATAGAACTTTAAATTGTAAAAAGTAACACAAAAAATTAAATTTTGATGAAACATTTTTTTTATTTGTTTCAGTATACTCTGACAAATCATCATGAATAGACTCACGCTTGAACAACGCTACGAAATTATCCAAATTTACTTTGAAAATCAGTCGTCGATTCGCGCGTTGTTTTATCGCAAAATTGTGTTCAGCGATGAGGCGCATTTTTGGCTTAACGGGTTTGTTAATAAGCAAAATTGCCGCATATGGAGTGAGACCAATCCACAAGAGACCCTACAGACTCCATTACATCCAGAAAAATGCACTGTTTGGTGCGGTTTTCATGCTGGTGGCATCATCGGACCTTATTTCTTCAAAAATGAGGCCGGAGCTCGCGTTACGGTCAATGGAGATCGTTACCGCACCATGATCAATGATTTTTTGTTTGAAAATATGGATGACATTGATCCGGAGGAGATGTGGTTTCAACAGGATGGCGCTACGTGCCATACGGCGAACGCAACCATCGACTTACTGAAATCAAAATTTGGCGATAAGTTGATTTCGAGAAATGGACCTGTCAATTGGCCTCCAAGGTCGTGCGATTTGACACCTCTCGATTATTTCCTGTGGGGCTACGTGAAGTCACTGGTTTATGCTGATAAACCAGCAACAATTGACGCCTTGGAGGCCAGCATTGTTCGTGTTGTTCGTGACATACGGCCAGCAGTGCTCGAAAAAGTGGCCCAAAATTGGACGTCCAGAATGCGCTTCGTCAAGAACAGCCGCGGTGCCCATATGCCCGAAATCATTTTCAAATGTTAATGTCACGTATTGATCTTTCGAATAAAAAAAAATTTTGATTACAATTTAATTTTTTGTGTTATTTTTTACAATTTCAAGTTCTATCGGGCTTAAAAAAACACCTTATATAAGAAACTTGTTTGCGGTTTTGCATGGTTATGTGGTTGGTTGACTGGCCCATCTAGGGAAAATTGTTTTAAGAAATGATGTTTGACTCCTGAGGTTGGTTGTTAGTGGCTTCTTGCACTGTGATGTACCGTTAAGTTCGCCACACACAACGCAAACTGCGGGCAACTAACAAAAGACCTTGGTATGGCCAAATTTTTGGCAGTTTAGGCATTGAACGGGTCGTAAATGCTTATGTGGCTCCTCAACGATTACCTTACGATGCAAAAGAAATTTAAGGTTATAAATTGGATGAATTTCACCGTTTTTTAGGACAACATCCCTAGGTTCTAGTTTAAACCTAAACATTAGTTGAGGGATCTTTTCATGGTTTCTAATGTTTACTACATTTGTAATGTTAAATCCTTTTTCTTCCAATCCCGCCTTAATAAATACCTGAAGACCTTTAGCACTTTTAAACTGATAGGTGTAAAAAGATCTTTTCTCCTTTTTCAGAACGTCAGACAATTTTCGGTATTCATTTTCACTATTTACATAACATATTCAAGCCTCAAACCAACACTATTGGTTCCTTACATTAGAATACAGGAAAATAATGTGCCTTCCTGCGATTTTAGGTTTAAACAGCCACAACGTTTCAGCGAAAGTATACACCTCAACCACGATCAGCACCGGTATATTCAGCAAGCAGAACCTTCGGGGGGCTATGTTGATCCCTGTTCCACCAGTTAACCCTTGGTAAGGGTTTCGGAAGTCCAACACAACATAAACTATGTGGCTTCCTAGAGTTTTATTTGCTACAACAAACGAGAGACTCCTTCGCCCCTATGCCCATGAAAGCAGAGTGCCATGCTAATTTATAAACCAAGACAAAACCGGCTATACAGAGGGGTTTTTCGGCCTTGATGGCTTTTTTAATCATGAAAACTAACGGTTTTGGGGCTATGAGAACCCATATGAGATTGTCGAAGAGTAAAAGTATCCACAGCGTGTGTCTGTAGAGAGGCATAATTGGACCTGAGTTTGATATGTATCCCAGCAGATCTGCTTATTTCTGGTCCAATTCAGAACCAACCCGAGTGTAACTGTGAAAATGATTTACATCAGTACCTGCCTTGACGGCCTAACCTGATGGTGGACCAATTCCACGGAGTGAATTTTTCACGATTCACCACCGCCCCCGTGTGGCTGACTAGGCTCACACAGGTAGCAATTCTTGTCATATGATTGCGGTCATATGAACAACTTCTTGTTGAGGAGTTCGGGCTTTCTAATCCCTCATGTATGCAATTTCCCAGCAATCAATGGAGGACAAGGCTTAATGAGTTGGTAGGCCGAAGCCCACTAAGAGCATCAGCCCTTAAACCAACTCACCCGTCAACCATCACCACTGGTTCCTTACAGTACACGTATCTATTGTATAGGTAACAGATCCTCGGGAGATTGTTAGCCCTCGAAAAAAGCCATCACCAAACAATTATCAATGATACTAACACTCCCTTCCTGCGTTTTTGGTTTCAACCACAGCCAGAACGTTTCAGCCAAGGTAGGCACCTCAACCATGATCAGCCCGGGTCGAACTGCAAACAGATCTTCCCGGGGGCCATGCTGATCCCCGTTCTGCCACTTTATACCTTTGGTAAGGGTTTCGGAAGCCATCACAACATAAGTCATGTGGCTTCCTAGAGTTTTGTTTGGCGCACCAAACGAGGGACCCCTTCCCATCTTTTCCCCGAAAAACAGAGCGCCTAAGTTAGGAATACGTCAAGGCAAAACCTGTTCCCCGGGGGGACCAACCCGAGTGTAGTCCAAAATAGTCCAATCCACCTAAATCACATTCCGATATTTAGGCCAAATCATGCATCATCGGTCTGCCCTTTTATGAGAGAATTGCTCAACTCTCTCAACTTCTTCTTCATCACTACAACTTCTACAGAAATCATGAAATTGTACGCATCTCTATGTGGCAATATGCATGCACTACCGCCACAGTGGAACGCAATCTCATTCGGGAATAATAGTCTTCCCATTATTATACCTGGGCTATAACAGCATTGATGTTCGAGAGGTAACCTCACTAGACCATTTGTCTTGTGCAGTCCTTAAAAGCTGGCGCTGCACCTGGTTCTTACAGTTCTTAAGCGGGATCACAACGACCTCATCCTCATTCCTTTGATGCAACCGGACCCCGGTCTTTGACAGTTCGTCCGCTACAACATTTCTGCATGAAACATTTCCAGGTCAGGTACTCTCTCATCTCGATCGAAATTCAGCCACATTCATGCAAAATAGACATGGAAAATTTTCGACAAGCTAGTGTGTGCATGCAAAACCGTGGCGGCAGTTTTTCCGGTATGTTCTTCCATAAATAACCTTGTCTGATGTACGTTCTTTATAATTCAATATAAAAAAACAGCCATCAAAAATCTAAAAACTACATTCTCTAAACTCAATTCATGTCTTAACTTTGGGTTATCCTTTATGTATAGATAATTGCAATTTAAATTAGTAATGTTAAAGAAACAAAATAAGATCTAACATAAAAATTATTATCCAATAAAGAAATCTCTTACCGGGGTAGACGCAAATTATGCTTAGAATTCAGCCATTGGCCTTCGTTGCAGTTAACATGGCCAGCATTAGACAATGGCTGATTTGCCAAATTTTCACCACTTTTTAGATTTTCTTTTAGTTTACAATCAGCAGCATCTCCACCCGCAACTTCTTCTCGATGTGCAACAAATTTTTTAGATGAAAATCCTTTTGTATGATTGTTGGCCAATACATCATCACAATGTAAACAGTTTAAATTAAAAATCTCTATTGTATCGGTGATTACAAGTGCTGTTGTGGCATTTAAAGTTTCGCCATGGCTTTTGTTGTCATCGATAATGCCGCCCGCCGCCCAAATCTCGTTATTTACCATGACGGCTGTTAAACCATAACGCCCCATATTCAGTGAAGGTTTCTGTAACCAAAACAAGTACAAACTCATACATAAATAAATCTTTCCAATTGTACATATTAGTTTTTTTTTCTTTTGAACATGTTCGATGGAAAAAGACCAAAACAATGAAAACTCACAAAATTTATTCGTCGTTCATGTAAAATTAATGATAGCAAATTAGAATTATTTATTACGATAGAGATAGCAAATGGAGTTTCGTTTAAAGATTAATTAGAAACAAAAAGCTTTTGAAGTAACTGAAAACATACATACGAGGACTGTTACATAGCTCCGTGACTTTTCCAATTTATCGCGCAGTAGCTTGAAGGCATTGAAGAGCAATCGCCTATCTCAAATACGAACTTTTTCGAATATTCATTGTGTTGATTTTAACCAGAGTTGCAACAAAGCCAAAAACTTTCCTGACACGATGTTGCCTAAAAATCCCCAAAAAGTGCCTTACATATCTTTTATTACAATGCTTTTTAGGATCAACAAATTTTTTAACTAATTATCAGCTAGTGGTTTTAAAACACAGGGTTGTCCAGAACTCAACGTCAAGCCGAAACGGGGTAACAGGATTGACGAAAAAAATCGAAAAAAATTTATCCTGTGCAGTAAAACCTAGAAATTTGGTAAACTGTCACAATTTTTCGGTTATTGTGATTAATTTTATCTTTATTTATTATAACCCCTTACTTAAGCGTTCGGGCCTGTATTCAAATTTCCAACAGACAATGGAAAACAAGGCTTAATGAGTTGGTAGACCAAAACCCATTAATTGCGTCAGCCCTTAACCAACTCACCAGTCTAACCATCACTTCTGGTTCTTTTCATTACAGGTATCTGTTGCAAGACAACAGCATCTCGGTGGGTTGTTAGTCCCCGAAAACCACGCATGGAACAAAGTTATAAGGGACACAAATTCCCCTTCCTGCGATTTTTGGTTTAAGCCACAACCAGAACGTTTCAGCCAAGGTAGTCACCTCAACCATGATCAACGCCGATATGATCTGTAAGCTAAACCTCCTGGGGTCTTTGCCGATCGCTTTTCGAATTTTGCTGAGGGTTTCGCAAGTCCAAGTCATGCGGTTTCCTAGAGTTTTTTTTACTATAATCAATGCCCCAGAAAGCGGTGCTGGTGAATCATGAATAATTTATCCCGTGGAGTCAAGTAAGGCCGACAAGGCAGGTGCTAATTTAAATTAATGAAGAAGGTGGTAATTTAAAGTAGTGAAGAAAAGAAAACTTGACTTTTATAACGAAAAGTTGCTTCAACTTAATACTGTAAAATGCGGGAAATCATGGTGGAAGCTAGCCAATGATATGAAAGCGCGGCCAGTAATAAAAAGAAGCGAATTAACAGCAGAAGACTTTCATGATAACTTTTCTGCTTTGCTTCAGAATATAAGCCAGACAGATGAACCACAGTGGTGTTTGCCTGTTTTAACAGATGCTTTCCTAGATTCTCCAATAGAGCTAATTGAACTCACCACTGTAATTCGCTCCTTGAAAAGTATGAAGACTCATGGTTATGATGGGATAAGCTATGAATTTTATAAATTAGCTCCTTTATGCTTTGTGAAAGAAATTTTAACCTTATGTAACAATATATTTATTATTCCAGTTTTAAAAAATCAATTCTTATTCCAATTCTTAAAAAAGGTGATCCAAACAACCCAGCAAATTACAGAGGAATATCGTTAATGGATACTTTATGCAAAATCTTTAACAACATAATGTTGAATCGCATTAACAATTGGATTGAAAACTACAACATTCTTAATGAATTCCAAGCAGGGTTTAGGAAACAATACTCTACAATTGACAACGTTTTTAATCTCGCCAATATAGTTCACCTTAATAAACTAGAAGGCAAATACACCTATCCTTTTTTTGTTCATTTCTCTAGAGCCTTTGACACAATCCCCAGGAATTCTCTTTTTTATAAATTATCCCGAATGGGACTATTATCATCAAAGGTTATTCGAATATTACAACTGTATTACAAAAACAGCGCGAGTCAAGTATTATATGAAAATCAACTATCTGATACCATTGAGAAAAGCAAGGGTGTTAAACAAACATGAGTCCAATCCTTTTTTCGTTATACATAAATAACTTGGCTGAAGCATTGTCTGGTGGTGTTAATATCGCTGGTGTTCAAATTAAATTACTTCTGTATGCTGATGATATTGTGATCGTATCAGATGCTCCGGATATTTTACAAAACATGATAAATGAGCTACATACTTACTGCAAAATGTGGAGTTTAAAAGTTTATATGGAAAAATCAAAAATACTGGTGTTCCGCACCGGAACGCGGATAGCCAATAATCTAAAATGGAATTATGGTGAAGATAGCATAGAAATTGTTAATACCTACAGATACTTAGGAGTAGATCTCAATTATAACATGGCGTTTAAAAAACACATTGAAAATAAATTAAAAACCTCTAAAATGGCAATCGCCTCAACATGGTCGAAATATATAATATATCTAATAAAAATAAACTTAAAATATTTCATGCTGCATCCAAATCAATAATGTTTTATGGTGCCCAAATTTGGGGCTATAAAAAATATGATGAAGTGGAAAAACTTTTAGATTTTTCCTTAAAAAAAATACTGATGCTACCAAAAAGTACGCCAAACCACATTCTATATTTAGAAACAGGATTTTATTCGCTGTTCGTGAATACGTTGAAACTACATTTTGACTACATAAACAAGGTTCTAAGTTTACCTAACCATAGACTACCTCGTATTCTAGCTGAAAAAATTATCGCAAAACGGACATATTGGGCAAACGAATGGGCTATGTTCTGCGAAAATATTTATTTTGCACCCGACGATTATAAACTTCCTGCGTGCATATACCAAAGAACAATACTCGAGCTTATAAAAGCTAAAGAAAATGAGGACCTAATTTCTAATGCAAGAGATTCTCAATATCATGATTTATACTGCCAATTAGATTATGGTATGAAACATACACTGGAATTATCTTCTCGAGCTGCAAGCCTGATAATAAGAGCTAGAGGAGGCTTATTGGATATAAATGCAAGAGCTTTCAAAAATTCTACAATTGGTTTATGCACAATATGTAATCTAGATGCTGCAGAGAACACACTACATTTTATTGGAATATGCCCTATATATAGAAAATTCAGAGCAAAGTATTTTAAAAAGACCTCGCTAGATGTAAATGAGGTTTCATCAATTCTAAATGGATGTAGCTACAATCTTAGAACCCTACATAAATCTTTGGAAGACAGCTTGAAGTACAGAAAACTTATATTAAATTAATTTGAATAGTCTCACTAACGTAACTTTAAATTGTAAAACAGCAAAAATTATGATTAAACTTCTCTTTAAACGTTTAAACCTTTTAAAATTTACATTTGTATACATTTGTATAAATTTAAAATTAACAGCTTTACAATAACCAATTCCGGCACACAACTACTATGTTATGCCGAATATAGATAAATAAATTAATATATTTCAATGTTTAACATTAGAAATATTTGTAAAATCATTATCTGTTAAATAAATAAAAATAAAATAAATTTTAAATTAATGACGTTGTTCAATAATCCACTCAAGACGCGTTCTTATATCGAGTGCCTTGTTTTGGCACTCGATATAACAATATAAATATATTAATAAATAAATTAATATATTTCAATGTTTAACATTAGAAATATTTGTAAAATAATTATCTGTTAAATAAATAAAAATAAAATAAAATTTAAATTAATGACGATGTTCAATAATCCACTCAAGACGCGTTGTTATATCGAGTGTCTTGTTTTGGTGTACACCAAGGCAAAACCTGCTACCCGGGGGAATGTTTGGCATACAGAAAGACTATAGAAAAGAATGAATTCACTCACTTAACCTTTCTGAAAGAGAATGCGAGATTCACAAAAAGGATTTTTTAAGCCCAGCACTAGTTACAGATTTATTTTTATTTTGCCAAATGATGCATTTTTTGATGTTTTACACTGGCAATATATAGACTAAATTAAGCTTTTTCGTGTGTTGATGTAAAATTTTCTTTCACGTTAGAAAAATCCCACCACTGAAAACAAGAAAACAACTGTTTTTATTAGGTGTACAACTTTGCTTTCGCGGTATTGCAATAGATTGCGGAAACGTTTGAACGATTATGTAGATCACGCAGTGCATGGAATTTATTTTGATTTAAACGTCCATTTCCGTTAAAGGCTCAATTGTGCTAAATTTGTCAAACACTGGAACTAAGAAATGTGAAATTAAGCTGGACAAAGAACCTATCGCAATTGATGTCCAAATTTATATAAGCAGCACAATGGACAACTATGAGAATAATTTAAATGTAGACCTAAATAGAGTTTCTTCATGGGCAGCCATTAATGGTCTGAGCCTTAACCCGAAAAAATCAAAATGTATGTTGATCCATAAACGTTTCCATCAAGTGGTTCACAAACCAAACGTTAGTATCGACAACCACAAAATTGTAATGGTGATTAAAGCTAAGAGTTTAGGAGTTACATTCAATAGCACATTAACCTGGTCGGACCATGTCTCAGCCGCTTGTGCTAAAACTTTTTCGATGTTCCGCACCATGTGGCCTACACAATATTGCACACCTATCAGAATCAGACTTACCTAATTCCAATTTTAACCTATGGCTGCGAAGTTTTCGTAAGCTGTGATGCAAAAAGCAAGTCAATGCTTAATGTTACATATAATAACATAACAAGATATGTGTTTGGCCTTAAGTCCTACAGGAATCTTTATAGTATACACCACTACGCAAGGCAAATTTTTGTTGTTCAGTTTGAGGACTTAATGAGAGTAAGAGCTCTGATATTATTACATAAAATAGTGACTTCCCGTCAACCTGATGAACTTTATAATCGGCTTATTTCCAGTCGGTTCACTAGAAGCAAAGCAATAATACCTCTAAGAAGCAAAACATTAGTGTCAAATTGGCAGTTTTTCATATTCACGATACGTCTTTGGAATACTATTCCACCAGATATTAGGGGAATTAGCAAGAATTTACTTTTTAAAAGAAACATTTTTCAATATTCTTCTTAGCAACATGTTAATGAGTGTTATTGCAATAATTTACTCGTAAAATTTATATTTTGCACGACTTACTATTGATTCATTTATAAATTTTTATTTATTTCTTATTTTATTTCTTTGATTTTTGTTAAATATTTTTCTTTTTCACAATTTTTGAATGTAAACTTTAAAATAACTATTAGTATACTTCTGCTACTCTAAGACTTAACTTAAGTTTTGTTGTAGAAGATTTCAAAATAAATAAACACAATACAATACAATACATTATATTTGGACCACCCTTTATTGAAAGCAGACTATACTAAAAGATAAAACACTTATTTATTTATTTATTTATTTATTTAAATGAATTATAAGCCTTAAAGGCCGAATTAATTCATAGTTTTTAAAAGGCAAAATGCTATATGTACATACATTGATATTATTTAATACTATCAATTAATAAAAATAAAGTTAAAACTACCCCCCATTTTTTTTTTCTTTTTTGCACAAATAATGAAAAATACTTTTGAAATGTTGTATTAAGTTTAAAATAAATAAAATCCTGGAGCGCTACAGCGAATTGTACTTTTATATATTTTGAATCATGGTCTTGAATTGAGACAATGTTTTATTAAAATTCCGTGCCGAATATGGAAGCATACTGTTCCATATTCTAACCACTTTCAAAACAAATGATCTGGTCATATATAAACTCGAATGCCGAGGACAAATTAAAACAGTTGTTCTTGAAGAACTACCAAATATAAAGCGTTCGTAAATATATGAGGGCTTTCCACTTTTCATTAACTTATAAAATTGAATTATTAAGCGCTGATTAACAAAACTTTCGAAATCCGTACCTATGGTTTTAACAACGAAAGCCGATACGTGGTTATGGTACCTAAGATTGTAAATAAATCGTACTACTCTGTTCAGACACATCCTAAGTCTTGCAATATTTTGCTGTGATGTACCAGAAAAAATTTCAATTCCATATAAGAAAAGTGGAAGACATAATGAAATGGCTACTCGCTTTTTAACTCTTAAAGGAAGAAACAGAGCTGTATTGTACAGACGTTTTATTATGAATGATACACGCGATACAATATTGTTTATCTGATGCAAAAAATCCAGTTTAGTATCAATGTATATACCAAGAACTTTGTGATGCGAGACGTATTCAAGTACATCGTTTCTAATGTAAATCACTGGTGGAAGTGTACTTTGGGAGAAAAACATTGCTCTCGATTTTGAAGCATTCAAACTCAAAAAATTGTTTTCTGCCCAATCAACTATAACCCGCAATTCCTCATTTATATTGCTAGCTAAATAGCCCAAACCTAGACCCCTATCATCTGCCAGTATTTGAATATCGTCTGCATATGTATAGCATTTCGTGTACTTATTTGCCAAAGACAAATTTTTATTAAAATAATCAAACAGTCCTCGTGGTTTTCATATGAAATCGACACATATAACGGCTATTACATGCGTTGGTAGCGCGTTTAACCGATATATTTCTAAGTGCGTCGATACCTCACTTAACAGCGATTTTTTTAGTGCGTTTCTCGCTAAAAGCATTGGGATTTAGACTGAATGCATTTAGCCGCAAAATAACTGAACATGCATTTTTAACTTGTAGAGCTCTTTTTGGCGCGCGGTTTAAAGTCCTATAATTTAGTTTATTGAATTGGCATTTAATTCTTCGTGTGGCTGGTATATACCCCTTTTTAACAAGCGGTGTAAAGCCGTACAATTTAGTTTATTGATTTGACTTTAGAAGAATTGCATGGTAAACCACAAAATAACAAGTTACCTACTTTTATTTACCGAAAAAAAAAAATTGTTTCTCAAATAGTCACGATATTAACAAACAGCCCTCGTGTAAAGGTACATTTAAACTTACCTTTGACCACAATTTGCGTTTGATATTATAAAACCAGACTGTACAGAGAGCTTTTCCACTGACACTCTCACCGCCAATGACATAAAACCCCGCTGCATGTTGGCTGATATCATTATTGGGTTTGTTTTCCGAATCGATTGCAATAGCTGCGAAATCTCGGCGCGATTCCGGCAAGTTGGTCTCCAAGTGCCATTTTACAGTTTTTGGATTAAAACACCAAACTGATTTTTCAAAAATCTAAAAATTGCAAAAACTTAAACGTTAATATTTCTAGTCTTAACTTAAATGCAATTAAAATTTTTATATTGTTGTGTTAAATTTCTTTTGAAGATTAAGTTTCACAATACAAAGTTATCGGACATTTCCCTTTTAAAAATTATATAGAATAACAGTTTTTAAAAATACTTCTACAAAACACAAAACTTCACGGACATCCGTCAAAATCAGTAGTGCGAATTTGAGATCCAGCTGCAAGTAACAAACTCTTTAACAACAAAAATTTAGAATTTTTTTTTAGCTTTTATTTATTGAATCTTTACAATGTGAACCAACAATAAGTATACCAATCTTAATACTAAACACAAAAAGGTAACTAAGTGCAGCTAATACTAGACCAAAAGTTTTACTTCCCTTATTTAACACTCTGATAGAGGCAAGGGTTCCCTTCTTCTCACCTCAGTCTGACCGCTAAAATTAAGTATGTTTCGTACAAGAGGGTTTGGATGAAGTTCCAGCTTTCTGATATAGCTTACCTCTAACGGGTATTTTCAAATCTTCTGCCGCATTCCATAAATTGAGGAGTACCATCAATACTTTCCACATAATTTTTACGGAAAGCCATTCTACGGATTTTAAGCAGTTTTTTAGTTGTGTAATCAATTTCTGACGAATAACTTCTATCGTTCGCATGTCTGAAACTTATATGGCCAGTATTAGTATGCTGTATGGCTAATTTAAGATCTTCAGAAAAATCGTTGCTCAAAAGTTGCTCGTTGGATTGAAAATTCAATGAGATATTCGTTTGACTGAACACATTCTTCAAATGTCAAAAGAACCATTCAAGTGTATCGATTTTTTGAAACCCTTCACGATATAGTTCAGTTCGATATTCCTATTATAGGGTGCAGAAGCTCATCATCGGTGATAATTGGTTGTTCAAAACTATTACCTCACTGGAACAGTCACAGTGTGGTGTGTGTGTGTGTGTGTGTGTGTGTGTGTGTGTGTGTGTGTGTTACACTTTATCGCTACTCCAATGGATTTTGCTCTGACGAGATCAGGGATCTCTTTCCCGACACCCAGTAGTGCTCATCCATTCGTGTTGAACTGGCCAGTGAAGCTTATAACGCATTACAGAGAAGATTCGTTTTTCAGTCGTACGATTCGTCTGTGGGATAAATCTATCCGCAGACGTAAGAAACTGCGGTAAGAAACAAATACGACATTAACTTTTAGGGTTCATGGGATTATCTATCGGATATTTGATAGATAATCGTGGCTCGATTATGATTATAGGACGATTATATTATAGGTTAGATTTAACACGCCACCAGCCATTGAAAATCCAGCCTACTTGGGTCCGATTTGGTTCCCTTTTGTTGCCTGAGTGTGATATGTATCTCAGCAGATCTACATACCACTGGTCCAGGTCAGAACCAACATGAGTCCTATCCACCTACATCGCATTCCGATATTTCTTCCATATCACGCAGCATCAGTCTGCCTAGATACAAAGCCCTTACAAGAGAAAGAGCTGGACGTCAACAGAGGAAGTACTCTACACTCTGTACTTCCTCCTTGTCTCTACAATTTCTACAGAAATTATTAAATATATAATGATATTATCCTTAGAGGCCTGCCTATTATCATATTCAGACCCAGAAAAGTTCCAGGTACAAATTCAGGTTAGATATGACGATTATAGTTCTTAGGGTATTTCCCCGACTAAGGTTGCGGGCTGTAGTGACTGCTTTGATAGTACACTACTGTCACATATGGAAAGTTGTATCTTCCTTATAATAACTCATCAAGAATAAGAAGAATAAAAAAGAGAGCTTAACACATCTTCTGCCGTTGCCATGGTCTTTCTTCTCTAAGAGTTTTATGCTTAGACAGACTTACACTTCGTTAGTTGGCAGACATATCGGAATGCGATGAATTTATCCAATTCTCAGGTCGGTGTAAATCAGACCCATTGTTCTCTACACTTCGGTTTCTCTTTCGGTTCTCTGACACATAAAAATTAAAATCACTTGTCACATGACTGAAAAATCGATACTATATAAAACACCGTGTTGAGGCTATTTAAAGCAGCGAGCTTATGTGAACAAGCTTGAGACAATGCTTTAACTCAAGGCCAACATTGTTGCAGAAATTTAAGCCATCTATCGGCAATATTTTAAAATGTTATGGAAAATCCTTTTTAACAAGACGGTCAGTTCGAACCTTACATTATTTTCCATGCTATGTTGCTGCCAGCTATTGGGTCCAATTTGGTCCCGTCGCGTTGTCTGAGAATTGATATGTATTTTAGCAATCTACATATCAACTACTGGTCCAGATCCGAACCTGAAAATCGGATGAATGGATTTAATCGCAAATTATATAGACCCGGTCTGCTTAAATACAACGCCCTTATGTAAGAAAAAGTGGAAAAACGTCAAAGGAAATGTTCAGCACTGTCCTCCTCCTCTTCATCCCTTCAATTTCTACAACAATTTTTATACGAAAGATTTAACCTCCACGCAGATACTGCTTGTGACAGTGACCTGTCAGAACACCCAATACCATACGCATGCTCCGGCGGGCTAGATCTCTCAAGGTTCGGCAGGCTTCCGGACGCCAACTCGTAGAGCCTAGTCCTAAGCTGCCTGCAGAACTGCATAAAGGTGGATTAAGATGGTGCAAGCTCTTCATATGACTACAAACGTATGGCAGGAAGTTGCGACCTACGTGAACCTTGTCAGCCAACTGGAGGCACTGGTGTACCTTGAGATAGTTTATCACGCGGATTGGCCCACCGTAGGTGTTGGTAACGCAATTAGCCAAGATTTTTTTAATAGGGTCAGAAACACATTTCAACGAGATTTTTTCAAGTACGTTTTTCGTTTAAAAATTGGGTTTTAGACATTATTAATGAACAGACTTAACCGAGAACCCCCCCCCCCCCCACTCCCCCCTATCAACAAGGGCTCTAAAACTCTACAAATTAAAAAATGCATTTGAATATCCTACCATCTTTTATAACTCTCTTAAAGGTTATTTAAACTTCTGCAAATTATTTTAATATGTTTCAGAACAAACATTAAGAAGCAGTTTAAGTCAAATGATGATTTAAAGGAACCGCAAAAGAAAGTGTGTCCATTAAAACGTAAAATGCTCATAAAAAAATAAAACTTCTAACTGTAAAACAAAAAAAATATATTAAACTTAAGCCAACAAACATTTCGAATAACTAAACTGCCAAATAAATTTCTAACACGAACAAAAAATCTGGATCAACAAACAGGACTTTATCCTTCAAAAGAAACTATTTTGAGTAAAAAAATGAAAAACTTGTCTGTAGGAAAGGAAGTGCAATATATTGATAATCTACACACACTCATACTTACTGTATATGGGTGATTCTCATTTCAAACGCTTTTCTCATGCTCGTTGAAATAATGGTAAAATATATCATAAAATAAACACATAAGTTTGAAAAGTGAATGTTTGTAACCGTAACGGAAAATGGAATACAACTCTCATGTTTGGTCCACACTGACCACAAAATCTATTTGGGGTTACCCTACCATGTCCAGGAGAAGGAGAAGAACCTCACCGGTGACAGTAGGTCATCCAACTATATTGGCCCACTGGAATGTCGTTGCAGTGTGTGGTGCGTTACAACACTATTTTATACAATTTTACTACAGCTCCTGAAATCTGAGTATTTTTACTTAATACGCCTTCGTCATCCTGATGAGCTGCCCGTGATGCATTGGCCAGTGAATCACACAACGAATTACAGACAGAGTTTGTAAAATACAAAAATGTTAAATAGTTGCAATTTATAATTTTATTTCAGTCACGTACTTAATTTTTATAAACCAATGTTTTCATAAAAACTATTTCCAGAACAAAAGAAATGTAACACTCAATACACAAAAATGTTAAAATGTAGAAAAATAAAATTTTATTTCAGTCCATTACTTAGTTTTTGTGGACTACTGTTGTTACAAAAATCATCTCAAATCCACCATGAAAATATATGTAACAATCAATACATAAATATGTTAAAAAGTTACACAAATATTTTAATAGGTTGAAAAATGTAATTTCGATCAAATTAGCTTAATTTTATTCTATTTAAAAAGTCGTAATTTGTAATTTTATTTCAGTCTCTCGTACATAATTTTTGTGGACTAATGTTTTCATTAAAACTATTTCCAGGCCAAAAAGAAATGTAACACACAATTATGTTAAAATATGGAAAAATATAATATTATTTCCGTCCAGTACTTAATTTTTGTTAACTATTGTTTTCACAAAAATCATTATCAAAACAACCGTGGTAACAAATGTAACGCTCAATATATAATTATGTTAATATGTTACACAATACATTAAAAAGTTGAAAAAGTAATTTCAATAAAATTAGCTTTATTTGGAAAAACATTTGATTTGCTTCTCAACTAATTACTCGTAATTTTTGGAAACAATTATTTTTGAAAATTTTAATTTTGAACTTTTGATGTGACTTTAGGTCGAAATTAAAAAAAAAAAATGGTAATGACTTTTGATTCCCTCTTATGATTATATTATTATTTTTTTAGAAGAAATATCTATAGTGCTTTCACATCCTCATTTACTTTTGTGGACTATGGCTTTCATAAAAACCAGTCCCAGAAGAACCGTTGAAACAAATTTAACACTCAATACACATATAAATATGTTAAAATGTCGCAAAATATAATTTTATTTGAGTTAAACATTCAATTTTTGTGAACTATTGTTTACGTAAAAATTATTCCCAGAACAAAAGTGAAAGCATGTGTAACACTCAATACACAAATATGTCAACAAGTCGAAAACTTTTATATTATTTAAGAATCTATGAAATGAGGCAAAAGCTATAATTTAATTCTAATCTTCTATATTTTTAGTAATTATACAATATTACTAAAGTTAGAAAAACACAAAATATACACTTGAAATGAGAATCAGCCATATATGTCTGCATGTAATCGTATAAGATAAAAATGCATACAGGCTCTTGTTTAGACAAACCATGTAATATAAAGTAATACATTGATCAAACTGAAATTAGCTACACTAAAACATTTGAAAATTTGATCTTTATGTAAAGAAAAGACCTCCAATCCTTCTTCAGACTATATTTAGGCTTGTTAAAAACATAGGAAACATCCAAATTATGTCATACAATTTAGGACAATATATTAATTTTCCATTGGAAGCAACTCGAACTTGAAAAATTGTATTTGGTATTTAATTTATAATTCAAAACTAAAATGCATCACTGTATCCAAAGCAGGGCTTTTTAAAATACTGTAGATATTGTGAAACATCCATCAAACTGTAGTACTTGTAAAGAGTAACGGCCAGGGCACATACAGGATGTAAGCCGGAAAGGTATGCTATTTTGTTTCGCCACCATTTTCGTAAACATTAGTCTTGACTGTTCATATTTGGCAGTCGTGAGGTAGACATGGTGCAAATTTATTATGGAAAAATCGTTAAAGTTTATTTATTTATTTATTTAACTATACAGTTGCAAAGTAAATGTGCAAAGTATAGGACGCACAGCATGAGCGGGGTGATGCAGACCATATGCCCAAGATGGTATTAACAGTACATATGTAGCGTCGCTGTGGCTAACTATAGTGACCTATGCTTTCGCGTGGTTAACAACGAAATACCTCTAAGAAAACTGTAAAGCAATGCAGTTAGTTGAAGCAAATCGTTAACCAGTGCGAGTGAGTCGCAAAACTCTCGAAGACTGAACAAAAAATAACCAACAATAACGCTGTTCCTCAGCCCAGAGCTACTTTACGACCGAAATATTATTCCAGTAAAATATTCCATCAAGATAAATCATCGATCCTCAGGCGCTGGGTCTTCAAAAAAACACTGCCACAATTTTGCACAAGGATTTGCATTTGTTTCCATTTAAAATCCAGTTGAAACAAGAGCTTCTTCCACAACACAATTTACGCCGCCGTACATATACCAACAGGATGTTACAGCCCGTCCATAACAACCCCGTTTTTCATGTAGAAATCATAATGAATGACGACGGATATTTTCATTTCAATGGATATGTGAATAAAAAGATTAGTCGGTCCTGGACAATTGAAAACCCTCAAATTATTCACCAGTCACCTTTGCACCCGCTAAAAGTCCGCAATTTGGTCAGGAGGAGACATTGGACTTTACGTCTTTGAAAATGAAAATGGCGTAATGATAAGTGTGATGCTTTAAGCTTAATTAACATGTGGTATCAACATCATATGCCACATCGCTTACTGCCAAGACTACAATGGAATACCTGCGAGTAGTATACTCTCCCAGCGGACACGCTGTACTTAGAAACGCTGAAATTATAAATCCTATCCCACCCGCTGTATTCTCCAGACGTTGCTCAGTCGGACTACAACTTGTTTCGGAATTATAGGCATATGCAAAGTGACGAATTTTTGACGAACCCATAGCAGGAAAAATATAGCGAGGTTGCTGGCACTAAAAGAAACACTTTTCTGGGAAACAATATAATTTCCAAACATGGTGACGTATCACGATCTAAGCTTAAATAAAATAAATAAATAAAAATTATTGCACTGTGAGAATGAAATATTCAAAAAATGGTGTGGTTTTATCAAAACGGTAGGGTTGAAATCTACTAGATTGTTTCTTATTTTAATTAACTACGTTAATTAACCAACCAGTAACCGATTCAATACGAAAGCTGTTAGATGATTCCATGACTTTATCAACACCCCGTCCTGGCGTGAACCACAATTTTCAATAGACTACTGTCAAATTTATCAGTTTTCCCTTCGAGGAGCAGGGTTTCCCTTGGTGTACACTTAATCGTTTATCGTAACAAATAAGAGTCTAGGACGCCACATGAGTTATAGCGTGTTCGACTTCCGAAACTCACATCAAGCGTCAATTGGCAGAACGTAGATTAGCAAAGGGGAATTATTATAAGTGATAATTATAGGGCAATGTGAGTTTTGGGAGGCTAATAACCCCCGAGGTGCTGTTGTTTTACAACAGATACCTGTAATATAAGGAACCAGTAGTGATGGTTAAACGAGTGGGTTGGTTAAGGGCTGATGCTCACATTTCGCCTTGTTTTCTATTGACTATCTGAGAAATTGCAAACAGGAGGGATTAGAAGATCCGATCTCTTTAGCAAAGGGTTTCTCCAAATGGCTACAAACTTATGATAAAAGTTGCCACCTGCATGGTCCTTGCAAGTGTTGTGAGTTATTTGAACAATATCAACAAGAACAACAACATGCGGAAATAATTCAACCACATAGGTCAACAGCACAATTTATTGGAATTGCAAAATTTGAAATTTAGCAGTTGCGAAACTATTATGTCGCAACAACTGACAAATTTATAACTGCTGACAACACGGTATACTGGCAAAACAGGCAGCAACAATTAGAACAGTAGCAGCAGCAAAATAATTGTATAAAATAATAAATGTATATAAGCGAGAAGCTAGTGAGCAAGATTGAATAATAATTAACAATCAGTGAACAATAAACAATAACAAAACAGGTGGTGATGTAAATCAATTTCACATTCTGCCAAATTTTTTTCAAGCTGCGTGATGTAGCTTGTGTTCGACTGAAATTAAAAGCAGCCAAGTTCGTGGATTCCTGAGCATTATCTTCTGCGTCAAAATCTGAACTCTGCAAGTTCAATTTCAGTGGTTGAGAAAAGATTTTGTACCAGTACAAGTGACGCCGCACGTCGTGATCGCCAAAAACATATTATTATACCAAAAATCATTTATAATAGTCTTAGAATAACAATTAACGATCGAAAACCACAAGTAGGAAAAGTGGCTCAAGCTGTAGGCATCGCAACTGAGGGAGTTCATTAGATTTTATAATAGTTGCACAAAAACTCTCTGCCAGTTGGGTGCAACGACAACTGTGAAAATTATTTACATCAGTACCTGCCTTGACGGCCTAACCTGATGGTGCACCAATTCCACGGAGTGAATTTTTCACGATTCACCACCGCCCCCGTGTGGCTTGCTAGGCTCACTCGGTAGCAATTCTTGTCATATGATTGCGGTCATATGAACAACTTCTTGTTGAGGAGTTGGGGCTTTCAAATCCCTCATGTATGCAATTTCCCAGCAATCAATGGAGGACAAGGCTTAATGAGTTGGTAGGCCGAAGCCCACTAAGAGCATCAGCCCTTAAACCAACTCACCCGTTAACCATCACCACAGGTTCCTTACAGTACACGTATCTGTTATATAGGCAACAGATCCTCAGGAGATTGTTAGCCCTCGAAAAAAGGAAAGGATACTAACACTCCCTTCCTGCCTTTTAGGTTTCAACCACAGCCAGAACGTTTCAGCCAAGGTAGGCACCTCAACCATGATCAGCCGGGGTCGAACCGCAAGCAGAACTTCCCGGGGGCCATGCTGATCCTCGTTCTGCCAATTTATACCCTTGGTAAGGGTTTCGGAAGCCAACACAACATAAGTCATGTGGCTTCCTAGAGTTTTGTTTGCCGCACCAAACGAGGGGCCCCTTCCCCTCTTTTCCGCGAAAAACAGAGCGCCTAAGTTAGGAATACGCCAAGGCAAAACCTGTTCCCCGGGGGGGTGAGTGCTACGACAGCTTACACTCCAGGATAAGAACAACTCTGTGACCACTTCCAACCAGTATTTGGCGGTGTATAAGCGCAATCTAAATTCATTTTACACCGTTATATAGCCGTAGAGGAAACATGGATCCCTGGAAATACCCCAGATACCAAGGAACCATCAAAACAGTGGGTTAACTTGGGCATCAAATGAATCCACGGTGGGTCTGTTTGCCAACAGAGGTAAGTCCACAGCTTTTTGGAATACATGTGGGATCGTTTATATGAATTGCTTAGAAAAGTATAGAAAGATAGATTTGAAGCACAAATTGAACTACGAAGTACTGCCCCAACCAGCATATTCTCCAGACTTAGCCCCCTGAGACTATTTCTTTTTTTCAAACCTAAAGAAATGGCTGAGTGGTAACAGATTTATGTCGAATACAGGGGTCATTACCAAATTAAACGCCTATTTCGAGGGCTTTGCGAAAACCTATTATCTGGAAGGAATAAAAAAAATTGGAATAACGTTGGAATGAATGTATTGATCGAAAAGGACAATACGAGTATGTTCAAAAATGAAACGCTTCTTGCCGAAAGAAACTAGTTTTTATTCAAATAGCCACGGCGTTATCAAACAGCCATATCGCTCCTTTATTGCAACATAGTCATATCTCAAAAAATTAGATTTTTGAGTTAAGAATGCAGAGTTGTTAACAAAGCTATATTTTATGTTGTGCCGAAAATGTATTCAAATTACTTTTAAACTGTTTTCTTTAGGAGATATTTTCTAAAAAAAATTTCTAACACTTGTATAGAGACTTAAAATTTGAAATGTGCTTTTCTCGAAAGGAAGCTTTTTGTAGTTATATGTATGTATATTAAATATTAAAGCAAAAATTTAGAAAAACAATAAATCAAATCAGTTGGCTCCTTTCAAATACTGCCTTAACAAAAAACTTTTCTCACTACTGCAAGTACTTGCAACGTTCAACGAATTTAAAATTGTTTTCTAACATGTAAAACAAACAACTGGCAAAAAAAAAAAACAAAGCACAATACTTGATACACACCGATTTTTTTGTACAACCCCATGATGTCCTCGTGCCACCAATAACATAAATTAGACCGTTGCATACAACAACTGCATGATGATGCCGTGCACCAAATGGTATATGGGATAAGTGTCGCCATTCTGTGGCATCAATATCGTAGCACAACACATGGTCGCCAAAATTTTCCAAAATTTTATTGGCAGCAGCGTTGGTGGAATAAGTTTCTGTACGAGCACAAGCATAAGTTTCCATCTGCTGGGAACGTAAAGGATGTAAATGAGTTGTTGTACTCAGGATTATACTATCAATTGAATGTACACGTCTTCGTTGTAGTTGTTCTTGTTGTGGATGAAGATGAAGTTGTTGTCGTTGTTTCGTTCGTTCTCTTTGAGACGTTTGATGTATCTCTTGATGCTGTTGCTGCTGCACGTGTTGACTGTTCAAACTATAGGGATCGATACCACCGAAGACAAGTATTTTAGGGTTAGAAATTCTGTCAATGAAAAATAGTATAAAAAATTAATTGCAAAAGAATAAAAAACAAATGTGTGTCAGTAGCAGTTAAAAAAATATCGATATAAAAACTCTTGGAAAAAAATATGTTAGGCAAAAGGAACCTAAAACTGCTTGTGACGTTGACATTAAGGACATCTTCTGGCATAACATAAACACAACACGTTTATAAAACCTTTAAAGAAACTCAAACGAGTCAATTAGAGAGCGAGTCGTTGTAAAAGTAACGTTCGAACTTCTAAGCAGTTTAACTTTGTACGTTTTGTGTGAATACTTCTAAGAAGTTTATTTAAGTTTTTTTTTATTAATTTGAAACGCTATTAATTAAAAAATATGTAATAGATTTTTTTCGTGAAATTTCTCTTTAGCTGAATTGAGTAATATCCTTACCGTCTAAGACTGTGCCTTGCTAAGCAAAATTCTAAACATCTCTTATTAAAATCAATGCACGCAGAACAGTAACAATATACGAGGGCTGATAAAAAAAAATAACCGTTATTTTCAATTTGTTCAAAAAGTATTTATTTATTCATGAATAACTATATTGTCCCTTTCAAAGTAATCCCCCTCAGATATAACACACTTCAGCCAGCGCTTTTTCCAATCCTCGAAACTATTCTGAAACGCGCTTTTCGGTATCGCCCACAACTCCTGTTTCGATTTTTCTTTTATGTCCTCAATCGCAAAGCAAAACGCTTTCCTTTCATCGGTGTCTTCAGTTTTGGCAAGAGGAAAAAGTCTTCGGGCGTCAAGTCTGGTGAATACGATGGCTGAGGCATGATAACGGTTTTGTTTTTTGGCCAAAAACTCACGCAAAAGCATCGATGTGTGAGCTGGTGCGTTATAATGGTGCAAAATCGATGTTCATGTTTTAGCATCGTATCTAATGGTGTGTGAACCGGTGCGTTGTCTTGAAGAAAGAATCCTTTTTCCTTCCTTAAATGTGGTCGTTTTTTATTGATTGCATCAACCAATTGATCCAATAATGCACGATAATACTTTTGGCTTGTTCTTCAAGATAATCAATAAGCAATATTCCGTGTGCATCCGAAAATACAGTGGCCAGCCGATTTCACTGTCTTCGCCTTCTGCGGAGCACTTTCATTTTTGGTTTCAGATGTGTAGTGGTGGACCAACGTATTATCAACAGTTATTAATCGACGCCAAAAGTCTACAGGATTACCCTTTATAATGTCTAAGCACCGCTATGAAGTGAATAAACGCGGTACCCACCTTGCCGATAGCCTTTTCATATGCAAATGCTCATGCAAAATGTTGAAGGTAACTTGACTCGGCGATCATTCATAACGATATCGAGGATTTTCTTGATATTTTCTGCACTAACCACCTCTTTCGGCCTTGTTGTTGATGGTATTGTTGCAGTGCTTCTTCGGCCCCCCCGGCGAACAGGTTTTGCCTTGGCATATTCCTAACTTAGGCGCTCTGTTTTTCGGGGAAAAGAGGGGAAGGGGTCCCTCGTTTGGTGCGGCAAACAAAACTCTAGGAAGCCACATGACTTATGTTGTGTTGGCTTCCAAAACCCTTACCAAGGGTATAAATTGGCAGAACGGGGATCAGCATGGCCCCCGGGAAGTTTTGCTTGCGGTTCGACCCGGGCTGATCATGGTTGAGGTGCCTCCCTGGGCTGAAACGTTCTGGCTGTGTTTGAAACCTAAAACGCAGGAAGGGAGTGTTAGTATCCTTGATAATTGTTTGGTGATGGCTTTTTTCGAGGGCTAACAATCTCCCGAGGATCTGTGGCCTATACAACAGATACGTGTACTGTAAGGAAGTTGGTTTAAGGGCTGATGCTCTTAATGGGCTTCGGCCTACCAACTCATTAAGCCTTGTCCTCCATTGATTGCTGGGAAATTGCATACAAGAAGTTGTTCATATGACCGTAATCATATGACAAGAATTGCTACCTGTGTGAGCCTGACAAGCCACATGGGGGCGGTGGTGAATCGTGAAAAATTCACTCCGTGGAATTGGTCCACCATTAGGTTAGGCCGTCAAGGCAGGTACTGATGTAAATCATTTTCACAGTAGTGCTTCTTCGGCCGCGTTTAAGTCCAGCAATTCAATATTTGACCATATAATCTGACGAAGCAGACACGCTGTAATATGTATCGAAGTTTTATTTTTTCTCTTTCGCCATTTTCCCTTTCAAATAATAGTGTTTTATCACTGCACGAAATTTTTTCCATTTTGCAAGAAACACAAAAGTTGCTTAGTTCAAACAACTTTAACAAATACAATCGATGAATTTAGGTGAAATTTTAACAGCTTTGATAAAAAAAAATTTGGTTTTGTGCTGCTGCATCTAGTGCTAGTTAGCTTCAATATCAATGCGCCTTCGTATAACCAATTTTTTACAATAAAGCCTAAAATTTCGGGGAAAAACGGTGGATGTAAAATCGTACGCCTACGTATTTAGGTACTGTGTAACGAACAAGTATCAGTGTCATTACCTATTGAAGAATCGGCAAAATCGTTTTTAAAGGTAAAAACGTGACAATATTTTATTTATTTGTGAACTGCGGTCTGGAGATATTATTTTTTGTTTCAATTTACATTGATTTTCTTTCAATTCCCCTGCTTGATGAAAAATGTTCGATGCTAAAAACACAAAAGTATGCATAGAGTAATACAAAATGTTTTGTATTGTTATGTTGTTGCATTTAAAAACCCTTGTGCGTATTCTTCAATTGCAAATGAAATAATGACTCACACACTTGTTCGTTACACGGTACTTAAATATCTCACGACTTTTGCGCTTAATATCACTGTTTATTAACATACTAGACTTGCTAACTTTTTTGATTTAGGTCTGTCTTGCACAACGTTTAAAATTTAACCATGTCTCTGTCGAATATCTGCTTGCTATTTACACTTCTTTATTATCTTTTACAATCATCATGATTCATGAACTTTCTAGTTATTGATAATTCTAGACTGAAATTTCTTACGCACGCTTACGAAACAACAAGAACGCAAAAACAACTAACATTAAGAACGCAATAATAACAGCGCGACACAATAAAATTGTTTTTGGTTCATTTACTTAGAATTTTGCATTCTTTGGAATGTTTGTTTGTGTATTCTTATTTTTTCTTTATGTGAATTGTAGGGATGTGCGTGCACATTTGTAAGAAGATCAACGAAAGATTACGCTATGTCATATCCAAACACCGCTGTAAAGTGGTCTGTCAAACTCGATTTTGTTCGACACTGAGCAAACGCGGCACGCATCTTGCCGATCGATTTTTCATATGCAAATGTTCATTCAAAATGTTGAACAGACATTCATATGATATGTCTGCTATTTCCACAATCTCAGGTAATTTGACTCGGCGATCATTCATAACTACTCGTATATTGAGGGTTTTCTTGATATTTTCTTCAGTAACCACCTCTTTTGGTCTTACTGTTGATGGTATTGTTGCAGTGCTTGTTCGGCCGCGTTTAAATTCAGCAATCCAATATTTTACGATGTAATCTGACAGAACAAACTCACCGTAATGTTTATCCAGTTTTTCTCTTGTCTCTTTCGCCGTTTACCCTTTCAAATAATAGTGTTTAATCACTGCACGAAATTCACTTTTTTCCATTTTTCAAAAAAACGCAAAAGTCGCTTATTTCCAACAACTACAACAAATAAACTAATCGATTAATTCGGCTGAAATTTTAACAGCTGGCGTTTGATACATCACAATTTCAAAAAAAAAAAAAAAATTGTGTGTGTGCTAATGTCAGGTAGCTTCAATATCAATCCGCCCTCGTACATTGCAAAAAATGACATCTAGATTGTTAAAAACATGTCGTGTGTTGTCGACTTTAGTTGTGAAAGGAAACAGTAGTGGTGTTGAGCGTCGTGTAAGCCTGGTCAAAGTCTACCAACAAAAAACGCGTGATGGTTTACGGTGTCTACTACCAGGTAAAGCTATCATCTTATATTACATTATATTCCCGCTAACTAAAATCTAATAACGAGTGATTTTTTTGCTATTATCTTTTTGGCAACACTAGTTTTGACAGCTCACGCACGTTTTGTATCTTGTGTCACTGTCAAACATCTTCAGTTTGGTCTATAATTTAATCATGAATCGTCTTACAAACGAACAACGCTTGCAAATTATTGAATTTTATTACCAAAATGCGTGCTCTGTTAAGAAAGTTCATCGCGCGCTTCTTCCATTTTATGGTGAGTTTAATCGACCTACTGAGGCTTCTATTCGGGCTATAATAAAAAAACTTCGCACCAAATTTACATTGTTGGACATTAAACCACCAACACGCTTACGTAGAGTGCGAACTGAAGAAAATATCGCAGCCGTAATGGCCAGTGTTGGTGATGACCGTGAATTATCGATTCGGCGCCGTTCGCAGCAATTGGGCCTCTGTTACTCCACTACGTGGAAAATTCTGCGGAAGGATTTGGGTGTGAAGCCTTATAAGATACAGCTGGTGCAAGAATTAAAGCCAAACGACCTACCACAACGCCAAATTTTTGGTGAATGGGCTCTTGAAAAGTTAGATGAAGATCCACTTTTTTATCGAAGAATTGTGTTCAGCGACGAGGCTCATTTCTGGTTGAATGGATACGTGAACAAGCAAAACTGCCGTATTTGGAGTGAAGAGCAGCCAGAAGCATTGCAAGAGCTACCAATGCATCCACAAAAAACAACCGTTTGGTGCGGATTATTGGGCCGTATTTCTTCAAAGATGATGCGAATCACAACGTTACTGTGAATGGTGAGCGTTACCGTGCGATGATAACAAACTTTTTTTTGCCCAAAATGGAAGAGCTTGACTTGCATGACATGTGGTTTCAACAAGACGGTGCCACATGCCACACAGCACACGAAACAATGGACCAATTGAGAGGCGAGTTCGGTGAACAGTTTATTTCACGCTTGGGACCAGTCAATTGGCCGCCCAGATCGTGCGATTTAACGCCTCTAGACTATTTTTTGTGGGGCTATGTTAAGGCTAATGTCTATAGCGACAAGCCCGTTTCGATTGACGCACTGGAAGCCAACATTGCCAACATTATTCGTGAGATACCGGCCGAAATGTTGGAAAGAGTATGCCAAAATTGGACTAAGCGGATGGACCATTTGAGGCGCAGCCGCGGCCAACATTTGCATGAAATAATCTTCAAACATTAAATTATATCGACCCAACTATCGATCCAAATAAATATTTCATGCATTTTTCTGAATTTTATGTGTTTTTTTTTAATTTCCGATAGTTCTTATAAAATCACCCATTAAAATCCCACCTTTAACTACCGCCAAGTTGTAATAAACATTCTTAATCTACTTTCTGGCTTTTGTTTTTGTTTACCTTGTCAAATCATCACAAGTTTTTTGTTTTGCTCTCGATTCCTGTAAATCTTTTTTATTACTAGTGCAGATGTCAGCTGGTGTGTCTTTAGCCGTCAGTTCGACATTAGGATTATCAGCAATTAAAGATGGTTGAGTGTGCTGTCTCTGTTGTCCTCCCATACAATCATCGTAGACATCATCGTTTAAACCCACAGCGGCAGCAACAGCAGCAGCATCACGTTTATAAATCACTGTACAACATTTGTCTGTGGGTGTCTTACTTTGCAGCAATTTATTTTCTTCATGCATTTTTTGTTGCTGTTGTAGCTGTTGTTCTACTTGTTGTTGCTGTTTTTGTTGCCTTAGTTTTCCATCATTATCTTGATTATTGGAATATGTATGCTCCAAGAAATGACTTTCGATGAAATTTCGTTGTTCAATTACATCCGTTTGTTCATTTTGCTGATGTTGTGTTTCTGCTTCATGCAAATTAATTTGAATATCTGACTTTGGAGGGTATTTGATATCTATCTTGGCTTCCGCTTTATCAGTTTGATAGTTATTAAAGGATTTGTTGATGTGGGTGGCGCATGATGGCACACACTTTGGATATGCCCGAGGCGATCGGCGCACAGAAGTTTTACCGCTGCCATTGTTGCGTAAGAAAGTTGACACTAGAATGACAAAGAAAATAGAAAGAATTACTAAAACGAGTGCACGTCTAACCGAATATTCTATTTGTGACAATGGCAATAATGGTTTGTCAATGGAATGCAAAAAAGCGATCAATGACATATGAGAACTTACAAAAGTCTACATACAATGAGTTTGGAGTAAAAGTCGGTCACAACCCGTAAATTGTAATGCTTGTATTTTAAAGTCTTAAATCCTAGTTGCAATGCGACATTCAATTCGATCATCAGAAATTTTAGTATG
This sequence comes from Thecocarcelia acutangulata, assembly GCA_914767995.1. NCBI lineage: Eukaryota > Metazoa > Arthropoda > Insecta > Diptera > Tachinidae > Thecocarcelia > Thecocarcelia acutangulata. The sequence continues at coordinate 72,855,831 of OU612095.1, forward strand.
TTTGTAAAAATGTTTACAAAAAATGTTGAAAAGAAAAGGATGTTATGCGCAACTATAAAATCGAGAGAAGTGCCTTTTCTAAAGTGGCTGAAACATTGAGTTTGTCTAAGTCTACGGTAAAAACTATTGTTACGTTTTTGCTTTTAAAGAAACGCTTTTGCCGATTCTCCAATTGCAAATGAAATAATGACACTCACACACTGGTTCATTATACAGTACTTAAATACGAGTAGTTCACAACTTTATTTACACTTGGTACCACTTGTGTACTAAAACACTATACTTGCTTACATTCTGACTTATGACTGTCTTGCACAAAGTTTAAAAATAAACTGACTCGTTGTCGCCGATCTGCCTGCTATTTATACGCCTTTATAATTTTCTACAATCGTCATGATCTTTCTAGTGATTCATAACTCTAGACCAGTGATGGACATTTAGTCAAACATTTGTTTATAAGCAACGCCTTCTTTTTCTTATGCTCTAGCTGGCATGTTGACGAATGTACATGCCAGCTAGATGCTTAGAGCTTCTTCTTCAATTACAGTAGATAACATAAATGGCAATGCAAAATTATTTTATGATAGAAAATGTGTTCGTATATGTCTTTTATGCCATTAAACATATAAAATGTATAAAGAAAATGTTATTAGAAGGTATTATAATTTCTTATTTTCTAATATGATTAAATATAATAACATATTTATGTGAAAGAAGTTTTTCGGACTTAAAATTCATTTGCAGTAAACAACGTAATAACATAGGTTCTACTGCTTTGAAAAATTTACAGCTCTTACGAATCTGTCATAGCAACATTAATATACGCGATTTAATTGTTTATAGGAACATGTTTGTGTTAGTTTTGTTTGTCACAGTACTTTGAATTACTCTCAGATTATCTCACTAACACAAGTTAGTAGCTGAACATCGGCAGTTCGTCTCCTACAACATTTCCGGTCACATCACTGTGCCCTCGCAGCCAGAAAAGCTCCAGGTTCGAATGTTTCGACATCTTATTTAGAGATATCCAGCATTCACGAACCAACCTGGATGTCGGATAGACCCCAAGTAATGCATACAGCGCAGCCTGATATCCGCTCCATATATACTGTAGTATCTTAATCAGTTACCTGGTCTCAGTATGGCGTGATTTCAGCCTGCGCTACGCTAAACTCGTTTTTCAGACTGAAACTAATTCTCCTCTCATACAGGGGGATACAGATATCGCCACCAATTCCCGAGTCCAACTTGGATCCATCTGCAAAGATTTCCAGCACGGTCTTTTATCGGTCTGTACCGGTCACTTTCGAGAACGTGGCTGACAAAATTACATCAAATCTCTTGTCGGGCAGTAAACCCGGCGAGCAGCGATCAATATTCGCTGGAAGGTCCACTATTCTTCCTATTATTGAGGCATGACCATATGTCGCCTCCTTCCACATCCCGCTTGACCACAACTTGATAGCCGAATTCATGGCTATTTCCTTCACCATGAGATCAGCCGGCCAGTCCAAGAAAAGTGAGTCCATCATCAGATCATGGTAAATCAATCTGAACAGAATGTACAGCTAGGTATCTTCAATAAAATTCGCAAACGCTGCCGCAGATCGCAAAGAAGCTGTCAATGATGTAGAAATTTTTTTAAAATTAATAGAAATACGACTTTAAGCCAGTTATATTATAATTATGGAGCATATTCTTTTCTAGGTTGTCAATCCCCCCCGGAGAACAGGTTTTGCCTTGGCGTATGCCAAATCAGGGCTTTCTGTTTTTCGGCTAAAAAGCGGGAGACAACCACCAAAGTAGAGGTGTGCATTATCTTTTCCACCATTTTGCAGTAGGTGGTTTTCTCCAATGACTTCCACTTCCATCCCGAATAGCCAGCAATAATTGCACGGATTTATTTCCCAGGTCTTCCCAACGCACTTCCCTTCTGCACAAGAATAAGACAATAGCCGCAATTTCTGCCCTTGACTGGACATTCCGCTGCCAGGGTGGATTGGAATCCAAGTAGATATTTTGCACTATCTGACAGCTTGATCTTAACTCGCCTTATAGTTGGGAGAACAAACGATGGAGCCTTGGATTTTCGAGTGAAGGGTACAAGCTCTGTTTGCTGTGGATTCACACTTGAACCAATATATGTGAACCATCCTTCTAATTATAAGACTTATTACAGAGCTCAGTTGCTGTGATAGTATATCTGTGTACTGAACCGACATAGCAACCGCAATATCATCGACATATGCCACTGTCCTAAATAACATGCAATCTAATCCTAAAAATAATGAATTCGGGGCTAAATTCCAAAGAAGAGAAGCCAGAACCCCTCCTTGCGAAGAGCCCCTTCTAGCTACTCTGCAACTTGTGGCTCGCACCATACTCGAAGTAGTGAAAGTAAATTTCCTATGAAGCTCAAAATTATTTGATGAACGTTCAGTTTTTTCAGGGTCATTATCATGACCCTTGGCAACACATTAGTAAATGCTCCCTCTATATCAAAGAAGGCATACTCTTCATGCTCCAGAGTTCTCTATACCTGCCCTACAAGCGAAAGTAACGCAGTCTCAACAGATTTGTTCTTGGTATAGGCACGTTGGAATATTGATAAAGGGCCCGGGTCAATTGACATTCTAAGCTGTAATCCAGTTATCCGGTCCAAAGTTTTAAGCAAGAAGGATGACAAGCTTATGAAACTGAAATCCTTCGGAGTGGACGTGTGGTCTTCCCCTCTTTCGGAATAAAGACTACAACACATGGTCTACCCTGTATTTGATTTCTAAGACAGACGATTTTGATAGCATTATCAGAACCTGCGATCTAAAACACTAGAGTCCGTTATGCTAGATCTATTAAGAGTAAATACGAAATATAGTATACGAGTATCTAGTACAAGTGCTTCTATTTGCTGCGTAGCTAGTCTTCGAATGAATGAAACTTAAACCAGACACCTATGTCTCTTCTACTCTATTCAAACATATTGAAAGTCATACCTCTGCTTTTGCGATTTTTCAAACTATTTGGACATTGTATGCCTTGATCACGGCAGTGTTTGGCGAAAACTGCAGTCTGAAAATTAAGATCGAAAAGAAAAACTTGAATAAAACACTTTTACTGGAATTCGTTTTAAGACACAAAATATTTATTTTCTAGCAAAATAAAATCTAAAACTACGACAAAGCACGAGTATTCAAAATATAGTTTAACATACTAGATTTGGTTCGGCAGTTTTACGACAGTCGGTACATAAGAAGCAATGCAACGATTTCTCAGTGGCCTTGTCCATTTCCAAAGAACGCCAGTAGTCCTTGCCAACGGAACGTATCATTTCCAGATATTCCAAAAACGATTTGTAATTGACATTCTGCATATTGGGGCATTCGAGGCGATGATGGTATTTACATTCTTTATCGTAAACCCATTGCCGCTGTGTAGGCGCCAACAATTGGAAGCGTTCTAACAAGTTTAAGAATTCCAGACGGTTTTCGCCGTAATACAATTGAATGTTGGTATAACTAAAAATAAATGAAGAACATACTTTGTAACATTGTGATTCCGCTTTTTTTTTTTTTTTTTACATACGTTATACCATCGGTAATCATCTTTTTGACTTCTGGCAGTTCAACGATGCGATCAATTTCCACGCAATCTGTACTCTTATTTAAAGTTACCAGAAACCAGGGCGGCATTAAGCTGAAGCGTACACAGTTCGCTACATCCAATATATAACGCTCGCGTTCTGGCCACTCATGACTGAGCCACCGTACACCAGACATAAAGATCTAGAAAACGTAAAAGTGTTAAAATCTTAATCGTTCGTAAGATATTTATTTTTTATATCAACGTAACTTCTTTGTTTTTGAGATTGTATATAGTAAAGTCTAGTAAGGAACATTATATAACATAAAGAACAAATCAGATTTTATGATTATGACTAGTATGGAGCAAAATCTTTCATTCTTCTTCATAAGGGTTAACTGAATTATTTGTTCTTTCTTGCATCTTTCCGAATATCACACATCTTAAGGAGTGAATAGAAATGTTGCATACCAGATGCGAATTCATTCAGAGTATAAATTCGTTTTGACCAGATGCTGAGAGTTGTGAAATTACTTAACATAAATAAGCACCTGCCATGATGGCCTAATCTGATGATGAACCAACTCCACGGGGTGAACTATTCACGATTCAGCAGCGCCCCCGTGCGTAGACTCACACAGGTCGCAACTTTTCGCTATAAGTTTGTAGCCCTATAGACGACCCCTTGCTTAAGTATCCGGGCCTTCTAATCCATCCTGTATGCAGTTATCCAACAGTCAGTGGAAGACACGGCTTAATGAGTTGGTAGTCCAAAGTCCATTAAGAGCAGCAGACCTTAACCAACTCACCCGTCCAACGGTCACTCATGGTTCCTTACATTACAGGTATCTGTTGCAAGACAACAGCACCTCGGGGAGTTGTTAGTCCCCGAAAACCGGCATGCGCTAAAGTTATCAAGGAAACTAATTCCTCTTCTTGAGCTTTTAGGTTTAAACCACAGCCAGAACGTTTCAGCCAAGGTAAGCACCTCAACCATGATCAGCACTGAGGGATCTGCAAGGCAGAATCTCCCCAGGGCTTTGCTAAACCCCGTCCTGCTAATTTTAAACGTTGGTAAGGTTTTCGGAAGTCGAATAGTACATAGTTTAATATGCTACAACAAACGAGAGACTCCTTCCCATTTGAGCCCCAGAAAACAGAGTACCCTGGTTTGGTCTACGCCAAGACAAAATCTGTTCCCCGGGGGGAGCAGATGCTGGCATTAAGAATTGTTCATCAATATAGCAATCCACAGGCAATTGCAATACAATTTTTTTGATTGATTGTTTTACTGATCCGAAATCACGCCATATAAAGAGTGTCCCCAAATTAATGCAAGATTTGAATTAAATAAAAAACACAGTTTTTAGTTTTTTTTTTTTTTTTAATCATTTATAGGATAGAGTTATTTATGGAATAACACTTTTGGCAAATGCCCTCCCCGTCTTTGGATGCAGATAGGCAAACTCGTTTGTCGAAAATTTCCCTGGCTATTTTGAATAAATGTCGCTGAATTCCGTTGATGAAGCTTTGAATATTTTGCCTCAATGCACGGATGGTTGTTGGCTTGTTGATTATTATAGAGGTGCTGACGAGTTCGAAACGTGAAACTGTGCGGTTCTCAAACATTTTCTTCAATAAATTACTTCTAGTGTGAGTTGTGCGATATGTTGCGCCGTCTTGTTGAACAACAGCTCCTTCACATCATAGTTATTGAATTGATGAACGAAAAAGTCAGTACTCGTGACTCTATAACGGTCACCATTGTCTTTAACATTCTAATCAGCATCGATTTTAAAGAAGTACGGACCAGTGAACAAAGCGTTTGGAGTGCTCTTTTCTGGATGCAACGGTGTCTCAAAGTACACTTAAGGATGTATACATTCAAACAAAAGTGGGCTCCATCGCTGAGCAAAATCTGCTTATGAAAATCGGAGATCATCCGGATTTTCGTTCTGCGACTATTTGCACAATTTGGAAGCGTTTGCGATCATATTCTTGTTCATCATTAATACAAAAGTGTGTAGGTACTCGTGTTTACTTATTTAGTAACTATACAGTTGCAAAGTATAGGATGCACAGCATGAGCGGGCTGATAAAGACCATATGCCCAATATGGTATTAACATTACGTTTGTAGCGTCGCTGTGACCTATGCCTTAACATAGGACGTTTCCACGTGGTTAACAATGAATAACCTCTAAAAAAATGTAAACCAATACAGTTAGTTGAGGCAAACCATTAACCAGTGCGAGTGAGATGCAAAGCTCTCGAAGACCGAACATCAAACACAAGCCTGACCGCACTTAAGAAATAATTACGATGACGCGGGAGCTGTTCTTCAGCCGAGGGCTGCTTTACGACTGTATGTACTCGTATATTCTCTCTTTTTAAAGGGGGTCTGATAGCAAATTTATATTTTCAAACTTAAATAACAAACGTAATTACCACTTACAACGCCTTAACCACTCAGCTACTGAGCCATTTAATTATTCTCTATCTATATTCATCTCATATTGATTCACATATGCATTTTGTTAACTGCCCACATTGTTTGTACAGCGTTTGGTGTCTCAGAACTAGCGGTATTTTCTTTTATTTATTAACATACATATTTTTGTATTTTAATAATTCTCCGTACCCAGAGATGTAAATATTATTTTATTGAATTTTTTATGTACTTTATAATTTTTTAAATTAGAGTTTTAGTTTGTATATTTGTTCATCGGGTTTTAGTTCAAGTTTTTCCTCACCTACAATACAAATTTTGCTGTGATCAATAACCTACTAATAAAGGATTTTTTTTTTCGTGAACGCACCAGAAAGAAAATAGAAACAAATCTGCTTTAGCAGTTGCTGTTTCAGGAATCGCTCAAAACCTATTAAACGGTAGGAAAACGGCACATTTCACTTTCAAGTTCCCGGTATCATCATCTACAGAAAATCAATCGGTACGTTCTAAATACAAGAATATTGATTTTAGCAAAGTTTTAGAAATCGCTTTAATGATTTTGTGGGACGAGTATACAATAAGGTACGAATTTTACTTCGAAGTTGTAAGATGAATGCTGAATGGCATTTGCAATTCTACGGCAATTATGCGTAATTTTTGTGTTTGCGGTGTAACGCTCAAAGTCGGAAGAAGCGTTGTTCTATTTGCTTTGAATTAATAATTAATGTAGTATAATAAGTTACATGTAATGTAGGTTAAATTATTTCTATGTTTGAAAATTGTATTTAAAATTAACGGTCAGTGTAGATGGCACCACCACACAATGCATAAATATCAACCATGAGACAGTGTTTGCTAAACACAGCCGCACTTATGGTTGCTCGTAGGTGTTAAGTACGTGTATGTGTTTTCAGCGTAGAGTATAAAAACACGAGCATCAGCATACTCATGGCAGTTTGGTCAGTGGCTGACCTGCAGACCCTGGACCATGCTGAGCTATCCCAGAATAAAGCATAAGTTTCGTTACGGCTGTAAATCCTCTACTTTATGTTTTGCTCACTTATTTAGCTTGTGTTTCACTCTCCTTGAAAGCACACGTCCTCATGAAATTTAACAAAAATGATTTAGTATTATTTTTTGCGTAAAAAGACCAACCTTTGAAACCGAGAAGAGAGAATTGTTCAACACTATAGGAACTTTGCGCAATTAATTTCAATGGTTAAGAAGTGGTTTACTGAGTTCCGTTTAAGTTGTACTAGCACAAGTGGCCACCCATAATAATAAATATAGTTTAAAAAAATAAAAAACATGCTTCGATATCAAATTTCGAATTTTTCCAGATAATTATCCGTATAATGCGTTCCGAGTTTTTTTTTTTTTTTTTGGATTCCGAAAATTGGCTTTAGGAATTGGGGGAATCTTTCTCGAAAACAATATGGCAACTTCAATTTTCGCACTAAATCGAAGGACCGTTAATAGTTTGGAGACACGTTCCACGGCCAAAACACGCACCAAATATGAAAAGCCGCTTCCGATTCGGTTAGCAAAGTGTTTCCGAGTTTTCTGGGAATTCCCACAGTCGGCTTCAGGAAATTTCAAAATTCCCCCACTTCGTCAGCAGCAATACGGCAAATTCAATTTTCACTCTAAAGCGAATAACCGTTTATAGTTGAGATGCATGTTCCATGACAAAAACGCGCACAGAATATTAAAAACTAGTTTCAAAACGGTTAGCGTTAGTGGTACCGAATTTTTTTGGGAATTCCCAAAATTTGCTTCGTGAATCCCCAAAATCCCTCACTTCCCCGGAAGTAATACGGCAAGTCCTATTTTTTCACTAAAGCAGCAACACTGTATATACAGTTTTATATACCTACATACGTAATAATCACTCATATGGCATGGGTTTCGAGTGTTGCAAACATACAAACAAATATACAAGTGAAACTAATATAAGCGTGTTAAAAAATAAAAGGAGCACTATTTGCTTCAATTCGAGATTTTGTAGCGTGCACCTATAAAATGACAGTATACATATACACAGGCAGTTGGGAAACGAACAAAAAACAGGTGTGTTTTTAAGTTAAAAAGGAAGTAGTTTATGTTACGTTAAAAATTTACTTACTTCAATTTCAGAGTTAACACCAATAGTATTCGAACTCAATAGCGTACAAATTTCTTTAGCATTCAATGTTAAGAACTCTTTGGATGCCACTACAGTCAGAAAGAATTTACAAATGCGCATGAGCATTAGCTGTTCCAAGTTTTCGAGATTGTAGTTGCGCGCCTCCAAATACAATAAAAACGCTGTATCCTCACGAAAACAAGCATGATCGTCTAGGCAAAGCCAACATTGATTTATAAGTTCTTTGATGCCTAAAAAGTTGGCGGCAATAAAAAGTTCCAAAATGCTTTCTCGTTGCACCAGAGGCTGCGGTGACAACATCCAGTCGTAAACCATTGAAAACGCAGTCGGCGTTATCTTCTCTTCGGGCAATTGTATTAGAAGTTCATTGTCACATTCCATAAAAAAATCTGAATAACACTGCAACACCATCATATGACAATTGAAAGTTACTTCTCCAATGCGTATCTTAACACTGGGTTTTATATGATTGTCAATCATATGCTTAAGCAGTTTATAAAGATCTTTTTTCGGAGGTTGCACAATATTTTCCCAACCGTCGACGTCATTCGGTGTGTAACCCATTTCTGACAAGGATTTCTCTTGTGAAGAAATAACTTCATCATTTTTAAATTTGTCGTGCCCGTGTAGGGGCAACGGTGTGGGTAGTATTTTATTTGATAATGGCAAAGAATCAGAATTCGAACTAGAAATTTAAAGTTAAATTGGTTTACAATAATTTTTAGCGCAGAACTTACTTTGTGCACTTTAGACTGGGGGGAGTACCCGTTGTTGACACAAGAGACTCCTTGCTCTAAGAAAAAAATTAATTTGCTAACTTTATTTGCAGTTTTATGCAACATACATATGTATATACTCACATTATTATATAATTTTTCCATTTTACAAAATTCTTAATAAAATATATTTTAACCGTTTAGAAAATTTCAACACAAAAATGTTTAAAATTTAAGGAAAAATTGTTTTTTATTTGACAACAAACTCTCAAGAATGGGAAAACAGAACTGAACGAGGCAGCTTTATAAAGGTAGTGGCAGAATTACATTAAATACAACACCAACAAAACACATGTTGATGTTTGTTGGTGTCGTATTTATTGTAATTCTGCCACTACCTTTATAAAGCTGCCTTTATAAAGGTAGTGGCTGCCTTTTTAAAGGTAGTGGCCCTTTATAAAGCTGCCTTTATAAAGATAGTGACAGCTTTATAGTCAGTTCCAAGCAAGGCAGCTTTATACAGGTAGTGGCACAATTACAATAAATACAACACCAATAAACATCAACATGTAGTTTGTTGGTAGAATTTACGAATAGTGAATGATTTGGGTATCGGCAATTCTGCTTGACTGACCCCAAAATTGCTAGCTTCTCACACTCATTAAGTTTAGGACGTCGTCCACAATGAGGCCTTGATAAAACAAAAAGTTGGTGTATTTGAAGTTCTGAACCACGTACTGCAACGATGTGTGGCTTCTGCCTATAGTCTGAGCCTCGTCTCTTAGATTTAGTATAATTTTTCGCTAGTCAGGCGCGATTTCTTTGGTGTTTGGACTCATCTCAAATTAAAGCATCCAAAAGAAAGCAAAAATAACAGCTGATTTCCGTTGATAGCAAGTATAATTAAGTAATATTGCTGAATAATAAATTTGATAAAATATTATTATAATTCAAACAATTAAGTTTTTTATTCGCTATTTAAGCTTCTAACATTTATACCAGTAAAAAATTATAAATAGCTTGTTTTCTATGTTTCCCAGCTATCTATATATAGCTGGGAAACATAGAAAACAAGCTATTTATAATTTTTTGGTAGTTCCTATGAAATGTCGACATATAGATAGCTGGGAAACATAGAAAACAAGCTATTTATAATTTTTTACTGGTATAAATATTATTATAATTATTATAAAGACACTATTATCTTAATAAAAGTAACAGAGAGAGATATTTACCTTACATTGCGTAATTTAAGGATGTGAAAAAGAAATTAGTAATTTCGCAAATACTACCGCTAATAACTTATTTCGCTGAAGTTTATAGTAATATTGAGTGGATTTTAACAATGCAACCCGCTATGTCTATGGCATAGATCGTTACAGTAGTAGGATGATCCTAGGCTGTGATTTATTGTGCTATTCGCGTATAAGAAATTTGTTATTTTTGCATGGTTTATTGATAAGAAAAACTCGATCATACTTGTACGAAAAACTTAATTTTGGGAATTCAATCCGTTGCATGACACTCCTGGTACCAATACATCCAGATTTTTTTTTTAACGCCATTAAATTGTGTAACTCTTTACCATTAAGCTTTAAACGTATACAAGCGAAAAACAGTTTTGCTAAAGCTATCGTTGACTATTAAAAATTATATCTGTGTTCTAGCTTTTGCTAATATGAACAATGCACTACACATTTCAGAAAAAATCCATTCTAGGAGTAAATTCCCTTATTCAACTGTGTGGCAACGCCTTTTTATATTTCTCTCTAAAAATAAACTTCAAAAATCCTTATTACCCAGCGGCGAACATTGCCTACCACATTATTTCTCTTCGATGATGTGTGCAACACTTTGTAATCAATGAATGGTAACTTACAAAGTGTATGAAAGTAGTATATGGAGTTCCGAAAAATGAATTACGTTCATCTTTTGTATCACATTTATATACAAATGTATTTTATTTTTTAGTTGTAAATCAAATGTTCGCCGTCTTTGTCAAACTACTCGTACGTTGCAAAAATTTTAATTAACAAAATCAGATAAAAGTGCTAGAAAATAATTTAAAAAAGGTACAAAACAAAAGGAAAGACAAAACATTTAGGGAAAAAATAAAAGAATGCAGTAGACAAAAAACAAAACAAATTTATTTAATGGAATATTCCCAAAAAACTGAAGTGCGCAGTACGTACGAGCTGCCTACTGCCGGCTTACAATGTATGCGAGATTGTATTCGAGCTACCTACTGCCGACTTACAAAGTATGCAAGATTGTATTCGAGCTGCCTACCGCCGACTTACAAAGTATACGAGAATGTATTCAGGCTGCCTACCGCCGACTTACAAAGTATGCGAGAATGTATTCGAGCTGCCTACTGCCGACTTACAAAGTATGCGAGATTGTATTCGAACTGCCTACTGATAGCTTACAATGTATGTTAGGAAGTAATGAGCTTTTGTGGGATGAACACCACACTAGCTCGCTTACTTTGTGTGCAGGTAGTAGGCGTTCACTCTACAAATGCGGCAATGTGTATGAAAAAGTATACTAGGATCGTATATGAGATGGTGTGCATTACTGACTTACAAGTGTGCATCGGATCATCGCTTACGTAAGCGAAACTTTGGCCGCTGGGTACAAATAATAAAAAGAGAATGAAACACCTTGTATTTTTTATATCAATCGTAAAGCAGCTCTGGGCTGGGGAACAGCTCTCGCGTCATCGTAGTGCGGTCAGGCTTGTTGTTGTTGTTTGGCCTTCGAGAGTTTTGCGTCTCACTCTCATGGTTAGCTGTCTACCTCAACTAACTGTATTAGTTTACAGTTTTTGTGAGGTATTTCGTTGTTAACTACGCGGAAACTTCCTATGCGAAGGCATAGGTCGGTACAGTTAGTCACAGCGCCGCAAAAGAAATACTGTTAATACCATCATGGGCATAAGGTCAAGGTTACTCCGCCCATGCTGTGCATCCTATACTTTGCAAATTTATTTGCAACTGTATAGTTATAAATACAAATACAATTTTTTATATCATGATATGTATGTATTTATATTTTTAACTTAATAAAAACAAGATTATTGCTTTATTATTTATTTGATATATGTATATTTGTTTCTCCCTTTATCAAAAATGTTAAGGAACTAAGTACAAAAGAATAATATTATTAATGTTCTTGTAACAAAATAAATAAATAAATAAAATATGATTACAGCAAAAATAAATCGTACTAGAGGCCAAATTTGACAAACACGAATTCTAGCTATTGAACGAATTTGATGATGGTATGCAGGAGGTGCTATCAGGTGCAAAATTTTGTACTTCTTAAAATACTAAATAGGTTTTTAAATAAAGGGTGTTTTTTTAAGCCCAATAGAACTTGAAATTGTAAAAAATAACACAAAAAATTAAATTGTAATCAAAATTTTTTTTTATTCGAAAGATCAATACGTGACATTAACATTTGAAAATGATTTCGGGCATATGGGCACCGCGGCTGTTCTTGACGAAGCGCATTCTGGACGTCCAATTTTGGGCCACTTTTTCGAGCACTGCTGGCCGTATGTCACGAACAACACGAACAATGCTGGCCTCCAAGGCGTCAATTGTTGCTGGTTTATCAGCATAAACCAGTGACTTCACGTAGCCCCACAGGAAATAATCGAGAGGTGTCAAATCGCACGACCTTGGAGGCCAATTGACAGGTCCATTTCTCGAAATCAACTTATCGCCAAATTTTGATTTCAGTAAGTCGATGGTTGCGTTCGCCGTATGGCACGTAGCGCCATCCTGTTGAAACCACATCTCCTCCGGATCAATGTCATCCATATTTTCAAACAAAAAATCATTGATCATGGTGCGGTAACGATCTCCATTGACCGTAACGCGAGCTCCGGCCTCATTTTTGAAGAAATAAGGTCCGATGATGCCACCAGCATGAAAACCGCACCAAACAGTGCATTTTTCTGGATGTAATGGAGTCTGTAGGGTCTCTTGTGGATTGGTCTCACTCCATATGCGGCAATTTTGCTTATTAACAAACCCGTTAAGCCAAAAATGCGCCTCATCGCTGAACACAATTTTGCGATAAAACAACGGGACTGATTTTCAAAGTAAATTTGGATAATTTCGTAGCGTTGTTCAAGCGTGAGTCTATTCATGATGATTTGTCAGAGTATACTGAAACAAATAAAAAAAATGTTTCATCAAAATTTAATTTTTTGTGTTACTTTTTACAATTTAAAGTTCTATCTAGCTTAAAAAAACACCCTATATAAAAGGAAAAAATTAAAAATTCGGTGCGTTTTTGTTGAAATAACGCGCCTTTTTCCCCATTTTGGTGCGTTTTGAAATTTCAAAGTTGACAATGCTGCTAACAGTACGTATTTCAATATTCACCTTTATCGTTTAGCAAAAGCTATGTATTAAGCGGCCCATACACGTTTCAATTCATATGTGAATTGAGTCTTTCAACTGAATTGATTATTGCCCACACACTTCATAAACTGAATTGAAAGATTTTCATTCAACTATTAAATGATATTATAGACAATTTTAAAAATATATAACTTTCTCTTTGCAAAAAACACTACAAATATAAATTTTGAGACTCGAACACACACAAGACTTGCTAGTCAACTTGAAAAAATCAAAACATTTTAATTTTTTTTCTTCAACCAGGAACAATTTTTTATGAAATATAGACATATCCTCTACTCTAATCCAACAACATTTTTTATTTCCACATTATATGTATGGCTATGTGTAAGTGTAACATAATTTTAGCGGCAAAAGTAACGGCAAAGTTATGTATAAAAACTAGTATGTATTAATATGAAAAATTACCTTGTTTTATATATTCTTCGTACCATTTAATAATCTAATATTTAATTCAGTCTGATTGTCTATTTTCTTTATTCAGAATTAAGGTTTTGCCCACATTTTTTAACGACTTTTCCGAAATAATTTTATTTTACTGCGACTACAAAATACTTTTAGACTCTCTTCTTGGTATACATCTATGGCCAAGGAAAAGAGTGCTGCCAACAACACTGGTGGGGAAACGCCTAAATTTTGGATATAATATTTTTTAATATGCAGTTAGATTTTATTAAGATATTTTTTAACAATACTAATATTGTGAACATAAATTTCAAAAATTAAAGCCTAATAATTTCTTATATTGCAATTGGAATTTATATACCCGTATATTCTACTACATCATAGTATATGTTTGTAATATATTTGTACACATTATTACAGATTTTTTGCATAAAACAAGTTAGTGATTTTAAACGAAAGTCAACAAAGAAGCAACGATTTTTTAAAATTGTGGAATAAGACGTTTTTTATAATAACTATTATAAAAGTCTTAAGATTTTGGTTGGATTTTGTAAGACAGAATTCTAATGAGATATGTTGCGACTATCAAAAAATCTAAAGTACCGCTACATTTTCATAAACCTATATCATTCATAAACCTATATCATTCGCACCTCAAGTGTATTTTCAAGTGATAACACTTAATAGGCGCACTGTCACGACAACGGTCAGTGACAACAAAAGATGTCAAGAGACGAGGGTTATGAATTTAAAATTCAACTTAATATTCTTTTAGTTATTTCTTATACATGCCTTTAATAGGATGCATTCATGTTATGGCTAAAAGAGTGAATTTATGTCGTGATCATGTCTTTATCAAATCTTTAAGCGTTTACACTTCCGTTTTTTGACATCTTGCAAGATTTCATTTTCATAAAATAAATTTTTTCAAAGGGTTTGACAGCAATATCACAATGAATTCATCATGGAAAAGTACAGTTTTTTTACTGCCGCATAGTATTTTCAAGTACTGTTGTGAACAAAATCACAGTTGTGTAATAGAGTACTTACAAAAATCTACTAGATTTCGTCAAAATCTAGTCGCACAGTAGATTTCATTTTGTATGGAAAATCCCGTTGAAATCAAGTACATTTGACCCGAATATATGCCCAATAAATAGCTAAATTAGTCAAGGTCTGGTGTTAATATTTTATATTCAGTCCAATTATGAATATTCTCACGGAATTTAATTCTCTCGGAATTTATTCCTTACGGAATTTATTTCTCACATTAAGTACTTTTTTCAATTCAAATTAAAGAAAAAAGCATAATTCTTGTCCGTAAGAATTAACGAGTTGATCTCCTTTTAGTGTTTCCAACGAATGGAGAGAAGAAAAAATAAAAAAAAACTCATGCTTAATTTGTGTTCATAATTGGAGGAAAGGGAAAAATCATAAAATTCCTACGGAATTTTTATTTACAATTGGGCTGATTATTTGCTTTTCTAAAAAAATCCAACCCTGACCGAATGAAGAATCTTACTGTTTAAACAAATTTCTGAAAATGATAGTCTTATGAAACGCCAAATCTCATATCGTATTGTTTGTCATTTTCATAACGCAGTGTTCAATTTGCACATACTATGTAATTTTTAACAAATCTTAATATAAAGTGTGATAGTCTAAAGCGCTCTGTAGTACAACGTTTCGTCATTCTTGTTCTTTCCACCTGTGTACATTAAATATTAACGGCCGTATTCACAAAAAATATTTTATGTTTATTAGACACTTATTTGACAAATATCCTATAGAAATTTGTCAAATAACAGTTTAATAAACATAAAAATTTTGTTATGAATAAGGCTATAAATAATTAAACTTTGGTATAAAATCTAGAAAATACATTTGAATGTATTATTATTATTTTTTTTTTTTTTTTTTTAGGAATAATATAGGCATATAATGAAACACCAAATAATGAGTATCGCTCATTTTGTATATGATTTTAAGTGTCCTTTATGTTCAATACAAATGAATGTTACATGTGTGCATTAAGCCCCTAATTCCCTATCTTACATGATCGTACGATTCATATTTCAGAAGTTTGGCTGCCTTTAAAAATCACTTCAAAATTGCATTGTAGTGTCACACTATTAAACAAGAATGATTGTAATAATTTATATACATAGTAAAATAATTAACAGTCAGTTTATTAATTTCGAAAGAAAATTAATACGGAAGAAAGCTAGTCACTTACATTCGAAACAATTTGGGTTCGTCTATCGCACTATTATTCGTTCCCATATTCTTATGTATTTTGATTGAGTTTCGACACATCGTTCGCATAGAAAAAAAAGTTGAGCCCAAATCAATTTTCTTTCGCTTAGATTCCGAACGCAAGCGCACTATCGAAATTGGTAAACTGTCCGTAAAAACTATTTTTATTACTATTTAACATTTATATAATAATATGTTTCATAATATGAACGGGGACTTGAAGTCTATCCACTTCGTCATTTGTTCGTCATTTGGAGTTCATTAGTACACGCTAAATTTTTAAGTGTAACTGTAGCGTTTAAAGGTCTGCATAAAACAGCTAGATTGGCATCCTTGGTGATGCAGCACAACAGCTGCGCTTTTGTTTTGGTTACTGTGAAAATATCCATATGTATTGTTTATTTCCTTTGTTATTATATGGTTTAATAAAACTAAGAAACAGTTTTGAGTGCCTTTTACGAAAGTTTTCGAAAAATATGATTACATTTATTAAGCATGTATTTAAGCTACAATTTCTTCTAATAATAGTAGCTATTTTGGCAGGTGTGTTTTATCCACAAATCATAATATTTTTAAGGGATCTTATTTATACATTTCAACGAGGGAAAATTATTGAAGTAAATTATGAAAGTGTAGCAAAACTTATGCAAACCAAAAATATTAAATTATTCACAAAAGAAGAACTTGCATCGTATAATGGTGAAAATGGCACACCCATATATTTGGCTTTGCTGGGCAGAGTCTATGATGTCTCAAAAGGTGCTAAACACTATGGGCCTGGCTGTTCTTATAGTTATTTTGCTGGACGTGACGCTTCGGTATCCTTTATAACTGGAGAATTTGAGAACTTTGTCGAAGGTGAAGCTGATGATGTTGTCAGTTTGAAACCTTCGCAACTTCTAAGCCTATCGAACTGGCAAAACTTCTACGAAAGTGATTATATTTTTAAAGGAAAACTGGAGGGGCGGTTTTATGATAAGTTCGGGGAGCCCACTGAATACTACCATAAGTACTTAGCTTTGCTAGAGCAAGCTCAAGATGCAAAGACTGCCAATGATGAACTTAGAGAAAAATATCCCGACTGCAACATAGAATGGTCGAAGGAGAAAGGTTCACACGTTTGGTGCACAAATAACAGTGGTGGTAAGGAACGAAACTGGATAGGTTATCCTCGCAAACTTTTTCAAGTTGGAAGTGACAGTTTTCGATGTGCTTGTTTGCGCAGAGAGGATTTGGACACAACAGAGGTGATGGTGAAACCATACGATGATTGTGAAAAGTTTGTTCATGAATGTTATTATAAAGTTGACTAAATTTATTAAGTTTTATTGCATTTACAATGCAAATACGCTTTTGTACTTAGTGATTTTTAAAATACAAATTTACAATAAATTTCACAATACATACAAAGTTTCTTTTATTTTTACATAGTCAGGAGCCAAAAATAAATTTTTCGTTATGAGATAAACACAAGGAACAAATCTTGAGAAACAAATATATTTATGTGAAAATTTAAAATAGTCTCGAGTTGATGAGTTAACAGTTAAAATTCAATTATTTGTTAGGAATATCTGTTGTTTGCAGTACCAAAATATCAGCCTTTTTTGATATAACAAAATACATACGTACTCCAAAAATAATTAATTTTGATTTAGCTGCATAGAACTGCATAAATACGTAGAAGATAATTTCATTAAGAGCAACCACAATGTTATAGCAAAATACATATTAAAATGCTGCATAGAATGTTCTAAAGAACACACTATGCAGTAGTTCCAAGCACTGTATTTTAGAAAATTTTTCGAAACAAAGAAGCAGAACAAATACTTCATAGTTTTGCAACACATACGGCAGTACTTGAATTCTGTTCCATAGCAAAAACCAAAACATCAGACTAGCAAATAAACAATCACTAATAGTAAAACATAGCTAGCGCACTAAAAAACTGGCACTAACACATTGGCATATGATCATACTTTGCATAGAGCACTTATGCACTAATAGAAAGACAAAAACCATGAACAACAACAACAATAAATTTTATAAACAAAAGTAAACTAGAACATACTTCAGTTGGTTCTACTTCTGTTTGTTCTAAATGATTATAAGACAGTACTCGTTTATGTGTTTAGAACATTTCGGCTCTGAATGTGAAAGAAGTGGATGGATAGCACTTGTAAATATTACGATGTCTTGTAAGACATTTTTCTTCTATTTGAGCAGCTCTCTAATACATACGTCTCCAAAAATAATTAATATTGATTTCCCTGCATAGAGATGCATATATACTTAGAAGAAAATTCCATTAAGAGCAACCACAATATTCAACTAGAAGCAAACACATCTTACTCCTTTAAAACTTTTCAGGCCAAACTAGCAAGGGACTAAGCCTTATATACATTTTTACATAATTCAATTTTCGGTACATATATGTACATATTTTCTATTATACGGTCAAAATTAAAAATTGTAAACAATTAGATAAATTAATCTAAGGAATATAAATAAACACTTTTTTATATATACGGAGTGAAATCCATTCTTGCAGTTGGATGTAGTCCATAATATTAAAATAACTCTCCAAATTTTCCATATTAATCATTTGAGCCCTTTATTATTCACATAATAAAATATGACGTGGCAACTCTTTCTTCTTTTGCTAATGCTAACATTTTAAAGTGAATGTTAGTATCAACAAAAAGAAGCAACATCTGTTGCTTACATTTAATAAACATTTTTTCAATAGCTTGTTCTTTGTAAATATATTTTTTATACACAATTTTAACTAAAGTGCCTTAAATAGTTATACAAAATATGTTTAAATTTACCTTTAAGATCTTAAATAGGCAAAATTAAAAGATTGTGAGTTTTGAACAACAGCAAATATAATGATTATAGTAAAAAAGGCGTTCAACAAGCAGCTACAAAAACAACAGATATAGACAAGAAGAAAAACAACAAAAAATCCAAAACAACAATAATACTGTATACAAAAAGTTCAACATATTGGACAGGAAATAAGTTGTTACCATATTTAAAACGTTCAGTGATTAAAACGCGAAAAAAGTTGCTGATCATCAATCATTTAAAGATCGGAGGTACATAAGTTCAACTTTGACAAAATGTTGAACTGCTTCAGTTCTTTGACTGTACCCACTTTGGGTGAAATGGAACAAATAATATGCATGCTAGAAAGAGGAACCATTGTTACGAAGCTGTACAGCAAGCAAAGACGTCCAGAACAGAGAAGGCTTATTCTGGTCAGAGAAACGCGCCAACTTCTCTGGTCTGCTGCAACGGCAAACACACGTATAGAACATGAAGGCTCACTGGAACTGAGAGAAATAAGAGAGATACGCGTAGGAAAAAACTCAAAAGAATTTAGAAATTGCCCCGACGAAGCTAAACGCTTTGAATTTGGCAAATGTTTTGTCGTTCTTCACGGAAATTCCTTTAAACTAAAAACGTTTTCCGTTGTAGCTCTATCAGAACAAGAGGCGGAAAATTGGGTCAAAGGTTTGCGCTATATGGTACAGGACACTGTAAATGCTCCTTACCCATTGCAAGTCGAAAGGTGGCTCAGACGTGAATATTATGCTATTGAAAATTCGGGCACACAGTCATCCAAAGATGGTAGTCAAGTTACAATCAAAGATTTTAAAGCATTTTTAGCTAGTATAAGCTGTAAAATGACAACATCTAAGCTAATGGATTGCTTTAGCGAGGAGGATGTACGTCGAAAAAATGATTTACGGTTTGATGATTTTGCACGTTTGTATAGAAAATTAATTCAACCAACTAATTTTACTGAAGACATCTTCCATTGTGTTCCCGGAAAAGAATTCGCTTATTCAAAGGAAAATGGTGTCGTAACATTAAGAGAATTTGTAATGTTTTTGTTGCAAGAACAACGAGAATCCATTGCTAGAGACAGCAATGCTGTTTCCAATTTTATGCGTGAGTTTTTACAAGACGTTGAAAGAGAAGTACAGGAGCCTTACTTCACTATCAGCGAGTTTTTAGATTATATGTTTTCTAAACACAATGATTTATGGGATAAACAATGTGATCGGCTTTATATGGATATGAAACAACCCATATCTAATTATTGGATTGCATCCTCTCATAACACATACCTTACTGGCGACCAATTTTCCTCAGAGTCTTCCTGTGAGGCGTATGTAAGAGCGTTGCGTATGGGCTGCAGATGTATAGAATTGGATTGCTGGAATGGTCCGGATAACCAGCCGCACATTTTTCATGGCCATACTATGACTTCAAAAATAAAGTTTAAAGATGTAATTAAAACTATTAAGGAACACGCTTTTGTGACTTCTGAATATCCTGTGATTTTATCAATAGAACAAAATTGTTCTTTAGAACAACAACGAAACATGGCTCAGGCTCTTTTAGAAGTTTTTGGAGATATGCTTTTAACCCAGCGTTGTGACCGTTCCGAAACTCAATTGCCCTCTCCACATCAACTTAGGAGGAAAATCATTTTGAAACACAAAAAATTACCAGAATACGAAGATAATTCAAATATGATGTCAGCTGGTACAAATTCCTCTACTCTTTTGTCTTCCACTAGCAATCGCGGCTCTATATCAGGTCCAGGTGGCGAAGACAATGATGGCACGCGTAATGTTTTAAAAGAAGGACATCTTTACTTCAAAGATCCTGTGGACAAAACTTGGAGTCTATATCATTTTGTATTAACTCAACAGGAGTTAATTTATACGTCAGAAACCGAAGATGCGAACTCCACAGCGGGCGATGATGATGATAATGTGGCTTCAATACCATCTACGAATACATTAATGCCGAAGGTAAAGGATAGTCTCATAAATGATGAGTTACATTTTGGAGAGAACTGGTTCCATGGCAAGCTGGAAGGTAATTTTAATTTCTGTTCATTCTCATTTTGTGTTTACGCAGAAAAAAAATACCCCATAAAATAAACCCCGTAATGTTAAATATTTCTTATTTTTGCAGCTAAAGATCGTTTTATGTTATATAAAAAATTTAACAGTATTTATTTTCAATATTTCGATGACAATTTGTTATCATCCAAGTCAGCTTTAAATAAAGCTGCCTTGTTATCATTGTCAGGAAAATGAATGTGTTATTAAAAAATTTTTCAATTTGAAAAATTATTGTCAAAAAATTCCTATATACAAAAAATCTATACACCAAGAAAAATTATTAATTCATACACAAAGAAAAAATCTTAACAATATAAACGTTATGCTTGATTTCGTATTAATAATTTTACTCATTGATCTCAATTGATTAATTAGACTCCTAGCATCTTGATTTCTCTTGTAAACTTGATAATTGATACATAGACTTCCTTGCTTTTTCAAACTAAATTTTGACAACTATTCGTAAATTCTGTTTTATAGAAACAATATTTGGAGAAGTATTTAATGAAAGGACAGATAGAAAGGATAGGATAAGCCGAAGAAGTACTCTTATCACAGATACTTTGTAAAGCTCCATTACCATTTCTATTTTCCTTGGTCCGGTACAATGCACTGCATATGTAGGGGTCATCCCCTGAGTACTGGTCCAATAATAAAAAATAAAATAAATTCCACTAACAAAATACATGTTGATGTTTTTTGGCGTTGTATTTATTGTAATTCTGCCACTACCTGTATAAAGCTGCCTTGCTGACGATGATAACAAATTGTTATCGAAATATTGAAAATAAATACTGTTAAATTTTTTATATAACATAAAACGATCTTTAACTGCAAAAATAAGAAATATTTACCTAAACAAGATCATATAATTAAATATCAAATATAACCCGCAATGTTATTTATATAAATGAATTTTATTACAGTATTATTAATTTGAAAAGTTTATTGGTAATTTCCATATAAACACAGACAAAATAAAAGTAATTTAATGATAAGAAATTATGTGCATGTGCACTCATAAATAGATTATTATTAAACAAATCGCAGAATTTTTAAACACACATCTTTGGAGTACCATTATCTGATAAGATGTGTAAAAAAATACATATGTAAAATGTCAAACTTTATTAATTAAAATTACAAGTAATAATAAACATTTTTAGGCGGCCGCCATGAAGCTGATCAACTATTAGAGGCTTACAAGCATTTGGGTGATGGCACATTTTTAGTGCGTGAATCAGCTACCTTTGTGGGTGATTATAGTCTATCCTTTTGGAGGCGCAATAGACCCAATCATTGTCGTATTAAGCTAAAACATGAAAATGGCGCCACCAAATATTACTTAGTGGACAATTTTGTTTTCGATTCACTGTATTCTCTTATTGTTTACTATCGCAAAAACATGTTACGCAGCTCGGAGTTTTCCATCACACTAAAAGAGCCTGTACCGCAACCGAAAAAGCACGAATCACAAGAATGGTTTCATCCACATACAACTAAAGAACAAGCGGAGCAGGTTTTAATTAAACTCGATGTAGGCTCTTTCCTAGTACGCCCGTCAGTTCAGAATGCAAATACCTTTGTTATTTCGTTTACCATAAATCGTAAGATTAAACATTGTCGCATCATGCAAGAGGGGCGTTTATTTGTCGTCGATACCAATCAGTTCGAGTCGTTAGTGTCTTTGGTCAAGTATTATATGCGCAATCCGCTTTACCGCGCTGTAAAACTGATGTATCCAGTATCTCAAGAACTGCTGAAACAACAACTCTTGGCCTGTCAAGCTTCATTAGATCACGGTAATGGCAGTATGGGGGAGTTCAATGACGCTTCTAGCTATATGGATCCCAGTTTGGAAGATACGGTTACCTGTAAAGCTTTGTACAGTTATAAGGCTGATAAACCTGACGAGTTATCATTTCCCAAACATGCCATTATTACAAATGTACAAAGAAATAATACA
This sequence comes from Thecocarcelia acutangulata, assembly GCA_914767995.1. Classification (NCBI taxonomy): domain Eukaryota; kingdom Metazoa; phylum Arthropoda; class Insecta; order Diptera; family Tachinidae; genus Thecocarcelia; species Thecocarcelia acutangulata. The sequence goes on from OU612095.1 coordinate 72,878,711, forward strand.
ATGTGGTGGAAAGGCGACTACGGAGGAATGAAACAGAGGCATTTACCAGCAAATTATGTTAAAGTAAGTTAATCATAATAATTTTCCAAATGAAACAATCTTGATTATTTTTTTCAACTCGATAGGTTATCGACTCCTCATCAGATGATAATAATAGTTTATGCGACGAGACACACAATGAACAATTCTCCCGTACTGATTCTATAGAAATACATGGAGCTGTAGCTTCTTTGATTGAGTCGAATGAGCCTGGTATTTTTTTAAAGCTTCAAATACAAATACCTACAATGCAAAACTCTTTTATCGTGGGCTTTGATAATCACGATCTGGCCTGCGAATGGTTTCAGGCTATACAAGAAGCTGCTTTAATTGCAAATCAGTTAGCTACTGAGCGACGGAAAAAAGAGCGCTCTGCTCGCGTAGCAAAGGAAATGTCTGATTTAATAATCTATTTCCGCAGTGTACCATTCCGCGAACATTCCTGGGTATTTTATGAAATGTCCAGTTTTCCCGAAACCAAAGCAGAAAAACAATTTTTGCAGCAAAACACAGCAATGTTCGTGACCTATCATCGCCATCAAATCAGTCGCGTCTATCCAAAAGGTCAACGGTTGGATTCTTCTAATTTTAATCCTGTACCATTTTGGAATGTGGGCTCTCAGATGATAGCATTAAACTATCAAACGGGCGATAAGGCAATGCAATTGAATCAAGCAAAATTTCGCGATAATGCCCAGTGTGGTTATTTGTTGAAACCCAGTTTTATGTTAGCGGAGGGTTTCGACCCCAATAATCCACTAGCAATTAGTTCGCACGAGGAAAAATTAGTCATCATACGAATTATAGCAGCTAGACACTTATTCCGAGCCGGCAAATGTAATAATCCAATGGTAGTGGTTGAAATCGCAGGAGCCTCCTTTGACTCTGGAGTGAAACACCGCACAAAATTTTGTGAAAATGGTTTTAATCCGGTATGGAATGAAACGTGTGAGTTTTCCGTACGCAATCCTTATTTTGCATTGCTGCGCTTTGAGATACAAGATGAGGACATTTTTGCCGAAACGCACTTTGTAGCTCAGGCTTCTTATCCACTCAATTGCATTCGTACCGGATATCGTAGTGTTATATTACGTAATAAGTTTAGTGAAGAATTGGAATTGGCTTCTCTGCTTATTCATGTTGAAGTTAAACAGGTTTCAGAGAGAGAAAATCATGCTGTCCTAGGATTTTAATTTATTAATTTTGTCTTTCCCAAATAGTTTTGCATTTAATTTATTTTTTTTAAAGCAAACCAGATTGTTTTGTCATATAAACTTATTTGTATTCCTATCGTAATTAAAATGAAAACTTTAGCATGTTCGACTGTTAACCTTCTTATAATCAAACTAACTAAAAGACTTACTTCTTGATATATGTATGTACATTCTTATTAAAATGTATTTCACTTTGTTAACCAAATCTTTTTACTTGTAGTATTAAGTTACAAAAAAAAATGCTTCCAAATTGTATTGATTTTTTAAACTTAATGTTGTATGTTTAATATTTGTATTTTTGTTTGTATTTTATTAAACGATTTACATTATAAATTTATCTGTTTTATTTCATAATGAGGCAAGTGTGAATCTAATCAGGATGTTGATGCTCATAAAGTTAAATTTAAATTGTTAAAATGTTGGGCATAATCCTGTATGTTGACCTAAAAAAACATTTGTAAGCATATTCATAAAATTTAAATGCATTTGAATTGGGTTTTAATCAGGGTAGGAATAATGCTCGAATTAAATTCGTTCGCGAACGAATTTAATACGAACGAATTTAATTTTTCATATTTCAAAGAATTATTCTTTTTAGTTCGCGAATTTTATACATAAAATTCGTGAGCGAATTTAAAAAGCAAAGAAGCGAATTTAAAAATAAAATTCGGGAGAAAATTGTTTAATTCGTGAGAGAATTAAATAATTAAATTCGTGAATTATTCGCCAAGAAATAAAAAACCAGTGTTGTCAATTCGGCGAGTTTCGCACTCTTTTGGTGTTTTTTGAAACTTCTTGTGCGAAACATTCTATTTAATTTATTTATTTTAAATTTCGGTGGCACCAAATCATGTTTTTGCGATTAGAATATAATTTTATTCAAGTTACAAAATTTTCCCATTTCAGTTTACAGAGCACAATAAGAACACGGAGTAATAGTATAGAAGACGCACCAAATTATATGCAAAAAGTAAGACAATCTTGCTGTTGTATATTACACACATTCTCGAAAGGAAAACAAACATTTTGTTTTATAAAATTTGCTGCTTTTAGAGTGTTTTGCTATTAAACGATCAAGCTACGTTTGTCAAATACTAGAATAAAAGCAGACACTGAATAAAGAAGTTCGTTTTTATGATGGCGCGTGAGTTCGTTACTGCTTGGTAATTGATAAATTACCAAATTATTAATTAAATTATAAAATTATTCCTAAAGGTATTTATTAAATATTAATTTATATGCATTAAATTTTGATTATGGTAAACTTCATCTTTTATTTTATTTATTATCATTAAAAATGTATTACAAGTATATAATTAATAATTTTTTTATGAATGAAATAATACGAAAATAAAAAGTTTAAAGTTAATACAAGTGGTCAAAGCAACTGAGCAATCTTGTCACAATTTCAACACATACAAACCAATTAGGCAGAAAAAAATAATTAATAACCAGTGACTCAATATTAGGTTATGGTTTTAAAGAAATATCCTAACGAACGAATTCTGCAAATTTTCGTATATTTCAATAAGTTCTTTTAAAGACGCCCACTCTAGCCAGCTGATTTGCATTATTCGCTTACGAAAACGCAAATGAAATTTGTACTGTGGTTGATGGAGTTGATACTAATCGAGTTTGATGGCTTGTAGCGCGATTCTATAAATGCTTATAATCCTATAATAGTAAATTCTTTTCATCCATTACAGTAACAATTGTACATTCCTGCAATATATTTTTAACGACGGTAAGCAGCTGTATATTTGTGTACCTAATAATAAGCAGTAAAAGTAACAGCAGGGGGGGGTTACTCTCTATTGCGATGCAAAAGGAAAATTGAAGAATTGGTACCTTATATTGCGTTTTCGTATTTTCTTTTCGCATTTAATTTTCCCTTTCGCACATTTTATTTTTCGCTATTGTTTATTTTGTGATACCAGTGTTACTTAATTTTTAAACTATTTTGCGAAAAAGTTTGCACAAACAGCACAGAATTCCAAATTATACTCCTATCGGATCTACCTTTCGCATCGCAATGAAGAGTAACCCCCCAGATTTCGGTCGACGGCGAATATAATTAAACAATGTTGCTGAATAACAAAATTATTATAAAGATGACATTATCTTAATAACAAAGTAACAGAATCACACTAAATGTCAAGTTTGGCAAGAACGAAATCTAGCTGTTGAAGAAATTTGATCATTTAATAGTCGTGTTTTTAATATAAAAATATTATACGTTTTATAATACAAAATGCGTTTTTAAAGATGAAATAAAAAGTCTAAACTTAATGCGTTTTTGCTGACGTGTTTTCTCCTCCGTTTTGGTGCGTTTTGAAATTTCAATGTTAACAACACTGAAAAAAAGCAAACGCTGTAAACAAGTTTTGCTGAATTGTTGTTTTGTACAGTGGCGGAAAAAATAATATCACAACTTCTAATCTTTCATACATATATACAGCCCATTTATAGGACACGGCTAAACTCACTCGTAGACGAGTACGTAAAGAATTGGGTTTGAAAAACGCGACTTGATCATGTTGTGCAACTTACGTATATTCGTATATATGTCAAACAATTGTATCACTTTTTTGTTGCCAACATATCAAAACAAATACGGCCTGTTTCTATCTAAGCGAATGAAAACTGATTTCCGTATATATATATATATATATATATATATATATATATATATATATATATATATATATATATATATATATATATATATATATATATATATATATATATATATATATATATATATATATATATATATATATATATATATATATATATATATATATATATATATATATATATATATATATATATATATATATATATATATATATATATATATATATATATATATATTACTAGAAATGAAAATAATTCATTTGCCTGTGCTGAAACATTTTTTTTGTGTATTGCATTTTATGTATGCACATACATACGCAGGTACACAAACAACGTGTTTGTGAAAAAGGTTAAATTCTATACTGATAAGAATTCAACCTAATGGTTTGAATGTATGTACATGTGTGTATGTGTATAAGCAAAAAAGTATTTTTTCAAAATTGGTCTCAGGCTCATCAAAAAGAACAAAAAATCTTTTTACTACCTGTTTTATTTAATTTTGTTATTCACTAATTACATTTTCAACAATTTTGTTGTTGTTTAAAATGTAATTGTGCAAATGAAGGAACAGCTTGGTTATTCCTGAACTGATATTATTTTACAAGGTTTGTCAAATAACGTTTTAATAAACATACTTGTAAAATATTTTTAATGAATAAGAATTTGTTTTTTATGAAAGCCTTATTATTATTTTTTGTTATTTAAAATATGTTTCTATTTAAACTGAAGTAAATAAATAAGTACAAATGTATATACATATATAAGTATTTTAGAAACCAAACAATTGAGTTTTTTATTCACTATTTAAGCTTCTAATATTAATACCAATAAAAAATTATAAGTAGTTTTTCTATGTTTCCCAGCTATATATATGTCGACAGGTGTTATTAGAGCATTTTTCTTTTTAAATTCTCAACAATTTATTTAGATTGTTGGGATATAAAGTTGAATGTTTGAGAATATCTTTCAAAAATTTCCAAAGTCTACAGATGATTAGGGTAGTTCCTATGAAGTGTCGACATATAGATAGCTGGGAAACATAGAAAACAATCTGCCACATGCACTGTTTGTCTTTACAAATATCAGACTTCAGAAAAATACGCACATTGTACAAAAATCTCGTACATAAATGTAAACGAACATAACTCAACGCAACTAACAGATATTTTTATTAACATAACAATTATGTGTGTCTTCAAATTTTGTTTGATACCGAACACAAACATGTACGTTGTTCTGTTGTAATATTTAGTTGCGTACACGAACACGTGTATGTTAGCGAAAATAGTGTATATGTACGGTAGCCAAGTTCGAGTGTACTTTACATTTATGTTCGTGTTCGTGTAAGGTAAAAAAGAACATGTACGATTACATTTTTCTCTTATGGCTGTATATTAGTTTATGTGTGTGTGGCGCTTTGAGAACTTCGACAGTGCCACACACACACATAAACTAATATACAGCCATAAGAGAAAAATGTAATCGTACATGTTCCTTTTTACCTTACACGAACATAAATGTAAAGTACACTCGAACTTGGCTACCGTACATATACACTATTTTCGCTAACATACACGTGTTCGTGTACGCAACTAAATATTACAACAGAACAACGTACATGTTTGTGTTCGGTATCAAACAAAATTTGAAGACACACATAATTGTTATGAAAATAAAAATATGTGTTGGTTGCTTTTGAACAGTACATTGTGTGTTCGATGTGTGTATTTTCTGAACCTTGACAAATATACGCCTCAGTTTTATTTTTTAGCATCTTTTCGAATTTTATTTTAAATAATTTTACACAAGTACTATTAATAAAAATTAATCGCAAAGTTTTTTGTATTATTTTTCCTCCACTGTACATGAGTGTAATTTTGTTTGTGGAATTATGTTTGCTAATAGGTAACCGTTTTATTTCATTTGAGTACGTATAAAAAATATGTGTATGAATATGTGTGTTTTTATGGAATTTTAGTAATTACCCGGTTGGAATGTGCATAATTTGCGAATTCAATTTGCAAATAACAGTTGTAAATATAATAACAATTCCTCAGTTTCTTGTGCAAGCGTCTTCTCGATAAGAATTTATATTATTGTTAAGAACTTAACTAACTCATAATTAATTAAAAATTGATGCAGAAGGAGTTTTATTTAATCAGCTCTTATTAATTTCTGACTACAGATTCTCTATTGACATTTCCTACAGGGTAGTATGTCTCTAAAAGTGAATTGAACTGCAAGGGTTGCCAAATATTATGAATAAAATATAAGTAGGCAAAATATATTCTATATGCATGCTTGATTTATTACAATCAGAAACAACGAATAATTATGGATAATTTATTTCGTCCGACAAGGAGGGTTTAAGTTTAAGCTAGATCTGCAAAAAACATATGTGATGCTGTTAAAAAAATTAAAAAGACTATTTGCAAAAAAAGTCACCAATTTCGCGATAGTTAAAAAAGTTTAAGTAGGGGAATTTTCAACAAATATTAGATGTACTCGTAGAATGTTTTTAAGAATAAAGTAACGTAATGAAGAAATGTTTAAAAATTTACCACATAAAAAGTAATTTTATTCCTCACTAGTAAAAATTTCTAAAGTAATGTTATAAATTGAACCACTGTGAATTTTTTCCATGACGTCGTTGGTAGAGCACGCGTAGACGATTTGAACTTTGTGAGCGGCATGTCGCCATTAAATATTCTCTCTTTCTTGCGCAGACGAAGCCAGTTTTGTGAGCAGGATATTATACTTATATCATTCTTTTGTGGACGTGCTAGTGAACAGTTAAGTAAAAATGGGTCGCAAAAACGCTTTTGATTTTGAAAAATATATTATATATAATGAAAAAAATAATACTTCAACGTGTATTACATGTCAAAAGATCCTTAAAGGACGGTTAAGTGGAAACGTAAAGCGTCATTACGAATCAGTACATGATATAAAAATAACTGAAAAGTCTACACAAAATCCGGTGTCAAGTGGTAGTGTGTCAAAAAAACGGTTTAGCAATATTCAAATTCCATTAAACAAAAATGAATTTTTATTGTGTTGTGTTGGTCTTATCACAGCTAAAAATTTGCCATTCAGAATATTTGACGATGATGAATATTTCAAAAAACTTTTGCGCCCTTACGAAGAATTTCACAAAACAAATATTAATTCCAAAAACATTGTCTCCAAAATGAATACTGTTGCAACTGAAATAAAATTAAACATTTCTAAATCAGTTTCAAAAAAGATGGTTTGCTTAAAAATTGACGTTGCCACGCGTATGGAGAAAAGCATACTCGGTATAAATATTCAATATATTAAAGATTCGAAAATTATTATTAATACAATAGGAATGATTCAATTAAAAAAGCGGCACACAGCTCAATTCCTAAAGGAAGAGATTTTAAACTGCCTAAAAGAATTTAATATTGACATATCTCAAATTTATGCATGTACTTCCGACAATGGAGCCAATGTTATTAAAACATCTAAACTGCTACAAGAATTACAAGAGGAAGTGCTGGCACAAGACCTTGAAGATGAAGTAAGTGATGATGAAGATTTCGATTCAATTCATACATCACTTTCCTCAGTTATGGCAGTGGTGAGGTGTGCTGCACATACAATTCAATTAGCGGCGCATGATGTATTAAAAACTATTCAACCGGCAATAGACGAATGCCGAAAAATTGTTAAAAGTATGCGCACAATTATCAGAAATAACAGTTCAGACAATTTTCAAATGCCTCTAACTGATAATGCAACCAGATGGAACTCTACATATAAAATGTTAAAATCAATTGCAAATTTAAAAGAATATATTGAAAACGCCACTGATTTCAATATTTCTGAGCCGGATTGGAATTTTATAAACAAATTTTTAATAGCTTTCCGACCATTATCAGAGTGCACCACTAAATTCCAACTGGAGCAATATATAATCGGTGATTTTTACAGAGATTGGTTATGTTGCGAAGTAGAGCTCGAAGAGATGACAGAAAACAACATCTACGCAGAAAATTTATTAAGTTCCATGAGAAGCAGAAAGCATAATCTTTTGGCAAATGAAGCGTTTATATCAGCAATTTATTTGGACCCACGATTCAATTTTAATCGTACGCCATTTTTATCAGAGGAACAAAAGAAAACCGCAGTGGTAAGTTTTTGTTTCACCATATATATATATATATATATATATATATATATATATATATATATATATATATATATATATATATATATATATATATATATATATATATATATATATATATATATATATATATAAAGTCAACCGAAGCTAGACTAAAGCTCAAACTTGCAGTCATTAGTTAACTGTTGACAAGGGTTTAGGCAATGTTATTTCCATTTTCAAAATTTGTATAAAGACTGTAAAAAATAGTTCATATTGAATGGCATTGTTTCTTTAGCTGTTTCCAATTTTTTTAAAACTATTGTGAACAAATAAGTATATTTTTTATACATAACCTTTAAGATATTTTTGACTTTATTTCAGAACCACATACTAAAAACGCATGAAATGATTAAACGGTTAGCGGGTCAACATATCAAAACTCACATCAAGCCTACTCCAATCAGCCATTTACCATCATATTCAGGAACTTTTTCTAAACTAGAAGCAAAAATGAATCTCATAATTGAACAAACACCACCTACTGATCAAACAACCAAACAAAAACTGGAAAACCTCTGCAATGGCGAAAGAGTTCCTTTTGACACAAATATACTGGAGTACTGGACGAACTCAAAAACAGCAAATCCGGATCTAGGGAAGCTGTTGGATGTAGCGTTGTCTGTCCCATCGACGCAAGTTTCAGTTGAAAGGGCCTTCAGTGCTCTCGCAATAATATTAACGAAAATGAGGTCCAAGTTGTCAAAAGAAACTTTAAACAATTTGCTTTTAGTGCAACTAAATAAAAATTTGATAGAGAATATAATAATTGCTAGTGAAACTGACGATGAATGGAACTAAATGTAAAAAATATGTACCTCTTATGTAAATAGTTAAAGAAATTAATTTTAAGTTTAAGTGAATTTTTATAATGAATAAAAAAATTTTTTAATTTTTCGTTTGTAAAATTTTTTTTCTTACTCGAATTTTCGAAATATATACATAGGACATTGAGTTTTGAGCAAATTTTGGTATAACCGTAAAAACTAAAACAATGACAGCCCTTTTTAACGCTCGTGGCTGAAATCCTCTACATCCAAGGTTATCTGGATACTAAATTTCACAAAAGAGTTTTTTGAATTGTTATCTAAAGTTTTAATGTACAATATACATATATATTAATTAAGTGTGAAAAGCTTTGTATTAAATCTGCCACAAAGGAAAATTTGTTATTTATTTATAATTAATTTTTAAAGGGGCAAGCCCACGGCAGCTTTAATATGGTAGTGGTATAAGCACAGCTGTCTTTTGTTTCCTTTGCGTAAATTTGTCAAAAACACATGGACTTCGTAAATTCTACCAACAAAATACATGTTGATGTTTTTTGGTGTTGTATTTATTGTAATTCTGCCACTACCTATTATAAAGCTTCCTTGGGTCAAGGCATTACAGCGTTTTTAAAACCCCTTTTATATTAATATTACAAGTATAAGCCTCTTTATTTTTTTTTATTTAAAAAACGTCATCGCATTAAGTCTGTTTGCATTTCAACAAAATATTAATTTTTGATGAAATAAGAATCATAGTTCATATAAATTAAAAATCATCGATTGAGAAAAAATTATCAAATCACATTTTGTTTCAAAAATCATCAAAAATGTGTTAAAATTATCACTTTGGCAACCTTCAAAACAAAAACAACCCTCATCATGCTCAGTTAAATGTTTTAAAGAAATTTTCTTTCTTTGTTCTTCTTGTTTGTAAAGTTGTGCTGACGAATTTTATTTTTAAATTCGCGAACTTTATTTTTCAATTCGCGAGCAGAATTTTATTTTAAATTCGGGAATTTTTTCATTCTGCTCGCAAACGAATTTAATCAGTTTTTATTTATTTTTTTCGTTCGCGAAAACAATGAAAAAATTCGCGAATTTAAAATTAAATTCGTTTCGCGAATTTTATTTTTAAATTCGGGAATACAAATTTAAAAACGAGCGAATTAAATAAAATTTAATTCGCGAGCACAAATTTTTCCTACCCTGGTTTTAATTCAAAAATTCCATACAACATTTTATTAAAATTCACTTCAAATATAATTTATTTTTTTTTTTTGTGTTTAATAGATTATAAATAAATTAATAGACTTAGTATTAATTATATGGATCACTGGCCATATAGGCCATCGGCTTTAGGTTTTAAACGCCATTTACATATATAATACATTGATTTTACAGTTCCAGTTTGATGTACAAAATCCTATATAGAAAAATCCAATAGTTTCACTAACTCCTAAAGTTACACTTTCGCGTTTTTGGTAGTGTGAATACTATATTAAAAGCTGAGTTGGTTCTCAGTGTATGACTGTGTGTGATTTACATATGTCTGACGTATTGACAACTTTTACAAATTTGTCAATAAAGTTTCAGCAGACAAAATATCTTTCATGAAGACGGCCGTATATACGTACATATGTACATATATACTTATTTTTATTTATTTAAATAAAAAAAAAATAGCGGCTCGACTATATATATATATATATATATATATATATATATATATATATATATATATATATATATATATATATATATATATATATATATATATATATATATATATATATATATATATATATATATATATATATATATATATATATATATATATATATATAATAATAATGAATTCGCCTTGATATCACGTATTCTGTGTTTTTACCTAGCGTTTAGACAAGCGAGTTCGAAAAGTTCAATACAAGGCGAATTCATTACTAGGTGAACTTGACAGCTCAGGTGATTATATTTTGCTTCTCGCGTTTTTTCCAGCGAAACTGTCGAATTTTTTTCATTGGTTTACAAACATTTCCGTTCAATTTTAATCTAAAAGTTTATTGTATGATTTAGTGCAATTCCAAGAAATTTGTGTGAATTTAAAGGTGAAAAATTAGAAACAATTATAAAAGTTTATATTTAAAGTTTATATAAAATTTTTTCCCAGCTGGACAATCTTAGGCGAATTTAGATTTTGACATTCACAATATGTTTTACAATAATAAAATACATAGTACTGAATTCGCCTTCCCGCTTGCATTCACCTGTATAAATTCGTCTTGGTCAAGCCCTAGTACTGTTTATGCATGATACAAAGAACAAGGTATCCGCTTCGCTACAACAATACAACAATAAAAAAACAACAGGTATTTTGTTTGTGTAAAAAGGCGAATTCACACTTAAGCTGTCAAAAGTAGTTGATAAAGAACATGTACAAAAATTTAAATGGCGCCGAAAAGGTAAACAAAACTTGACAGCAAAAGTGCCGCCATATTAATCGAATTCGCCTGAATTCGCCGATGCATCCACCTAATAATGAGTTCGCCTTGTGTTTATGTTTATTAAACGCGAATGAGCATTGTATCTAGATAACTTGTAAGAAATGTACTCAATATTTTGAGTTCATTTCACACAGACTTTCTAGGCGTATCACTTATTCTTGTTCCATTAATACCACGTTAGATATTGTTGAATGTGGGGACATTATGTTAGGCAACAATATTATGTTCCTCTCAAATAAAAAAAGTTTCATGACAAATAAGCAGAAAGAGTTGGCTTCACTCAAGGCGAATTCATTACCAGGTGAACTTAACAGCACAGGTGATTATTTTTTGCTTCTCGCGTTTTTTCCAATGAGACTGTCAAATTTTGTTTCTTTTGTTTACAAACTTTTTCGCGCCATTTTAATCTGAAGGTTTTTTTGCATGATTTAGTGCAATTTCAAGAAATTTGTGTGAATTTACAAGTGAAAAACTAATATAATCTGTGATTTTAATTACAAACAATTATAAAAGCTTATATTTAACGTTTATATAAAATATTTTCTCTGCTGAGCAATCTTAGGCGAATTTAGATTATGACATTCACGATGTGTTTTACAATAACAAAATACATTGTACTGAATTCGCCTTTCCGCTTGCACCGACCTGTATAAAGACGCTTTGGCTTCACTCTTATCTGGCATAGCTGCCAGATTTGACGATAAATGCTCATTTTGACGATTTCCAAAGACAAATTTAGCAAAATGACGATTTGACGATTTTTATCCTAAAAATTACGATTTTTGCTATTGATGATCATTAAATTTGTTGATTTGTTTCTGTGAAACACAGAGATTCTTTGTATATAGGAAAATGAAACTCGACTACAAAATAAAAAATAGACATTTTGTTAGCATAAAAATTTGCCTATGATAAAAGTAATCGGCAACAAAAATAAAAAGTACGTAAAAGTGATATCAAAAGCTGTGTAAAAATGTAAGAAACTTAATAATGTAACTTATGTAAATTTTTACATTGACTTCTGTAATTAAATTTGGACGCTATTTGATTTTAAAAAGAACTCCTGATAATATTGTTTAAAAAACAGCTATTCTTCAGAAATTTTTCTGGAATTTCCGCAATTTACAAATAATTGTGACAAATGAGATCTGGATTCCGAGTATAAAGAGTTAAATTTTTATACCTATTTTGAAGCAACAAATTTATGCAGTTTTTGCAAAACAAATGAATTGAAATGCGATCGTTTCTAATATATTCAAAATATAGTGCCATTGCCCGCCCATTCAGCCAAGTTAAAATAAGATAAAAATACAAATACGTAAAAAAATTAAGCAATTGAAGTCATACTTTATTATAGAGGCTAATTTAAATTAAATCCTTCAAACTTTTTGATATTGCAGTTAAATCCAATTTATTGAAATTATTCAATTTATTTATTTTATTTATTTATTTTTCAATAATTAATCGAGCCCCTAAAGGCCATATATGATTAATACAGATGTTATCATTTCCGTAATGAGGTACATTTATAATTTAAAAAAAAAAAATAACACAAATTTAATACTAAAGAGGAAAAATAAGTGTATATAAACAATAAGTACAAACGATAGTTGTGCATTATAATTGCGAAAATATAATTGAACAATTTAAGGCTAAAATGCAGAATTAAGTAAAAGATGCTTAAAAGTTGCTCTGGAAAAATTAAGTTTCTTTAAATTTATAGGCAGATTATTCCAATGTCTAAAAGCCCTTACCAAAAACGATCGTCCAAACGTGGAGTTTGATATTCTAGGGATCACCAAAACGGAATTCCTAGTAGATCTAGAAAATTTAATCCGTTCGAATAAGCTAGATGGGAATTTTGATGTCACGACTTGGTGTAAAGCCAGCAAAATTTCAATCCTTAAAAAGTCCTTAAGTGAACAATTTAAAAAATCTTTAACATAGTGCGATATATGCATAGAAATATTAAGCGCAAAAGTGAATCTAACAATACGATTTACTGTGAGATTCACTCGCTTAAGATTTCTTGCTGTGACACCGCTGTAAACCACCAGACAATATCGAATATGCGGCATAAGGAGAGCATGAGCTAACTGACGGCGTACTGAAATCGGCAAATAAAGACTAGAGTTATATAAAGTTTTCAACGTGTAATTTATCTTAGAACTAATTTTTATAATGTGATTTTCAAACGATAAATTTTTATCCAGGACAACATCAAGACAGTTTATCGTGTTTACAAACGGTGTATTTTTCCCCTGCAAAACAATATTAAAAGAATAATTTAAATGAGATGACTTGAATATGATTGCTTTTGATTTAGCTGGATTAAATATAAGTTTGTTTTGCTGGGCCCATAAAGAAGCTTGATTAAGCACGTAATTAATACTAGCCACATGGGAATCCATAAACTGATATTCACCAGAAAACAATAAATTCACTGTTACAATAGAAATAACAATAGTTATTTGAAAATTTTTTTTCATTATTTAAGCAAACTTCATTAATGATATCGTTTTGAAGAATTAAAAAAACGATTCAATTCCATTTCCAAACGGAAGTGAATTCTGTGACATGGCCGTATAAGTCCGATTTTTTTGACGATATTTTAGAACTAAAATGATATTTTAAAAAAAATCGGGATTTTTACAATTTCTTCTATATTTTTCTGGCAGCCCTGTCTACAAGGTGGCAGCGATACGGCATATGGAAATTGTTTGCTACTGGTAATACCGTGAGCACTCAACGTCAAATGCGTTGTCTGTATATTTTGAAATTTAATTTAATGGTCTACTGTAAAATAAAAACTTGAAAATAATTTTGAGAAAATAAAAATAATTTACAATTTTGAAAAAGTACTTTCATAATATATTATTGGGAAAAAAGTCGCATATATTTTTGACAAGCACGGCTTACTACATGCCCGTTTTTTTTGTATAGCTGTAATTTTGCCCTAACGCTGCCACCTTTCAGATGTTAATGCACTTTGGGAATAAAATTGTTGAATAGCAAGCAAAAATATATTTTGTGTTTCCTTTCAATTTATCAGCTTAATTTCGGCACAAAGCATAATTTTAAGAATAAAGTGAATGAAATAAATAAACTTACATTTATAATAAACAAAGTGCTCTTGTTAGACATTGCAGTGTAATTAAATTAAAGAAAAGGAAAAACAAAATACATTACAAAACAAGAAATAATGCAAATAAAACAGAATAATGAAAGACAATAACAACAATTAAAAAATAAGGGCAAACACAATTTTAAAAATTTACTCAATAAGCAGTACTTGATCGAACACGCAGCAAATTCAGTCGTATTACGGTAAATAGTAAACAATTCTGTAATAAAATTAAAATTAACAAGTATTGAAAACAAAAAAAAAAAAACATTCGCAAAGGCACTAAAAGGTCACTGAATTATACATATTGTAAAACAAAGAAATCGAAGAAAGTTGTTTTTTACAATAACGCATACGTAACCATAAATATGAAGTTCATATTATTAATTGGAACTGCACTTAGTCTTCTTTTTGTGGTACAAACTGCTGACTTGGATCTAAGCAACATCGATGTGAATGATTTGAAAAATCAACTGCCCGAAGAGTTCCCCAAAACGAATCTCACTATTGACGATGCGAAGGCATTGGTGAAAGACAAATGCTTAAAAGTGGCAGGACCGGAAGCAGGTCAAAAAGCATTTGCGGAAATAGAATCGTCTACATTGACTTTAGCAGAATGTGTAAATGGTATTGTTAATTTCACCGCCATACAAGATGAAATCAATGAAGCTTCCCCAACGGGAGAATTGGATGTTTTATTCAACAAGTACTGTCAAAAAAGGCCAGATGCTATTCAATGTATTGAAAATTTCAATTCAAAACTAACACCTTGTTTGGATAAAGAGGAACGTGAAAATCAGGAAGTTTTCTTGCGTATTATACGCAGTCTTTTAAATTTCATATGCTATAAAGGCGGAGATCAGATTGCGCTCTTCATTGCCGAAAAAGGTCCCGAGTGCTTAGAAGCTCATAAGGATGGAATACAAAGCTGTATTAATAGTACATTTTCAGGCTACATACCGGACGATGGTATTGAAAATGTCAAAACTCTGCCAAAATTCGTAATGGGTCCTAAGCAATGCAGCGATATGGAACGTTTGGAGAGTTGTATTGTAAAGAAACTGGAGACGTGTGAGGAAATAACTCCAGCAAATATTGTTGAATCTATGTTCCGCTTCATAAAAAATGAAACGATTTGCCGTTCGATACCAAACACCGGCAAACGGGTTGCTGGCAACGCTGGTGAGGCTGGCAGTTCTTTGGCGATAAGTCTTAATGCCCTCTCTATGTCGCTGTTTATTACAATGCTAACATATTTCAATCGAAAAACAATAGTTTAAAATAATAAAACGATATTTATTTAAACACATCAGAAACAAATCCGCAGCATACTCGATGATTCATAAAACGGCAGCAGTAATAACATCAAAGTCAACAAATTGGATTTGCTAATGGTAAATATTTGAATAATAGAATATTTTTATATCTAATTCAAACTTCCTATGAGAAAATGAAGATCTTAACACGAATGCAATTTGATTATGGCTTAATGTTAACGAATGTGCACTAGTATGATTGAAAAATAAAAAAAAAAAAAACTCGGAAATACATTTATACATACATACATACATATGTGAAAAATTTCCCAAATAAAAGCAGGGGCCAAATCACCGCATACGATATCGAGCAAAATTATCGAAATTTTTCATTTTGGTATCACGGCATACGATATCGAATAAACTTTATTGCAATAATATAAAAAAGTTAAGGATTTATTTTTTGTATTCCTACTTTTAGGGAACGTATGGTCTTCAATCTATTGCATTTTGTTTAAATTACGAACCAATATGCATCGGTTGCCATAATTTAGATGTATCGTAATGTTATTCGATACGATAGTTAATTCGATATCGTATGCGGTGATTAGACCCCAGTATTCCATAGAAATAAAGTTAGTTATATCAGGCAGTGGTGCCAGAACTTTTGGTCAAAAAATCTTCATTTTCAAAAAGAAAAACTTAGTTTTAGAAAGAAATCTTAAAATATGTAATTATTATTCTAACATTATGTTAGAAACAAAAATTGAATACAGACAATTCAATTAAATTTCTTTGCAAAATTAATAGGTGTGTTCATTTACTGTACTAGTAAAAATTAGCAACGAGAGAGTAACAAAAAATTTTTCAAAATTACTCTCAAAAATGTGAAAAAGTAAATGAACACTTTAGCTTTGTTCGAGCAAATTCCGGGTAAAGTCCGGTAAAATGAGAGTAATCAAAAAATACCCTCAGAAAACAACAAATTAAGCAAAAATTGCTGGAACACAAAAAAACACATTTCGCACCCGATATTAAATATGAAATCAAAAGCAACTGTTGTTTATTTTTACAATTTTAAAATTCAGTATTCTCAACTTTTAAATTTTATAATGCACTGAAATCGAACAAAAACGCGTACTTTTACAAAAATACACGTAGTCGAAAATGTTTATTATTATAACAAACAGATTTATTTTATAATATCACTTTATAAAAAATTTTAACTTTTTACATTTATGAGAAAAATAACTAATTATCACTTAAGGTGTGTTTCTTTACTCTACTTTGGGATCCCGCGGGATCCCAATTTGCACGAAAAGCGTTCCCGTACTTTAAAATTGGGCAAATGAGAGCGGTTTTGAGAGAATAGTATGCTTCCTCTTCTTGCACTAAACAGCCCGTACTTTTTCTTCGGGCTAGTTTGGGCAAGTAATTAAGCAATCAGCTGTTCGAAAAATAAACAATAGCAAAGAAACAAAGTACATTTGAATCAACTCGTATACAAATCATTTCAGTGTTTTTATATAAAAATTAAATAAACAGGAATGTACAAAAGACCTTAAAAGCTAAAAAGTGAAAAATATCACAGTATTTTTTCGTAAAACTAAGTGACAATTTTTTTTTGCCATATCAAAACACAGCATATGTTTCTTTTTGGGCTAGAAATTTGGCATTTTGCGTTCCCGTACTTTAGGTAAATTTTATCTGTATTTGAGAGTAACTTATGCATGCTCTCTTTTGCCCGAAACTTGCCCGGAAAGTAAAGAAACACACCTTTAGTCATTTTTCGAATTTTGTTATTTAAAAAGTAAATGAGCAAGGCGAATTCACAGTAGGTGAAATTGACAGCGCAGCTGATAACTTTCTTTTAATTTTTATCTGTTTCAGATGTCAATGGCATAATTAAAACAAAATTGGGGGAAAAAAATTTAAAACAATTTTTTAAATTATGTATTCTATCTTGAGCACCAGATATTACCCAGAATCCTCCGCAATCTGGCTGGCCATTTTCACATTTTCAAGCTCTATGATCTGATACTTTAAGTTTCACGAGAAAATTGTAAATTTTTTTTATGGAAATTTGAAAAAAAAAAATTCAAAACAATTTTTTAATTTATGCATTGCATCTTGAGCACCAGCTATCATTCTGAATCCTCCCCAATCTGACTGGCCATTTCATATTTCCAAGCTCTATGATCTGTGACTTTAATTTTCATGAAATAACTAACATTTTCACCAAATAATTAAATGTTTGTCTTTTATTGTAAATTTTTTTAATATATATATTTTTTTTAATTCCTTTTTGTGCTTATATTTTTCTCATGACATTTGAAAAAGATTTATTTTTTGTAGTGTTGTATTTATTGCTCTTGCATTTACCTGCTACGAATTCGCCTTGTAAATGAGCTTTCAATTATTATGTTTATGTACAGCCTACTAGCAAATAAAAACTGTTTGTAAGTTATTAAATGATTGTTTATGCGTAAATTTTTTAAAAATTTTTATTTTTTTTAGTATTTCTTATGTTCAAAATGTAACTAATGGGTAGTATTTTGATTACTAAAATAATGTGGTTTTAACAAATTTCATAAACCATCAATTTTTTTATAGATGGTAACAAATTATTAGCAAAATATTGATGTCAAATAAAATTTGTAAAATTTTGGTACCATAAATCGAGATTAGTGCCGGCAACAATTTATTGAAAAGCGCAAACGAAATGCAAAAATATATATAAACGAAGTTTTTAAATATGTAGCTAGCTATCAATACAGATTGTTTGAATCCTATTAAAAGAAAATGGTCTAAAAATTAAATAAAAGCATCGTGCATTAATTTAAAATTCTTTGTGCGATTCTTAAAAGCACTAATATCAGTGCTGCGTTGACAGTTGTAATTCAAGCAAATATTTTTGTCAATTTATTTAAATATTTTGAGCTAGATAAAAACGTAAAATAATTTATTTAAATATGACGTATTGTTATATTTTCTAATATGTTTTTTTACGATTTGCACTTTGATATTTTATTTTCATAAATAACAAACAGCTGATTGATTACATGATTTAAGAATTTTACCATTTTGCACGGAAAAAAGTATTGGTAAAGTGTAGTAAAATGAGAAACACAAATTACTCTCTCAGAAGCTTTCTCATTTACCCAAGTTGCACAATTTTTAACACAAGAAACACTTTGCGTGCAAATTGGGAGCCCGTGGGCTCCCGCGGTAACGACGTCGAACACAACTTTTACTAGCAAAAATTTGCAAGTTGTTATGTATAGGTATATATGAGTACTTAATAACTACCCTTATATTTAATTTACTTTGCAATGTATATTTATTCAATGTATATTAATTCGTTATATTTTAATTTATTCTTAGTTTAGCGGGCTTTTTAAATCGTTTTTCTTTTCGAAATAAAACTACGGACTTGTTTTATTTAATTTTTACATCCTACGTTTCGTTGGATAATCCCTACTTCTTTATAAATTTTTTTATTGTATTATAAGTTATATGTATATAGAAGTTATGACGAAGTTATGCAACAAAACGAAGGATGTACAAATTAAATAAAACATAACCTTATATTTTTTGGACAAATTATACATGTATGATGTGATTATGGTAATTTATATTCAGCATTGTCGTGACTGACGTTTTTCTAGTACGGCTTGTAATAGAATACAATAAGCCCAGCTTAACTACCTCACTAAAGTTGCTGTATTTTTTGGGTAATTGAGCGAATAAGATATTAAAGCGGAGATGTTTAATTACCTCATAGAGGTAATTATGCGAAGACACTTAAGAACCTCTACGAAGGTATTTATCCAAACGGACTTAAATTAAATCAAAGTCGTTACATACGTCAAAATAAAAATTAACGCAAACGAAGTTTTCAAAATAAAATATTTTATTCAATAAAAACAAACAAAAACTAATTCATTATCACAAAAATTATACATACATAAGTAAGTATATAGAAAAAAAATAAAAGCGGTATATGCATGTATGTATGTATATAATAAAAGCATATCAGAACGTTAAAGAGCAAATTAGCTAAATTCACAATTCAAAAATTTACGCTATATGTTTAACAAGTGACAAATTGGTCAACAGAGTTGAGTGAGTGCAGTAATGGGTAAATAAATGAAGGAATTTTTAAGGAATTTTTGATTTGGGTAGTTAGCCAAAATGGTTACTTAAAAGAAAGTTAATTAACCGTGTATTTTTGTAAGAAAATAAGTGAGAAAAAAACCGGGATTGAATATAAGAGGTGAATAAACGAAAAAGGCATTTAAGCGGTGGGTAATTACACGGGGTATACTGTAATGAAAATTTTAAAATTTTATTTAATTTAGTACTAGGAGTAGTCGAAATACGCTAAACACTAAGGGTGATTAGCTACTTTGAATAAAATATTTATTTTTAATTAGGGGCTTAACCCATACACGTTTCAACTCAATTGGCAACTGAGCCGTTTGTTGTCCAAATCAAGACGAGTATGACTTTGTAAATTGATTAATTTGGCAGTTGTCGAGTTGGTTTAAGAAAAATCAAAAGATTTTGATTATACAAGATGGCTAGTAAATCTCTCAATTCGAGAGTCCCCAAATCAGCTGCCAAAATTTATATTTTAAAATTGTCTTTAATTCCATTGAATCTGATAGTTGGATGAAAATCTTTCAGTTCAGTTTATGAAGTGTGTGGCCAACAACCAATTTAATTGAATGACTCAATTGACAATTGAATTGAAATGTGTATGGGCCACTTTATACGTTATCACAGCCTGCCTATACATAGAATTTTTGTTTAAAATGAATTTCAAGGTGTAAAGCACCGAGTAGCTAGGTACTCATAATATTTTCAATTTTAAAAATAATAGCTGGTCTGTAAAAATTAAAGAAACATAAAAAAACATAATAATTTCAGAGGCTATATCTAGAATAATATTAATATAACTAAAAATGGAAAGATGTTAGTGTCAATTTAATTGTTCCCCTAAAGTTTTAAACACATTCAAGCAAGTAAATTTGCCGGAACACCCTTTAATGTGCCAGATACTGTGTTGGTTAGTTCATTTCTATTAGACGTCTTATTTTACCTCTGTTGTTCCTAAATTACACAAAAATAAATTTGTTATCTTTTTAATACTTTGTATCGTTTTAAAAGTTTACATACACTTAAATTGTCCAAAAACAGCGAATAAAAACTTAATTATTTTTAATTTAATTTAGAAATAGTAGGTGTGTTCCACGTGAATAACGAAGCAGTTCGAACTAGTCTAAAAGCGTTCCACGTAACAATTTTTGTGCAATTTTGAGAGAAAATGAGAGAGTAATTTACAAATTAGCCCGAACTTTTTCTTTGGGTAAGTTCGGACTAGAATTGAATAGTCAGCTGTTTTATGTTTACATACATATGAAACTGAAAACTTGCAAATTGGTAAAAAAAAATTGTGTCTTAATAAATTTTAATACCTTTGGAGTAATTGGGAAATATTATTGTTAACACATTTAACGTTGTATATAAACTCACAGTCGAAAAAATTATAATAGTATAATAATAAATAATCATATTAACCATAGTACAAGGTGTCTAATGTCAGTTCTGTTTTGACATTTGTGTAGTAAACACATGCGAAATACACGTTAATAAATAATGTTACGCTACACTGCTCCAGAACGCGGAATATTGGTGACTATTTATTTGACCCCAAGAGGAAGATGATTTTTCGTCAAAAAAAATCGTGAGTAATGAGTCCCATTTCCATCTTAGCGGGTACGTAAATAAGCAAAATTTACGCTTCTGGGATACTGAAAATCCGCGTGTAACCCACGAAAAGCCATTACACCCGCTCAAAGTCACTGTGTGGTGTGCTGTTTTCGCTGAGGGAGTCATCGGACCTGTTTTCTTCGAAGACGTTGCGGGCCAAACGGTTACTGTTAAAGGTGAGCGCTACAGAGCAATGATCAACGAGTTCTTTTTGCCGCAACTTAATGAGTTGGGATTGGAAAACATGTGGTTCCAACAGGACGGTGCTACGGCACACACTGTACGTACCACAACCGATATGCTGGGGCCTAATCTCCCGTTTTGGTGATTTGCACTGGCCAGCAAGATTGCCTGATTTGACCGCTGCAAACTTCTTTTTGTGGGGCTTTTTGAAGTCGCGGGTTTATGTCAATAAGCCTCAGACTCTTGCAGCTCTTAAAGACAATATCCGTCAAGAATGTGAGGACCTATCGTCGGAAGTTTTGACCAATGTGATGGAAATGCTATAAAAAGGGCTCAAATGACAATCAACTGTGGCGGCGGCCATTTACATGACATCATATTCTCGACTTGATGTAAAAAAATTAAAAGACCAAATAAAAATAATCCACAAGAAGAATTCAAGTTTTTCATTTTTTTTTTTTTTTTTTAATTACAGCCAAAAAACATCGGAAGGTTATTTTTGCGCCACTTTGTACAAAAGTAGTTTGGTTTTTACATTAAATATGTTCTTGAATTTAAAAAGTATGCCCATGGCTGGAGATACCTTATTTTTTAATGTTTGAATGTGTTTATTCCAATGTAGATTACTCTGAAAAATCATCCCCAGATAACCAACAAGAATGTTACAAGAAAAGTTATCCCTAGGAGGACATGGTCAAAATCTTATTACTTTTGTTTTATCTTTATTTAGAGATAATCTATTAATTATGGCGTATTCTAGCAGAACCTCTCCATCATGCTCCATTTGAGATTTCAATATTAACTCATGATTATAGGGATAAAAGAGACTTATGTCGTCAGCATACATTATAAGTTTACCATGTAGTTTAAGATTTGATATATCATTTAGAAAAATTGTGAACATTAAAGCACCCAAAACACTTCCCTGCGGTACGCCAAACTCAACGACACCAACATCGTTTTTTTCGTTGTCCATTGCTACATACGAGGGCGGTTCGGAGACTTCTTAGCCTAGCACAAAAATCCCGGTATAAACAGAAAAAAGTTAAGTATTTTGGAAACTTCCATCTCTGCTATGAACACACATGTCAAATTTTGTTTCGATCTGGTAACTTCTTCATATAGAAACAGGTGTTCACAAAAGATGCATACGCGATTTATTTACGATGGAAAAATTAGAAATGCGTGATGTCATTAAATATTTACATAAAAAAGGTTTATCGGGACAAGAAATTCATAATGATATGGTGAATGTGTTAGGTAAAAGTGTTCCTTCATATGCAACAGTAAAAAATTGGGTTGCTGAATTTAAACGTGGTCGTAAAAGCATTGAAGATGAACCACGTAGTGGACGTCCAAAAACAGCAACAACAAGAGAAATTGTAGCCAAAGTGCATGATATGGTATTAAATGATCGACGAATAAAAGTGCGTGAAATAGCTAATATCATGGCCATCTCAAATGATCGAGTTCATTTAATTTTGCATGAAAAAGCTTTCTGCAAGATGGGTGCCGAATTTTTTAACAGTCGACCAAAAACGCATAAGAATGAACATTTCTCAAGCTTGTTTGGATCGTTTTAAGCGAAATAAAATGGATTTTAAGAGTCGTTTCATAACTGTTGATAAGACATGGATCCACCACTATACTCCAGAGACAAAAAAAACAATCCAAACAATGGACTGAAGCTGGAGGAAGTGCCCCAAAGAAGGCAAAAATAAAATCAATCGGCTGGTAAGGTTGTGGCAACGGTTTTTTTGGACTTCAAAGGAATTTTATTGATAGACTATCTGCAAAAGTTAAAACAATAAATTCAGAGTACGAGTACTATTGCAACCTTTTGGATCAATTAAATGTACAAATTCGAAAAAAAACGTCCTGGCTTACAACACACAAAAAAATAATTTTTCATCAAGACAACGTATCAACGCACAAGAGTGTTTTAACAATGGCTAAAATCAACAAATTAAAGTACGAGTTGCTTGACCACCCACCTTATTCTCCTGATTTAGCTCCCAGCGACTTTTACCTGTTCCCAAATTTAAAAAAAAGTCCTTGCTGGCAAGCGTTTTACCTCAAATGAAGATGCAGTAACAGTTGTAAACCACTATTTTGAAGATCTTGAGGAAAACTATTTTAATCAAGGGATAGAATTGCTACAAAAGCGTTGGACTAAGTGTATTGAAGTTTCAGGAGATTATATTGAAAAATAAAAATATTTTGAAAAACTAACTATTCTCTTTCATTGGTAGGCTAAGAAGTTGCCGAACCGCCCTTGTACTGTAGTCTGTTTTCCAAATAACTTTTAATAAGTTTTACTGCCGCTTCTTGTAATCCATAGTATGAAAGTTTTTGAAGCATTATGTTATGGTCAACGAAGTCAAATGCTTTTGCTGTTCGTAAAGAACAGCACCCACACCGCCGTATCCTCTATCTAGATCAAACATGCCCAGGCCTATGCGCTTGGTACTCAATTGTTTTTGTAAATGCGCTTAGCTATAGGGCTGTGCTCTTTAATACACAAATACTGCGCTCAGAATTAGCAATGAAAAATACATAAACAACTTCGTCTTTCATATTTTTTTTTTCGTTCTTCACCGCACACACACAAAAGCAAAGCAACAACACAACACACACACACACAAAAGCAAAGCAACAGCGATTATCAGAGTGAATTTCGTTTTTGTAAATTGTTTAGCTTTTTACAACAAAAAATATTAAATAAAGTAGTTTTCCTTAAATGTATTGGTGTTTACTCTTCCATATATAACTTTTGGGCATCACTGATCTAGATTGTCACAAATATAGTTAACGACTGTTTGGTTTGTACATATGTACAAATCAAACAATTTTTAATTTAAAAAATTATAAAAGTTCAACAAAAATTTAACAAATTAATATTTACATCTCTGGGTACGGAGAATATTAAAATACAAAAATATGTACATATGTTAATAAATAAAAAAAAATAAATACCGCTAGTTCAGGGACAGCATACGCTGTACAAACAATGCGGGCAATTAACAAAAAATGCATATGTGATTCAATATGAGATGAATATAGATAGAAAATAATTAAATGCTCGGTGGCTTAGTGGTTAAAGCAGTAGATCATGATACGTCATGACCCGAGTTCAAATCCCAGTGGGTGCTGATGAGTAGTGTAGCGACGACAAAACAGCTTAGTTGTCCCCCAGCTAAAGATTTGATTATTATTTTTCTTATCTTCTTCAACCAATAGTTATTGATCACAGCAAATTTGTATTGTAAAAAATCCTTCTTAAGAAAAAACTTAAGAAAGGAAAAACTTGAACTAAAAACCTGATGTACATATTTTATTTATTTTTTTATCTGGGACCAGTACTCAGGGGATGACCCCTACATATGCAGCGCATTGTACTGGAACTAGGAAAATAGGGTATGATGAGGAGGAAAGAGGGAGTAGTGTTCGCGAAATGTTAACGATAACAACACGAAAGACTGAAACAAACTCTATTGCAGCATATAAAATGTTGGAATTAAATTAGTTAAAACTGTATACCTTCGACACTGCTCAGATTAGCAAAATTTAATCCAACACCTTCCACACTACGAGATAATGAAATGCATTCAAAAGAAATTAATATTGAACATATAAAGAAAACACGGACAACGGTGAAAAAAAGACAAAAAAAAATAATAATAAACATGTGTACACATACTGCTACCTATTCCGGTACAAACCAAACAATTTTTAATTTTAAAAATTATAAAAGTTCAACAAAAATTTAACAAATTTATAGTTAACGACATTGACAACAGCTTCCTGCGTCCCACTCCCTTTTTTAAAACCGAATAGGCTTAATAATTACTCACCCAATTTATACATATCAACATAAAAACTTTTTTCCAAAAAAATTAAATTCTCTCTGTTTTTTTCTTTCAGGCTTTGCTTCCAACAAAAATCTTTCTCGTAAAATGTTAATTAACCCTTAAAATGAAATCCGTTTACTCGAGAATTTTTCTAACTACATCTAAACTCAATCAAAATAATTGCAGAAAATAATTATAAACGTTTAACGTTTTAATTAAAAATAAATATTATAAAAACATAATAACGAATAAAATATTATTTAACCTCTAAATCACTATTTCTGTATACGTATAAAATAATAGAATTTAGAGATGTATAATTAAATATTGTAAATGTACGTATAAATAGTAGTAAATAAGAATCAAAGTTTACTTAATTTAGTAAAAAGAAAAAAAAAATAGTATATTTCGTTAAAATATTTAAAACAACAATTAGAACCAATCAAAAGAAAACAAAGAAAGAAAAAAAAACAACTGAATATTTATTTGCTATTAATTGCTTTTTGTTTAAAACTAAATATGTATTTGTAAAGAAATTGTAAAACAAAAGAACTGTTAAGCGTACAATTGAAACAGAAAAATGAACAAACTCTAGACATTGTCAGAAAGAAATATGACTATTTTTTACAAGTGAAATTAAAGTGAATTCTCAAATATTTTTGCAAAAATCCCTGATAATTTTTTAAGTCTTTACCTAAGCAAATGAACTTTATATCAAAATTCCATTTAATTAATCGAATATTAATATATTTATTATATATTTAATTAAAAAAAGGTTTTTTTATTACTTTATTTCTTTCGTATTTTAATGAATTTATATAGAAATCTAATTTTTTCATAAGAAATATAAATAAGGAATTAAAATCAAGCACATTGACGTCTTTTTATTCATTAGAATGACTAATTTTTCTTTGTTTTTCCTCCCAATTGCAACTGATAAGGCAGCGAAACAAAAATTATGCCGCGTATGATTATTCCATTTACAGTTTAAAGTCGTTTTTTTTACACAAATTTTCAAGCTCTACTTTATTTTATTTGACTTTTTTTTTATATTTTATTTTTATTAGTAATACAAGTAAACGTATGTATGAATGTATGTTTTTATAAATAAGCTAATTTTTCTGAATATAAAAACTAACTAAATTTATTCCAAAAATAGTGTAACGCCTAAAATAAAAAGACAGTGTGTATGTAAAATTAAATATTTGTGCGTTTGTTGTTTTATTTATCCTTGATTAACTGTAGGTATATATCGCTCCTTTATTGCAACATAGTCATATCTACAAATATGAGCTTTTCGAGTTAACAATACAGAATTGTTAACAGTACTACCTTTTATATTGGACCAAAAATTTATTCAAAGACGGTCTAACAGCATATAGCGGCATTCAGCTGAATCATTCGCTGTATAATTTGTGGTAAACATTTTTCAAATCAAATGTTTAACATACACCATCCACTTTTCAAAATCGCTTCTTGCCCAGTCTACGGTTAAGTTCGCAAAGGTGGCTTACCTATTACGGGTCTTCTCAGAGCTTTTGCCGCTTTCTATAGCGAATATTCGGATTGAGGAGTGCCATCAAGATCTTCCAGATAATTTTCAAGGGAAGCCATTCTTTGAATTTCAAAGCAGAGTTTTTAGTTGCGTTACGCATTCCCGTAGCCTAATCTTAAGCTGGAGAGACCTGCGAAGTTGCTACTCTCTTCTAACTCTTCTTTTTTCTGACAGAATAACGAGTATTTTGGGGGGTTCCCAAAATCGTGTTATTCATATGATATAATAGAGTTGGAATATCGTGCATTGAGGAAAAAAACAAATGTTTTTCCCTCATATGTAGCTTCAATATCAATCCTCCCTCGTACATGGAAATTCTGATATTACGGCTTGTTGTAAAGTCAGCAAAATTTCATTAATTAAAAACACCTTAAATCATTGCACCCAGAAGCCGAGTACTAATCGAATTTTTTTACACGTATGCACAAACACAACACGAACAGCAGCGTTGTCAACTTTGGAATTTCAAAACGCACCAAAATGGAGAAAAAGCACGTTATTTTAACAAAAATGCACCTAATTTGAATTTTTCTTTTCATTTTTGAAAACAAATTTTTTATCAAGAGAATATTTTTTATATTAAAAAGACGATAATAAAAAAGCCTTTTAAGCGGCTTATTAGAGGATTAAATTTGGTTTAATAGCACGAAGTGATGGCATGCCATCAGATTCGTTCAATAGCTAGAACCCCTGTTTGTCAAACTTGGCCTCTAGTGCAATTCTGGTACATTTATTAAGACAATGATATCTTTAGAATATTTATAACGATATTTGATCAAATGTGTTTGTTACTCAGCAACGTTAGTTAATTATACTCGCTGACGACTGGAATTAGCTGTTAGTTTTATTGACTATTCGTCGTTAAAATTATATTGCAGGAGCACACAACCGTTACTGCAAGGGATGAAATATGCCGCAAGAATTTACGATTATCGGATAATTAAAAGCTATAGAATCGCACTACAAGCCTTCAAACTCGATTAATAGCAATTCTATCAAACAAGGTGTAAATTTAAATTTGTGTTTTCGTAAGCGGACAGTGAAATTCAGTTGACTAGAGTAGCTGTATTTAAAAGAATTTATTGAGATATACAAAAATTTGTCAAAATTATAACAAACAGAAGATCGTTCGTCTCATTTAGAAAGGCCCTAACTCGCATATTTTAAACTTTATAGGAGATTTAAAACTGTAATTGACAAAATTTTATGTTTTTTTAAATGTAGTTTATTATTAAAATGAAGGATGAATTTGGTTTTCAAAACTTTTGTTTTTATTTTTACATTTATATAAAACAAAATTGAGATAGGGCTTTTTCAGTCTCATTTCAGAGCATAAATGTTACTTAGGGCTTTTTTTGTAGCGATCAAAATAAATTATATTAGGGGAAATTCATGATAAACGTTACCAGAAAATATTGTTATTGCTTAAAAATATTAAGTTCGAAAACAAAAAAAGGGTATAAATAGTGTTTATAATTTGTATGACGACGTATCATAAACGTTTTGGCAGTCTATAGGAATCAACTTCTTTAGATCTTGCAAATGCTCCCATTTCTTTTTCGGAATTGCTAATTTTTCTTTATATAGCCGTGATGGAACGATGCGTTCTATGCAAGCTTTTGTTTTGTATGAAAGAAGCTCATATTCGTCCGCAATATTTATTTTAAAGTATATGAGCCCTGAAGGATCGTATGCAAGAGCACGCAACATATTTACGGTATCGTCACGTAAAATTTTATTTTAAATTAAAATTTAAACATGAATTGATAAAAATGCACAATAATTTCGATTATGACCTGGTCGAATTGACAAATATCGCTTCGGAAGTTTTTCAAAATCTAAGAAAAAACGTGTAATCCAAATTATGTGCTTCTAGACGTGTCTTCTGGAATAATTTTCACAAACTGCGACGGCAAATTTATTTGTTTTTTTTTTTCGTTTTTCTTTCGGTTAGAGAACAACTAAGTACTTTTGCTCAATACTTACATATCGTTCTTCAAAAAAGTAACTGGGGGTCTCCATTAGCCATGAACATGGTATGAGCATCATGGCGAACATCGGAAATAGCTAATGTGGCCATGTTTCGTTCATGCTCTGACATCGAGGCTCGAGCATATGGCTGAGCATCAATGTTCGCCATGAAGTTGGCCATCACGTACAAAAATACACAAAATGGCGCCGAATTGAACACTTTGATAAGGTAAATCCGAACATACGTATTCGGCACATACAGAACATGAACTTTTTTTTACATTCGCTCTGACGACGTTATGTTCATGCCATGTTCAAGTCGATGGCACGTGAAGACACGGCGTAAAGAATAGCATTAGATAACGTGACGTAGTGATTTTGATCATTCGTTTTTTCTGATTTATATTTATTTGGCTTCTGGTTTGGTAGCGCTTGAAAGTACTAGTGTTTGAATATTCCTCTTCAGATTGACAATTTTTATCTACATTTTCCATTTTTATTTGATTTTTATATTTTCATCTCTTATTAATTTAAATCAAAATGAGCAAAATATACTGATCTGCACAATTAACAGAAATCTGTTCTAGTAATGAAGTGGTTTACAAAAATCAATTCCAACAACATTTATTAAATTCTTAGTTCAGTTCTTTCTCTACAATATTTAATTAACCTTATCTGTTATAAAAAACATTTATCTTGATGTTGTTGTTGTTATAATAAGCTCAAAGTAATGTTATAACATAATATCTAGAGACGAAAAATACCCAATTGGTAAAAACACTGTATATTCCCAAAATCTTTAAGAAGGTAAATATTGGATATTTATCAAAACACTGGGTAAAATGTCTAATTGTAGCACAATATAAAAAAAGATTCGCTTACTTTTTGCTGCATAATTTAAGAAAACCCGATGCAACGACATATTTTAAGACAGATAGCGCTTTTAAAAAATGTATATTTTTCAAAAATAAGTTAGGGCTTTTTAGAATATTACTTGAATAACCACTAATTTTGATAAAATCGCCTTAAATTTTTGCAAGGATATGTATTTATGGTAAATGCACAGAAATTACAAAAATATCAATTTCGGAAAAAGTGTGAGTTAGAGCCTTTCTACATGAGACTAACGAGATGAAGTTTACCATAATCAATATCTAATTCAAACGTTTTAGAAAAACTTTCTAATTTAATTAATAATTTAGTAATTTAAAGCAGTAACGAATTTAAGCGCCAACATAAATACGAATTTCATTATTCAGTGTTGTTTTTTTTGTAATATTTAACAAACTGCGCTTGATCGTTTAGTAGCAAAACACTATATAAAAGCAGCAAATTTTATAAAACGAAATGTTTCGTTTTTTTTCGAGAATATGTGTATGTAATATACAACAGAAAGGTTGTCTTATAGTGAAAGGCCAATGTAAGCGGCAGGCGGCAGCAATGTGACCCATTTACAAAAAATTAGTTTTTTTTATAAAAATATTCATATAAAACTTTCAACATGTTGAATTTAATTTAATTTGGCAATGCCGTTAAAGGCGGCCGAGCGGCAATGTTGAATTCAATTTAACTTTTTGCTTTGCCGCTTCAATTTGTCAAACCAAAAAGTAAAGGAACAAAACTTCGAGAAAATCGAAGTAAAAAATAAATTTTCTTTATTTTCGGGCTTAACATTTTTAACAATTAATAAATTTATTTATTTATTTTTGCGTTAAAAAAGTCATAATGTTATTTTGTTTAAATTCCGATACATAAATTTTTATAGTGAAAGGCCAATGTAAGCGGCTTTGCGGCAACGAGCGGCAACCACCTGTTCTATTTGCCGCTTGAGTTTATTTGTTGTAGGCAAATGAACGCGGCTAATTGAAGAAAAATTTCTGCTTCGAAGGTTAAACAAAAAACCATTTTGATTTTTTTTAAAGCCAAAATAAATAAACAAATTCAATTGTTGAAATTTCAAAACCCAAAATTAATTTCTGTCTTCTATTTTTTTCCTTCAGTTTTTGGTTTGACAAATTGTTGCCGCCCGAGGCCGCATGCCGCTTACATTGGCCTTTCACTATTAGTGAAATTAGCCGCGTTCATTTGCCTATATCAAATAAATTCAAGCGGCAAATAGAACAGTTGGTTGCCGCCCGTTGCCGCATGCCGCTTACATTGGCCTTTTACTATTATTTCGTTCATTTGCGTTTTCCACATTATAACTCAGTGTTCTGATTGTGCTATGCAAAATGAAACGTAAAAATTTTGGACACTTGGAAAAAACAAAATTAAACTTTTGAGTTGAATTTGATTTGGTGCCATCAAAATTCAAAAACAGTGCAATCGCGCAAACAATTTTAAAAAGCACCAAAAACGGTGCGAAACGCGCCGAGTTGACAACACACAGTGCTTGATAGCACTTGAATTCTGTTTAATTCTCTCTCATATAAAATTAGCAAAAACCAAAACAAAACATCAGACTGAAGCAAATAAACGATGACTCATAGCAAAACATAAAGAGTGCACTAAAATATTAGCACATGAGCATACTTCATATACAGTATTTGTGCACTAATACATAAACCATAAACAACAACAACAAATTTTAGCAAAACAAAACTGATGTAAAACATTACTTCAGTGCTTGAAGTTCTACTTCAGTTGGTTCTACTTGTGTTTGGTTCTGTATGTTCTAAATGATTGTAAGACAGTGTACGTTTATATGTTTGGAACATTTCGGCACTGAAGTGTTTGTTTTGAAATGCGAAAGAAGAGGATGTATAGTACTTGACTTACGATATCTTGTAAGACATTTTTATAGTGCTTGAGCAGACCTCTAATAGGAAACCAATGGCCGGCACTTTTACCGCTCTACTTTTATAGATTTTCGCCAAACCTGAAAACTTAAAAAAAAAACTTCTCTAATTTAAGTTTTGATTGAATACTGACGCGGGAAAAATTAATTAAAATTTTAGTCAAGTTTTATTTAAATTTCTTTTTATATTGATATCTTATAATATAAAATTCATCTGACTTTTATATTTCCTAGGAAACTGAATGAATATGCTTCAATGAAATGTTCAGCTTTAATTTTTCTGTAGACTCAACTAATTTAAAATTCCGTTAATAGCATTGAACTTTGAACATCTTAAACAAACGTGTAAATAAATTGTACTTCATAGACGCAGAATTGCAGATGAGCTACACGAGATGAGTCGGTAACTGATATTATTTTTATATACAGAGCTCTGGACCAGTGGACTAAAAGATAGAGCTAAACTATGAAACATAATAAAATGTGAAATTGTATTTATCTCCAGCGATGGCAGAATGACGATTTTACAAGAAAAATAAGATTTGAAGATTTTTTCTCAAAATTCTGTCAAGCATAGTAGAGGAAATGCGATGGTGTGGGCAGCATTTTTCTGGTATGGTGTAGGTCCCATTTACAAAATTAATGAAAAAATGGACCTGCACGTTTACAACAACATTCTAACAGACACTATGATACCATTTGCTGAAGATAACATGCCTCTAATATGGAAATTTATGCATGATAATGACCCTAAGCACACTTCATTTCTAGTGAAGAGTTGCTTAGAGGAAAACAATGCACTGTTCTTAAGTGGCCAGTTCAATCCCCGGACTTCAATCCATTTGAGAACTTGTGGAATGATGCTGAGGAATATGAACGAGCAGTAAAACCAAAAAATATAAACGATTTGTGGCAAGAAATCCAAAAAGCTTGGTATGCTATTCCAAAGCAACGCTGTATGGCATTAGCCGCAAGTTTACCCAGAAGATGTGCTGCTGTGATCCAAAATAAAGCATTTCCCACCAAATACTAGGATTTTTTTATGAAGCTGAACCTTACTTTAGTGAATTAAGTTTTAGTTTGCCTATGTCTTAAATTCATGATCAGGAAAAAAATTCTGTTAATCTATATAATATGTAAATAAAAATTCTTAACCAAATATAGGGAGCAAAATGGTATTAATTTTTCTTCATAATATTACTAAAACCTTAAAAAAATTATTATGGACCCAAAAGTTTTTCGGTAAGTTGTAAAAATTATCACAAATATATAAGTAAAATGTCGTTTCTTAAATTCGTGGCCACCACTGTATGTCGATGCATAGAAATCGATGACGTGGTA
This sequence comes from Thecocarcelia acutangulata, assembly GCA_914767995.1. Classification (NCBI taxonomy): domain Eukaryota; kingdom Metazoa; phylum Arthropoda; class Insecta; order Diptera; family Tachinidae; genus Thecocarcelia; species Thecocarcelia acutangulata. The sequence goes on from OU612095.1 coordinate 72,911,917, forward strand.
CGGCCCAACAATTTTATCTTAAACCACATGATATTTGAAAAATTGTATGAAATTTTTACATTATAAAAAAATTTTTTATCTTCTCTAAGATGTTTTAATTTATTTCTGTCGATTGTAGCGCGCCAGAGACCGGTGTTTTACGTACTTACATTTGTACATGCCTATACACAATATGTATAAACGTATGTACATACATATGTATGTGTGTAGCATGCCATTAATATTATAATACAATACAAAAACTTAAGCCTAGAATTATTAAAAGTAATTAAAAGCAAAAGTGAACCAAGACGACTATTTACAAATGTTTGCAAGTATAGGGTGTTTTTTTAAGCCCGATAGAACTTGAAATTGTAAAAAATAACACAAAAAATTAAATTGTAATCAAAATTTTTGTTTATTCGAAAGATCAATACGTGACATTAACATTTGAAAATGATTTCGGGCATATGGGCACCGCGGCTGTTCTTGACGAAGCGCATTCTGGACGTCCAATTTTGGGCCACTTTTTCGAGCACTGCTGGCCGTATGTCACGAACAACACGAACAATGCTGGCCTCCAAGGCGTCAATTGTTGCTGGTTTATCAGCATAAACCAGTGACTTCACGTAGCCCCACAGGAAATAATCGAGAGGTGTCAAATCGCACGACCTTGGAGGCCAATTGACAGGTCCATTTCTCGAAATCAACTTATCGCCAAATTTTGATTTCAGTAAGTCGATGGTTGCGTTCGCCGTATGGCACGTAGCGCCATCCTGTTGAAACTACATCTCCTCCGGATCAATGTCATCCATATTTTCAAACAAAAAATCATTGATCATGGTGCGGTAACGATCTCCATTGACCGTAACGCGAGCTCCGGCCTCATTTTTGAAGAAATAAGGTCCGATGATGCCACCAGCATGAAAACCGCACCAAACAGTGTTATTAACAAACCCGTTAAGCCAAAAATGCGCCTCATCGCTGAACACAATTTTGCGATAAAACAACGCGCGAATCGACGACTGATTTTCAAAGTAAATTTGGATAATTTCGTAGCGTTGTTCAAGCGTGAGTCTATTCATGATGATTTGTCAGAGTATACTGAAACAAATAAAAAAAATGTTTCATCAAAATTTAATTTTTTGTGTTACTTTTTACAATTTAAAGTTCTATCTAGCTTAAAAAAACACCCTATATATGTTTGTTTCCAATTTGTTTTTTCTACCTGGGCGAGAGCAATTAAAAAAGTAACGTTTTAATGATAGTTTGACGTTAATAATTTGACGTAATTATCAAGTATTTAATAAGTTATTGTTCTTCATATTAAAGCATATCGCCGCAAATGGCGAGAATTTGGCTCGTAAGCTGAAATGTTTAATCGGGAATAACTTACTTCTTGATGTCAAGCTAATTTATAATATTTTAGGTATAGTCAACGGAAGTTTTTGAATAAAACAGTGAGAAGGATTTATCTAAAATACTAATGCACTGCTTTTTCTACTTTTTTTTATTACATAGTAGACAAAAAACGAAAAACAATGCAAAAAAATTTATTTTGTTTGGGCTAGTATTGAAAAAATTATAAGTATTTATTCGTACGCAGTTTTCTTATAATTCAATTTTTTTTTTAACCCGATAACTCTGACAGTGCAACCTAAATTCTAGTGTAAAGCGCAATGTAATTTAACGCCTTGATTTTACGCTGTAGTAAAGGCCTTGCTACACTATCATACACGATCGTGCGATCTACTAAAGCCCAGTTCAGACTATTATACTATGTATTAATACTTGTCAAAACTTCAAATAATACGTGCAAGTCTGATAGTCTGAATGTAATCCGTCATACATACGAAAAATAATACGATAAAAATTTGACATCCCATACGACTTTGTTGGTTTTTGAAACTTTTCAAAACGATAATACTTTACATTGGATCAGGGTTGTGTTTTTTAGCAAACCAGCTAATTAAAAATTGAGTAGTCGGCTATTTCGTAGCCGATGGGGTGCCGTCACTGATAGTATTTTTTGTCGTTATAAGATAGCTCGAAATTTGAGATTTAGCTGTCATTTATAAATATATTTTGCTCATGCTATATTTAGAACATAAAATATATTTGTGCTATTGAATTTGGATGTGTTATATATAATTATTATTTTAACTGTTGAAGAATTTCACGCGCCGGCACGTCTATCGCCTACGACGAATAGCGCACCTGCCGCCGTGAAAAGTTTTATGATAGCACATCTATGTTGGTTTATATCAAGTGTGATGGTGTGAATGCAAAATCTAATTTACGTTAGACTTTTTGACAGTCGCAAGAAATGTGTTTAGAATTTTATCTCACAAAATCTAATGAAAGTATTTATACTTGTATAATAGTCTGACTGGGCCTTAAATAAAGCATGTGTGCTGAAAAAGTACTAAAAATTCAAGCGTGCGACAGAGTTTTTGACAAATTGTGCGATTTGAAAAATTTTATGAAACTTTTCAAAACATTATGGTTTCTGTGCGATCAGTGTGGTATATATTGTGAAAAATATGAGAATATTGTTGGTGCCTCGAGAAAAACATTTAAGTAATGTAAAATTATTATGTTAATAAAAGTTTTTAATTATTTTATTGTGTATATAAATTATTGCAATTATACTTGTATGATAGTGTGGCCTACAACGCCATTTTGAAGCGATTTTTTCAAGTCGGCCAGACTTTTGAAACAGTTTCCAGTGAATGAATCGTACGATCGTTTAGGGCCTAAAGTAGGTTTTATTTTGTATGGGAAATCTCAAAATCTACTAGATTTGACTTGAAATCTCAAATGAGCAGATTTCGCTTTGGTGTAACTAGACTATTATGTAGACACTTTTATTTTTGAATAAAAGTTGTCTCTTCTTTTTCCTTTCTAATAAGTTTCTTTAGCAAATCAATATTTTTTGAAAGTTTAGCCTGAGATAATTCCTCAGCACTTGTCGACAAAATGGATAAATAATTTACCTCCATTTTTTTCCAAAAATATTTTAATTTTATAACATGTGTTTGACATTTGTTTTATGTATGAGTTGCATAGCGACGTTCCTAAATGCCGATAAAAAGTAAAAAAATTCTCTGCAAGACAAGTTTGTACTTAAGACATGTTTAGCACTGCATACGCATTTTTTTAAATTACGCATAGCAACTTGCGTTTAGGAAGTCGACCTGTTTTACCAACAATTTCAAAACTATTTTTTAATACATAATGGCGAAGTTGAGTCCGTTATTGAACAACGTGGGATGCATCCCTGATCATCAATTTAGCTTTCGGGCTAAACACAGCACCATAGAATAAATGCACAGACTAGTCAATGTCATAAGACAGACCTTTGAAGGCAAAAGGTATTGTTAAGCTCTGTTCATTGACATTTCCCAAGCTTTTGGTAAAGTGTGGCACAACGGCTTGATCCACAAAATAAAATTAAATTTACCTGTAAACACTCACAAGCTTCTGGAAAGCTACTTATATGGGCGGAAATTTGTTACCAGAGAAGTTGATTTTATAAGCCCAACTCAGCCAATCGAGGAGTTCCCCAAGGTAGCATACTGGGACCTACTTTATATTTGATTTACGTCTCCGACATGCCAACGACATCTGGAATTTACACTTCAACTTTTGCAGAGCGTTCATGAAAAGCTTCACAAAATTCACAGGAATATATTTCGATATTAGAGAAATGGCTGAAACTTTGGAAAATCAAAGTTAATGAACAAAAATGTACTCATGTTACATTCACACTGCGAAACATTCGCCTATCCAAATCAACAACTCACCTATTCCGCAGCATAATGAAGTCAAATGCCTTGGTATACACCTCGATGTGGAAATCTCACTTTGAAGCAAAAGTCACTCAGTTGAAGCTAAAAGCAGCGCAACTAAATTGGCTTATGGGCAGAAATTCCACATTGAAGCTAGATTGCAAACTTTTGTTATACAATTCAATTGTAAAGCCTATATAGTGCTACGGAATTCAGTCCAAAGGCGACAAAAAAAAATTCTTCGAACGATTACTGCAGCTCCATGGTATGTAAAAAATTCACGAATTCATAAAGATCTGAGTGTTCCGCTGGTAAAAGAGGGGTTTTCTAAGTACGCGACAAGGTATGTCAGTAAACTGGAACTTCACCCAAATCCTCGTATTTGCAATATACTTAATTTTGGCGGCCAAACTCGGCTGAGAAGGGATACTGTTGCCACCGTCAGAGCGTTCAATAGCAGATTTTAGCGATATATAAAACTTTTTGTCTGACATTGGCCGGACTCAAATAAAAAGCACATCTTTTTTTATATTTAATATTAAGATTTTAATACTTATTGTTAGTTCATTTTGAAGATTCAGTAAATAAAAACGCTTAACAAAAAAAAAATGTCAGGTGGAGACCGCACTTTATTAAAATTTAGCCCTTTTTAGCGTTTTTCGAGTAATTAAAATGTAGCGTTTTTTAGCGCTTATTGGATAATTATAACTTTACGGTTTTTTCGCTTCGAAATGCGCTTTTCACTTTGAAAATGTTGGCATCGCTGCCTTGAACAAAGCTTATGGAAACTATATAAAACCACTCGTTTGCAAATATTACTTTTTATTGAAAGCGTCGTTAGTAGTTGATTCTGATTTAAATATTTAAAAATCACTTTGCGAAAATAAATATAATTCAAATAAGAATAATTTATAATTGTGAAAAAATACTTTCATAATTGTGAAAAATGTTTAAATATTTTTAACTAAAACAGCTGAGCTCACTACACGCCTGTTTTTGTTGTACTATTGCAATTATTGTGCTTTAGTGAAAAAGTTTGAAAAAGTGCAATACACTTTCATGAAATTCAGCGTTGTCAACTTTGAAATTTCAAAACGCTCCAAAATGGGGAAAAAGCGCGTTATTTCAACAAAAACGCACCGAATTTTGAAAATTTTCCCTTCATTTTTAAAAACCTATTTTGTATTTTAAGAAGTATAATATTTATATATTAAAAACAAGATAATAGAACAGGCTTTTAAGCGACTATTATACAATCAGACTGGGTCTGATAGCACAGCCTGATGGCATGCCATCAAATTCTTTTCATAGCTAGAATACGTGTTTGTCAAACTTGGCTGTTAGTACTAATGTGTTACTTTTATTGCTTATTCTCATGGACACAAACATACAGCTCTTAACGTCACTAAAATTTATTGCAGGAGTATACAATCATTACTGTCTAAAGAGTTTACGATTATCGGATCATTAAAACTTACAGAATCGCACTACAAGCCTTCAGATTCGATAATTAGCAATTCTATCAAACACATGCAAATTTCGTAAGCCGTGTTTATAAAAGAATTTGTTGAAATATACGACAATTTGCTAGAATTATAACAAATGAAAAATGATTTTGGAAAAACTTAATAATTTATTTAATAATTTGGTAATTTCTCAATTACCAAAACCGTAACGAATTCCCGAGCCATCATAAATACGAACTTCACCGTTCAGAGACAATATACATATAACTAACTTGGCTTGATCGTTTAATAGCAAAACACTCTCAAAAAGCAGCAAATTTTATAGAACCAATTGTTTCTTTTTCTTTTGAGAGTGTGCATAATATACAATAGCAAGATTGTCTGACTTTGTGCATATAACATGGTACGTTTTCCACGCAAAATGAAACGTAAAAATTTTGGACACTTGATTCAACTTTTTCTTACATTAAAACAAAAAGCTCAGTTGAATTTGATTTTGTGCCACCGAAGTTTAAAAAACGCACCGAAACTGTAAAAAAAGTGCACCCCGCACCGACGAAAGAATTTTTCGCACAAATAATTTTAAAAAGCACCAACAACGGTGCGAAACGCACCAAGTTGACAACCCTGATGAAATTACTTTCATGTCTAAACGCTAGGTTATCCGAGATCTTGTGGAACGCATCTTTTATAATGTGCCTTCTCTATTCTGCCGAATTAAATTACACACGCAATTTTGTGGAACCAAATGAATTTAATGTTTATTTTTAAAATTTATCCAGTCGACAAAAAAATTTTAAATAAAATTAACACAAAAACAAGTAAGAGTGAGTATATTCGGCTGGGCCGAATCTAAAATACCCTTTACGATAGTTACGTATATATATACTATAGTTAAAAATGTGACCTAAATATGCTCGGTTGTATATGAACCGATATCGGAATTTTCTATTTTCTGTATTTTAGTAACCTTCTTTTATAACGAGAATTGCTTTTCAACAAAACAAAAAAAAAATGTTAATGGAAAAATCGGTTCAGGCCGATGTATCGGGTATATATGGACCATTATCGGAAATTTTCATCTTCCATATTTATATAACCTTATTTCATTACCAGAACTGCTTTTAAGCAAAAAAAGATATTTAAGTTCACGTACGCGATATTTTCATGAAAACCGCGGTTTAGGCTATATCTCGGGTATATATGGACCGATATCGGAAATTTTCATTTTCGATATTTATATAACCTTATTTTATTACCAGAACTGCTTTTGAGCAAAAAAGTTGTTTCAGTTCGCTTACGCGACATTTTTATGAAAAACCCGATTTGGGCTATATCTTGGGTTTATATGGACCGATATCGAAAACTTTCATTTTTCATATTTATATACCCCTATTTCATTACCAAAACTGCTTTTGAGCAAAAAAGTTGTTTCAGTTCGCTTACGCTACATTTTCATGAAAACCATATTCCAGACTATATCTCGGGTATACATATATGGACCGATATCGGAAATTTTCATTTTCCATATTTATATAACTTTATTTCATTACCAGAACTGCTTTTGAGCAAAAAAGTTGTTTCAGTTCGCTTACGCGACATTTTTATAAAAAACCCGATTTGGGCTATATCTCGGGTATATATGGACCGATATCTGGAAAAATATCTGGCTTTTAGTCACCATGCTTAATGAGTGTGTGAAGTTTGAAGCAAAACAAACAACTTTTTTTGTCAAAAATTTCCATACAAAATTGCAAAAATTCCTGGCTTTTTTCGGAATTTTGAATATATCTCAGCTATACGTGAACCGATATTACTGAATTTCAATAGCAGACACATGGCAATATGGAGTAATAGAATGGTGAAAGAAAAAAGTTTCTATGTCTAATGGTTTTCTCAGAAACGGTATTTCAACGACCGACAGACGGACATCGCTTATTCGACTTTTCCATTGATTCTGAATCAGAATATATATACTTTATAGGGTCGCAAAAAAAACTGTAGAAATTACAAACGGAATCACAAACTTAACATTTTTGTGAAGGGTATAAAAAAACTTGTTTATAATTACCCCAAACTGACAACTTTTATACTCAACTTAATTATTTTAACAGTAATTAAAAAACTTATGATTGCAAAGTCCATTGAAACGTTTGAAATCTTTATACAAATAAAAGTATTTGTTAAAATTATGTGTGCATGCACACACACACGCACACACACATATGCACATACATATGTAGGTATGTATGTAATTAAAACATACACAATCGTAGGTAAACAAATTAAAAACGATTATTTCAAACTGTTTGTTTCTTTATTTGTTTAACGAAGGTCTCCGTCTGTACGCTGTCACTTGATATCGTTTTATGTATGTTCATACGTATGTATGTACATACATATATACTTATGTAGATATGTAATTCGAATCTTTATTTAGTAATAGATGAGAAATGTCTATCGAAATTAGTTGCGATTGCGGACATTTCTTGCTATTTAAAGATAAATGTTATGAATTTATTAATTATTAATATACATATGTACATACATACTTATGTATTTTAAAAGGAATCATTATTTCGTATACGGCCTGAACATTTTTTATCTTCGACCAGTACTCAGAGGATGTCTCATTCATATTATCACCGCAAACTAAATTAGCTTGACGCGGCCGAGTGAATAAAAATTTAGCTTTAAGTAGTAGCACTAGCTTTATCTTTTCAGTACTAGCTAAAGCTACTAGTTAGAACTAGAAGCGTGAATAACACTTAGCTAGTGCTGGAAAATTATAGCAAAGGCAAAGTATAGTTAATAAAGTAGCCGCTAAGCTACAATAAGGCCCAGTTTTTGAGTTCGTATTTAAATGTTATTTAGCTTTAAGTTCCATTTAAATACGAAAATCAGTTTTTCACTACAAATTTGGACTAAAAAAAACACGTGCACACATGATGCAAAACTCTACTTATTCCGGTATAATTCCGTTCTTCTACAAATTAATAATAAACACATGCACAGGCACAGAAAACACGGACGACAATGAAAAAAAAAAACCCTTGTGTACAGAACGAAAGACAAAACACTGCTCCCAATCGTGGTTCAGAGAGTGAACCAAGTGCTTCATATTACCTTCTGAACGTGGTCTTATTCTTTGACGATGGGTGACAAAAGTAGTGCACGATTTTTTTTTTCAATACATAACACAACGTGTTACTATTCGATGCAGACCTCTAATATGTACCTCCCCACCAGTATTAAACAAGTTGCCTTTTCGTTCGTTTTTATTTTAATTTATTTTGGAATTATTATTGAAAAGCCTATTACATTTTGTAGTTCATAGCATTTTTATATCCGATTACTTATTTCTCAAAGCCATGAACTAAATTTATGCAACAGTTATTTTAATGTTTTTTTTTTTATTATTCTTTGCCGTCTTAAAGACAAAAAGGTGGGAGGTATGACATGTGCAATTGTTTAGTGTTTATTGTCGTTTTATTTTCATGATTATACAATATACAAACATACATATCGCTCTTTTATTGCAAGATAGTCATATCTCAAAAAATTAGTTTTTCGAGTTAACAATGCAGAATTATTAACAATACTACTACCTTTTATATTGTGGCAAAAAGTTATTCAAATTACTTTTAAACTTTTTCGTTTAGGACATATTTTCTAAAAAAATTTTCGAAGACTTGTATGGAAACTAAAAATTTCAAATGTGTTTTTCTCGAAACAAGCCTTTTTTTAGTTATGACTATGTTGCAATAAAGGAGCGATATGTTCTTTATTTGTGTAAGACAGAGCTTTTTGGATTGTTGACACTTCATGTTATAAAATTTATATACATTACGGGGAGTAAGTATTATATGGAAAATCTTAGGAACGAGATTTCGATACGCTAGTCTTATTTTGTGGCATCGCATCGGGTTCAAAGGTAGGGCAAAACGGCAGAAGATCCACAAAAAGCTTCATAGATGTATCGGAGCCGGTCTCAGCACAGAAAAAAATAGATGCCATATTGATAAAAAAAAAATTGCACTATTTTTATCAAATTTCCTGTGAAAAAGATTTTTTGCCGGATTGATAATTCAAATTATAAAGTAGAAATAGCTTTTTCACTTAAAAGCAAAAATTATTGAGTTGAAAAAAATTGTTGTTAATATGTAAAATATACTTAACAACAAAAAATTGTTAAAGAAACAACAGGTCTTCACTGTTATATGACAACCTTTTAAATTTATTTATTGAATAACAATCAATAATTCGGAAAACTTTTAATAATTTTATTAAGAGATATTTCCAAAAATTCATTATTAATAATAATTTAATTAAGTCAATGCAAGTTTTATTAAATTTATGGTTTCTTATTGACAACATAACTTGATTGAAAAAAAATCTCATCTATTTTTTCTGTGAGGGGAGTAAAATGTAATACTGACCCCGACTAATATTTCTCTTTCTACATTTCTTGTAAACATATACCCTCTAACTGCCCTGCTTAAAAGGGCTCCCATACAAAATATTGGTTTTTAACATTTTGGGGTCAACCGCTCCAACTAGCCACAGAGGGCGCCTAATGATGCCGAATATACGACCGACTTTCAATATGTTCGTGCACGCAGCATTTTTGTGGAATATACCTGGCTTCTATTTTCAATCATTAGGGGCCAAATAAAATATAATTAAAAAAAATGGGTTTTAAGTAATAAATATTATTATATAAATTGCTTTTCAAGTATTAAATGTTATGTGGCTAAATTAATCCGTTTTCATTATACGAGCGATATTGCCTTCAGTTTTCAGCGACAACAATATATTGTGTCGTTACGACATCACCAAACGCCACAGTCAACATTTCAAATGTCCTTGCGCATTTAAATAAATTTTTTACACAAAACTTAGTACAGTTTATTTGATCTATTTTTTCGAATAGTAAAAAATCGAAAAACACCAAAACACGAGTAACCTTTTTATCTGTCAAAAACAAACTGACAATCCGAAATGGTTGATATTGCCAACATATATAACAGACATGTGCACCAATATAACAGAATGCGAAAATCGAACATACGTAACTCACAAAATTTAAAAATAATGTTGTTTTTTTTATCACACCTCCTATATATTTACGTGATTATCGTGAAGAGTATTTCAGATTCAGCCCAGCCGAATATACTACACTCTTACTTGTTTTCTATTAATTTTGCTCCTGATGTAGCATCGTCTTTAATAGCGTGTAATTTATGCAATATTCCTTTCTATCGCTTCAGTCTACATACGATTACACCTTTCAATTGTAATATACATATGTTGTAGGAAGATCTTGATTGTCGAAGTATCTCACTAATTTTTGATGGTGCCATAGGCGACATATTTACCAAATAATGCGAGAGCAACAACAGCTGTATCGCTGAGGCACTAAATATATGTAGATAAGCTATTTCGCAGTTCTTGCGATATAGCCTCATCAATTAGAAATCACTTTCAAAAAATTAAAATCATTATTTGAAGCTTCAATTGCATTTGTGTTGTCAACTTGTTTCTTCTTTATTCAGGTCGAGATATTCCGAAAATAAGTTGAAAACACAAGTTAAGGAAAGCAGTTAGGGGTAGATGTGTTCACAAGAAATGTAGGGAGAGAAATATTAATGGGAGCCGGTATTAAGTTTCACCACCCTAAAGTGCGGTCTCCACCTGACATGAAAACACTAACTTTAACTCTAACTTCAAGTTAAAGTTAAATGTGGAACGCACATGTTGAAGTTTGGCTAAAGTCATAACTTGGTTGTTAAAGCATTTCATTTTGGAAACTCTGTTATAACCAGGGCTGGGCAGTATTTTGCACTAATCAGGTGATATCAGTAAGAATTTCCACACATTCGCCACCAGCTTTTTTCTCACGCTTTGGATAATATAGAGGGGAATAGTTTTTATTATGGAAAACTTTAGGCTGCGAGGACCAGATTAGATCCACTGCAATATAATACTTTGAGCCATTTCAGTTGCTTGGAAAGAAGATTTAATGAGTTTCTCATGCTGACACCTGGAGCAAATACAGCCATATGGGTGTCAATTTCCACCCTATTTTCAAAATTAGCTGATTGCCAGAAAGCATCTCAATAAAAGAGAGGCAAAAAATTCAAAATCTTGCAATAGATACCTTCGAGAAAAATTACAAAAAACGTGAAACCATGCTTGGATGCAGAGGAAGACGTAGTAGTTGAGGTAAAGATGATGACGATTTTATTGTTTTTTTTTTTTTGACAATACAGTGATCAACCTTGTAAATCAAATTTGGAACTCAAGTTGATCAGTTTTCTAAATGATAAAAGCAAGCAGCTTGCCATTCTGGAAAACTATCCAAATATCAAAAATGCATTTATATAATTTGACAGCAGCTTGTGCTCCTCAGAACCTGTAGAAAGATTATTGTTTGTCGGATGACTCATTGAAATATCTAGTTTTTACTAAAGGAAATACTTGTTTTGCAGAATCAATCTTTTATTTACTATCTATCAAATGCTAAATATTAGGTTTGTTCCTTTAATTTCCTAGCAAGTTTGAAATAATCATATCATGTGTACATATGTAAAATGTAATGTAATATGTATATTAAATGTATATAATAAAAAAAATAAAAAATTTTTATATAATACCAATAAAAATTATAAATAGCTTGTTTTCTATGTTTCCCAGCTATCTACATATATGTCGATATTTCATAGGAATCTAATCATCAGTAGACTTTGGAAATTTTTTAAAGATATTCTCAAACATTCAACTTTATATCCCAACAATATAAATAAATCGTTGAGAATTTAAAAAGAAAAATGCTCTAATAATATCCGTCAAAATACAAAAAACAAGCTTTTCTATTTATAAATGTCTCTAACATTTCTTTACACCTTTCAAACAAATGAACAACCGTTGGTTGCTACGATTTGCTTTTTGAAAGTATCGAAAAGCAGAGAAAAAAAATTCAAACAATTAAGTTTTTTATTCGCTATTTTTAGCTTCTACCATTTATAACGAGTGATTTTTTTGCTATTATCTTTTTCGCAACACTAGTTTTGACAGCTCACGCACGTTTTGTATCTTGTGTAACTGTCAAACATCTTCAGTTTGGTCTATAATTTAATCATGAATCGTCTTACAAACGAACAACGCTTGCAAATTATTGAATTTTATTACCAAAATGCGTGCTATGTTAAGAAAGTTCATCGCGCGCTTCTTCCATTTTATGGTCAGTTTAATCGACCTACTGAGGCTTCTATTCGGGCTATTGTAAAAAAATTTCGCACCAAATTTACATTGTTGGACATTAAACCACCAACACGCTTACGTAGAGTGCGAACTGAAGAAAATATCGCAGCCGTATCGGCCAGTGTTGGTGATGACCGTGAATTATCGATTTGGCGCCGTTCGCAGCAATTGGGCCTCTGTTACTCCACTACGTGGAAAATTTTGCGGAAGGATTTGGGTGTGAAGCCTTATAAGATACAGCTGGTGCAAGAATTGAAGCCAAACGACCTACCACAACGCCAAATTTTTAGTGAATGGGCTCTTGAAAAGTTAGATGAAGATCCACTTTTTTATCGAAGAATTGTGTTCAGCGACGAGGCTCATTTCTGGTTGAATGGATACGTGAACAAGCAAAACTGCCGTATTTGGAGTGAAGAGCAGCCAGAAGCATTGCAAGAACTACCAATGCATCCACAAAAAACAACCGTTTGGTGCGGATTATGGGCTTCTTATTATTTCTTCAAAGCTTATGCGAATCACAACGCTACTGTGAATGGTGAGCGCTACCGTGCGATGATAACAAACTTTTTTTTGCCCAAAATGGAAGAGCTTGACTTGCATGACAAGTGGTTTCAGCAAGACGGTGCCACATGCCACACAGCACGCGAAACAATGGACCGATTGAGAGGCGAGTTCGGTGAACAGTTTATTTCACGCTTGGGACCAGTCAATTGGCCGCCCAGATCGTGCGATTTAACGCCTCTAGACTATTTTTTGTGGGGCTATGTTAAGGCTAATGTCTATAGCGACAAGCCCGCTTCGATTGACGCACTGGAAGCCAACATTGCCAACATTATTCGTGAGATACCGGCCGAAATGTTGGAAAGAGTATGCCAAAATTGGACTAAGCGGATGGACCATTTGAGGCGCAGCCGTGGCCAACATTTGCATGAAATAATCTTCAAACATTAAATTATATCGACCCAACTATCGATCCAAATAAATATTTCATGCATTTTTCTGAATTTTATGTGTTTTTTTTTTAAATTTCCGATAGTTCTTATAAAATCACCCATTACCAATAAAAATTATAAATAGCTTGTTTTCTATGTTTCCCAGCTATATATATGTCGACATTTCATGGGAACTACCCTAATCATCAGTAAACGGACATAACCTTTTGGAAAGCTATTTATATTGTCGCCAATTTATAATAAAATAAGGCGATTTCATAAGCTCCGCCCAGCCTATTGAAGCTGGAGTTCCCCAAGGCAGCATATTAAAGCCTATCTTATATTTGATCTACGCATCTGACATGCCGACAAGCACCAACATTCACACTTCAACATTTGCAGATGATACAGCATTCCTTAGCGTACATAGTAACCACCAGCAAGCATCAATAAATTTACAGGAACATATCAACAAACTAGAGAAATGGCTCAAGCTTTGGAAAATCAAGGTTAATGAACAAAAGTGTGCCCATGATACATTCGCACTGCGTCTAGGAATATGCTCACCCATTACTATCAACAATAAAGTAATACCTCAACACAGTGAAGTCAAATACCTCGGTATTTATCTTGACCGTAGACTAACATGGAAGTCGCACATCGAGGCAAAAGTAACGCAGATGACAACTCGATTCTAAAGCCATTATGATTCAATTATGGGGCACAGCCTCGGCATCCAACATTGAAAAAATTCAAAGAAGTCAAAATAGAATTCTCCGTAGAATTACAGATGCTCCATGGTACATTAAAAACTCACGAATCCACGCAGATCTGAACGTACCTTTTGTGAAATCTGAATTTGTGCAGTACGCGACAAGATATATTAACAAACCCGAATTCCATCCAAACCCTCTTGCAGCTAATATTCTTAATTTTGGTGGTCATACCCGTCTGAGAAGGAGGGATACTTTGGCTACCATTAGAGCTCTAAACAGATGACTGAATTCTGAAATAATATTTGCATAAAAATAAATTTTTGTCCAGCACTGGCAGGACTTTAATCACAATTTTTTTTTAGTATTAAGAATTGAATACTTATTGTCATTACATTTCTTATGTAGATTCAATAAATAAAAATAATAAAGTTAAAAAAAAATATAATCAGCTGTTTGTTATTTATGAAAATAAAATATAAAAGTGCAAATCATAAAAAAACATATTTGAAAATATAACAATACGTTATATTTAAATAAGTTATCTTAGATTTTTATCTAGCTCAAAATTTAAAAAAAATTGGCAAAAATATTTGTTAGAATTACAACAGAGCTGTCAATTTAGCGCTTTTCACGCTGATTTTAGTATTTTTTAAAAATCGCACAAAGAATTTTTTAATCAATGCACGATGCTTTTATTAAATTTTGAGAGAATTTTTTTTTTTAAATAGGATTCAAACAATCCGAACTAATAGCTACATATGTATTTAAAAAACTTTGTTTATATATATTTTTTGCATTTCGTTTTGGCTTTTCAATAAATTTTTGCTGGCACTAATCTCGATTTATTGTACCAAAATTTTACAAAATTTATATGACATCAATATTTTGCCAATAATTTGTTACCATCTATAAAAAAAAATTGATGTTATATGAAATTTGTTTAACCACATTATTTTAGTTACATTTTGAACATAAGCCATACTAAAGAAATAAAATTTCCCATCTATAAATTGACGCATAAGCAATCAGTTGATAATGTGCAAATAGTTTTCATTTGCTAGTAGGCTGTACATAAACTTAATAATTGAAATCTATTTTACTTTTTAAATCGAACAAAATTCGAAAAATAACTAAGTGATACATAGTTATTTTGCTCATAAATGTAAAAAAGCTAAAATTTTTTACTAAAGTGTATATTATAAAATAAATTTGTTTGTTAATTTTATATAATAATAAACATTTTCAACTGATAGCGCATTTACATCAACTCAAAATCTAGTAGATTTGAATTGAAATCTACAACGAAATCTATATCGTTTACACCACCGTTTTTTGATATCTAGCAAGATTTCATTTGCTCGAAAATAATTTATGCATGCGGGTTTGACAATACAATATTATCAGAGACTGAATACACCAGCATTAAAGTGTATATTTTTTGTGCCCAGAGTCTGCATACACCACATTATAGTTCAATTTTTGTGGCAGCGTAGTATTTTTAAGTACTTTTTGCAAGAAATCACAGTTGCATCGCTTAGTACTGAGTAGATTTCAGGAGATTTCGTCGAAATCTACTCATAAAGTAGATTTCATTTTGTATGGGAAATCTTCTCAAAATCTACTAGATTTGGCTTGAAATCTCGAATGAGCAGATTTCGCTTTGGTGTAAATAGGCTATGAGTGTGTTTTTGTGAAAGTACGCATTTTTTTATTGGATTTCAGTGCATTATAAAATTTAGAAGTTGAGAACACTGAATTTTAAAATTGTATAAATAAACAACAGCTGTTTTTCTTTTCATATTTAATTTCGGGCTTGAAATGTGATTTTTTGTGTTCCAGCAATTTTTGGCAAATTTGTTGGTCTCTAAGAGTATATTTTGTTTACTCTCATTTTACCGGACTTTACCCGGAATTTCCTCGAAGAAAGCTATTATTAAATAAATAGAGTAATTTTATCTACACATTAATCTATTACAAGTCTGTTGTGGGTGCTTTTTAGGTCCACCAACCACAATTATTAATAAATTTTAAATTAAATTACATGTAAAGCCAACTGCATTATTTATAAAGACCAAACAATTAAGTTTTTAATCGCTATTTTTAGCTTCTACCATTTATACCAATAAAAATTATAAATAGCTTGTTTTTTATGTTTCCCAGCTATCTATATGTCGACATTTCATAGGAACTACCCTAATCATCAGTAGACTTTGGAAATTTTTGAAAGATATTCTCAAACATTCAACTTTATATTCCAGCAATATAAATAAATTGCTGAGAATTTAAAAGAAAAATGCTCTAATAATATCTGTCAAAACACAAAAAACATTTGTTCATTTGTTTGAAAGGTGTAAAGAAATGTTAGAGAGGTGAATAAATGAAAAGGCTTGTTTTTTGTGTTTTGACAGATATTATTAGAGCATTTTTCTTTTAAATTCTCAGCAATTTATTTATATTGCTGGAATATAAAGTTGAATGTTTGAGAATATCTTTCAAAAATTTCCAAAGTCTACTGATGATTAGGGTAGTTCCTATGAAATGTCGACATATAGATAGCTGGGAAACATAAAAAACAAGCTATTTATAATTTTTATTGGTATATTTATAAAGACCAAAAAACTAATACGTACGATTACATACATACAAAATGTAAATTTTATTTAATCTCAGATTTAAAAAATAATCTTTTTAAAAAACTTCTTAATGGCAACCACAACTTTTAACAATCATATTCTTGTATTTCTTTAAATTAACATTTTCTTCATTTAGATGATAGAGTACGGGTAACGCACCCAGCCGTGTTGGGGCACAACAAGGCTTAGGGACTTTTTTTGGTTCTAAAAGATGTACCAGCGTCTGAACAATTGCGTGATTGGTGGCGTTCATATGGGCATTAAGAGGAAAATTACATTCGCCGCTACAGTAATACGCACCATAACCTTCAGGAGCGATAATCCAATCCTAAAAAGAACAAAAGGAAACGAATTAGTGAAAGATATTTGTATGTAAGTAAATACGCAATAGAGCAAAATGTTTTCAATTTTTCTTATGTAAAAACTATTCCTATTGTATCAAAAATTAGATTTGTGATTAAAATTCCCATTGTGTTCGAAATATGTACATAAGAATTAATAAGTAACTAGGGCAACCTCTTACCAAGGTAGGAAAAAATACTGCTGGCGAATTAAATTTTACTTAATAATTTCGTTTTTAAATTTGTGTTCCTGAATTTCAAAATAAAATTCGCGAGCAGAATTTTCCCATTCCCATTTTTGGTTTTTTCATTCTTTTCGCGAACGAAA
The DNA here is from genome assembly GCA_914767995.1 of Thecocarcelia acutangulata. Lineage (NCBI taxonomy): Eukaryota > Metazoa > Arthropoda > Insecta > Diptera > Tachinidae > Thecocarcelia > Thecocarcelia acutangulata. The sequence continues at coordinate 72,929,366 of OU612095.1, forward strand.
AAAAAAAAAATGATTTAATTCGTTCGCGAACAAAATGAAAAAAAATCCCGAATTTAAAATAAAATTCTCGAATTTAAAAATAAAGTTCGCGATTTTAAAAACAAAATTCGTGAGCAGAAGTTTACAAACAGGAGGAACAAAGGAATAAAAATTCTTTTAAACATTTAACTTGTTCTGAAGCGTTGCCAGAATGATAATTTTAACACATTTTTGATGCTGTAGTGAATAATCTGCTGAAAGACCTTTTTTCCTATGGTCTGCCTGGACTGTAGCCTAAGCCGATGACGTAGCAATTGCAGTCTCTGGAACCCATTTAGGCACCATAACTGAGCAGTAAAAATACGCTCTAAAGATGGTAAGTCAATGGAGTATACAATGCGGACTAAGAGCAAATCCAGCGAAAACGGAAATCGTACTTTTTAGTAAAAAGTATAAAATGCCACACTTCACACCTCCAAAAATGATTGGCACCACGCTTAGCCTATCGGATAAAGTGAAATACTTAGACGTCATTCTAGACAGCAAACTATCATGGAATGAAAACATACATAGAGTAACCAAGGCTACAACAGCCATCTACCTATGTAAAAAGCAATAGGCACAACATGGGGCATACACCCAAAAGGAGTTGTATGGCTTTATGAAATGGTTATAGAACCAATAATTTTCTATGGAGTATCAGTATGATGGAAATCGCTGGACTCTGTAACCAACATACTGCAGGTTGAGAGAGTCAGACAAACCATGACAATACTGACCATGAGAACAATACTTCTTGCACTTATGAGCTGGATGCCATGTGACGTGGAAGCCAGGTAAATGGCACTAAAAACCGCGTTCAAGTTGAATATAGGCGAGCGTAGCTTCAATAGCCCATCATGTTAGCCTCTTTCATAAGAAGTAGCGGAGAGCATCCAATATCACGTAACACTACACTAAGGGGTTTCCCACATTTCTAACTTCAATTTTTCACCCCTAACTTTCCACTTTTCAGGCAAACACAAAAGGAACAATTTAGGACACAAGTGAGCTGAAAAACTTAAGATATATCAGAGAATGCAGCGGCCCGCCTAACTAACCTAAATTCATCCACAATATGCCACTGTTTGGTGTGAATTTTGAGAAATTCACCTACTTCTAAGCAAAATTTTCATGAAAAATTTCGACAAACGAGTTCGTGGCCAGGGAGGCCATTTGGCTGATATGTTATTCCATAAATACCTCTATCCTATATACTTGATGATTCTTTTTTTATTTTTTTTAATTCATTTCAATTTACGAATATTTAATGTACAATGCATAGTTAGAACAAATATTAATAAAAGACTAAAAACTGTGTTTTCTATATAATGGATATCTTGCGCTAATTTTGGGACACCCTTTATTGCCTTTATCGGTTTTCAAAACTAAAGACATCCGTATTTTGATTTCAGAAAATTTTCGCAACATTTCACTTTATCGTGTGTAATCCTATCTCTATAATATAACCTTATAACGTCAATATGATACATATCTTTACATCTTATTAAAAAATAGCCGTTATTTTAAAATTTCGTGTGTTACGTATGTTCGATTTTCGCATTTTTTTTGTGTTATCTTGGCACACATGTCTGTTACATATGCACACGCAGAAAAAACGCAGCTTGAAATATGGTTGCAACAACACTAGTATATATTCTATAATATTATGTATTATTGTTAAAAACGTTATATTATCAATATAATTATAGTTTGTTTCTCAAATATTTTACTGTTTACATTTCTATAATTCTATTGTTAATGTCTTTATATTTTAAGATACGGCTACATACAATAATAACAATTGTGAAAATTTTTTAAAAACAACGATAGCTTTTATCACACCCAATACTAAAATAATTGTTATTATCAGGCTGCAAAATGAGTGTAGCGTAGCGCAGGCCGAAATTGCAGCCATTATGAGGGCAGCTAACTGGTTAAGGTACTACAGAATATACGGGAATGATATCCGAATTTGTACTGATAGCAAGGCTGCGTTGTATGCACTAGCTGGAGTTTATACGACATCCAGGTTGGTTCGTGAATGCTGGATATCTCTAAACGAGATATCGAGACATTCGAACCTGGAGCTTATCTGGGTACGAGGGCACAGTGAAGTGTCCGGAAATCTAGTAGCGGATGAGCTGGCAAAGGCCGGTGTCCAGCTACAACAAAGAGATATTGATGGGATCGTTGGAATCCCGCTTGCGAGCTGTAAGAAACAAGTACAGCGTCAACTTTTTCAGACCGCTCAAGACAAATGGTCTAGTGAGGATACCTGTCGAATATCAAGGCTGACATGGCCCAGATATAATAACAGGAGGACTATCATCCTTAGGGGCTTGCCCCGACGGAAGTTGCGTTCTGCTGTGGCGGTCCTGACGGGACACCGCCACATAGGAACGCAGGCGAGGAGGTTAAATCTTACATTTAATGACTTCTGTAGAAGTTGCAGAGACGAGGAGGAAGAAGAGAGCGTTAAACACTTCCTCTGTCAGTGTCCAGCTCTTTCTTATATAAGGGCATTGTACCTAAGCAGACCGATGCTGCATGATTTGACGGAGGTATCGGAATGCAATGTAAGTGGATTGGACTCCTTTATCCGATTCTTGGGTTGGTTCTAAACCAGTGATATGTAGATCTACTGAGATACATATCATATCCAGGCAACACAACGGGACCTGACTGGACCTAAGTGGGCTGGCTTTACAATAGCTGGCAGCCTGTCAAACCTAACCTATATATATAATACGCTGATTCATATGCAACAAAGGTGAGCTTATAGTAAAAACTTGCTTTTGTTGTCATTAACGATATTTTCATTCTAGTCGTTGACATAAAATTTTCTTTCAGTTTCGGTTTTTCTTTGGAAGAAAAAAAAATATTTTTTGTTTTTAATTAAAAAAAAAAATTTACAAAAAAAACATATATGTATATTATAAACAAAAGGAAAAAACGCGAAATAGTGGAATCTCACATATTGAAATTATATATTCGCGAAATTAAAAAGGTAAGGGCGCTGGGACAATAATAATGAATTGTATCCTACATGAAATGTAAATAAAAAAAAATATCTAAAACAAACAAAAAAAAAATGTATGTATATATAATATCAAAATGTAAAGATGAATATGCATCGTGGATCCAATAATATATGCAACCATATTAATATGCCAAAATATGACTTACTTATATAATTAAAATCGCAACGAAATACTTAATAACCATATTTGTATTATTACAGCTAATGGATATTTCAACTTCTGAGAAGAAATTTGTGCTTTAATTCGGTTGAGATGCAGTCCGATTATATTTACAGCTGTTTTGCGAAATGTTTTTAATCAAATGAAGTGAATAAAGTTAATTATTTATTTGTATTTACTTAATAAAAAAAATTATTAGAAATTATATATGTATATGAATTGTGCAAATTATAAAAAAAAATATGTTTACAATAAAGGTATTTACTACATTAGTATGGTTACTTAATGAAGGTATATGAGAAAAGTATGATTGGCTGGTATAATTATATGGTTAAGTATGACAATTACTTGGTGACTTTAGTAACCATGGTATTAATACCATGGTAACTTATTATTATAACAGTTTTAAACCCAAATATAGTATGGTTACTTATAATATGTTTTTTTTACAATACTATGATATGTTTTGATGTTTTAAATATAACAATATGCTGTTATTGGGTACAACCATATATTTTTTTCTACGTGCAGCGTTGTCAACTTTGAGATTTCAAAATGCACCAAAATGGGAGAAAAACGCGTTATTTCGAAAATAAACGCATTTTTATAAGTTGTTCACAAAGTTGATAAAAAAATGATCAAATACGAGTATTATTAATAAAAGCTTCGAATTCTTCCTTTTACTTAATGTGCTGTTTACAGAACACACGATGAACGACAAGTTTAAAAAGGTTTATGAAAATCGTAAAAAAACTGAGTGTTTTTCATAGAATTTTTCTAGGCCAGTTGCTCGACCGTGCACTATGGACCCCGCGTAAATATTTTTATAAAAATTATATTTTTATATTAAAAACACGATAAAAACAATTATGTTTTTGTTTTATAACCAACTCTTTATTGTTCAGATAACTTAAAGTTGACAAGACAAGTTCTGTGATATTAGTTTTAGGTTCTTTTGATGTCCATTTTCGTTTATTATATACTCGTAATTGCTGAGTGATGTAAAGAAAACTAAAATATTGACAATAAAAATTCTTCTGACCCTGCATACGAGTTATCTTATGCGAGTGCTGAATATATATTATCAACGAAAATTTCTTCGAAAAACTCAAATCTCTTGCAATTTTCATTTCTGTCGAGTTCTGCGAGTGAGAGTTCATTTTAAATTTGCCGTCAGTACGTGAACATGATACAAAAAACAAGGTAGCCGCTTCGCTACAACAATAAAAAAACAACAGGTATTTTGTTTGTGTAAAAAGGCGAATTCACACTTAAGCTGTCAAAAGTAGTTGATAACGAACAAGGCGAATTCATTATTAGGTGGATGCATCGGCGAATTCAGGCGAATTCAGTTAATATGGCGGCACCTTCGCAGTCAAGTTTTGTTTACATTTTTCGGCGCCATTTAAATTTTTGTACATGTCTTTATCAACTACTTTTGACAGCGTAAGTGTGAATTGTTTTTTTTATTGTTGTATTGTTGTAGCGAAGCGGCTACCTTGTTTTTTTGTATCATGATAACGAACATGTACAAAAATTTAAATGGCGCCGAAAAAGTAAACAAAACTTGACAGAGAAACTGCCGCCATATTAATCGAATTCGCCTGAATTCGCCGATGCATCCACCTAATAATTAATTCGCCTTGCACGTGAACTTCAAACAATTTGTTTCTTTAATATATTTTATTTCTTCATCTGTCTTTATAAACTGAGTTGCCGTGTTCTTCACTCGAGAATATTTTTAGAAAATAGTTGGCATTAATTTGTATTATCATTATATTATTGATATTAACGCTTTATAATTTAAACATTTCCATCTGTATTATTAGTTTTAATAAATTAACTTACGATTTAGCAAACAAACTAGCTAAAACTTAAGTTTTAATTTTATAATGATCCAGTTGATTTGTTTGAAATTATTTAAACGATAACACTGTTTATTAATTTGTTAAATTAACACTGTTTGTTTGTTTGACATTTGATTGCATGGAAGTGCCAAAAAATCACTCGCATGCAAATTTAGCTGCGAGTGCGAAAAATGTGAATGTGGTAGTAAAAAAATGTGAGTGTATTGTGTTTTTCGTACTCTTACTCGCATGTCTAAACACTGGGTGAGGAAGTCGGAAAAAAAAGTCGATAAAACGTTGAGATAATAAATTTGTAAAAAAAAAATTTTAAAGGTCACTAATATTAAAAACAGCTTGGTTTGTACTGTTAAAAAAATAAAAGGGGCAGCAAATTTTAAAAATTAATAAAAAATATTCGTTTTTCTTTAGATAATATACATAACCTAAACAGCAAGACTGTTTTACTTTGTGTATATGATTTGGTGCATTTTATACATCATTACTCCGTATACTCTTACGAGTATTCTGCTTTGTAAGATGAAATATACAAACAAATTTTGCGCATTTGATGAAATGGTATTGATTATTATATTATTGATATATAGTACAAAAACATATATTGGCACAAAAAGTTGTGTTGAATTCAGTTCGGTGCCACCGAAAATTAAAAAACGCAACAAAATTTGGAAAAAAAGCGCACCACGCACCGGCAAAAGAATTTTTCGCACAAAAAATTTTAAAAAGTACCAAAAATGGTGCGAAACGCACCGAGTTGACAACGCTTGTTATATATGTTGGCAATATTAGCGATTTTGGATTGTCAGTTTCTTTTTTGACAGATAAAAAGGTTAGTCGTCATTTGATGTGCTCTTCGATTTTTTACTATTCGAAAAAATGGACCAAAGAAACTGTATTAAGTTTTGTGTAAAAAATTTTTCTAAATGAGCAAGGATATTTGAACCAGAACACAAGTTTAATTGTGGTATAATCGATTTAAGCAAGCACGTCAACAACTGATGAAACCATTGAAGCAGTGAAGAAAATGATTTTGGACAATCGTCGATTCACTATCAGAGAGATTGATGATGATGTTTACACATCGTTCGGATCATGCCAAGCAATTTTTACGGATGTTTTAGGCATGAAACGAGCGGCAGCGAAAATTGTTCCCAAATTTCTCAATTTTGAGCAAAAACAACGTTGCATGGACATCATTCAGGAGCTGTTGAACATCGTCAAAGACGATCCTGATTTGCACGAAAAGTTCATAACTGGTGACGTATCATGGATGTATGGTTATGACATTAAAACCAAAGCCCAATCATAGCAATGGAAGCGTCCAGAAGAGCCAAGACCGAAAAAAGCACGTCTAGTTCGGTCAAATGAAAACGGTTTACTCACTGTTTTCTTCGACTGCAGTCGCGTGATGCATCATGAATTCTTGCTACAAGGTCGTACGGTCAATAAGGAATACTACCTTGAAGCTATGTGCCGTTTACGCCAAGCATTTCGTCAAAAATGCACAAAATTGTGGAAAAAAACAATCATGGATTTGCACCATGATAACGCACCAGCTCACACATCGATGCTTGTGCGTGAGTTTTTGACCAAAAACGAAACCGTTATCATGCCTTAACCGTCGTATTCACCGGACTTGTCCCCGCTAACTTTTTCCTCTTCCCAAAACTGAAGACAACGATTTAATGAAGGCGTTTTGCTACGATTGAGAAGAAAAATCGAAACAGGAGCAGTTGGCACTACCAAAAAACGCGTTTCAGAAGTGTTTAGAGAATTGGAAAAAATTATGGCATCAGTGTATTATATCTGAGGGGGATTATTTTGAAAGGGACAATATACACGCAGAAAAAATACATTTCACTTCATATTGTTATGCCAACATTAGTATGTACTCTATAACATTTTGTATTGTTGCCGCAAAATGCGCACTATCGTTTTGAACATAGTTTTAATCTTTACAAATATATTATTGCAAAAATGTTACAGTATCTATTATTACGGTTCTGGTCATTTCAAATTTGGTTAGATGGAATAATAGTATTTAAAAAATTTAGTTTAAATACGATAATAGCTATTGTTAAAAGCGTATAAAAGCTTTTAAACACATGTATGTTAGACTTACTCACTGGCAACACATGTATGCTTACAAATTAAACATATTATTGTTGTTTTTGTTCTCGACATGACATTGACATGTAACTTTATTTCAGTTTTATCTTATTTTGACTTGTGAAGCAGTCAATTTTTTTGTGAACTTAATTATTATTAAATATAAAAAAAGAAGAATTTTTTATAACGAAAATTTTTTTGTAAAATAAGTAAATAAGCCGGAATTTTGTAAAATCATCTCCATAAATAAGCAGTAATATATGAAGACAAAGAGGTTTGTATTAGCATTTTAGAAGCGTATGTATGCTGATAATAAATTAATTTTATGCTTATTATATACAGATCTGCAGCCCAATAATTTATTCAAGATACCAGGAAGTTGCCCAAATCTTATTACTATTTATTAAGTGAAGAATTTTTAAAATAAATTGTGTTTTACCATCAAAGTAGTACAACTTATACTTTCATTCACAATAATAGTGATGAGAATGATAATATAATATTGTTGTCGTGCTACTATTACTAAAACTTTTACCAAATGTATGGTTGCATGATATAATATGGTTCTTGGATGTACTTAGTTTAGCAAAGAACTTTTCAGACTGAAACCATGTTATTTGGTTGTCTTCAATCATATAATTCAACAATAGTATGTTGCCCTTAGAATATAGTTATCTCAACATAATTTTTTCTACGTTATTGATGAATAAATAAATGTATGTATTAATGTTAAATAGTCGAACTTTTTTTTTATTTTAATATTTCTAATATTATATGATGATGAGTTGGCATCATTCGTCTAGCTTGAGTTCAATCCTGGCTAAAGCCAAGAAATATTTTTATTTATAATTATAACAATAATTGCCGCGATCAATAACTCTTGATCAAAGAAGACAGGAAAAAATAATGGAATATACTAAAGCTGGGGGACAACTAGCTGTTTCACAGTCGCTACACTGTTCATCAGCACCCACTAGGATTCGAACTCAGTACCATGTAAACATTATGTATTTTTAACAAATTGCATATGCGATCAATATGAGACAAATATAGACGAAAAAATAAATAAGGGCTCAGTGGCTGAGTTGGTTAAGCAGCCGTATTAAAAATACATCATGTTTACATGGTACTGAGTTTGAATCCTAGTGGGTGCTGATGAACAGTGTAGCGACTGTGAAACAGCTAGTTGTCCCCCAGCTTTAGTGTATTCAATTATTTTTTACTGTCTTCTTTGATCAAGAGTTATTGATCGCGGCAATTATTGTTATAATTATAAATAAAAATATTCCTTGGCTTTAGCCAGGATTGAACTCGAGCTAGACGAATGATACCAACCCATCATCATATAATATTACAAATATTGAATAAATAAATACTTTTTGCAAAATTTAAAATAACGGTTATTTTTTGATCAGACCCCGTATATATTTTGTTTTCCTATAGTTTGCTTAGTTTTTAGCATACTTACACGCCAGCCCAAATCTTTGAAATCAATATATAAAGTCTGCATTTGGCAACTGCGTATACTTTCACTCGGACCATCGATTAAAGGATTCATTATATCAGTCTTCTTACGGCGACGAGGATGAGTATTACGCTTCTGACGGCTATGGTGTTTAACTGCTTTAATCAGCTGTGGCACATAAAACAAATAATATTTAATGTGTTCTCAAAAGTAAAAACAAAAAACATGAAATACCTCTGGTCCTCGGAAAAAACCAATCATAAACGGCTGATATTCATCATCGCCTCTGGGATGCACCAAACCAATATCATCAAGTTTTACTTCTTTATCAGGTTTCGTAACAGCATGAGCTCCTATATAAATGCCACGATTCCCTTTAGGATCTTGCAGCCAGTTACTTAGACCCTCGGTAACATTCATTTCCAACCAACCCTGGTAATCAGCGGTGGTATTTATCGATGACAAAATTTCCAATTCTCTCTCATGGCCATTCGTCTTTACAATCGAGTACACTGTGATGGTAAACTCTCTGCCGGTTGTTGACCATTTGCCCTGCGCAGGATTCTGGTATATACGTAGTTCAGCCATCATGAGATAATTGTCGTCGGGCACATCGGCAACATCAAACCACAAACGACGTCCATGTTCATGTCTCACCTCATCGACGTGGTGGTCTGAAAAAGAACAGAAACACATTAAAATATTTCAACAATAAAAGTGCTTTGTACGAGTATTCATAGAGGAAAGGAAGAAGAGACTGCAAAATTAATAAATACAACAACAAACTAGTAGGCGGTCGACTTACGAGTACAGACAGCTAGTCTGTCTTTCAAGCAGCATTTAAACCTGCTTAAGCTGTTCTTAAAATGAATTTCTTGTAGATCATTCTCTAAATTAAAAAATATATACAAATAAATATGTATTCTTGGAATGGTGACTGTGTGTGTGTGCCTGTTTACTCGTAGCTGGCCACAGGTAGAACAAAAAAATTATGTGTTTAAAAAGAAGACGGCGCCTAAAACATTAATTTTTTGTTTGTTTATTAGTAATTTTCTTTTGACTTGTTTTACTTTTATGAAGACTACACTAATTGAGCCAATCATAAGAGAAACGAAATCAGCACAAAAATGTTGAAGTGACTAAGTATTATTATTATTAGTAGTGGATGGGATATGGACCTCATCGGCCATTTGCACTGCGACCAATATTGATCTATTGTGCGCCCCCTTGCCCCATTATGGGTTGAGTATGTCAAGAAAACGGATAAGCTCCTTCATAAGGAGTGATATTAAGTCACATTCACTTAACATATAAGCTTGTAGTAGCCTATATCTTCTGTGTCCCAGTGCTCCACAGTGGGTGATTAAGTGCTCCATTGATTCCTCTTCATCACCGCAGAATCTGCAAATGTTTGTGTTGGAAATTCCCATCCTGTGCAGGTGCTTGTAGCAGTTATAATGACCTGTAAGTGCACCTGTCAATGTTCTGAGACTTTTCCTGTTCAGTTTTAGAGCACGTTCGGCTCTCTTTTTATCAAAGTTTAGAAAATTCTTGGAGTGTCCAAGACCAGCTGTCTCGTTCCAATGTTGTTCGACGATGGACACCGTCCATTTTTTTGTCTCCTCATTCAGGAGACCCTTATTGAAGCCAAAAGTTGGAGTGGGTCCAATAAAAGTCCCCTCTGCTCCTTTCTTGGCATAAATGTCAGCCATTTCATTCCCGAGATGCCCTTCATGTCCTGGCACCCAGATTAGGGTAACCTGGTTCTGGCTTGCCAGTTCGTTTAGCCTGTTGTGACATTCCAGTACTAACTTGGACGTAAAGACACAACTGCTTAGGGCCTTCAGCACTGATTGGCTATCAGAGAGTATTTTTATCAGCACTCCCTTGTGTCCCCTCTCGGAGGGTATTTTAACCGCTTCCCTTATTGCGTATAGTTCCGCTTGGAAGATTGTGGTGTCTTTGCGTGCTCTAGGTCCCACTATTCCCGCTCCAACACCTTGGAGCATTTTGGATCCATCCGTGTGTAAGTAACTTTGTGGGAAAAACTGTTCACTTTGTTTATCGGATTATTCATTTTAGCCCCACGCTAAAATAACATGCAGTTCTTAAGTCCATTAAAAGCAAATATACAGATAGGCCTGTTCTAAAACTCACGTCATTTCAAGAGGGTTTGGATGAAGTTCCAGTTTACTGACACACCTTGTCGCGTACTTAGAAAATTTCTCTTTTACCAGCGGAACACTCAGATCTTTATGAATTCGTCCAAACCCTCTTGCGCGCAATAAACTTAATTTTGGTGGCCATACTCGGCTTAGAAGAAGGGATACCATTGCCACCATCAGATTGCTCAATAGGTGATTTTATCGAAATAGCTCCCGCATAATAAAATTTTTTGTCTAGCATTGGCCGAATTTAAGTAAAAGGCACATTTTTCTAATTTTAAAGTACATTTTTATTTTAATTATAAATTTAGTATTAAGATTTGAATACTTATTGTTAGTTCATTGTAAAGATTCAATAAATAAAAAAATGCTAAAAAAAAGAAACGTCATTTCAAAGCACATGCCGTTTCAAAAGCACAAATGTGAATTTGTACCTGTTCTGCAAATCGCAATTTTTTGTGATTTTCGAAATCACAAATATATTTCGGGGGAAATATAGTTTCTGGGTGAGATTGATTAACCGTCTTTTCGTAAACGTAATTTCTTCAGCAGTTAGTGTTTGCGTTGTAATGTTTGGCTTCCTCATTATGCGGTAGATAAAACGAAATCTGTAGCTTATGCCTCTTCTTAATGCTCGATCAAGAGAAGAAAACTCCTGAAGAATGTCCAACGGTTCATTTTCTTTACATTGCGACTTGTCTTTCTCGAGGTTATTACATTTTCTCAAGTTGAAATTTGAGATAATTTTGATATTATTGCAAGTTTTACGGTTTTTGGTTTCCAAAACGTGAGGATCGAATGTTCGAGGGGTTGGCCACTGATCCATGGGTTGCCACCAAAGCATATTCTGGTAAAGCTCTTGAGGATAACAGCCACGGCTACCGAGATCGGCCGGATTTTCATATGTTTCCATTGATTCGCCGTGACAATACTAAGAATTTCAGCAACTCGGTTTCCTACAAAGGTTTTTAGCGTACTGGGATCTTTTTGAAGCCAACCAAGCACTACTAAGCACAACTTGTGATTTTCGATGTGAATTATACTCTACTGAAGCACAAAAAACAGCTGTTCTTTTATTCAATTTACTGATCATTTCATTTTCATGTTGAATTTTTTTATGCGCTTTATTATTTGCAGAAAAAGGTTAATTTCCTCTAATAAATACAAAAGTTAAAGTAAAATAAACCAAATCACAAAATAATACAACAAATCTTGCAACAAAATAAACGTATCTAGACTTTTTTTTAATTTAGTGAATTATTTCGTATAAAATAAATAATTTTACTTAAACAACACTGGTTTACAGCCAAAAAATACCAAGAATGCCACATGCCTAGATCAGTTAATTCGGACCTCCTGAACACGAAAAATGCTATAATTTTTTTTCCTAAGTACCGATTTTTATATCACAATCACAAAAATCAAAAATATTTTGTGTGCAGAACACTTTTTTTGTGATTTCAAATCACTTTCACAAAAAGTGATTTGCAGAACGGCCCTAATATTTTAGTTTTTTGTCGAATTAATATTTTTCGTAGTTAAGTGATTTTATCGAAAAAAATCAAAGCAATTAATTTTTTTCTTTCCAGACTTCGAAATATGAAATTAATCACTAATTTGATAACAATTTGTAGCGATTTAAAAATCGTAATTTTAACTTACTTTTATTTAGAAATGTCATTATTATGTCGCTTTGATCGATGGCTTTTTTGTCGAGATCAGTGATGAAATTTTCTTGCTCTTGCAAATCACGTTTTGAACGTACCAAAGCAGCTGGTTCATCATTGTTTTCCTCTTCTTTGAGGCGTTGATAAACATCCAAAAGAAATTGTGGTGCCGACTTTCTAAAAAATAAACAATTTGTCAAAAAAGATAGTATACGAATATATGCTCTAAATATAAATTTTGTATCAATTAATATAATATAAATAAAATTTACCAAAAGCCCACTTCATATCACCGATAGTAGCGATTAGCGATTGTTACACAAGCTGTATAACATGTACCGTCGTCGTGTTAAAAACCCATCTCGTAGTGATTCGTAAATAATTTTTTTATAGAGCTATGAAATTGGCATCACTTTTTTTACTGGCGGCCATTTAATCAGCTGTTAAGTGATTTATGTTTACTTTGCGTTGGCATTTCAACATGAATGAACAAATTGACGCTCTCAATTTATGCAAAATAGGACAAGATTGCCATTTCCGTTCCCGATTTTCGTAAATGCCATATTTGGAGTAAAGATAATCCTCAAGTTTCTGTTGAGACTCCTTTCCATCCAGAAAAACTGACTGTCTTATGTGCTTTGTAAGGTAGTGCAATCCTCTACTTCTTTAAAAACGATGCTGGTCAGAAAGTTTTGCTTCGCTTTGCGTTAAAAATTCGCTTTGATAGATAAAATATACATACTTATATGAAAAATGTCAAATAAAGTACTTTCAACGCAAGGTGAAGCGAAAAGTTCGGCAACTCATGAAGTTTTTTTCTAGTAGCTTCAAAGCTTTATGCACTAAACAAAAACAGTTAGAACCAATTTAAGTAGTTCGTCCAATAATATTTCTAACTTCTATTATCATAAGAAATAATTAAATATAAAAATTAACGACCATTTTTTTAGATAAATAAACAAATCGTGTGCGTTGCCAAAGTTTTTATTGCGTCATACGCCTTTTGCTTTGCGTTTTTCTGTTAAAGTTTTAAACATCACGCAAAGCGGCAAAGTCTTATCTGACATGGCCTTTACAGTCAGTGGTGATCGCTACAGAGCCATTATTACTAACTTTTTCGTTCATCAATTGAACACCCTTAAGCTGTGATTTCAACAAGACGACACAGTCGATTTTTTGAACGAAACGTTTGGTAACCGCATAGTTTCACGTTTTGAATCTGTGTATTAGCCTCCAAGATCATGCGATTTAACGCCGCTATGTTATTTTCTATGGGAATATGTAAAGTCGTTAATCTACCATCATAAGCCCGAAACAATTGACCACTTGGAGGACGAAATTCGCCTCGTAATTGCCAAAAGTCTTGGAAAAAGTCATCGAAAATTAGTACTCCAGAGGACCATCGGCATGTTGAAAACAAATCTCGTTGTGGTTTGTAAAGGGTATTTTTTATTGAGATATGCAACTTTAAATTGGCAACACCTTTCATACTAGCGATCATTTACTCAGCTGTTAAGTGGTTTATATTTAGTTTGGTTTGCCATTTCAACATGAATGAATAACACAACGCTTCCAAATTGTTTGATGCTGTTTGTGGGCTGCTGTAATCATTGGTCCGTACTTCTTTAAGAACTAAAAAAATATACATCTCGTTGTGCTTCGTAAATAATATTTTTTTTATAGAGGTATGAAGCTTTAAATTGGCATCACTTTTTTACTGGCGGCCATTTAGTCAGCTGTTAAGTGATTTATGTTTAGTTTGGTTTGCCATTTCAACATGAATGAGTAACACAACGCTTCCAAATTGTTTGATGTTCTTTGTGGGCTGCTGTAATCATTGGTCCGTACTTTTTTAAAAACTATGCTGGCTAGAACATTACATTCAATAGTGACCGCTATAAAGCCATGATTACAGAGTACCGCACATTTCAGATCTGTCAATTAGCCTCCAAGATCGTGCAATCTAATGCCGCTAGGCTATTTTTTATGGGAATATGTAAATCACTAATCTACAGTCATAAGCCTAAAACAATTGACCCATTGGAGGACAAAATTTGTCGCGTTATTGTCGATATGCGGCAGCAAACGTTCGAAAAAGTCATCGAAAATTGGTACTCCAGATTAGAAACCTCGAAAATAGCCATGGTGGTCATATGCTAGAAGTCATATTTAAATCATAATGCCAGTAGATTATCTTTCGTATAAAGTAATTTTCATGTGAATTTATAAAATTTTGTTTTATTCCATTTTAAATTCTATAGAAACACCTTTTATATGCAGTGGTGACATATAATTAAAACATAAATGTGATCTTTCATTCTTTCGATTTTTTATATTATCTGTTGTTATATCAACGGAATTTTTCCACTGCAAAGAAAAACTTATCTCTGATCTCTTTTTCAAGTGGACATATAATTAAACCGTTTTCAGATCTGCTATTTAAATAAAGTTATTCTAATATCTAATTTCGTTTTGTTGTGAAAATTGGTTGATAGCTAAATTTTAAATGATATCTGAATGATATTGCATACCAATATTAGCCACTCTAGGTATGGGAGAAAGACCAAGTTGCTCCGAAGAAGAGAGGAAGGTAATCATTAGATTAATGATGCTCCGAAAAGACGGTGAATGTATTTTCTCAATTATTATTTCGCAATAATTATTTGCTCTAGAGGAAAAATGTATAATGCAGTGAACCATTTTGATAAATTTGGGAACTCAAATAATGTACCCAGAGCCTCCAAATCACGTAAAACTATCGCCAGAGACAATAGAATAGTCGCAAGTGCCTCGAAAGCTGACCGAATTAAAAGCTCTAAACAGCTAAAAATTGAATTATAGTCATCATATAGTATCCATATATGATCTAGAACTATTCGATGGACGCTTAATGAAAGTGCCTTACGTGGATACATTGCACAGAAAAAACTTTCGTCTGCAAAAAAAAATTTTAAAACCAGATTCGATTTTGTCAGAAAAAACATTCAGAAACCAATAAGTTTTTGGAAAAATATTTTATGGAGTGACGAATCCAAGTTCTTCCAGTGGGGATCAGATGGAAAGCGCTATGAATGGCGTCTAGTTAACCAACAACAAAATCACAGATATGCCATCAAAACAATAAATTAATTTACTGTAATAAATGTTTTAATAATGTGGCCACCACTGTATGTAAGTTGTGTGTGCCAGTGTTGGAAACTTAAAAATTAAGAAAATCGTTGATCACAAACGAATGATTACAATTTTTTCAAAGCACTTTACAACGGATTTCGTACAAATAATACAAAGGCTTTAAAAGTGAAACAATTTTTTTTTAACAAAGCAGTGAAGTGAATTGCAGCATATTTTTTTGAAAATGACAAACAAATTGTAGCTAATGTGAATGACTCCCGAATTCACAAGGATCTATGTGTTCCACTGGTAAAAGATGAATTTCCAAAGTATGCGACAAGCTATATCAGCAACTTGGAACTGCAACCAAATTCTCTTCCACGCAGCATACTTAATTTTGACGGCCACACTCGGTTGAGAAGAAGGGATACCCTTGCCACTATCAGAACGTTACGTAGGTGATTTTACCGATATAATATGTGCAAAATAAAACTTTTTGTCTAGCATTGACTGGACTTAGTTAATTTTATTGTATTTAGTATTAAGATTTGAATACTTATTGTTAGTTCACGTTGTGTGAATGACATTCATTGCCGGGAAATAATTGAAAATGTTTAAGGGCTGCGTTAGAGAATAACAAAGATTTGTGGTTCCAACAAGGCTCGAAGAGCTCGTCCAACTATGGCTTTCGTGTGCGAAACTTTAACATTACTTATGTGCCGCCCTATATGCATGCAAATTCTAAAAAGCTTTGAGAGTGAAATAATATATTTTCAACAATGTCAAATTTCCTAAAAGTAAATATAGACTGACCAGATTACCTAAATGTACAATTAATAAAACTTACCGCAATGACAAATGGCTGTGTTTCCTTCTGGGACGTTCGGGCAAGCCCAGAAATTCCAATATATCATATGATGCTGCTACTTTCTCTTCCTCATCTAGAGCGCGGTGCATCACAGTCTGATCGCGACCGTTATCAACATAAATACCCGATTGACTAGCAAGGACCAAAATACCGGACGGATTAGACGGCGTCAAGCAGTCAAAATTTATTATTAATAGAGCCAGCAAGTACATGTGAGAACCTTTTGTTAGAGAGACACAGGGGGGAAGAGTCATGTTTCTAAAATAGTTAAAAATAATTTGATAAAGTAAAACATTGTGTTAAACAACGTATTTGTATGTTATTTTAAGTATTGATGTGACTGATGAAAGCCGCTACCGAAAGAAATCTTGATAACTTTTTTTCTTTTATTAATCTATATATATTTTTTTCTTTTGTAGATTAGATTTAATAAAAATGGAAATTGGGATATTGACAAAAAAATCTAGATTGTCCGACGCTACCACGCATTGGAGTCTGTAGTCTTGGTTCAAACAGAATACAGACGCATGTTTGGCGGAGACCCTCTAAGTAGATGCGCTATTTTAAGACCAGAGAATAATTTTTCAGATCAGGGAGTAGTCGATGGAAGGCCTTATAAACGACACTCTTCCATTCGAACAGAATAAACTATTGAAGACTTAGCTGTTGCCATACAAAGTTACCTCAAAATGTTTCAACAAGGAGATTATCTGCTCATATCGGTGTCAGCAGACAGTATTTGTAAACAATAATGCATAAGGATTTGAACTTATTTCCCTACAAACTTCAATTGGCTAATAAACTTAATGGAGCAGACTTGCCGATTCACTTGCAATTTTGCGAGAAGATGCCTAAAAAAAATTGGAAAACGACGATTACTAGCTGAATTGTCTTTTCACGTCTGATGGGCTTATTTCTACCTGAGCCGCAACGTAAGGAAGCAAAATTGTCGCATATGGCGTAGTTACATTATGTTCGATAGAGTAAATCACGATATTTTACTCTTCACAACTTATCTCAAATGGGATTTAACAACATTGTAACACGCTGGCTTCATTCTTATCTGTCAAATAGAACCCAACAAGTTAAATTTAAAAATGCTACATCAAAAGTTACCAATGCTTTTTCTGACGTGCCTCAAAGTACTGATCTGGGACCTGTTTTATTTACTCTTTTTCAATAATGATCTTCTATCAGTTCCCTGGAATTTCAACATCCCAGACGATGTAACATTTTTTAAGTCTTTCAGTGACATAGATTTAACAGGCAGCTAAACATTGAAAGTTTTGGTTCAATTTGGTCCTGTTGTGTTCAGTAACACGAGTGGTCTGCTATCCTTACAAATTGACATGAAATTCCCATATCAATGCAGTAATACTAACCTTAAACTTAAAAAATGTAAACATATCTCATTTTGTATTTCTTCAAAGCTTGAAATGACAAATCGATTGGGCAATACAATATTAGGAAAGGTTGCCACTGTAGACAAGCGAGATCTCAATATATTTATTTATTTTATTTCATCATAAGAAGATTAAGAATATTATTCTTTTGTAGTTCCATAACATTTTTGATAAAGGGAGAAACAAATATACGTATATCAAAATATTACTATAAAAGGGAAAAACTTAAGGCAGGTAACTATCTTGCAATCCTAAAGGCTATCAGAGACGTAATTGATGTAACTCAAACAAGTGACCTTTTAGATTCAACCCATTCCTGTACCAGGAAGCTTGGGATGATCTTCCAAACAAGGGAAGAATGGGGCATGAACTCAAGGTGACTGCGGGATGGTTCACAAAAGTGGTATACAGATGGATCCAAAATGCCCCAAAGAGTTGTAGCGGTAATAGTGGGGCCTAAAGCACGCAGGAATATAAGGATCAGTAAAGACACCACAATTTTCCAAGCTGAACTATACACAATAAGAGAAGCGTTGGATATACTTTCCGATAGAGGACATAAGGGAGGCTAATTAAAATAGTTTCTAAGAGCCAATCAGTCCTAAACGCTCTGAGCAGTTGTGTTCATGTTAGTACTGGAATGTCACAACAGGCTAAATGAATTGACAAGCTAGTATCAGGTTACTCTGATCTAAGTGGCAGGACATGAGGGGTATTATGGCAATGAGGAGCAGAAGGCACTTTTATTGGACACACTTCAAGATTTGGCGTCAACAATAGTCTCCTTAATGAGGAGATGATGAAATAGATGGAGTCCCAACTGGAAGCAATTTTGGAATGAGACAACCGCTATTGAACATTCCAAAAAATTTCTAAGCTTTGATGCAAAGAGAGCTGAATGTGCTTTAAAACTGGACAGGAAAAGCCACAGAACGCTGACAGGTCCACTTACAGACCTTTATACTTTTATATAATAAAGAAAATTCCTTCCAACTATGAGTGTGGTTGCAACAAGACGATGCAACTACACACTTAGCTCAGCCACTTATGGACAAATTACAAAGAACATTTCCTCATTTCAAGAAACTCGACCTTCTGTTGGCCCCTCAGATGGCCTGACCTAACTCCACCGGAATTTTTTGCGGAGTTGTGGTAAACAGGAAGTGTACAAATCGCAACTGCTACAGTTTCAGATACAACCTTGCGGGCCATAATGAGCAATTTTTACGGCAACCACATCAACGAGCAAGGGGAGCATTTAAATTCAATTATCTTTAAGACTAATTAAACTATTTTGAATAAAGGGGTTTCCAATAGATACGTACTACTTCACTGATCACCTGACTGTTACTTTCCCTTTTTCCGGAAACTCGACAATTTCATCATGGTAAAGTACACAAACGAACAACGTATGCAAATTATAAAAATGTACCAATGAATTTACAAAAAGTATTAACTCCAATTTCCGGTCGTTATTCTCGCCCTAGTAAACAAGCAATAACAAGTTTAATGCAAAAATTTGAGTCTATCATTCATTGTGTGATGCTTCCGTGCCAGAAAGACAACGGGTTGATCGAAGTGACGAAAATATCGTTGCCGTTCAAGCGTCCGTAGCAAACGATCCAAATCAGTCGATTCCGCAGCGTTCTCAAGAACTGGACATCGGCAAGATCACTTTATGGCGAATTTTGCATAAAGATCTTTGTTTACACCCATTCAAGATCCAACTGACTCAAGAAATGAATCCGATGGACCATTTTACGCGACGTACTTCCTCCGACTGGGTTCTGGGGAAGATGCAGCAAGATGATGAATTTCATCGCAAACTCATCTTCAGTGACAAAGCTAAATTTTGTTGGCATAACATGTGCTTCATGAATCACCACTTCATCCGCAAAAAATAACTGTTTGGTGCAGTTTGCAAACTGGCGGTGTCTTTGGGACATATTTTTTCGTTGACAACAACGATCGTCACGTTATTGTGGATGGCGATCGCTGTTGTACCATGATTACCGATTATTTTTGGCCCAAATTGGAAAACATGGACTTCTACGGACGTCAACAGGACCGTGCCACAAGCCACATAGCACACGTTACAATCGATTGATTGAAGAGTAAGTTTGGTGAGTGTGTTATTTCAAGAAATGGACCAGACACTTGACTACCTCGTGTGTGCGGTTTAACGCCGCTAGACTTTTTTCTTTGAAACTACGTCAAATCATTGGTTTATGCCAACAAGCCAACGACGTTGGAAGAACTCAGAGCCAACATTGAACCAGAAATAGCGGTCATTAGAACCGAATTGTATGACCAAGTCATCGAAAATTAGGTCCAAAGAATCGACGCTGCTAGCTGTGGCCGTTTGAACGAAGTCGAGTACCATTCATAAATGTTTTGATTTTAGTTCAAGTCGATAACGCTACATTAAGAGGTTCCCGCCTTTCCTTACCATCCCCGCCCATCCATTCCACTCACACTATATTCCTATGACTTCTTTTCTTCACTCCACTATCTTACTTTTCAATCACAAATGGAACGACTCCAGGGGCCAAATTCCGCAGCGATGAATTTTTAAATGTTCACCAATTTCAGTGTTCACTTTTGATTTTTGAGCCCGCAATGGTGAGAATGAATAATTTTGACACTTAAAGTGTACACTTAATAATAATTTTTTCACTCAAAAATCTTCGGTGAATTTTAGTTTTTTGTAAAATATTTTGAGCTTGAAACAAATAAGCAAAAGGATTATTTATTTATTTATTTATATCAAAAAGATTACAAGCCCTTAGGCCTACTTAATCTAGAAATCATATGACATAAAGTGAATTCATAAACTAAATCCATATAAAACTATATATATGTAATTAAAAATATTCGTGTAAATATATGAATTTTCCATATTGTAACCCCCCATCTTTTGCACTGATGTAGCACCCAAATACATATGTATATAATAAATTGAAAAGAAAATATAAAAAAACATCATTATTGGGTTATGTTGTATAACAGCACAAATGACGAATTTAGAACCAAGAAAACTTCATATTTTTTTCGTCAACATTTCGTGTGATTATTTGCAAATTATAAATAATTAATAGATATTCGTTTAAATTCGGAAGCCGATTTACCAAAATTCCGCGACTCATATGGAATCAATTGGTTCCAAATACGCGCCACTCTTACTACAAAAGACCTTGCCATAAGCAACGTACTGTACGTAGGACAAACAATTGTAGTAGAACGTGAAGATTTACCGAAAGCAAATTTCTCTGAAAGATATGTAGGTTTACCATATTTCATTATCTTGTAAAACTGTATCAATGAGCGTAAACTTGTGAAAGTTTGAAAATCCGTACCCAATGTATTCATGTAGCCCAGATTGAACATAAATCTTACAAACCGATAAAAACATAAACGTAACTTAGTTAAGTTTAGTTAAGGATTATGTATGTATATTAAAATTATTTATTAATAAAAAACTTGTGTGACACAGTTATTTTGACAGTCAGCATATCATTCAGCCTGAAAAAACACATTCAACGCAATAAAATTCAATGTTTTTTACGGAATTGCTTTTTAATGAAAAGTGAACACTGTGTCTGTCAGTGAATTTTATTTTTAGTGTTCACTGGTAAAAAAAATCATAGTTGCGGAATCTGTGATCCAAGTGAACTGGATAACCTAGACTACTCCGGGGTATACAGCGGCCTGCCTACCTAACCTATATCTCAAAAGGTTTCCGTTCTATAAAAAAAATTGCCAAGTCCATGTTGCAGAACCCGATACAATTCAGTGAGCTTCCAAATAAAACAAGATTGAATAAAAACCAGAAATTACAAAAGAGTCATTTCAGTTTCTTTATATAGCGAAATTCATTAGCCACCCTCAACTTGAGCAGGTAATTATTAAAGTAATTTTTATTTACGCACGACATTCTTTCAATATTTTGTGTAGTCTTGCGCTTAGAACTTTTGTACGCGCACTTCTTGCCTGAAATATTTGTTTTCTAAAACTTATTTGTTTTTGTATTCGTATACCCGCAAGATTTCTGTTTACAATCATATAATTTCTGCTATTTATTGTGCTTGAGTAAAAAA
Organism: Thecocarcelia acutangulata; assembly: GCA_914767995.1. Lineage (NCBI taxonomy): Eukaryota > Metazoa > Arthropoda > Insecta > Diptera > Tachinidae > Thecocarcelia > Thecocarcelia acutangulata. The sequence continues at coordinate 72,951,337 of OU612095.1, forward strand.
TCCTACAACATTATTTATTATACTCTATACTCGTAAACTGTGTTGTATATATTTCTTTTAAATTCTGCTCACGTTTTTTTATTGTTGTTGTTGTTGAAAGATGCTTCTAATTATCTTATTGAATGCGCCGGTTATATCAAATATAAAGACCGGTTGTTAGTGGTAAAGATGGTGAGGGCAGTTCGCTCTTTTTTCTTGCTGTGTATTTGATCACTCTTTATTAATTGTCGTTCTCTAATTCTCTTCTATGGAGTTTTTGATGTTTTGATTACTTATGTATAAGTGCTACGTTAACGTAGCAATATCATATTAGCTAATTATTTTTAACTACTACATACACTAGAATAAATATGTGGCAGGCAATCCAAGTCAAATCGGACAGTCCGAAGAAAAAATTTTTTTTGCTTTATTTTTTATTGTATTGATGTTCCTTTGAACAATACATTTTACCAAATTTTCAGATTTTTTTTAGCTTATGGTTTTAGCCAGAACCATGCTGATCCCCGTTCTGCCAATTTATACTCTTGGCTTCCTAGAGTTTTATTTGCCACAACAAACGAGGGACCCCTGACCCTCTTTACCCGAAAAACAGTGTCCTGGTTAGGAATACGCCAAGGCAAAACCTGTTCCCCGGGGGGTAGTTTTGGGAAGAGGAAAAATTCAGCGGGGACCAAGTCTGGGGAATACGATGGTTGAGGCATGATAATGGTTTTGTTTTTGGAGAAATAATTGTTAGCCGAAATCAGCCATTTAAATCAGTGGCGGCTAACGCATAAGAAAAACAATCGGCTACGGCTTAACCCTTTCTAATAGCCGATCGGCTTCGCTCTCTGCTAAAGACTACTTAAAACGTTGCAATTTGCCCAATTTAATAAAAGTGGTTTGTTCAATAATAGGTGTGTTTCTTTGCTTTCCGGGCAAGTGCGAAAGAGAGCATGCATAAGTTTCTCTCAAATACAGATACAATTTACCTAAAGTACGGGAATGCAAAAAGCAACATATGCTGTGTTTTGTTGTGGCAACAAAAATTGGCATTTAGTTTTATTAAAAAAATACTATGATATTTTACACTTTTGGGCTTTTAAAGTCTTTTGCACACTCCCTTTTATTTAATATTTATATAAAAATACTGAAATGATTTATATACGAGTTGATTAGAGTGAATTCTGTTTCTTATTGTTTATTTTTCGAACAGCTGATTGCTTAACTACTTATCCATACTAGCCCGAAGAATAAGTACGGGCTGTTTCGTGCAAGAAGAGGAAGCATACTATTCTCTCAAAAGCGCTCTCATTTGCACAATTTTAAAGTATGGAAACGCTTTTTGTGTAAATTGAGATTACGGGGGATCCCAAAGTAGAGTAAAGAAACACATCTGTAGTAATAACACTTTATTAAGTCAAATGATATAAAAAAATGTGTGCTATGTACTAAGCTTTTTCTGAAATTAACTTCATAGTTTCATGAGTATACATATATTTAAAGGTAACCAACCATAAATTATATTTTACCCGATTAAAATATACATTTTATTCAAAAACGATTAATTTTACTTGCAGACTATTTGCTATATTCATATTGACGATTTTTCCTCCAAATATCAGGATTTTAAACCAGATTTATCTGGTATCTATGCTCTCGGTATGTAAATGTACAAACAGGAGTACCCTGTAGGGCATTGCGTGGTGATTAATGCTTTAAGGCACTGTCAGTCGGGATATAGGTGTATAGATCGTAAGGACGTTTTACGTCGGTATACGCTATATGCGCAGGCTAACACATCCCAGAGGTGGCGGACGTAATGCTTTTTTACCTCCTTATCACAAAGAAAATAAAAACTCTCAAAATTCGATAAACGATTCTGTGCCAGTAGATGTAATCCCCGATAGACAAACAAATTAATTTTATAAACATTTTAATTTAGCGGGAATAACGTAATCTTGCCATTATAACTACTTTTCGTAAACAAACCGAACTCACACTCAATCTCTCTTTCTCGCTCTCACTCACTCTTCAAGAGCGTTGTTACACCTAACACTAATAACACTTGATATCGAGAGTGTATGAGCGCCTTCATAATGTGCAATTAACTACAAATTAGTTTTTTTTGCAGTCCGCGCAATTTGTTTATATTTTATTGTTTTAGTTCTGATGGGGGGTGATCTGTTAAAAAAAAGCGGGTGAAATAAGAAGGAATTTATAAATATACACATACGTACATGCCTATCTACTATGTATGTATAATCAAACGCATTCAATTTAAATTTGTAGGGTGTGATAAAATTATTATTCTTTTTAACAACAACTAGGTACAAACCGTAAACATTTAAATCTGAATCTAACCAAAAAAAAAGAAAAGCAAACGCGCAAATACGCGTAGTAATTGCTCTTGTTATATTGTTTTCGATAAACAAACTTTTTTTTTCTTCTTATAGGTATTTTTAGTTCTTTTCTTTAAAATATTTAAAAATTTTTGCCAATCCACAAAAATTTGTTTATTCAATAAGAAACGAAAAGAAAGAAAAAAAAAAGAACTTCAACAAACTGGTTTTCTTATATGTAAGTGTAAAAACAAACGAGTATTGAAAACTCCAACATACACACACAAACAATTGAAACACGAAAAAACTTGCTCGGCTTAATTTTCGACTTTCTGGAGATGCCTTTATATTTTCTTTACCGATTTCTAACAAATAAATAACATTCTTTAAAACTTTTTCACTTATCCGTAAGGTTTTGCGTTTTAATTTTATTCAAAAACAATCTTAATTTTTATTAAAAAAAATAAATAAAAACCGTGTTTTATGCGTTAAAGAATTGCAATCCGTGCATCACTCCCGAAGTGCCCGAAATGACTGAGATAATATATTTTTCCATTTTTTACTTGTTTTTACTCTTTAACTAATAATACAAATACAACAACATAAACTACTGAACATTACTTCCACTACCAACACACCGTTACTACTACTAAATAATACTCCTGAACTGTTTTTTACTGCCCTCTTGCCTGCGCCAGCCATATTTCTGGTAGCGATCGGTTCGACTTGTTCATCGTTTTTTTTTTCATGTTGGGTATCCATGAGATGTTTAGTGTTTATTTGTTGTTTGTATCTTAAACACGTTGAATTCAAACAATTCAATACAGTGATGGGTATAAATAATACTACACTATAGAAGTACCGGGTGGTTAAATTTTAAGGGCCGATGTTGAATGTTAACCACACCTAAACGTAAAGTTTTTTCTGCATTTAATTTAACATTTCTCAATTTAAACATGCAACGTGTTAAAGTTTTTCAGTCTTATTATGAAAATTTTCGAAGAAAATTATCTTCATTGACGAGGCATATTTTCACCCCAGTTGTTTCGTCAATATGCGGCAAAATAGCCGCATTTGAGAGACTGATAATCCAAGACTGATTGTCGAATAAGCAATGCATCCACAAAGGGTGACTGTTTGGTGCAGTTTATGGGCTGGCGGCATCATTGAGCCGTATTTTTTATTTCCAAAATATGGCCGGTCTGGCATAATTGATGTTCTATGCGCCGAATTTGCTCATCCTTTAGTTCTCAAATTACTGCTGACTTATCAACGTACATATTTTCTTTCAAATAACCTGAAAAAAAGATGAGATAATACCTGAAAGAAAGACGTGAGGCCGTTTAATTTGTCGCGCAAAAGAGCCATTGTTCAGTTAGCTTTGTAGCAAATGGCACCATCCTGTTGACATCACATATGGCCCACGCCCATATCTTCCAATTCGGGCCTTAAAAGGTTCGTTATCATCTCACGATAGCGAACACCATTCACAGTAACCAGAGAGGTATCATTTTAGAAAAAATCCGACCCGATGATGCCGCCAGCCCATAAACCGCACCAAGCAGTCATTCTTTGTGACTGCACCGGGTTTTCCACAAGCACTCTTGGATTATAATTTGCCCACATGGGGCAATTCTGCTTATTGACGAATCCACTGAGGTAAAAATGTGCCTCAACACTGGAGATGATTTTGAACGCCCGTTTTCATTATGAGCTTGAATAACTTTAACGCATTGGTCGAATGTGTATTCCATGTTCAAATTGAATTAGTCTGATATTGAGAAAGGTCAAATGTCATGCGGAAACAAACTTGACATTTAGGTGCGGATCACATTCAATATCGGCCCTGAAAATTTAACCAACCGATATATTCCGAAACACATATGTGTACTCGTATACGTATGAGCAATCAAAAACAGTGGAATCCAACTCTGAGTACATTAAAAATATGTAAGGTGTTTGCATATTTTCATGTCTTTAATGTACTCGCCACCCAGTGTCATATACATATACTCGTACGTGACGTGGGAGTTTTCATAGCAACTTATATTACATATATTTACCGCATAGCAAAGAATACTGCGTTTCGTAGGTACACTAAGCAATTATTTGAAAATTACGTTTTTTCGTTCCGTTGTTTTCGGGTATTCTCCGCGAAAAAATATAAAGATCACCCCCCATGAAGTACCACCCAGCGCATCTACTGCTATTAGTTTTCCGGAAAACTATATATAATTTCAAAAACAGATGTATAATAAGTAATAAACAGTTTGAAATTTCTGATTTTAGTAATTTAACCATTTAGAGAATCATCTGCGCAAAACTCATGCCACATACATATATTCGACATACATATTCGACATAGCATGAAAACTTTGGTGAGATTTATTAAATAACTCTTCAAGTTGGTTTTCATTTGGTTCTTGTTGTAAATTACTTTATAGTGTTTTCAGGTATTATTTCACTAACAAATTAGTTGTTAATTATTGTACTGTGAAAATCCCGGTTAACCGGCTTTCTCTTTAATTATTAACCGGAAACCGGGTTTTTTAAATTGTCGCTATTCGAATTATTCGAAACCCAGTCTTAGGAAAAAGACAAATAATCGACCACCCTAATGAATACGCACACATGCATACCTATTGTATAAATATGATATGGTAAACCATTTAGAAGCAAACAAAATTTGTTTACTTTTCACACACATTCGTATTAACTCGGCAAGTTTGTTTTTTTAAATAGGCGCCACAAAGTGTTTTCGATTAAAAATGTTTAGTTTGGAATTTTATTTATTGATCTATTTTAGTCAACAAATTTAATGCACACAAATAGATGTGCTCGGCTATAAATGGCACATACTTTATAAACAGATATCAACTAATTTTGGTGTTTTAAAATCAACATCTATGAAGAATGGCAATTGAACGATAATGCAGTCCATCATGCATGGCCTTATCAGTTATTTTATTATTTAGTGCTGCCTGCCCACCTAGTAATTGTAACTGTGTTTAGTATTGACTAAAATCAAATTTTTCTTTGAAACCGTATTATCAATTTCAAATGGTTTCCGGTATCCATTAATTTATGGATGCCAGTAGAGTTGAGTTCATAAGTTCTTTTTAGTTCAGCTCTTTTTACTGATATATGTTATTCTTTTAGTTCAATAACTCAGTGCTCCGTAAATAATATTTTCAATGAACGTTTCAATGCTTCAGCTTTCATGAGAAAGAAAAGGAAAACAAAATTGATGTAAACAAATGAAAAGTACTATTGTAAAGATTAATTAAAGGTGAGATTGGAAATATTCAGGGGTGATGAAAAATAATTGTATTGAAAAGAAAAAAAAAACGATTTATTTGTTTCATCATCATTTATGGTCGCATATCATGTTGTTAATTTGCATTTTTGTAAAACAAAATTGTATCGTCTAATTTTCTGAATAGTTGTATATAACATACATAGGTATATAACATACATAGGTATAGGTATATTCTGGCAGCACTGTTTCATTTCTTCCGTATACATATGTATATACCAGAAAGAAAGAAACATGAACGAAAAAGAAAACTTGAAGACAAAAGAAAGAAACATGAACTATGGAGCTAAAAGAGCTTGCAGAACTGATCGGCTCACTTTGATTCTTAGCCGCACATTTCATAAATTGAAATGAAAGATTTTCATTCAACTATGAAATTCAATGAAATTAAAGAAAATTTTGAAATTACTTGACATTTTTTTTGCAAAATAAACTACAACCATAAATTTTGACAGCTGATCAAGAGACTCGAGCACACACAGCACAATCGAATTCACCCAACAATTCGACAACTGCCAAATTAATAAATTGAAAAAAGCCATACACGCCTTTTGTACATGCCTTGATTAGGACAGTTGCCAATTGAGTTGAAACGTGTATGAAGTGCTTTAGATGTAATTTATTTGCAAAAATGTTTCTTTGCAAAATCACTTCAAAATGACGTCGTATTGTCATAATGTTATACAAAAATGAAAGGTATAATATATATGCATATTATAATAAGTAAAAACTATTCTTATTAGCTTAATAATTTTTGGGTACTAATTTTTTTTTCTCTATACGCCAACAATTTTCTTACATGTTTCGCTATAAATGCCACTCAAATCACATAGCTCGCCAAATAATCCGTCACACAATTGCAGTTTTAGTACTCTTTACTATACTTTTGAAGCACTCATTCCCTATTTGACAGATTACACAATTGTATAGGATAGTGAGAGCGGCCTTAAATGACGAGGAATTAGTGCTAAACGCATGAACTATCCAGTGTTGATAACGAATAAAAGTCCGAAACTACCTGTAAGTGAAAATATTAAACAAAACCAAAACATAAGCATCAAACAGAAATAACTTCTAAGTAGCAAATTTTCTTACTAAACAATTAATTTTTAGCAAAGAAAATTACATTACAAATTTTGCATTTGTTACAACATTAAGTTTCAATATAAATGCAGGGTGGAATATGGTAAAAATTAAATGAAATGCTCTGAAAGAAATTAACAAAACTATGAAATTAGCCAAGAAGTTTCGAAATTGGAAAAATGTTTAAACTAAGCCATATTTTCGAAATAAAAATCTAAATTTATGTCATTGCCTTAAGTTTTCATCGCCACAAAATAGAGACTTAGATTTAATACACCATAATTCAATCCCCTTCCTACTATAGATCTATGCCGATTTGTACTGCTTTAACATTTTTCGAATGCAAGAGCTAACGGCTGAGTAAATCAGTGTTGTTTTACAATGAACATGATCATAGGTTTTCGCAATTTGGGGAAAAACACAATACACTAATTAAAATTGGGACTGATTCACTAACCTACACGATAGTATGATTCATTCACAGGAAACTGTTTCAAAAGTCTGGCCGACTTGAAAAAATTGCTTCAAAATGGTGTTGTAGACCACACTATTATACAAGTATAATTGCATTAATTTATATACACAATAAAATAATTAAAAATTATTAACATAATAATTGTTTTCTCGAGGCACCAACAATATTCTCATATTTTTCACAATATATGCCACGCTGATCGCACAGAGACCATAATGTTTTGAAAAGCTTCAAAAAATTGTTCAAATCGCACGAATTGTCAAAAACTCTGTCGCACGGTTGCATTTTTAGTACTTTTTCAGCCCACATGCTTTATTTAGGAAATCGCACGATCGTGTATGATAGTGTAGTAAGGTCTTTAGCCAATAAAAATGTTTTAAAGTTAGGCCAATTTTATCTAACGGAGACTTTTGTTGGAATACATCGGGTGTTTTTATACAGGTATAGAACTTTGAAATGAAATAAAACGAGGAGGATGTTTTTTAAATGACATGAAATTTATTTTATTCGTAAGATAAACTTCTTGCATTATACTTTAAGTATAACTTTGAAAATATGACTGCTGTGGCTGACTCAGACGTAATCTAAGCCGGAGGACCAATTCAAACGGTGTCATACACCTATCACCACTCCCATCTTTTCAAACAAAAATGACGTTTTTCGCTAATGGACGTAGTGCGTGATATACATTTCAAACAAAACCATGATTTTCAATATAAATTTGCACAATTTGGAAGGGTTGTTTCGGCCAAACTAACTAAAACTAAGCTCAACACTCAATGGCGGCCATTTTCTCACTTAACAGTTGAGAAAATGTCCGCCATTTAAAAAAGTGCTTGGAACTTAAAATTTTATACTTCTATAAAAACATCTTATACATATGCTCTGTAAAGTTAATAATGGCTTATATGTAGATGTTGATTTTGTAGTATTGCAATATATTTTACTATGCGTTTACCCTTTTATGTACTTAGGTGTTGCATTTCAGCGCTAAAACATACAAAATTCTCTTTTTGCTATTTTCCAAATTGTTTTCTTAGTTTTTGCTATCTATAAAATTTAATGTCAATAATGTTTTATTGCTTATTTTGTGCATATAATTCCATTTACTAAAACATACAATCTTAAATTATATGCATATGTCTGAATGTACTTACATTCAAATTTATTAATCAAACTTTAAATTGTTTCGTTCAATCATCATTCTAAGTATTGTAACTTTCCCTTAATAGTTCAATCTCAAATTCTTTAATAGTGCTCATGTAGTTCAAAACTGCTTATCGTCATATTAAATGCAAACAGACGTCACTACACAAAATTTCGAAATTGAGCTTTTTATCGATTATGGTTCGTTTTATCAAAATACATGTTTCTGCAAAATTTTAGATTCCTACAATAAAAAATTGCGATTTTATTATCGAAATTAAATGCAATAAGACGTAACTACACATTTATATGAACATTTTGTTGTATATAGTGATGCCAGTCTTTATATCTCGATCCTGAAAATTATGATTTTCGAGATTTACGAAATTCCAAATCCCAAGATTTGCCAAAAAATAATCCTTGCATTTTTGGATGTATGAAAAATCCCGAAAAAAAGTTTTTTTTTTCAAATTTTGCAGATATTATTGTGTATTGATATTATAATTATACAGTTTTATAATTTTTTAATTTCATAATTTATAAACTATTTATAATTTCAAAATCCCGAATCGGAACGTTATTCTATCTAATGCTTTGTTGTCTTTTTAATAGTTGGTCCCACTCAAATGGAGTGTGACTCCACCCACTCTTTAATTCCAATATAAATTGACAAAAAGCAAATAAATCTGCCATCGCAACTTGTGGACTTAATAAAAGACGCCCGAAAGGGCCCCTTTCCTCTACAAGTGCACCATTTAAGCCATGAGTATTTTCTTGACTTTGAGTCCGTTCCAAAACGTTATTCACCAATAAGACCAGGTAAAGTATTACATTTCTTTTAACATACAAATAGTATGCACATATTTATTGATTTTAAACTATATATTTTGAGCAGGGAAAAAGTCCGTTGATTCCTCAGTAAACATGATTCGCGGTTTGGGATACGATGACACTGGTGTTATTTTTTTTTTAACAAATATTAACGATGATTATGAACTACTTCCACAAAGAACTATAAACAAATTTGTAGATCGTGAATCTACTCCATTGCATACATACTTTTTTTTGTTATAAAATGTACTAAAGTTTTTATACAAAAATTCTCACATATCTGTAGTTTACTTTAAGAATTAATTATATGATTAAATTTTATTTTATAATAAAATATGTATAAAAATTTAATAAAAAAGTTAAAAAAAGGAAACATATTTTTATTCAAAAGTATAAACAATTTAAAATGGTCAAATTTAAAAGTTTTGAGTGAGAAGATATTGGTATTGGCATGGTGGTAAGATAAGGTAGGAGAAGTCGGTACGGTTTTGGGGTTGCAAAACAAAAATTGAGTGCAGGACAAAATATTTGCAACCAGGTTGGGTGGGCAATGGGGAAACAAAACCACCAGTTTCTCCCCTATAGGAGATCGGGAAAGTGGCAAGCAAAGCGGCTTGAGTAAATGTTTGATTTTTCAGTATAAATAAATATTTTTTTTTATGTCGGCGTACCCAGGGAGAGGGTTGGAATCCACTGAGTGGTCTGTGCTCAAGGAAAAGTAGCTAGTTGGAAACCTCCCTGGTCTCTGCGGCCGTAACATAAGCTATAAAATATGAGATATATAATAAAGCTAAAGTTAAATATCTCTTAAACTGTAAGAGAATAGAATGCTAGTATTTACTTTTTCAAGTAGTTTTCGAAAATTTAAAATTATTTTTAATCGGAAAGTTATGCGGACCAATAGATTTTACATATACTCGATTGTCAAATACACAAGTACTGCAACATCGCTTTGAAAGTCTAACATCTCTTCTGCTGAGCCTCCAAATTTCGTCCGTTCAGTAGTTTAGAAGTTAATGAATTCATACCAAAAAGAAAACCTTTTACCCACTACTGTGACTTTTTGTATTTACGTCTTTTTCTTTAAAAAAAAGTGGAAAGTCAAAGTAACGTAACGTAACTAACATAAAAACTTAGATGTTCGAAAAAAATTAAAAATATCTTCACCAATAAACAAATCCCCACAATCTAAGTACAATTTACAAAAATTGCAAAGAAAACATAATATTTGTTGAGATTATAATGCTTTTTACTGCTCCCGTAAGAAATAAAAAGTGTAGTTACGTCCGTTTGCATTTAATATGACGATATAATACTTTATTAGTAGAGATCTGAAAATGTTGCCGGCTCGCAAGGCAGCTTTAATAGGTAGTGACAGAATTACAATATATATAACACCAAAAAACATCACACATATGTTGTTGGTAGAAATTACGAAAAGTTGTCAAAATTTTGTTTGAAAAAAGCAAGGAGGTCTAAGTGTTTTTGACAAATTTACGCAAAGGAAACGAAAGACACCACTACCGTATTAAAGCTGCCTTGCAAGGAAGTCAGTTTATGTGTTTTTGACCAATTTACGCAAAGGAAACGAAAGACAGGTGTGCTTACGCCACTAACCTGGTAAAACTGCCTTGCCGGCTCTGCTTCCTTTAACATATATTTGTTATACAATGATAATGCAGCACTCATTATCGACAGAGTTTTTGTAGTGTTGGTTAATATTATAAATTAAAATTATCGTGTTTATTTGGAAATGGCGCAATTTTTTTTTATTGATTTTTGCCAAATATTTTACAGAAGTATAATATATAAAATGCCTTATGAATAATCAAAAATCGTATTCTTTGTTTGAAAATTTTCATTAGCAAAAGTATTTAGTTAGTAATAAAAATGTGTATCAAATGTTAAGCAAATGCATGAGACCCTAAATTTTGAATATATGTGCATTTTGTAATATATATTGTAATTCATCTTGCGTTGTATTAATTTTAATTTTTATTATTGGTTAAAATCGGTTTTTCTGTATATATATAGATAAATGCATTGAATATATAGATATGTTAATTTAAGTAATAGATTTTTTGTGACAACACATCTAAGCAAAAGTATTTGAAGGATTTTTCAAAGAATATTGATCCTACATTTTCATAATAATTATTGTTTGAGCTAGTAGTCAGTTTTAGCAAATATTGTTGCTTATTATCTTCAATATTTTAACCCTTCGTTGTGTGTCTTCTTCAGGAAAAACATTTTTTTTTTTTAAATTATGTATGCAAAATATGATAAATTTGAAAAACAAATTGAAATTACAAAAACAAAATATTCAATACAACAAGGCAGGTTCAAAGCTGCCTTGAGCTACAATAATAATAACATTTACAATGAAGTTACATAGTTTACATCATTATAATATATAACGTATTACATATAAATTTTTTTTTACGAACTGAAATAACGTTTTCTTCTAAATTTTCCAGGTAAAGATCTTGATTGATTTTTGTTTTTATAAAAAAGGTTTACAGAACAGACCAAAAATTTATAAGTCTTTGACGTATATACCAGGCTTAACAGAAAGGTTAGTAACATCTAATATATTTAATAGGGAAAAATATGGAATGGCTCATAGGAGTTATAATACGCTAGATACATTATTTAGTAAGACTAAGGATAGACTTAGTAAATTAGATATTGCTAATATAGTTTATAAAATTCCATGTAAGGGAACGATCAGGATAATTGTAATAATGTATACATAGGGACAACAAAAAACAAATTAAGGACAAGGATTACAGGACATAAATTAGACCAAAAATATAGGCATATTAATTCACAAAAGACAGCGTTATTGCTTTGGTTTAAATCACTATCCTCACTTTGAAAATGTTTCAATAATAAAAACAGAAACAAATTATAAGAAACGTTATATGTTAGTAATGTTAGAAATTATGAACAGAACAGAGAATTAATTTTAAATTGGACACAGATAATTTAGCACATAGTTATAGGCATTTAGTTAGCAAAAAGTTAATACATTGAAATAAATAATACTTCTATTTACAATGTTATTTATTAGGATATTGTTAATTTGTATAAAATTTTTTTTTAATGTTATTTTTTTGCTATTTTGTGAGCAACATATGCTATGTTAACCTGTTAAAGATAGAGGTACAACATGTTGTAATTGTTAACAGGGCATGTGTTGTTTGCAGAATAAGTTTAATTTAAATTATTTTATTTTTAATTTGTTAATATTGTTAAGAATTTTTTCATGTGTATGAATTTTTTGTGTGTAAAATTTTTTGACAACATTTTTTCAAATAATTTTGTATAACATTTTAATTTTCCTGATGATGATAACAAATTGTTATCGAAATATTGAAAATAAAAATACCGTTACCCCCTTTTTTATAAAACCAAAAATCAATCAAGATCTTTGGCTGGAAAATTTAGAAGAAAACAATATAAACAAGATTAAATAATACGAATATTTAATGAAATGAAATAATTTTAGACAAAAAACTTATCTACTCATGTTTATGTTTGGCTTAATTAGTTAACTTTTTACAAAATTAACTAAATTATTATGTATAATATATAAAACAATCAACTTCTAGGTTGCCAGACCATATTAATTCAAAAGGTTAAAGCTATTATAGAAAAAAGTATATGTGGCAGCTTGACATTTTTTCGCTCCCTTTTTATAAGCAGTTCGTTGAAAAAAATATACAACAAAATTTTTGTTGTTGCCCATCTAAATCATTCGTTATTATTTGCTCGACTGCCATGTTTTACAATCGCGATTTAGTGAAATCAATCGCGTACAATTGAAGAAAACTTTTAATTTTTTTGTTTGAAAAGGTAAATATTTGTAAATTTTTTAAATAAAATGTGAAAATATAAATGACAAGAAATGTATTCTTATAAAAGTGTATGCAAAATGTCAACAAATTAAAAAAAAAAATACAAAACGAAAATGAAAGCAAAGCTTTTGTGGTGTTGTGGAAAATGAATGTGAAAAAAATTTTCACCTGATACACGTACAACAAATACAGGCATACATAAAAGTTGATTTTGTTTTTGCTGTACAGTGCCAATTTTTTTAAATGAAAGAATGAAAATAATGAAACGGTATTATATCAAAGAAATATTTATCTTAAAAAACAGTGCTTTATTTATGGATTCACAAGATGTGTATACATATGTATATATATTTTTTTGTCATTTTTAGTTAGTGTGTTATAAGTACAAGGTTATTGCACGATGTCCGTTTTTATACGTACTTTTATCTCTTTTACCCTCTTGGGGCATTCATGAAGTATTTTCGTTGTTCTCATAGAAACCTGAAAAACAGCAATCGGTTTCCAATGACAGGCGCGCTTAATAGAAAATTTCGCTACGCAATTTTAACTAATAAATGTAACGAGTAACAGTTTGTTATAAAAATGAAGGAAGAAAAGAAAACAAAAAAAAAAAGAAATAAAACATGAAAATGAAATCAAACATTTTTTGACAATACATACCAACATATAAAATATTTATGAAAAATAAAAAAATTTCATGAAATTTTTAATGAATACCTTTTAACAAACATATTCAAAGTAAACAAATATCTTTGATACTAAAAATCTTGTTTTCCATTGAGCTTCATTTTGGATATTTTGTTTATTGTTGATATTAGATGATTGGGTTGGTATGTATGGAATTTCATGAAATTCCATTAGAAACTCGTCAGTTGCACTGTTAATTACTCAAGCTTTTTATATGGCTTTATTGTTATTAGTTTATCCGCTTCCTCGCCCTCTTTGCTCGAGTGAAGTTTTTTCGATTGTATTTTTGTTTGTATGTATTGTATTTTTTTTAAAACTTGTTTTTCCACCAAATTATTGAAATTAATATGAATGTGGAATTTTGTAAGGTATTTCCCACAGATAATTTTTGTTCACAGAAGAGTTAGCTGAAGATACAGCATAAACATGTGTAAATATGTATAGTATGTATGTACACTACAGATTCGTAAGCTGTGATTTTTTTCTCATAGTTATAAACTTATTGGGTGATTCATCGTAAGATTTGATTTTTAATGTAAAATAAAATACATAAATTTAAAAGTGAAGAAAAGAGTAATTGGTGACATTTACTGTTTGGAAAATTATGTCAAGTAAATGTTGGCCGCTCATGACTATATATGGGGGGTTACTCTCTATTGCTATGCGAAAGGAAAATGGTTCGTATGCGCGGAATTGCGTTTTCGTATTTTTCTTTCGCATTTAATTATTCCCTTTCACATATTTTATTTTATCATTGTTGACTAGTTTATTTTTGGTACCAGTGTTGCTTCATTTTCAAACTATTTCGCGAAAAATTCCGCGCAAACGGCACAAAATACCAAATTTTACTCTTATCACATTTACCTTTCGCATCGCAATAGGGAGTAACATCCCTGAGATGGTCCAGTCGAAAGTGAGCTCGTTTGAGCATAGCGAATGGTATTTCACGAATAACTCGAGTAATGTTGGCCTCTAAAGCGCCAATCGTAGTAGATTTATTTTGAAAACCTCAGACTTCACATAACACCAGAGAAAATGGTCCAAAGGTGTGTTATCGTAATTTTTAGGTGGTCAGCGGCCAAATTCCGCAACGAGCAATTTTGAAATCTTCACCAATTTCAGTGCTCACTTTTGATTTTTGTGTCTGCAATGGTGAGAATGAATAATTTGACAGTTGCAGAGAGCACTTAAGTAATAATTTTTCCACTTAAAAATCTGTAGTGAGTTTTGACTTAAGAAAAAAGAAATTAAAAATTAAGAAAATTATTTATATGCTACAAGAACAGTGACGGTGGAATGACTGGTCATTTCGCCAACATTGTTGACATTGCGCACAACTTTCTATTAAGTTATTAAGGGCAATATGAAGAAAATGACAGAAAGTTGCGTGTAATTTTTCTCAAAAGTATTATATACGTATAACATTTTTGTAAATGTGTTGGCAAATAACATATGAGTGTATCAGTTTCGGTCATCTATTTTTTGCCGGGTACTACTTTGTTTTGCCGTAATTTTGGTAAACGAGACAAATCTATTATGGAAAAATATTCGATAATCGCTAAAACATTTGATCAAAGTCAATCATAGATTGTCATGAAAAAATCATAATGAGTGACGGGGCGCAATTTCATTTGAATGGATATGTGAATAAACAGAATATTCGTTTCTGGGCAATGGCAAAGCCTCAAGTTATATACCAGTCATCTTTGCATCCATTTAAAGTGACAGTCTGGTGTACAATTTGGTCGGGATGAATCATTGAACTTTACTTCTTTGAAAATGAAAACGACGTAACAGCAACCGTAAATAGGGTGTGATATCGTTATATGATTGAAAAGTTTTCAACGCTACAACTGTATGCTTTGGCTTGATTAACATGTGGTGTCAACAGGGCGCCGTCACCACGCCTATATCCAGGATTACAATGCAATTACTGCGAGTAATATCAAATCTTTCCGGCGGACACCTTGGATGTAAATTAAAATTTCTATTAGACAACTTGTGGGACAAAATATATTTGGCAATTCAACACACCTAATCATATTTCACTGATTCTTACGGAATTGCTTTTTAAAAAATTTTACTACAGAGGTTGACGCTGAATTTTACTTTGAATGTTTACCATACCAAAATATTCTCACAACAAATCTATTGTTTTACGCGCTGTACGTTTAATAGCTCCTTCTTGCTGATATCAGAGCTCAGCGAGAGCATGCGCCTGAATTTCAGGAAGCTCATAGTGCATTATAATGGTACGCTAATTACTGTCTTCACCGCATAACTTCATGTATCCAGTTGAGGATTTGGTCAACCCTTTGCAGAATTGTGTTCGAGTATATGGATGAATGCATACATACCACAAAATAAATCTGGACTACCTTGCAACTCTAAGCAGATAACTACTCTTAAAATCTTGAAAAAAATATTACACAAAATATAAAATTGTTAGAAGTTCGTTTAATTATTACAGATATTCCAGCTGATCGTGCTAATTATAATTTGGTCAACACATAACTTTGTACGAACTACCTTATAAAATTAAAATACAATTATCAGAAAGATCCTAAATCATTTTTTAAGTTTGTAAACATCAAAAGGAAATGAAATATCTTTTCCCAGAATCTAACGAAGAGTTAATGATTAGTAACATGTTTGCTGATTTTTTTGCCTTTATCTATTCAGAAGCTCTGTATGATGCGTGGAATGCTTACCCCTATAAAATTTGACTTTTAGTTGTTCCCAAATCTTAAAAAAATTCCTTGCTGGCAAGCGTTTTACCTCAAATGAAAATGCAATCACAGTTGTAAACCACTATTTTGAAGACCTTGAGGAAAACTATTTTAATCAAGGGATAGAATTGCTAGAAAAGCGTTGGACTAAGTGTATTAAAGTTTCGGGAGATATTGAAAAACAAAAATATTTTTGAAAAACTAGCTATTCTCTTTCATTGATATGCTAAGAAGTTTCCGAACCGCCCTTGTATGTTGTATTTTTTCGGAAAAAAACTTCGAAACGCCAGCAAAACCAAAATTGAAGTAAGCGGTTTTCAGAACGCTTTGCCGTTTCAGATCGCAAAGTTTCTCAGAACATGGCTGATTATAAGATTTCATTTAAGGAAATGTATTTTGAATTTTTCCTTTCATATACTATATTTAATAGTTATGTTCGCATTATAAAGGGTGTTTTTTTAAGCTAGATAGAACTTTAAATTGTAAAAAGTAACACAAAAAATTAAATTTTGATGAAACATTTTTTTTATTTGTTTCAGTATACTCTGACAAATCATCATGAATAGACTCACGCTTGAACAACGCTACGAAATTATCCAAATTTACTTTGAAAATCAGTCGTCGATTCGCGCAACTTATAGACGACTTCGACGAGGCGCATTTTTGGCTTAACGGGTTTGTTAATAAGCAAAATTGCCGCATATGGAGTGAGACCAATTCACAAGAGACCCTACAGACTCCATTACATCCAGAAAAATGCACTGTTTGGTGCGGTTTTCATGCTGGTGGCATCATCGGACCTTATTTCTTCAAAAATGAGGCCGCAGCTCGCGTTACGGTCAATGGAGATCGTTACCGCACCATGATCAATGATTTTTTGTTTGGAAATATGGATGACATTGATCCGGAGGAGATGTGGTTTCAACAGGATGGCGCTACGTGCCATACGGCGAACGCAACCATCGACTTACTGAAATCAAAATTTGGCGATAAGTTGATTTCGAGAAATGGACCTGTCAATTGGCCTCCAAGGTCGTGCGATTTGACACCTCTCGATTATTTCCTGTGGGGCTACGTGAAGTCACTGGTTTATGCTGATAAACCAGCAACAATTGACGCCTTGGAGGCCAGCATTGTTCGTGTTGTTCGTGACATACGGCCAGCAGTGCTCGAAAAAGTGGCCCAAAATTGGACGTCCAGAATACGCTTCGTCAAGAACAGCCGCGGTGCCCATATGCCCGAAATCATTTTCAAATGTTAATGTCACGTATTGATCTTTCGAATAAAAAAAAATTTTGATTACAATTTCATTTTTTGTGTTATTTTTTACAATTTCAAGTTCTATCGGGCTTAAAAAAACACCCTTAAGTACCAAATACTTTTAAGTATTTAGTCACGCAGATCTAAGATAAAATAACCACAATAGCAAAATTTTCGGTGGTCTTTAGTAGGTGTATAACATTTCTTCTAAAAATAGCTCCTTCAACTAATTTCCTACGGGTTCTTCCGCATTTGCGAAACAACATCATATGACAAATATTTTTACTATAAACTTAGCCATAGAAGAATCATTTCTGATATTTTATTCCAAAACTTTGTCGTTTTCATAACTACATATATCGTAAAACAAATTGTGCCTGTTTAATAGGCTTTGTAATTCGGATTAAATTTTGAAATAAAAAAAAGACACCTCTGTCCTTGCTTTTGGAATTTTGGAAAGAAAAATACACATTATTCTCTTATAATACTGTAAGGATTCACAAAGCTGAAGTTTTAAGTCTCAAATTTAAGTCTCCTTAAAAAATGATCGATCAGAGCTTTTTATATAAAAATCTGTAGAATTTTTGCCTTATAATTTTTTTCAAATACTATTCACATATCGCTCCTTTATTGCAACATAGTCATATCTCAAAAAATGAGCTTTTCGAGTTAATAATGCAGAATTGTTAACAGTACCACCTTTTGCATTGTTCCAAAATTTTTTCAAATTACTTTTAAACTGCTTCATTTAGGTGACATCTCTTAAAAAAAATTTCTAAGACTTGTATGGAAACTAAAAGTTTGAAATGCGTTTTTCTCGAAACAAGCTTTTTTGAGTTATGACGATATTGCAATAAAAGAGCGACATGATCTTTAAAATACATTTCTAACATATACAATATATGTATATTCCCAAATAAATATCAGGTAACATTTCAATGTTACATACATATTTAAGTACACATATTTACTATGGTTTTTTTTTTTCATCCATAAATATTATCATTTCCTGCACAAATTAACTTAAAACGGGATGTATGTAGTTGTAAATGTGATCTACAAAAATCGTCAAAAACAGCCCTTAAATCGTCAAATCGTCAAAGTACTATTTTCATCACCCAAAATCGTCAAAACGACGATAAATCGTCAAATATGCCAAGCGTGTACATAAGGGATGTTTACTTACAATGTTTCTCAAGATTCATTTCTTAAGGCGATCATGCTTAAAGCAATCCTTATGAAAAAAGATTCTCCTTATGCATTGCAAGTTATGAACAAGTGATTTAAAATCGACAGTCGTTAAGTTGAATGGTTTCAAACCACCGCAAAATACCATATTGGTGATTTCACATCACTTTGCTGAAAAATAAATTACAGAACATGACTGATTTTTTTACGATGAAACGTCCCATTCAAATCGAATTCTTCCACAAACTATTTTTATAGTGCCATGACTATTTCCATCCGTAATCCTCCAGTTTTAGAACGTTTAACTGCTTTATACTTTTACTTTTTAATCCACTCGTATCAACCACAACCAATTGTTGCTTTTGATAAAGACCCCTTTGTTAAATCTGAAGACCAATGTAAATATTCGTTTGTTCTTATCTTCTTTAAAAAATAAAGAGAAGAAACATTTTAATCGATCCAGATTAAATAATTTTTAAACAGTTTAAACAGTTCATGTTTTTGATAGCAAACTCTTTGTTAATTCAGAAGGCCAGTTAAATGTTCTTCTATTTTGTGCTGATTATTGTTTATCTTATAATATAAAAAAAAATAAATAAAGGGAACAAAAATCGTAATTGATCTAAATTTAATAATCTGGTTTTCTTCAGATTTAGAACACTTAGCTTTTTTAAACTGCTTCTCTATCTTTAATTCATTAATCACCAAAAATATATGTAACCGGTAGCACATTGTTAATCAGTGAAATAATTTAATTCAGTGAAAATCAGTGTAAATAATTTAATTGTTTTTACTGCTCGTTATATTAGCTTCTTAAACAAAAAAAAAAAAATTTTTTTTAATTAATCTAAAAGACGGTTAAATTTTAAGGGCCGATGCTGATTTTGAATAAAACACAAATTATTTTGGAATTCTTGTCATTTCTTTTTATTATAATAATATTGGTATGGTTTAGTTATGTATAAAATAAAGTATCGGCCAAATAGCAGTCGCGACCTTGGCGGTACACAACCATCCATTGTCCAAATTTTCGGCGACGCTGATGCATAATTTAGCTCTTGAGTGGTTGCTGGCTTATAAACGTACACCTTTCAATTAATCCCAAAGAAAGAAGTCCAACGGTGTTATATCACATGATTTTGACGGCCAATTGATCGGCACTACGTGAGTAACAGGGCCATCAAATTTGTCATGCAAATGAGCTATTGTTTCGTTAGCTGTGTGGCAAGTGGCACCGTCCTCTAGAAACCACATATCGTCCACATCCATATTTTCCAATCCGGGACTGTGAAAATGATTTACATCAGTACCTGCCTTGACGGCCTAACCTGATGGTGAACCACTTCCACGGAGTGAATTTTTCACGATTCACCACCGCCCCCGTGTGGCTGACTAGGCTCACACAGGTAGCAATTCTTGTCATATGATTGCGGTCATATGAACAACTTCTTGTTGAGGAGTTCGGGGTTTCCAATCCCACATGTATGCAATTTCCCAGCAATCAACGGAAGACAAGGCTTAATGAGTTGGTAGGCCGAAGCCCACTAAGATCATCAGCCCTTAAACCAACTCACCCGTCAAACCGTCACCACTGGTTCCTTACAGTACACGTATCTGTTGTATAGGCAACAGCTCCTTGGGAGATTGTTAGTCCTCGAAAAAAGCCATCATCAAACAATTATCATGGATACTAACTCCCTTCCTGCGATTTAGTTTTAAACCACAGCCAGAACGTTACAGCGAAGGTAGGCACCTCAACCATGATCAGCCCGAGTCGAACCGCAAGCAGAACTTCCCGGGGGCCATGCTGATCCCCGTTCTTCCAATTTATACCCTTGGTAAGGGTTTCGGAAGCCAACACAACATAAGTCATGTGGCTTCCTAGAGTTTTGTTTGCCGCACCAAACGAGGGACCCCTTCCCCTCTTTTCCCCGAAAAACAGCGCCTAAGTTAGGAATACGCCAAGGCAAAACCTGTTCCCCGGGGTTTCCAATTCGGGACATAAAAAGTTCGTTATCATCTCAACAGCGAACACCATTTACAGTAATCAGTCTTGTTATGAAAAAACATACGGCCCGATGACGCCGCGAGCCCGCCCATAAACTGCACTAAACAGTCACTCTTTGTGGGTGCATTGGTTTTTCGACAACCACTCTTGGATTATTATTCGCCCAAATGTGGCACTTCTACTTATTGACGAATCCACTGAGGTGAAAATGTGTATCTCTGAAGATGATTTTCTTCGAAAATTTATCATCCACTGTTGCCATTTCTTGCCACCATTCTGACCATTGACTTGGAATGGTCAAGAGGCTTTAGTTCTTCATCTTCATGCATAACGTTCATCAACGACGAGCGTGAGTCGTGCAATTGTTGGGCACGACGACGAGTTGAGGCAGACGGCTCTTCAGCCACACTATCGCAAACAACAGTAATATTTTCTGCGCTGGTGTTTTCTCATATCTCCTACAGATCCGTTTTGTTCAAAATTTTGCACGATTTTTCCGATTGCACGCACATTTGGAGTATTAATTTGACCGAAAAAATCAGGAAGCGATCATCATGATTTTTCTCATGATGGCTACAATCAGTCTTGTCTCCCTGTTTCGGCTTGACCTTGAGTTCTGGGACACCCTGTATATTTGTTATTATGGACACAAATCATATGTAATATACATGCGCTGAAAAGTCCCGGGCCTAACAAAGAAAACACAGTTTTTTTTTTTTGGTTCAAAATTAGTTTTATTCATCAACGCAATCTCCATCAAGAGCAACGCAATCGTTCCAGCGCCCATCTAATATTTCAATACCACTTTTGTAGAACGATTTCTCTTTTGCCTCAAAATAAGCCTCAGTTTCAGCAATAACCACTTAATTCGTGCGAAATTTCTTACCGGCGAGCATTTTTTCAGGTAATCGCTGGGAGCAAAACCTGGCGAATGCAGTGGATATGGGAGCAATTCGAAGTTCAATTTATGAAGTTTTGCCATTGTGTTGTTTGACTTGTGACACGGTGCGTTGCCGCTCCAACAACGCTATACAATATTCACTGTTAATAGTATTTCCTTTTTCAAGATAGGCGATGAATATTACACCCAAAATACCGAGGTCATAACCTTTCCAGCCGACTGGTGCTTTCGGCCGCTTTGGACGATGTTCACCAGTCCACTCAGATGACGATCGTTTTTATTGCGGAGTGAAGTTATATATCCATGTTTCATTCATTGTCACAAATTGCGGTTTGTTACGTTTAAACATGGCCAAACACTGTTCGGAATCATCAACACGTTCTCGTTTTTGGTCAACAGGGAGCAAACGCGGCACCTACTTTGAATAAAGCTTTCTCATAGTCAAATGCTCATGCAATATAAAACCAATACGTTCTTTTGCTATCTTTACGATGTCAGCTAACTCACGCAACTTCACTTTTCGATCATTCAAAACGATTTTTTTTGGATATTTTATGTTTTTTGGTGTTATCGCCTCATTTGGACGTTCACTGCGTTCTGCATCATCGGTGTCTCTACGACCACGTTTGAAGCCAGCAAATCAACGTTTTATTGTTGTATCTGATGGAGCGGAGTCCCCATAACACTTTTCAAGCCATTGCTTCGCTTGAACGGTATTTCTTTCCTATCAAGAAGTATTTGAAAATTAAAAGACGAAATTGTTTTTGATCCATTGTTTTGAAAATAACAAAAGTAGCGTCACTCTTAGCACAATAAACTCACAAACTAATGAATAGAATATAATGAAATTTTAAGGCCCGGGAATTTTCAGTCCATGTACTCGTAGTAGTTATGTCACATGTTGCCGAAATCGACATTATTAACTTGTATAACCAATTAGAATTTCTTAATTTCTAATTTAAAAATTCTTAATTACATTTAAAACCTCATTTTAATTTTGTATATACTTACTCGTAATTTCAATAAAAAAAGTTGTGGACTTAATGAGTTGTGGCAAGGTTTTAACTAAAGTTGCTGCATTTGTTTTGCACGACACTGTAACATATTTTGGGCGTGTTAGCTGCGGTTATTATTATCATTTTTTTTTTTCATTTTATCTGCTTCAATATTTTCTCTCTTTTGCTTGACATTTTATAAATTCCATTCAAGGCCTTTTACCTCGTATTTCTTTTAGGTTTTTCCAAATTTGCATTAGTGTGTTTTTGTAATATTTTTGTCATCTTGTTTTTACAACAAATCAGAAATTCGTGCGAAAAAAACACGTTTGCCAAAACTCTCAAAACTCAGTTTTTACATAGAAATTATTGTGTGTGTGTATTCGCTTTAATTTTTGTGAGAGCTTTCACGATCAGACATTTGGAATTTTTCCTTTTTATTTTGCTGCATTTTCTAATGAAATTTTACAGATATTACAAATTTTCTTGGCAAATGGTAACAATTTTATGTCCAGCCGGTGGTAGGAAATTATTATTTTGAGAATTTTTGCATGATGACTAGAGCGATCATATTCCGGCGTTTGCTGAATGTTGCTGGTGATGCATAATTTAATGTTTTTAGGCAATTTTACTGATTTTATAAGTTTTTGCTTTTAACGCTCGAGTTTTTCCATTATAGGTACCAATAAAGTTTTTATACTTATGTTTCTGTCTAAAACTCGTTTGTTTATAACGCTACATTTGTTTTGCTAAAACTCTTTGCTGTTGAAAAATTATGTTAGTTTTCTTATATTATTTAGTGTCCATATCTGCGTTAGTAAAGAGTGGTCTAACCAAAACGCACGTTAATTATAATAAAACAAACTTTTTCACAGAATTATTTTAATAATTTTTATTATTTTAGAAGTTTCGATGATTAGGTGTGAAACAATGAAGTGCTTGCACTTCATTGTTTTCTCTATCCGATGGTCCATATTTTGATTGAGTGAGACATAATTCTTGAATATGGAACAATTATATGTGGGATCCTTACTTCTCCCGTCATATAAATACAGCAAACCCCGCTTAATTACCTCACTCAACTTGCTGCAATTTTTGGGTAATTGAGCAGATAAGGTATAAAAGCGAAGAAGACGTTTAATTACCTCATAGAGGTAATTATGCGAAGACGCTTAAGTACCTCTACGAAGGCATTTATCCAAACGGACTTAAATTAAATCAAAGTCGTTACATACGTCGAAATAAAAATTAACGCGAAAGAAGTTTTCAAAATAAAATATTTTATTCAATAAAACCAAACAAAAACAATTTCATTATCACAAAAATTATACATACATATGTATATAGAATAAATTAGCAGGAGTACATGGATGTATGTAGTATTGAATCTATCCGAAAGCAATTTCTTATTTTCTGGGGTCTTTAATGGAACTCGTATGTGTTGCCATTATATGAAAGTAGGTTTAGACTTATTAAACTATCAACTTTGAAAAGTCATCGAACCACGCTTAGTATATAATTTAATATATAATATAATTTTTGTGTGCCAGCCATAGTTGCCATATTTGACGATTTATTGTCTTTTTGTCGATTTTGGATATTGAAAATAACACTATAGGCTGATTTATACGATGATTTAAAGTCATGCATTTATTATAATATTCTTTTAAAGCTCCTACCAAAATCATGTTACATCTTTACAATAATTTTTAAGTCATGTCGTTTTTTTAATCGTTGTCGTTAAAAATAATTGTTTTGGTTACCTTGCCAGCCGAATGAAAATAAAACAATTTAAAAAATAACAAATGAGTCAAAAAGAAATTACAGAAAAAAACTTGAAAAACAGAAAACATGGATTTTTTTAATTTAAAAACATTTTCCGTACAAAAGAAAATACATGGCTTTAAATCATCGTGAAAATTTGCTCTATGGCGAATTGACGATTTTTGTAGATCACATTTTTACAGTCATATCTTTCAAGCAACTACATGCATACTTCCTTTTTTTTTTTTTAGTTAATTTATGTAGGACATGAAAGTCATATTTAAATACTGAAATATTATGTGGTAGTTATTTTAGAGTATACATATAATGTATACAGTGATGTTAACTTTTATTTCCAAAGTACTGTACGACTTTAAAAAATTTACCGTATTCTAAGTAACGTATTCTAAGTACGAAAAGTATTTAGCTGAACTGCTCGTAATACCACCGACGCCAATAAACCAAAAGTGTGGGCATTTAAAAATTTATTAAAAAATCTTAATGTATATCACAAATATAATTCTAATTCCGGTTTCTTCAATAAAAAATCTCATAATTTATTAAATTCGTCAAAAATTTGTGTATTCACTGTGCGAGAACTCTGAATGCAAAATCTGACAATGTCTGTAAGTCTAAGTTTTATAAAGTATTTCAGTCTCAGCGCAACAATTTACATCTAAATTGGCAGCAATTTGAGTATACACTGAAGGTGGTATAGCATTTACAACCCAAACAATTACAGGTCAAGAATATTGCTTGTTGTTTTTGTATATGTTGTACAACCATCAGTAATTTTATTAGATTATATTAAATCCTGATTTTACTTATCACACAACTATAGATGTGTTCTGCTTTTAGGCGATGTAATTTTTAATAATTCATGGCTGGAGTGACCACTCCAGTTAGCTTTCAATTGAAAATGAAAACAAATGAATAATAGCGCATTTATACCTACTCAAAATCTAGTATATTTGAATTAAAGTCTACAATGAAATCTATATCGTTTACACCACCTTTTTTTTTGGCATCTAGCAAGATTTAATTTTTACAAAAATAATTTATGCATGCGGGTTTGACAAAACAATTTTATCAGAGACTGAATACACCACATTAAAATGTATATTTTTGTTGACCAGAGATGGAATACACCGAATTAAAGTGTATATTTTTTGTTGCAGCGTAGTATTTTTAAATACTTTTTGAACAAAATCACAGTTGCATCGCTTGGTACTGAGTAGATTTCAGGAGATCTCGTCGAAATTTACTCGTAAAGTAGATTTCATTTTGTATGGGAAATCTTCTCAAAATCTACTAGATTTGGCTTGAAATCTCGAATAAGCAGATTTCGCTTTGGTGTAAATAGACTATAAAACTTTTTTGAAAATTACCGTATAAGTAATAAAATTACAAAAGGTCAAAATTACCGTACAATACGGTAATTACCGTACAGTTAACATCACTGACTGTATATGTTAGAGATGAATTTAAAATATCATATGTATCGCTTAAGATAATTATCAGCCAAAATTTTTACAAATTTGTATGTAAAAGCGTGTGCTCATATTTTAAAAAGACCTAATTTGAAGATGAATTCAAAACTGTAACTTCTATAAATCCTTACAATATTATCAAAGAAGAAAGAGTCTTTTCTAACATAATGAAAGAGTTTTCTTATTTCATCGT
Organism: Thecocarcelia acutangulata; assembly: GCA_914767995.1. Classification (NCBI taxonomy): domain Eukaryota; kingdom Metazoa; phylum Arthropoda; class Insecta; order Diptera; family Tachinidae; genus Thecocarcelia; species Thecocarcelia acutangulata. The sequence goes on from OU612095.1 coordinate 72,977,584, forward strand.
AGGAAGACGAGAAATTTAATATGAGTTAAAATAACTATTAAACTTGAAAAATTTCGTTTGCGCTACAAATATGAAAATGCAAAATTTTTGGAATAAACTATCCTTCCTTGACTAAGTTTAGTCTTATCGTCTTCTGCAAATATGTGAATTTGCATCCAGGTACGCGGAACTTAACAAAACCAAACTGAGAAATTAGTTGAAGAGACCATTTTCGGAAAAAAATTTTAATACTAAAGACCATCTCAAACTTTCTAACTGTGGTTGTTATGACTTAGGAATGCGCGATTTAACAGCTGTGTTTTGTATAATAATAGTACATTTTATTAAATGAAGTCTTATTTTAAAAATATATGTTACAAAAAGTAGTGAATAATTTATTTATGAAAATTAGGAGTATATATCTGTTGTTATAGTTTTAAATGCGGTAGTTTTTTTTTTATTAAAGGCAACCATGATTTGTTTTTCTATACATTACGCCGTTGAAATAAATCTTTTATTCAAAAATAATTAATTTTACTAGCCGACGATTTTTTGACGATTTGCAATAATCATATTAACGATTTTTTTCATAGAATTTGCCGATTTTAAACCAGATTTATCTGGCATCTAAGGTACAAACAGGAGCAACCCGTAGTTACCAACTAATAAGCTTAGGTTATCACAGAAGCGTCTATGCTAACAATGATCCCTTTCGTCGCATACGATTATGTGAAACATTTAACAAATTTTATCATATAAATACGAGTACTTATGAAATTAACTTCATGTTTGTACGAATATATTTGTTCTTATTACATTAAATTTGTAATTTTTTATTAAAAGAAACAATGAATTGTTTTGTTACATTTTGCCCCCTCTAAAATATATATTTTACTCGGAAAAGATTCATTTTACTAGCTGCCGATTTTACGACGACTCGCGATAATCATATTGACGATTTTTTTGTCGACGAATTTGACGATTTTAAACCAGAATTATCTGGTATCTATTGTTGCTAGTGATGGGCAATATAAATAAATAAATTCAAACTACCTCTCATACAATAATTTTTTTGCAACAAAAAACAGCGGAAGCTTTTATGTGTTCCTAACACTAAAATTCAAAAATACAAAATACCTATCTATCACTTGCTCGAATTTTACAAGAGAAGCCAAAAACGTTATAAAAAAAAATTACTTCAGATATAGAAACAAATGGTGGAATATGGAATTAAAGCTCAACAACAGTGTTGCTGACTTTGACATTTCAAAACGGATCGAAATGAGGTAAAATGCGTACCAAATTTTGAATTTTTCTTTTCATGTTTAAAAATTTATTTTGTATTATAAAAAGAATAATATTTTTATATTAAAAACATGATAACGAAACAACTTTTAAAGCGGCTAATAGACGTTCAACCGGGTTAGATAGTACTGATGATGTCATGCCGTCAAATTCGTCCAATAGCTTAAAATCGTGTTTGTCAAAATTGGCCTCTTTTGTTAAGGTATCTTTACAATAATTATAACGATATATCTTCATCCTAGTTGCTTAGACCTTTATTTTATATTAATCAATGTTTGCAAGAAATTTGTTCAGCTCAAGGTCTTATTGTTTTTTTCCTCCTTTGGAAAACAAAATATTTAAAAATAAAATAAAAAATTTTTACAAAAAAAAAAAAAAAAAAAAAAAACATTATCAGCTATGCAAAATACATCTACTTACCGTCGTCAAAATTATATTGCAGAAGCTTACAAACGTTACTGCAAGGGATGAAATATGTCGCAAAAAATTCACGATTATCGAATTATTAAAAGTTATAGAAGCGCACTAAAAGCCATCAAACTCGATTTAGAATTTAATTAATAATTTGGTAATTATTAATTACTAAAGCAGTAACAGGAACTGCACTATTCATTGTTTGATTTTTTCGCAATATTTGACAAACTTGGATTGATCGTTTAACAGCAAACACTCAGCATAAACAGCAAATTGTATAAACCGTTTATTTTTCTTTCGAGAAGGTGTATTATATACAACAGCAAGATTGTCTCACTTTGTGTGTATTATTTGATACGTTTTCTACATTATTACTCCGTGTTCACAGTGTGCTCTACAAAATGAGATGTACAAATTTTAGCCACTTGAATAAACTCTTTTCTTTCTTACATTAAACCAATGCAGCGGAAATGAAAAAAAAGCGCACACCGCACCGACTAAAGAATTTTTCGCGCAAAAAATTTTAAAAAGCACCAAAAACGGTGCGAAACGCACCGAGTTGACAACGCTGCTCAACAAGTAAACTACTTCAACCATAAACTCGATTTTGATTTCTTGATGATAAGTGTCTTTGTATATTCTGCTCCTAATAATACTGATTAAGTTTAGGAAATTAATTTGAATAAAAGCTATAATTTTATTTCACCCAAAAACATAAACAGGTCTATTTTAAACTTGTTAACAGAATTGGAATTAACAAATTCCCATCACTGACCTAAACCAAAAGCTGTTGCATCAAAAGTAATTGTAGAATTTCTTTTTTTAGTCTATGGTCACACAGAACGATTTTAATTGCCGAACTTTTTAGCAATTTTCTTTTGGAATTGCTTTCTTGTCCACACACAACAAATTTTTTCGGCAATTCTTGAGCAATTCTCTACCTTTTGCTTTATGCAATTTACATTGTATATGCACATACACATACACACATGAGAGAAAAGTAAGGAATTGCTGAGAATTGCCGAGTACCGGCAATTCTTTTTCCATTCTTATTCCCCTCACCGAAAGCTTCTATAAAGTCAAGAATTGCCCAACTAAAGTTGCTGTGTGTGACCATACACTTTATATGATTCAACATAAACGCAAACTCTCATCTTTTGCTCTCTCTCTCTTTCTCTCTCTCTTATAACACAGTTTTTTCTGAACAAAAACTACACCTGTGTAGTTAAATACTTCATTTATATCTTTGCATAAAACAAATAAAATTTATATAAAAAAATTCAACCAGAAAATTTATTAAAAATTAATATTTTTTATGCCACAGATTATACAAAAAACAACATGACCAAACAAACAAATGAATCTGAGAAAAATAAAGATACAGTGGCGGTCATTATTTCAGCCCATGCTAAATAACCATGAAAAAAAAACTTGTGCCAAATGGTTATTATTAACAAGAAAGTTAATTTGTAAAATAATGAAGAAAAAATGCGCCGCTATTAGGCTATTACGCCCTGAAATAAACATTTATTAAACATCAAAATGGAAATTGTAATAGCGATTTACTATACCTACTGTATTGAAGGCAATGAACTATTTTAAATAATGTTAAAATCGAACTTCAATAAAATGTGATTTTGCTCTTGTGATATTTCAAGGTTAAAGTTGCAACTGCAGCGTAGTTTGCTAAGTTGGTAGACATAATGGAGCAAAAGCTTAAAAAAGTTCAAGTACCATAAAAGCTATTATTTGCAATACATTTTTTCAGCTTAAAGTCTTATGGGTTTAAAAAAAATTAATTTTTAATATTTTGTTTTCATTTAGAAAACTTCGTCAGGCAAAATTGTTTTTAAAAATTAAAAATCTTTTAAGTTTCATAATTTATAAATAATTTTTAAAAACAAATTTTCTTGACAAAGCTTTCCAAAGGAAAACAAAAAGTAGAAAATTAAAAGAAATATACATATATACTCGTATAAAGGCCGGGTCACATAGAATCCGTCGTACCTTATACTTTGCCTTTTTCAGCTGACAACTAAGTTGAAATACATGTAGTCTTATGAGTTTTACCATATTTCGAACTTTTCGTCAACGCAAAGTATTAAAGTTGAGCAAATTTTAACGTACGTTGAGAACTTTGACAACTATCAGTTTATATATGTTTTTAATATTGAATTATTTTTTCGTTAAAAAATAAAATAAATTAAAAACAAATTGTGTTAGATTTTCTGTGCTGCGTCTGAAGAATGAATCAAAACAAACTAAACCAAAAAAACAGTTGAATTTTTAACAAAGTACCGATTGTGCTAACTTTATACTTCGTATACATTAATGTTTGTTGAAAAACGAGACGGATATCGTACGGCGGATTCTATGTGCCTCGGCCTTAAGAACTTATAGTGAAAGGCCAATGTGAGCGGCTTGCGGCAACGAGCGGCAACCACCTGTTCTATTTGCCGCTTGAGTTTATTTGTTGTAGGCAAATGAACGCGGCTAATTGAAGAAAAATTTGTGTTTCGAACATTAAACAAAAAAACATTTAGATTTTTTTTAAAGCCAAAATAAATAAACAAATTGAATTGTTGAAATTTCAAAACCGAAAATTAATTTCTGTCTTCTATTTTTTTCCTTCATTTTTGGTTTGACAAATTGAAGCGGCAAAACAAAAAGTTAAACTGAATTCAACATTGCCGCTCGGCCGCCTTAAACGGCATTGCCAAATTAAATTAAATTCAATATGTTGAAATTTATGTACGAATATTTTTATAAAAAATATAATCTTTTGTAAATGGGTCACATTGTTGCCGCCCGCTGCTGTATGCCGCTTACATTGGCCTTTCACTATTAAGCCAGAAGTACCCAAGCCCTATGAGCTTGGTGCTCATTAATTTTTTTAAAAGCACTTAGCTATAAGCTGTGAGGACGGAGGAATATATAAGGACAGATGGCAGTCTAAACACACAAAAAACTTTTTTTTTAAATTGCGATTTTTTCAAACGTCAGATATTAAAATTTCACCCAAATTCATGGATTAGCTCAAGGCAGCTTTAATAGGTAGTGGCAGAATTACAATAAATACAACATCAACATGTATTTTGTTGGTAGAATTTACGAATAGTTGTCAAAATTTTGACATGGTAAACATATCGTATGAAAGAAGGTAAACATATCATATGAGATGGTAAACATATCATATGAAAGTGTGTTCAAAATTTTGCATGCACATTTGCGTATGAAAAAGCTATCGGCAAGATGGGTGCCGCGTTTGCTCAGTGTTGAGCAAAAAAGAGTTCGACAGACCACTTCACAGCGGTGTTTGGACATGATAAAGCGCAGTCCTAAAACCTGAAGCCACCACTACACACCTGAAACCAAAAATTAATCGAAACAATGGGTGGAAGCTGGAAGAAGTGCTCCGAAGAAGGCGTAGATAGTGAAATCGGCTGGCTAAAACTACGTGAAATGCGCTTCGAATTGGTTGATCATCCACCTTTTAGTCCAGACTTAGCTCCTAGTGATTTTTTCCTGTTTCCAAACTTGAAAAAAAGCTCGCAGGAAAAAGATTCATCTCAAACGAAGAAGTGACTACCGAAACTAGCGTGTATTTTGAGGTATTCCCAAAATCGTATTAATCAGATGGCATAAACAATTTGGAATATCGTCTTACTAAGTATTGAACTAAAAGGGGAGACTATATTAAGAAATAAATGGTTTTGGAAAAAAAACAAGTTTTGTCCTACTCCTAGGTAACTTTAATATTAATCTGCCCTCGTAAAATCTTGCAATACCTATATCCAAAAATCGAACTGTAAACACATAACAAATGAAAATGTATTTGAAATGAATTTTAGTATAATATTGTATGGCATTTTTGAATTAAAACACATTTCAAATTCATTGTAATTTTTATTTGTAAATATACCAATGAAGATTTTGTTGACGATTTTAATTCAAATCTACTAGATTTTTCCTTCTGCCACACTATTGCTCGTCTTTAATCCGCACATTAGTAAATTCAAAAGTCATCATTGTGAAGTTTTGAACACAACTGTTAAATTAAATTTGTAGGTTGTTCATGGTTGCTGCAATTTATCTGTGCATACATACATACAAACTTGCAGGTTTTCTCTTTTTAAAATAAAATATTACAAATTCTTTTGAACGATAACAGCACACCAACATTGTTGACGAGTATTTCCTACAGATACGAGTATAATTTCACATCAACATTTGTTTTTTTTTGTATTGGTTGGTTATGTTACTCGTATTCGTACTTGTACTAGTCAAAACTTATGGCGGTCAGTGTTTTTTATTTTTTTAAATACTTATATTTTTTTGATTCATTTATGATATTAGTCTTTGTGCCTACCATCTTCATTTGTTTTTGTCCATTCTTTTTGGCTTGGGTTTTGGCAATGGTTGGTTTTCTCTCAGATTTCTTTTGGCAGAGATGTTAAAGATTGCGCGCGCATTTTTTTTTTTTTTTTGCTTTCATGCATGTATGTATGCATGAAGTACTGGGCTAAGAAGAGCAACTTTTTCTTCCAAAGCTGCGTTATGACAAATCTCATGATATTTGTTGAAAATATAAGGCTTTTAAAATGAAGAAAAGTAAATAAGAAATATAAAAAGGTATTTATTGAATATTCATATTTTTTTTTAGCATTTTACTTATATATTGAATCTTCAAAATGAATTAACAATAAGTAAGATATTATTACTAACACTACATTTACACATGCAAGTAACTTACATTAAGTTCAGTATACATATTAAAAAAATTGTCGAATATCCCAATCAACAACCAAATTTGCTTGTAAATGAATTTTCTACAAGAAAATGACAAATGTAATCGAAAATGGTGTTCAAATCAAGTGCAAGTAAAGGGTGTTTTTTTAAGCTAGATAGAACTTTAAATTGTAAAAAGTAACACAAAAAATTAAATTTTGATGAAACATTTTTTTTATTTGTTTCAGTATACTCTGACAAATCATCATGAATAGACTCACGCTTGAACAACGCTACGAAATTATCCAAATTTACTTTGAAAATCAGTCGTCGATTGACTTGTTGTTTTATCGCAAAATTGTGTTCAGCGATGAGGCGCATTTTTGGCTTAACGGGTTTGTTAATAAGCAAAATTGCCGCATATGGAGTGAGACCAATCCACAAGAGACCCTACAGACTCCATTACATCCAGAAAAATGCACTGTTTGGTGCGGTTTTCATGCTGGTGGCATCATCGGACCTTATTTCTTCAAAAATGAGGCCGGAGCTCGCGTTACGGTCAATGGAGATCGTTACCGCACCATGATCAATGATTTTTTGTTTGAAAATATGGATGACATTGATCCGGAGGAGATGTGGTTTCAACAGGATGGCGCTACGTGCCATACGGCGAACGCAACCATCGACTTACTGAAATCAAAATTTGGCGATAAGTTGATTTCGAGAAATGGACCTGTCAATTAGCCTCCAAGGTCGTGCGATTTGACACCTCTCGATTATTTCCTGTGGGGCTACGTGAAGTCACTGGTTTATGCTGATAAACCAGCAACAATTGACGCCTTGGAGGCCAGCATTGTTCGTGTTGTTCGTGACATACGGCCAGCAGTGCTCGAAAAAGTGGCCCAAAATTGGACGTCCAGAATGCGCTTCGTCAAGAACAGCCGCGGTGCCCATATGCCCGAAATCATTTTCAAATGTTAATGTCACGTATTGATCTTTCGAATAAAAAAAAATTTTGATTACAATTTAATTTTTTGTGTTATTTTTTACAATTTCAAGTTCTATCGGGCTTAAAAAAACACCCTATACTATAAATGATTTTTCTATGATAGTTACAATCAATCTCGTCACCTTGTTTAGGCTTGACGTTAAGTTCTGGGTCACCCTGTGTAAAATTACGGCCTTATATAACTAACTAACTGCTACTAACCTTATGGGAATTTACACAGGAAAAACTTAGCAGCTAGTTAGTTAGCATAAGGATTTTGATTATACTCGTACATAATATTACATTTACACCAACTCAAAATCTAGCAAATTTGAATTAAAATCTACAACGAAATCCATATCGTTTACACCACCATTTTTTGACATCTAGCAAGATTATTTCATTTTCACAAAAATAATTTATGCATGCGGGTTTGACAAAACAATTTTATCAGAGACCGAATACACCAACATTAAAGTGTATGTAGTTTTTGCCCAGAGGCTGCATACACCACATTAAAGTGTAATTTTTGTTGCAGCGTAGTATTTTTAAGTACTTTTTGATCAAAATCACGGTTGCATCACTTGGTACTGAGTAGATTTCATTTTGTATGGGAAATCTCAAAATCTACTATATTTGGCTTGAAATCTCGAATGAGCAGATTTCGCTTTGGTGTAAATAGACTATAACGGCGTTAAAGTTTATATTTAGTAGTCATTGTGCCTATATTGTAATTTCTTATTTAACTCAGTTGAGTTAAAATTCAAACAAGTTTATGGCATTATTAGGTAAGAAAATGCACTAACAAATTGTTTAATTGTATTGTTGCTAACTTTACAAAAATATCAAATTAAAATCTCCAGTTTCTTTAACATATTTAAAATGCAATAACTTTTGCAAATGTGTTAATAAAAACAGTTATAATTTTAATAACACGACATCTCGGTAGCACCGAAATGGTCTGCTAGCTGAGTTTCCCAAGGACTTTGCTGATCCCCTTCTGCTAATTAACCCTTGGTGAGGTTTTCGAAAGTTCGACTGGATGGCATAATGCGGCTTCCTAGAGTTATGTTCAACAGTACAGTAATGAAAAAGATTTACATCAGCAACTGCATTTACGGCCTTATCTTATGATGGATTAATTCTACAGAGTGAATTATTCACGATTCACTAGCGCCCCAATTGGCTTACCTGGCTCACATAAGTAGCAATTTTTGTCATGTGTTTGTTGAGGAGTTCGGGCTTTTTCATCCCTCCTGTATGCAATTACCCGGCAATCAGTGGAATACAAGGCTTCATGAGTTGGTAGGCCAAAGACCACTAAGAGCAAACCAACTCACCCGCCAACCATCACCACCGATTCATTACAGTACAGGTATCTGTTGTAAAGGCAACAGCGCCTCGGGAGGATGTAAACCGTAATATAGGCATTTATTTTTAATGTCATAACTTAGTATGACATCGTTTTTGGTTTGGGACTCCAAAACAATTATGTATATATCCATTTCTGTCTAAATATATGAATACTTCAGGAGGAACATAACCAAATATTAGGGTACTTAATATATATTGGTCATCAATATAGTAAGACGCTAGAATAAGATTGTTAGATGTACATTCGGTACTTTTTAATATATGTCTTCTAATTAATTTAATCATAAAATTGTCAATTCGATTTATGTTTGCTTCATTATACAGTTTTTTTGTTACAAACAAATTTCATGTAGTTCCTATGAGGATATCTATGCAATGAGGTACAAATTCTTAAACATCTTCTCTCAAATTTTCTAATTTTTTCCATATAAGAAGGGGAGACATTAAACCAAATTGGGCATCCGTATGTTATGATGGGATGGATCAAAGACTTATATAACAAGTTTCACATCTTTTTGAATATTTTTTTAATGAAATATTGATTTATAGCAAAAGAAGGCTTTTCTAGCTTTCTCTAGTTGTTTATTGACATGCGCATTGAAGTATAAAAATTTATCCATGGAATACCTAAATATTTAACAACATCTTTGGAAGGGATTTTTTTGAAGTTTTGATTAGATGTTATTCCGAATTTTTTCCAATTAATTCTCATAAGTCATGACTACAAAATAATTGAATTGTGTTTTGGATTGCTGTCCTGATAAAACCGAAACTTTTACTTTATACCCAATTTTTCCGTGCTTTGCAATAAATCGGACTAGAATGTCTACCTACATATTTTGTTTATTGTCAATATTTTGTTTATTCTCAATAAACTGCATTTGATGACATACATGCACACGCCATGACGTCGTTTTTGAAAATTGGTTTTAATATTTGATTTTGGAGCTCGGTATTAGGTTTACACCTTCTCTGATCATTCCAGCCGAAGATATAAAATTTGAACTAAATCGCAGAAGTAACATGCTCCCACATTCTTTAATCTTTGTTCATACTCGTATGTTCTTAAGTAAATTTTAGGCGTACCACTTGATTTTTCGTATTAATCAATGGTTTGTACCCATCTACTCTACCATTAAAATAATGGTTTCAAAGTACACGGCGAATAGCTTCTCCACTACATGTTTTACTAAGCTCATTCTTATCTTCTGTAGCTAGTTTTGAAGCGGACAACTTTGAGTTTCCCTTTATTTTCCTGGAAAAACCGCGTTCGTCGGCTTCATTAAAAATTTTGTAGGAAGCTTCTCTCCCTTTTTATGTCTTCTGTTAGCATTCACTAAACTAAAAATATGATTCTTTGAACGGTGTCAAATCGCTTAAACTTCTTGGCGCTAGTGGCGATTTTTTAAGTGGTTAATAATCAAGCCTCTTTGGTCTACGATGGCACATCGTTTCATTGTCTAAATATGCGCTTCTAGTCCATTTAACTGCTATAACTCAACTGAAAGTCAATATTAATAATTTACCGCTGCTAGAGAAGTGATGTCAACCGTTAGTATATGAAAATGCTTTAAAAAATCACATAAAAAGCAAACTAAGTAATTAAAAAAATTTTGTAATCCTCAACACTTAGATGTTACTAATATTGTCCTCCGTATCAAAATGTAATTTTTATGTATTCTTTCCTTTTCTATTGCTTTTATATTTTCGTTATTTTTGGCTTTTGACACTGTGATGATGCAACTTACAGAGAAATGAGCAAACAAAACATGCAAAATATGAGATTATTATTGTACCTGCAACTGCTACGAATAACTAGTTGGTAGTCAAATAGCTGACAAGGCAAGTGAGTATGTCTCTCAATATTCTCCTCACTTGCTGCCGTTTGGAAATAAACTTGGACATATGTTGTTAAAAACGATTCCTCTTGATTGCAAAGTTTAAAAACAAAATTCGGATTTGTATATACTCTTATGGATTGAGAGAATATGTATGAATTTTTAAATCCACGTTTTGCAGTTTCCTTTTTTATGCGTTCTCAAATATACGAGTATACATGTGGATATATGTACATATATAGTGATGCCAGATAACCAAAAGCAAGGTTAGAAAAACTGGGAACGATTGCAAGTAGTTTTTGATATAAAAGCTCATTGATAATAAACATTTCGAATTCTCTCACAGTGATTAATAAAAAAAAAAACGACAGATTTTTAGCCTATAATGAAATAATTGAATTATTATTCATTAATTATAATATTTTTGTTTGGAATATGAAAAGCTAAGGGCGTTGCATCCAGGTTGGACCTGCTATTACTCATTCAAATTTCCAATAAGTGACAATACACTTGTAAGTGCAAGTTTTACCAACTGTTTAACACGTTGATAGTGTTGTCAGATTTCATTTTCATTAGCAAACACAAAATTCGCGCCCAATTACAATCTGCTCTTCGCTTACTTAAGTAATGGAAAGTACGGTTAACCACCATCTTATGAGGTATCTAGAGTCGTGCAATTTACTTTGTGACTGACAATACCGGCAGCCGTTTAGCATATTTCTCGGAGAAATTGTGCCCTTCGATTCATAATTTTGGTGAAAGTAAAGTGGTGACTGTCGTGGCATGTCTGTCAAAACTGAATGTTTTTGGTGTCGGTGATCGTCAGATTCTGCACTGTACGAGTTGCTAGTTTTCTTAATAACTTTCTACGTCAAACTACGAACCGTATTCACAATTTGATAGATGACAGCAGCAATTGCCATTTCAGTGCATGAATGTTAACCGGCTTAGGAGACTTATTTATGTCAAGGTCGGTCAAAGCCCTTTTAATTGCTCGAGCTCGGAAACAATTATTTTGACATATTTACCGATAATTTTTCAAATTCGCGAAGTGGTTGACTGCTTTCCGACAGCAGGTTAGCTTTATTTACTCTTCAAAAAAAAAAAAAAAAAAAAGGAATTGGAATTGATGAACTAGCATTACTTTTTACTCTCTTAGCGAAAACGCTGCATTTGTGTTCCAAATCAGAATCTTGGTTATGTGTGGAAGCCAGATGCTGAATGCTTCCTCTCTGGATGTGAATACGTTTGTCTACGTCTGATTATATTTGATGTTTAATGGATTGTAATAACGGTATATGCCATACGAATATTGAATGTTGGTTATAGCGCAACTTAAATTAGCGCGTAAAGCTTTATTTTTCTGTCAAAGATACTCAGGGATATATAAGGCCAACCCTAATAGCGCAGCATGAACACTTTGTAATTAGAAAATCTTATTTTGACAAGTCGTAAGGGAGTAATTTTTACTTATTCCTTACTCAGTATATTTAACTACAAAACAATTGTTACCTCTTTATTTGTGGTAATTAGAAATCGCGCTCTAGTTACTTTTAGGCAGATTTTTTTTTCTTTTTATCTGGGACTAGTACTCAGGGGATGACCCCTACATATGCAGCGCATTGTACTGGAACTAGGAAAATAGGGTATGATGAGGACGAATGAGGGAGTAGTGTTCGCGAAATGTTAACGATAACAACACGAAAGACTGAAACAAACTCTATTGCAGCATTTAAAATGTTGGAATTAAATTAGTTAAAACTGATCAGTGCCCAGTGTACATACCTTCGACACTGCTCAGATTAGCAAAATTTAGTCCAAACACCTTCCACACTACAAGGTAGTGAAATTCATTGAAAATAATATTAATATTATTTTTGCAGACTTTATTTATTACTTCGCTTTACTTTTTTATCTTGGACCGGTACTCGGGATAACACCTACATATGCAGTGCATTGTACCATTAAATTGTAGGAAAATAGGTTATGAGGAAGAGAAAATAGGCAATAGTGTTTATTTTGTGAACATTTAACTTGAACTTTCTAACATTATGCAGGAAACAGCCATGCAGGCGAACCATACGGCTGCAAAACTATTTCTTTTTGTAATGTGTTGTGTAATTCACTAGGCAATCGAACATAATTGGATGAGCTCCAGACGATAAATATGTATTGCATAAAAATATGTGGGTTTTGAAACAAAATTACTGTTCTCGTCTAGGCAGTCAATAGAATTGGATGTTTTACTATCACCTATAAGCTTCTTCACTTCCTCTTGCGTTCGGTCCCCAAACCCCAAAATAGACTTGGAAACACCGGCCCAAACATGAGTTGCATGATCTTGGCGGCAAATTTGCCATCGCCACCACGTGAGATAATACGGCCATTGAATTTTTCGCACTAAAGAACCATTGTTTCGTTAGCTGCGTGGCAAGTGGCACCGTCCTGTTGAAACCTCATATCGTCCACATCCATATTTCCAATTCGGGCCATAAAAAGCTCATCATATCACGATAGCGGACACCATTCACAGTAACTCCCTGACTGGCTTCATTTTGGAAAAACTACAACCCGATGATACCGACAGCCCATAAACCGTGGGTGCATATATTTTTCGACAATCACTCTTGGATTATCATTCGCCTAAAAGAGACAAATTCTGCTTATTGACGAATTCACTGAGGTGAAAACGTGTCTTATCACTGAAGATTATTTTCTTTGGAAATTTATCATCCACTTTTCGCATTGCCATGATGCTACTAGCCCATAAACGTCAGTCTTTGTTAGTGCATTGGTTTTTTGACAATCACTCTTGGATTATCATTCGCCCAAATGCGGCAAATTCAGCTTATTGACGATTCAACTGAGGTGAAAATGTGCCTCATCACTGAAGATGATTTTCTTCGAACATTGATCATCCACTGTTGCCATTTCTTGCCACCATTCTGACCATTGACGACGCTTGGAGTGGTCAAGAGGCTTTAGTACTTGAGACATTTGCCCTTTATAAGCGTTTAAATGCAAGTCTTTATGTATATCGTTCGTCAACGACGAACGTGAGAAGTGCAATTGTTGGACACGAATACGCGTTGAGGTGGAAGGAAGGCTCTTCAGCCGCACTATCGCGAACAGCAGCAATAATTTCTGCAGAACGAGCTGTTGGAGCACGCACTGTCGGTGTTTTACATCTCCTACAGTTACCGGTTTGTTAAAATGTTTGCATGACTTTTCCGATTGTACGCACATTTGGATTACGAAGTTTACGATATGCATTTTGATCCGAACTCCCACTTTCATAATAAGCCTGAATAACTTTAATGCGTTGCTCTAATATGTATCTTTCTATGGTTCAAAGTGAATTAGTCTGAAGTTGTGAAATATCAAATGAAATGCAGAAAAAAGCTTGACATTTAGTTTTAGTTAACATTCAACATCGGCCCTTAAAATTTAACTACCCGATACAATAAACTTAAATATTTTTTCAAGTGAAAAAACTAATTTAAATTTGGTTATTTATTTACACATTTGCAAATTTTTTCGAAAATTTTGTTTTTGTAATATTTTTTTTGTTGTTGTGGCAGCACAAGTTAGCTCACTGCGCAAATAAGAGAAATGTCAAAAAACAAATAATTATAGTATTGAATTAATGCCGACAATGCAAAGCAAATGAAAAAAAATATGTTTCCCTTCCCAATGTTCGCCCATTTAAATCAGATAATAATTAAAAGTAAACTTATTCAAACAATGTTAGCTGTGATATTCCGTGTTTTAAACATTTTAGCAACAGATTTACACCCACATGGCAACTACGCATTTTACTCTCCGAAAAAAAAGAAAATCTCAAGACTAAACGACCTTAATAGAGAAACACTTGCATGCATACAACTAACAAAAATAAACAGTCTGTGAAATAAAAACAGAAAAGCTACAATAAAAAGCTGAGCATCCAAACAAATAACCCACTGTACTCGTTATTTGTTGTGCGTTGGCCTTTGAGATTTGTTGTTTTTTCCCAGTCTCTGAGTGTCTACTAAGTCCGATGTCGTTGTTTCCTTATTTTACTTGCCTTGGCGGTGATGACGGCGACCAGCGAATTTCCAGTTTTGATCTAAAGTTGGTGATTTTATTCTCCGTCTTTGTATTGAGATTGTAAAGTGTTTTCCTCTTTTCTCCGTTTGTGCTCTTGCTTTTATTGCACTGCAAAGTTTTGTGCGTTGTTTTGTTGTTTGATTTCTTTGTTTTTGTTTTTCAATTAAAATTTTTGAGATTTAGAATTTCTCTTTCTCTATTTTGTTTTTAAATTTCGTTAATTCGTAGTAGTGTCAAGACGTTGTTGAATGCAACGAAAAAATCGAAAAAAAGGAAATAAATGTAAATAACTACATATGTAATTTAAACAATCACATAGTAAAATTATACAATTTTCATTTTGTGTGGTAATTAAATTTTTTAACTTTCGTCCGAAAAATTAGGAAAGAAAACGTTTTTTTTTTATTGAAAAACATAATTTTTGTTTTGTTTACCTAAAAGTAAATATTGTAACATAATTTACTGGAATATTAAATATGTAAGTACATAAATTAATTTTATATGTATGATTACAAGTACATACTACTATGTAATTTAATTGAACATATTTTCTTCAATTTATTGCGAATGAAATTTATTGCGAAATAAATTTCATTCATTTTTTGCCGTTTTTTTTCATGTTATTGCTAAAAATATGATTTTTGTTTTGTAGTTGTAAAAATATTTACGTTGTGTTTAATTTATTTCTTTGTTTTCATTTTATTAAATGAAGAAATGTCAAGCTTAGTTGCCAGATTCGTATAAACAACAAAACATCACATTTTATTTTATTGAACAGTGGGGCAAAACAATTTTGCAGAACATTTGAATCACCTATTATCTAAAGTGTTTGCAATTTTACTAAACCATTTTTAGTGAAGTTGAGAAAATTTAAAGCAAACCCAGTGGCGAACACTGCAACACTTTGTGTTCAATGAATGCTAATTTACAAATTGTACGACCGTAGTATACGAAATTCCCAAAAATTAATTTTAAGTTATGTCTTCTATTGAATATCTGGGAGATTGCATATAGGTGGGATTATAAAACCTGAACCTTTTCAACAAGGGGTTTGCCGATATGGTTAAAAACTTATGGCAAAAATTGCAACCTGTGTGAGTCTTGCAAGCCAAACGTAGGGCACTGGTGAATCTTAAATAATTTATCCCGTTGAGGCAATTGCTGATGTAAATCAATTTCACAATCTACCACGATTTATATCTTCAGTAATGTTTAAGTTCGGCTAGCTACCATAGCCACCATAATATTTAAACCTGATGATAAACTTTTAATTCGTGAATTTAAAGTTCGGTTTTTATGGGTTAAAATCAAACAGTCACGCAGAAAAACTAGGTAAGTGATACAGAAAAAATGGAAAGAGATCATAATTCAGATTAGTCCACATTCAAAGGACCATCAAAAAAATTTTTTTTTTTTTTAGGATTACTTTTATTTTCAAACAGAAGAAAAAATTGTTGTATTTTTTCTAAAACATTGAAATTTTTCAAAAAAAAATGTAAAAAATGTTTTACATTAAAAAAGCCACTTCATTCGTGTTTTTATTTTGCTTTGAAAACATTTATTTGACAAACTGTATGTATAAATATTTTTCTGGCAACTTTATTAAGTTTCTCTTTGTGTTTTTTTTTTGTTTGGTTGCTTACAAATAAGTTTTTTGTTTTTGGGGCGCTTTTATTTTATATATATTATACATGTTTACATATATACGGGTTTTTTCGCACATGCACATCTTGCCGTTTTGGCCAACCATCACCATCATCATTGCAATTTTTAATCTGGACAAAATGATTGTAGTTCTGTAGCACATCGAAATTGTTAATTATCGTCATCATTATCATCATACTGGTGATGTTGATGGTTTTCCACTGGTCTATGAATGTGTTCATTTTCAACATTTTCGCGGTCATTGTCCTGTTGTAGCGATGGGGTTTGATTGGTTCGATCATACAAAAAGGCTCGTGCTAAAAAGAGATTTTTTCCAGTATTTCTTGCTTTTAAGATCTCTTTTTTTGTGTTTATACTCACTTGAAACAAATAGTCTCGTGGGATTATGTGTGTGTGCGTATATGCACCCAGCAAACATTTTCTATAAAAAATAACAAAAAGACTTGCATAAATTTCACATATGCTAATCGCTTTCTTATCAAAAAAATAAAACTGCTGGGGAACAAACGAGCAACGTACAAAATGAATCTATTTAGTATTATAAAGGCGAATACAATTAGACTTCCTTTGATATTGAATTGTTATCATCTGAGGAGAGCTTTTACTACGAACCCTTAGTGCATTCCCTTTCCACGAAGGCTGGATATTGCTTCCCTTCAGAACATGCAGTTCTTCATGTCCCTACAGAGAGAGGGAGGAGAGGATTTACTCCGAACCGTCAGTTTATTCCTCTATTCATAAGGTTCAGCTGATCTAAAGATCATTGAAGCTCCTTAGATCAGCCGGTATCTTATGCCACTTTACTAGGCGAGCTGTATCCAGCAATTTGCCTGGCGACTGACTGCCCCTTCAGCCTGCCAAGTACAGAGAATACCCTGAGGAAAGCTGCTACTCCGAACCCTCAGAGGATTCTCCTTTCCATAAGAGTTCAGCTGATCTGAAGAACAATGAAGCTGTACAGATTAGCTGCCACCTTATGCCACTTTACCAGGCGAGCTATGTTCGGCAACTCGCCTGAGGACTGACTTATGGTTGAAAGTAGCGTCCTACGGGTTCGTTTTACTATAAAAATAATCTCTCTGTTAAGTCGTTAAATTTATTAGTGCTACACAATAGAGTTTAAATTGCGTGGGACACAAAGTGTCGTAGCAACTATGAATTCAGTAAATTATTTACTGACAGATTACAACACAGATTCAAAAACGTTTTTTCTTTCAATACATTAAGTAACTTCGGCTATTCTGGAAACCAAATTTTTATTCTGGCAATTAAAAAAAAAATAGCAAAATGTTTATTATAATGTTTCCAGTTTGTTGATTAATTGCTTTACCAAATATATCACAAACATTAAATTATGTTTACATAAAAAATCGGAGGTATCTTGAAAATAGTCGCTTTAAAGAGGATCAATTATATCTTTAAACAATTCGTTCGGCACAGATGCTCTAAAACATGTTGTAGCGCCCGGACGGCAGTATTTCAATCCCCCATTTTCCAAGAAGCGCCATCGCACATGAAGGCGATAGACCTAAACGACAGTCTCTGTCGTTTAGGTCTATGAAGTATCGAAGGCCTATCAAAGAATAGTTAATTGCTATTGAAGACGAGGCTACAATAAAGAATTTTTTGATGTTGTCTTGATGTGACGACGATGAGGCTTCTTGGAATATGGGGGAATATATTTATAAATTTGTTGCTTTTTTTTGTCTCGTACCAGTAGTACTCAGGGTATAACCTCTACATATGTGCAGTGTATTGTACCCTTTCAACTGCTTGAGCTCGAAAAATTATCTTCGACATAGTTACAGATACTCTCTCGAGTTCGGGAAATGGTTGACTGCTTTCCGGCAATTATGAATAGATTGTAAGAATTACAGCCACGCGATTAGCTTTGTCAACCGGATCGGTGAATGCTTCAACATTCTTTAAAAGAGATGGAATTAATGGATTAGCACTATTCCTTACTTGCAGAATATAATGAGTGACCGAAAGCTCTTACTGCCCCGGGGAGCAGCAGGAATTTTGGCGCGAAGACACTGCTCGTGAAGAAAGTTTTCATGCCTAGTTACCTGGGCACACAAAGACCTTGCCTTTTTGGCTTGACAAATCGATATTTGGATTTTAGTTTGAACTCCAGATAGTGTATGCTTCCTCTCTGGATATGACTGCGTTTTTACATGTCTTAATAAAACCCAGAACGCGTCCTTGGATAATCGATGTTTGTTTGGAGTTTGAATGTTTTCATCATCATGATATTTTTTGCCATTTTTGCCGAAGCATTTGTATTGTTGTAGAGAAAGTATAGTTTCCCAATAAAATACTCGTAAAATTTGTTGAGTTCAGCCCAACGAGCGTTTTCGTGTATTTATTTTAAATGTTTCGTAGCTGTTTTAGAAATGTTTCAAAGTTCTGAGAAAAAAAGAAGGTAGAAATGGTGCAATGTTCAGAATTGTTCAGAATTGTACTGTATTTACGAGGGCGGAAAAAAATCACCAGGAGATAAATCTGGACTATAAGCTGGATGATCAAAAACTTGTATTAGTTATTCATATTAAGAAACAAATTTAAGTTAATTTATTTTGAATTTAATAATCCTGAGTCTGAATTGAATAACTATTGTCGTCTTTTTGGTTAGGTAATCAAGCGTTTTTTATATATTGAATCTTCAAAATGAACTAACAATAAGTATTTAAATCTTAATACTAAATATAAAAAAAAATGAAAAGGGCTTTTTACTTAAGTCCAGCCAATGCTAGACAAAAAGTTTTATTATGTGGGAGCAATATCGGTAAAATCACCTATTTGAACGTTCTGATGGTGGCAAGGATATCACTTCTTCTCAACCGAGTGTGGCCGCCAAAATTAAGTTTATTACGCGCAAGAGGGTTTGGATGAAGTTCCAGTTTACTGACATACCTTGTCGCGTACTTAGAAAATTCGCCCTTTACCAGCGGAACACTCAGATCTTTATGAATTCGTGAATTTTTTACGTACCATGTAGCTGCAGTAATCGTTCGAAGAATTTGGTTTTGTCGTCTTTGAATTTTTTCAATGTTTGACGCCCATACTCGTAATTGAATTCCGTAGCACCATATACGCTTTATGCATTGTATAACAAAAGTTTGCAATCCAACTTCAATGCCGAGTTTCTGCCCATAAGGCAATTCAGTTTTTAGTTTCAACTGTGCGACTTTTGCTTCCATGTGAGACTTCCACGTTAGTCTACGGTCCAGGTGAATACCAAGGTACTTGACTACATTTTGCTGCGGAATAGGTGAGTTGTTAATTTGGATAGGCGCACATGTTTGTGTACACAGTGCGAATGTGACATGAGTACATTTCTGCTCATTAACCCTGATTTTCCACACCTTCGGCCATTTTTCCAATATTGAAATAATATAACTTAAAACTGAAGAAGGTCGTCAAAAAGCCGATAAGTATTTACGCAACCATTTAACTTATATTTTGTAAATAAAGTAATATCCAAAATTAAAAATATAAGTATTTTGATTTGAAGTTGAGAGAAGTTCTCTAGTGGTCACTCAATTGGTACCTAAATCTCCTTAGGTTATTTCCAACTTTTAGTCACTCCCCAAACCGATAATTTGAACACCTAATATATGTATATCAAAAACTGTCATTAGAAGTATAAAAGCTCGAAAAATTAAGTGCCAAATTTATAACTCGTCGTCTCACTATCTTCAAATTAATATCTCATGGAACTTTTTGATACATAAATCTTTAAAATGTATTCAAAAGTGCATATTACTGCATTTGTTTTTTGTAAAATTGACGAGAAATTAATCTTAAAGAAGTCAACTTTCATATGTTTGCGGGGTATACTCGTATGTATGTATGTGAATAAATGCATTAATTTCAATTGCGTCTGGTTTTTATTTCTATGTCTACTGGTCTGGTTTTTTTAAATACTTTTTTCGTGTTTCTGGACTTTATTTTTAAATTAGTTAACATTTTAAGCTTTTTTTTTATGTTTTTATGTATTTTTATTGCAAAACTTAATTTATTTTTAGATTTGTTTTATACCTACATACGTGTGTACAAACATATATAGTCATGCATGTGTGTATGTATACACAAGTAGTATCTTCGCAATCAGCAGGTGAGCTTCATGTTGTTATTGTTGGTGTTGCTGGAAAATTGTGTGCAACTCTGTGCTGCATCACTGTTAGTTTTTGTTTTATTCACAAGTGAGTACTGTCAGTTTCGTTTTGTTTTTCCATAAATGTCGTTTTTCTTCTTCTTGTGTTGCATCTTTTGCGATTATTTGTGAAATGAGCTTTTGCCTGTGTTTGTGTGCATGTGTGTGCATGCTTGTATACCAGAGTTAGTGTGTATAGATGTTAGTATTCCTCCTTTTTGTTATGCATACGACCTTGTCGGGGGTTAAAAACCTTAAATAATACAAATCAAGTATATAAAATAATTGTTTCTTTTCTTTTTTAAAAAGATCCAGCAACAGTTCTTGGTATTCACGAGTAAATGCGAACAATTAAATAAAACGTTTATTTGCTTTATGCAATTGTATTGAAATTTAATTAATGCATATAATACATATACATATGTATATGTTTTATGTACATACATACATACACACCTAAGTACGCCTTATTATATATTTAATTCTTTGGAAAGCTGTATAATAAAAATGTAATTGCACTACATGTTTTGCGTAATAAAAAATTTTATACTCGTATGTATGTAGATGGTACGATAATATATTTACTTACTCGTAGTATTAAGCGCTCTGTCGATTAACTATTATTTTTGGAGAATGGAAGTGAATGCTTTAATATCCAATATAAAAATTAAATAAATAAAAAATATATACCGCTGTTTTTTTTAGTTTCCTAGCTGTCGACATACAGCTATGGACAGAGAAATAGCGCACCTGTATTCCGAATTGTAAAAAACTCCATTAAATGTGTTAGTTCAGATGCAAATTTGCTTAATACGAAGAAGAATCGGAAGAAACCATCGCGAAAGACAACGAACCGTTAAGACAAGGCAGGGTTATAAAAACTAAGGTAGATCCTTTCAAGTCGGCGAGAAAAAATGATGACTGAAAAAATTAGTAATTTGGGTTAAATGTATCCAATAGACTTATACAAAAACGTCTAAATGGAAATAATATCTATGGTCGAGTCAACAGAAAAAACTCCCTCCTAACAAAAAAGAATATAAAAGACCTTTTGCCTTTGGCGAAAATGCACAGGAATAAGGAAATCAAATTGTGGAAAAGAGTCCTTTTTTGAAACCAAAATAAATCAGATTGGTCCGAACGGAAAAACATTTTTACATCGAGGAAAAAACTTACGAGTTCAAGACCCGTTATATTACAAAAAGAGCGAAACACGGTAGAGGTAATCTGAAAGTTTGGGAATCACTTTCTTGGCATTGAATTGGGTCTCTAGAAATAATATATGGAAACAAGGATAATTTCTTTTACCTAAATATATTGAAAATCACTATGGAGCCAAGTTACTTTGAGTTCATGCCCCTGAATTGGATCTTCATGTACGATAATGACCCAAAACAAACGGTAAAAGTAGTGAAAAATTGGCTCCACAGAAAAGATTTAAATTATTTATTGGCCCGCAAAAAGTCCCGGTCCTAACCCCATACAAAATTTATGGTACGATGATAGGGTGAAAGTTGGGTAGAAAAATAAGAATTTTGATGAACTTTGGGAAGGAGTAAGGGAAGCGTGGAGCTGTATTCCTTTGGAGAGATACCAAAAGTTTATACAAAATATACTTCGCAGGTGTGAAGCAGTTTTGTCAGATAAGTAGGGGATTTACACAATTGAAATCGTTCTGCTAAAAATACAAATTATTATAGAAAATCAGGAAAAGTGCGCTATTTCTCCGTCCAGTTTGAATTGTGGCAAATTAAATTCTTATGTCCAATTGTGTTTTTGTTATGTTTTTTAGTTTAAAACTAGAATAAACTAACAGTTAAATTCAAAATAAACGTGTAATTTTATCTATGAATCAAATTATAAACTTTTCTATCTTGCTATTGATAAGTGAGCTATTTCTCCATATGTGTATGTCCCATTTGTTTTTCGACAATCACTCTTAAATTATCATTCGCTCAAATGCGGCAATTGTGTTTATTGACGAATCCACTTAGGTGAAAATGTGCCTCATCACTAAAGATGATTTTCTTCGAAAATTTATCATCCACAGTTGCTTTTTCTTGCCACCATTCTGACTTTTCGAATGGTCAACAAGCTTTAGTTCTTGATTTAATTTTTTTTTAACTTGGACCAGTACTTATGGGATGATCCCTACATATGCAGTGCATAGTACCAGAACTAGGAAAATAGGTTATAAGGAGGGGGAAAGAGGGAGTAGTGTTTGTGAACAGTTGACTTGAACTTTCTAACATTATATTAGACGGGAAACACGTCTGCAGACAAATTATTCCACAAGCGAAGCTTACGGCTGAAAAACGAATTCTCTCTGTAATGCGTAGTACGATTCCCCGGGCAATCGATCACAAATGGATGAGCTCTGAACGATGCACGCGTGTTACGTATAACAATGCGTGTTCGGGAACAAGATCTCTAATCTCGTCAAAGCAAAATCTATTGTAGTAACGATAGAACAGAGTAGCGCACCCTATACTGCGTCGGTGCTCCAGTGAGTGAATAGAGTTGGATACCCTACTGTCACCGATAAACTTCTTCGCCCTCTCCTGCACACGGTCGAGTAGCTAGACTTTGAGGCACCGGCCCAAACATGAGAGTTGTATTCCATTTTCGGACGGATATAGGTGGTATAAATTGTAAGATCGGATGGGGTGAAATACATCTTACACCGTTTCAAAAACCCGAGAGACGAATGCTTTTTACAACCCCATTCAGAGATTAATAGAAGATTAATGTTCAG
Organism: Thecocarcelia acutangulata; assembly: GCA_914767995.1. Classification (NCBI taxonomy): domain Eukaryota; kingdom Metazoa; phylum Arthropoda; class Insecta; order Diptera; family Tachinidae; genus Thecocarcelia; species Thecocarcelia acutangulata. The sequence goes on from OU612095.1 coordinate 73,000,878, forward strand.
TGAGTCATTCTGTAAGGATTTATTTTATTTATTTATTCATTTCACAAGTTTCTTAAGCCGTGAGAGCCAATAAACTATGACAGTATTCAATATGGCACTTATCGTATATACACATAATTCATTGCTTAAGTTTAATTAACTAAATTAAGAAAAGGAAAAAAAAAACGTTTTCCTATTACTCATCCCCCCATTGCACAAACTCTGAAAACACGGAAACCCTATTGCATGATGATTAATAGTAGTCGAAACATATTTTTACTACATTACATGTTGTCAAAAACAATTTTCTTAAACTTCTTATTAGAATGTGAGAATTTTCTATTCGCATAAGGAATTACTGAATTCCATAGCCCAATAGATCTTACAATAAATGATCTTTTCATTATTAACATAGAATATCGGGGAGGAACCAACGTGCATGTCCTAGATGAACAGCTAAATTAGAACCTATGTCTTAAATATAGTGGACAGTTAGTTCTGACAGTCTTGTAAAGCAATAACAGCAACCTCATGCTCACAAAGTCTTTAAAACTACTCCCAAGCACTAACTTAATGTAAGGACTTATATGCTCCCTATAACCCAGTCCGTAAATACATCGCACCATTCTATTGAAACAATGCTCTAACCTCTCCATATTCTGCTGGGAAGTACCACTATATATCTCCAAACCATAAAGAATAATAGGCATAAATGTAGAAGCAACCCAGTGCATAAAAACGTTTTAACACAAATGATATGGAGGAAATAACACGATTCACATGCACAAAAAAATTCAAGTCACCATCCAAATACATGCCAAAAAACTTTATATAATAAATTCAAGACTATAGAAATATTTGAACAATCCTTATTACAAAAAGAAACAGCTAGAGTTTTGGATGGGTTCAGAGTTAAATAGTTCAATTGACATCAATCCAATATACAATCCAAATCGCGATTAACATTGGACTCCAACAGACTAATACCATTGTCATTATCGTTTGCTACTAATTGAATATCATCCGAATAAGTAAAGCACTTACAAAACACAACCTCGCAAATATGTCGTTTATATACATCATAAACAGGATAGGTCCAAGTACCGACTCCTGCGTTATACCCCTATAAGTCATTACAATTGGGGAGACCCTATCCTGCATTACGGTAAACTGGCTACGATAGGTAAGGGAAGACTATAAGTTTGCCAGATGTACCGGCGAATCCAAACTGACTGTACAACTTGTGAAGAAGCACATTATGACTAATGGAATCAAAGGTCTTAGAAAAGTCAAGGAATACTGCTACGGAGTTAAATTTCTTATCCATGTTTTCTCTCAAAAATTCCACCACTTCCAAAGTTACACTCGACGTATTTACATTCTTCCTGTAACCCGATTGAAGTACATTAAGTAACCTGTTTTCTCTCAAATATTCCTGAATTTGATGCTTCAATAAATGTTCTAATATTTTTGAGCAACACGAAAGAATGTAAATTGGACGAAAATCTTTTAGCAATTGTGGAGATTTGATCTTGGGTACAGGAACAATTCTCCCTACCTTCCACAGCTCCGGAAATGAGGATGTAGTTATTACCCTATTCAATAGCAGGGAACACTAACTTTAAATAATTATAAGCTAAAAGTTATAAAGCTAAAATTTTGGGTTTCATATTTAAGTCTCCTTAAAATATGAGCACACACTTTCAATATGTAGAATTTTTAGCTTATAAATAACTAAATAATAATTTTTTCGAAGTACTATTTACATATGATATGTTAAATACATCTCTAATATACACGAGTGCGGCTTGATATTGAAGCTACCTAGATAGGAAAAAAACATTTTATTTTTCAAACACCATTTATTTTTTAATCTAGTCTCCGTTTAGCTCAATGCACTTAGTAAGACGATATTCCAACTTTTTTATACCATCTGAATAATACGATTTTGGAAACCCCTCGAAATACACGTTAGGTTCGGTAATCACTTCTTCGTTTGTGATGAGTCCTTTTCCTGCGAACCATTTTTGCAAGTTTGGAAACAGGAAAAAAACACTAGGAGGTAGATCTGGACTATTCGGTGGATCATTAAAGAATTCGAAGTGTATTTCACGTAATTATAACATCGTATCTAATGCGTTGCGTTGTCTTGAAGAAATAACACTTTTTTCTTCTTTAAAAGGGGTTGGGGTTTTCTTGATTGCATCAATCAATTGATCCAATAATGCACGATAATACTTTCCTGTGATTGTGAATAATTTTTCAAGATAATAGATGAGAAAAATTATAAGCAGCTTGTTTTTTGTTTCCTAGCTGTCTAATGTCACCATTTTATAGGAACTACCCTAATCATCAGTAGACTAGGAAACGTTTGAAAGCTATTGTCAAACATTAAAGTTTATATTCCATTAATCTAAATTAATTATTGAGAATTTAAAAAGAAAAATGCTTTAACCATACCCGTCAAAATACAAAAAAACAAGCCATATTTTTCACCTCTCTACTTACACCTTTCAGGGCCATTATTACAACCTAACGGTAAAGTTCTTGACAGTTAGCCTTAACGTGAACGATAAAGCCACCATTCAATTTTCCCCATTTCTACAACTGAAGTTACAATTTTTTCAGCTGTAAGTATGGCAGCTTTAAATGCTTATAGTTAACTTTGAAATTTATCATGAGGATGAACCTGCTGTTAAGTTATCAGTAACTTTTCAGGTTAATATTAACGTGTTCTAACCCAAAAAAATATTATCTGTAAGATAAAATCCTAATGTTAACTATTCGTCAGTTATAATAATGGACCTCAAACAAATGAACAACCGTTGTTCTAATGATGTATACTACCAAATAAATATCGGGTATTATTACATACATATTTACGTATACATTTATTTATTACCGTTTGTTCTATCCATAAATATAATTGTAATTTCCTACAATAGATTAGCTTAAAAAGGAAGTATGTACGTAGTTGTAAAGTTGGTCTACAAAAATCGTCAAAAGCTGAACTTAAATCGTCAAAGTACTTTTTTCAGCACCCAAAATCGTCAAAATGACGTTAAATCGTCAAATATGGCAACCGTGTTTGCTATAAAGAGAGAGAGAGAGAGAGAGAGAATGAGCGGAAATGAAATATGCATTCAATCATTAATAAGTTGACTTGTAAAGGAAGCAGGGAATCAATGTAAATCAGTGATGGTCACACACATGCATTCATAATTATATGCTTAAACTAGTTGCAGCAAAGACTTCATTCAAGTCTAAACAGCAGCTAATTTAATGATATTTCTCGAAATATAGCCAACGCATCAAACGAACGTATGACGTCGTGTTTTGGACGAAGAGTTTATAGTGTAAATTTGAGGTGATCGTAGCAGTTGAAATTTGTGTATTATACTCGCAAGCATAGGAATTGCACATGTCGGCCGACACTGATGTAAACAAACGAAATGATCATTTAAGGTGGTTTAGGTTTAGATGGGGGCTACTCAAATGTAAGTACGTACATATGTATGTATGTATGCATGCGTATGTGTTTGTTAGAATACATGTGAGATTTAGTCTTTTGAAATTAGAGCATAAGAGGCATGTTTTTACTATTACAAGAGTTCAATGAACTTGAAATTTTATAGTAGATTTCCACACGTGTGACATGTTAATTAATTTAATTCACATATTGAAAGATAAATAAATATGTATGTATACATGTATGCATGTATGTAAGTATGTATACATGACATCAACAACACAGTATGTCTGTGTTTAAATTCTAAATATAGAAGATATTCACTTGCATAAACCCACTCCAATTGGAGGTAAGCTGATTTCAAACATCATTTAGATAAGAAAGAGAATCTGTGCTATAAATACTCCATAAAATGTTTGAGAGCACTGTACTTTATTTTACGAGTATAATTAATGCAGGTGGTTTTTTTACACATCTTAGCATTTCGGTTATCTATCTTTATTCTATGACTTTAAAAAATTGCAATTGGCTGAAATCAGGAATAAATTTATTTTCCTTTCCAATGCTAAGCATCTTTACGTGTTGAAAATTCAATGATCAATAATTAAGTGATCAAAGAAACACCAGCTACCGTTTGATTACTGAGCCAGAATTTATATTAACGAGACAAACCTCCATTTCGTTAAAATCAAAAATATTATTGCACACATACTCGTACGTGAAAAAGAGGAGCAAAATTAATTATTCAGTTTCGTTTTTGAATAATTTTTTACTAAATAAAAAAAAAAATACTACTTTTGAGTATTGGAAATCTTTATTTGGGCCAGCAAATTTTTTTCTGTTAAACTATACTAGCATCTAAAATTGATACAAATAAAAAAATTGTAAATAACTTGTTTTTTGTTTTCTAGCTGTCTCATTTCATAAGAGCTACCTTATTCATCAGTATACCTGGAAAGTTTTGAAAGATATTGTCAAACATTCAACTTTATATCCTAATAAACATAAGAGCTACCCTAATCATCGGTAGACTTGGAAACTTTTGAAAGATATTGTCAAACATTCGACTTTATATCCCAATAATCTAAATAAATTATTGAGAATTTAAAAAGAAAAATAGTTTAGCCATACCCATCAAAATACAAAAAATAAGCTTTTTATTCTTCACCTCTAAAGAAAAGTAGAGAGCTGACAAAGGTAAAAAAATAAAAGCTTGTTTTTTGTATTTTACCACTTATGGTTAAAGCATTTTTCTTTTTAAATTCTCAACAATTTATTTAGATTGTTGGGATATAAAGTTGAATGTTTGACAATATCTTCCAAAATTTCCAAGTCTACTGATGATTGGGGTAGCTGCTATGAAATGCCGACATCATATACAAGCTATTTAAAATTTTTTGATTTATATTTTTTTATTTTATTTTATTTTTTTGTTAATTAGAAAATGTGATATCAATTAAGTTGTCAGTCAGTATTGATTGACATTTGCGCCCGTTGTATCGCACTTTCCATAAGTTTTTCCGTAATATTTTTGGTCATAACTCTTCGCATTCTTGGCGAATATTCTCTTTAAGAGCTGCGAAAGAAAGAAGTCTGGAATGTTTAAAGCGGACGATCTTGCTGGCCAAACAAAGTCGCAAAACGGAACATTACGAGGGCGGATTGATATTGAAGCTACCTAAAAAACATTTTTTTCTAAACCATTTATTTCTCAACACTAGTGTCCTTTTAGCTCTTACACTTAGTAAGACGATATATAAACTTGTTTATACCATCTGAATAATACAAACCCCTAAAAATACGCGTTATATTCGGTAATCACTTCTTCGTTTGAGATGAATTGTTTTCCTGCGAGCCAGTTTTTCATATTTGGAGACAGGAAAAGTCACTAGGTGGATGATCACCCAATTCGAAGTATATTTCACGCAAGTTTAGCATCGTATCTAATGCTGTGTGAATCGGTGCGTTATCTTGAAGAAAGAGCACGTTTTTCTTGATTGCATCAACCAATTGATTCAATAATGCACGATAATACCTTCCGTTGATTGTGGGTTCTTCTTCAAGATACTCAATGAACAATATTCCGCGTACATCCCAAAATACAGTGGCCATAACCTTACCAGCCGATTTCACCGTCTTCGCCTTCTTCAGAGCACTGCCACCAGCTTCCACCCATTGTTTCGATTGATTTTTCGCTTCAGGTGTGCAACTTTTGCAGAACACATAGCATTTTGCAGCGTACATGAAAACCATCAATTAGCTTCACGAAATTTGTAGGAGTATATTTCAATATTAGAGAAATGGTTAAAACTTTGGAAAATTTAATGACCAAAAATTTACTCATGAACATTCATACTGCGCCTATCTAAATTAACAACTCACCTATTCCGCAGCACAATGAAGTCCAGTACCTTGGTATTCATCTCGCCCGTAGGCTAACGTGGAAGTCTCACATTGAAGAAAAAGTCACTCTGTTGAAACTAAAAGCAGTGCAACTAAATTGGCTTATGGGCAGAAATTCGGCATTGAAACTGGATTACAAACTTTTGTTATGTAACGCAATTCTATAGCCTATGTGGTACTACGGAATTCAATTCTGTGTTGAGACGCAACATCTAACATTGAAAAAATTCAAAGTCGAAAAAACCAAATTCTTCGAACGAGTACTGCAGATCCATGGTACGTAAGAAACTCATGAATTCACAAGGCTCTGTGTGTTCCGCTGGCAAAATACGAATTTTCTAAGTATGCGACAAGGTATATCAGTAAACTCGAACTTCACCCAAATCCTCTTGCATGCAACATACTTAATTTTGGCGGCCACTCTCGGTTGAGAAGGGATACCCACCCTTTGCCACCATCAAAACGTTACTTAGGTGATTCTACCGATATTAGTCGCGCAAAATAAAACTTTTTTGTCCAGCATTGCCTGGATTTAAATAACTTTTTATATTTATTATTAAGATTTGGATACTTATTGTTAGTTGATATTATGTAGATTCAATAAATTTGTATGAGAAAAAAATAAATAAATCAAAACTATAAAAAAGAGGTTTAAGTCGTAAAGCAGCTCTGGGCTGAAGAACAGCTCTCGCGTCATCGTAATTATTTCTTAAGTGCGGTCAGTCTTGTGTTTGTTGTTCAGTCTTCGACAGTTTTGCGTCTCACTCGCACTGGTTAACGGTTTACCTCAACTAACTGTATTGGTTTACAGTTTTTTTTAGAGGTTATTCATTGTTAACCACGTGGAAACTTCCTATGTGAAGGCATAGGTCGTTATAGTTAGTCACAGCGACGCTACAAAAGTACTCTTAATACCATCTTGGGCATTATGGTCTTTGTCACCCCGCCCATGCTGTGCATCCTATACATTGCAAATTTACTTTGCAACTGTATAGTTACTAAATAAATAAATAAAAAAGAGGTGTCACTCTGTTCTATCGTTACTACAATGGATTTTGCTCTGACGAGATTAGGGATCTTGTTCCCGAAACTCGCACATTTTTACGTAGCACGCGCTCATCGTCCAGAGCTCATCCATTTGTGGTCGATTGCCCGAGGAATCGCACTACGCATTACAGAGAGAATTCGTTTTTCAGCCGAACGCATCGTCTGTGGAACAATTTCCCTGCAGACGTGCTTCCTGTCTGTTATAACGTTGGAAGGTTCAAGTAAAATGTTCACAAACACTACTCCCTCTTTCCTCCTCCTCACAACCTATTTTCCAAGTTCTGGTATAATGCACTGCATATCTAGGGGTCATCCCCTGAGTACTGGTCCGATATAAAAACAAGAGGTTAGTATTAGTTCCAATTGCTTTTTCATATGCAAATGTCCATGTAAAATATTGAACGCAGGTTCATACATGTTTACCATTTCAACAATCTCACGTAACTTGACTCAGCAGATCATCCAGAACGATGTCGAGGAATTTTTTTTTTTTTTTTTTTTTTTGAGATTTTATTCAGTAACCCCACCTCTTTTGTACTTCTAAAGACTTGGGCAAGAGACTTACGCAACTAAGTTGCCAAATGTGAAAGCGGCTCTTATATGACACACCACTGTACTCATACATATTCTCATATAAAAACGAAAATAACAGTTAAACAGTTGCAGAAGACTGAAATGAGAAAGAAAACATCAATTGAAGCATTTTATTGCTCCCATTTTAGAACAATAGACTTTTACTTTTATTTATGTGCTCTTATAATACGTGTGTATAAACGAAAAGTCATCAACTCCTCTGAAAACACAAAGAACCTGCTGCTAAAAATTTTCCCACGCGATGAAGAATGTAACAAGTGAAAAAAAACTATATTCGTGTAACCACATTTAAAAATCAAATAAAAAATACTCCAAGTTTTCCTTCATGACGATATTTGTGTGAATGTACTCGTATATATGTATTTAAAGTTGGATAGACAGAAAGAAACAGTCCAGCCAGTATGCCAGACAAACAATAAAACACAAAATAAAACAACAACAACAAAAAGGTCATTGGCTATTATGTGCTAAAATATATTTTCCAAAAAAAAAAAAATAAAAAATAAATTTCGGAAATGTTAAGTTATTTTGCTGTTCTTATTTTTGCTTTAATATTGACAGTCAGTCGAGTTTATTAGACTTTCAACTTTCAAATTTATTCGTAGTAAAAGTGGAAAATACCACAAAATTCTAAAAACAGAATTAGAGCCTCGAAATGACGAAATAAATGGAAGGAAATATTGTGTGTAACCTTTTGTACGAGGCAGAAATAAATGAGAGCAGAGCAATAAAGCGAAAGTTCAATGACTCCGTCGATATCGTTGTATACACAAACTAAGGAAGGTTCACTAAACTCATTTTGGATTTAGTCATAAAAAGGAAAAGTTTTAAGATAACAATACAATTACACATACACACAGGCAGACATAAACACCCACACGCACACAAACACACGCAGTTGTAAAGTAAATACCTTGAAGAACATTATGTTTGAGGATATTTTCTAGTTCTTTTGTTGCAATACGTTGTTTGTTATTCTTATGAAGTTAACCTAAGACAAGGATATTAAACATTGTTGCTAAAGGTTGTTATACTTAGGAAGTAAACCTCCGACAAGGATATTTTACATTGTCATAGGAATAAGGAAGGCATAGTTTTGTTTCAATTTCATATTTAAACAAATATTTTCTATTATCAGTATAAGAAATTTATGCCTCTATTGTGTAAAAGTGCTTAACAAGAAATTCGTGCTATCACTTGAATAAAGGTATCGTCCTTGAAGCTATTTGGCTGCATATCCTTTGAACCTTAATTCAATCACTAGCAGCTGTGGGCTAAAACTTTCATTTTACAAAGAGAAGAAACAAATCTGGTTACATTTGAATTGAATTAAATTGAATTCTCGACAATGGTGGATTGGAAAACACAATCACGCAAAGAATGGAGTGAACACACTTGTACAATTTCTAGCGAAAACTTCAAGTACAGAAGCGATAATCCGATGTACACATGTAAAAAAGACAGTAATGTACACCTTCCCATATACGAAAATAGTAAACAATTTCCAACGCATTGTGAACGCCTTTCACTTGTATACAAAGCAAGGCAGATACTGAACTCATTATTTCTTAACATACATTGTAAGTTAGCACTAGGCAAAGCTGCCAGACATTAAACATATTAATCCTTCATTTTATATAATGCCAGTACTCAGGGGGTAACCCCTACAAATCCAGGGAATTGTACCAGAACTAGGAGGAAAAACGGTGTAGTGTTTATGGACATTTGACCTGAACTTTTCAACACTATATGTGACACAATATGGAAATTGATTTACATCAGCACCTGCCTTGTCGGGCTTATCCGATGATGGAGCAATTCCATGGAGTGAGCATTGTCTTCCATTGACAGAAGGAATTAGAAGGACCGAACTCTTCAGCAAAGGGTTTTGTCTTATGGCAAATAGGAGGGACTTGTGTGAGTCTTGCAAGTCACACGCTGGTAAATCATAAATAATTCAAAACGTGGAATTGGTCTATCATCAGACAAGGCTGGTTGGCACTGGTATAAATAAATTTCATAATCTTCCCTCATGAATGCCGGTGTTCGAGGGCTAATAACCCACGAGGGGCTGTTGTCACAGATACCTGTTATGTAAGCAACCAGAAGTGATGGTTAAACGGAAGAGTTGCCTAAGGGCTGATGCTCGTAATGGGCTCCGGCCTAATAACTCATTAAGCTTTGTCTTCCATTGACTGTCTGGGAAATAGCATCAGAAGGAATTTGAAGGCATTAAACCTGCCATAAGGAGTTTGTCCATATGGCTACACAGAAAAAATTGTAGTAAAAATTAAATCAACAAAATTTTTGTCTGAAAAAATAAAGTGTGTGCATATAATTATAAAAATATAAAAAAATAACCTAGGATATCGTATTTTGTTGTTTAAAAAAAAATTTTTATTATTTTTACTAAACTTTTCTTTGATTCCACGAATTCCTTTACAGGTCCGCATTCAAACAATTTATTAATTGAATCAACGAATTTCGTTATTGAACACGAAAAAATGTTTTTCTGTGCACAAACTTATGGCACAAAAATTGCGACCTTTGTAAGCCTAGAAAGCCACACGGGGGCGCTGGTGAATCGTGACTAATTCACACCGTCGGGCTGGTCCATCATCAGTAGTGCAATTCACTAACTTTAAACCACAATTAGAAGTGTTAACTTTAACCACACATTTTGTTGTTTGCACTAACCTGTACGTTATTCACTTAACTATCTTTAACCGCTTTTCTTTACGTTCAGATTGTTATCAAGTGGCAACTCTCCATTTCATTGTTATTAGCTATTGTACTGAATCTCTTTTTTTAACTTTGACGTTTTTATACATACATACATATATATTCATATGTAAAAAAATCTTAAAAATAATATATGAGCTCGAGGTTCTTTCTATATAAAACAATAATTAAAAGTTTTTTATTGAATATTTCGTTTTCCTTTAGAAAACCGCTTAAGGACTGTATTGGTTGATTAATTATTAAAAAAAAAAACTTAAAAATTATTTCCTGTCAAAAAAAAAAAAAAAAAAAAATATTTTCAAAATTTACTTTTGTTGTTTACAAACTCTTACGGTTTTTTTTTGTTAGATAAATAGTTTATTAGATAAATTTAATGAAATATAAAAAATTTATAAATATCTAAACAACATAAATCAACACTTTTTTAATTAAACGTACAATAAATGTAGGTGTTAATTAACAACTATTTTTGTGGTTAAATATAACAGCTGACTTTAAAACACGAGCATATGGCTTTTAAAGTACTTGTGAATAAGAAAAAGGTTAATTTTGTGGTTAATGATTTGAATCAAAATAATTGGGACTGAAAAATCATAGTGAATCGCACTACAGAAGAGCCCGACAAGACAGGTGCTGATGTAAATCAATTTCACAATCTTGATGTTTTTTGAAATATTGTTCAATAATGAAGACACATTATTCTATCGTATAAAGCTCCATTTTTACTAATCCTAAACTATTAGCTTCCAAATTGGTTTTTTAGGGCTGCCAAAATTTTATTTTGGAACACAAAACGCCATAGTGAAACAAGCCTAATCGTTTTAACTCCAATGTTCGCAATCTAGATTCAGAGAGCGAATTAAGCGTTTTACATTCTCGTCTGAATATGGTATCATGGCGAAACAAGTGGGAAACGCTCTTGCAAGTGGTGTTAAATTAACGTTTCTCAAAAAAATGCAGTCTTTTACTAAAAGTCAATAGTATTTAATGCTGCCAATTAGTTATTTCATCATGCTTAATGCTTTACGAGGGCAGTTCGGAAACTTCTTAACGTAGCACAAAAAGCGCGGTATAAACAGAAAAAAGTTAAGTGTTGTGGAAACTTCCATCTCTGCTATGAACACATGTGAAATTTTGTTTCGATCTGGTAAATCCTTCATTTAGAAACAGGTGTTTACAAAAGACGCATCCGCGATTTTTTTAAATGGAAAAATTAGAAATGCTAGGTGTCATTAAATATTTACATAAAAAGATTTATCGGGACAAGAAATTCATAATGATATGGTGAATGTGTTAGGTGAAAGTGCTCCTTCATATGCAACAGTAAAAAATTAGGTTGCTGAATTTAAACGTGGTCGTACAAGCATTGAAGATGAACTACGTAGTGGACGTCCAAAAACAACAACAGAAATTGTAGCCAAATATGGTATTAAATGATCGACGAATAAAAGTGCGTGAAATATCATGGGCATCTCGAATGAATTTTGCATGAAGAACTATAGATGAAAAAGCTTTCTGCAAGCTGTATGCCGCCTTTGTTAGCAGTCGAGCAAAAACGCATAAGAATGAACATTTCTCAAGCATGTTTGGATCGTCTTAAGCGAAATAAAATGGATTTTAAGCGTCGTTTAATAACTGTTGATGAGACATGGATCCACCACTATACTCCAGAGACAAAAGAACAATCCAACCAATGGATTGAAGCTGGAGGAAGTGCCCCAAAGAAGGCAAAAACAATTCAATCGGCTGGTAAGGTTATGGCAACGGTTTTTTTTTTTTTTTGTCTTCAAAGGTATTATATTGATTGACTATCTCCAAAAGGGTAAAACAATAAATTCAGAGTACGAGTACTATTGCAACCTTTTTGATCAATTAAATGTACGAATTCGAGAAAAACGTCCTGGCTTACAACACAAAAAAATAGTTTTTCATTAAGACAACGCACCAGCGCACAAGAGTATTTTAACAATGGCTAAAATCAACGAATTAAAGTACGAGTTGCTTGACCACCCACCTTATTCTCTTGATTTACCTGCCAGTGACTTTTACCTGTTCCCAAGTCTAAAAAAATTTCTTGCTAGCAAGCGTTTTACCTCAAATGAAGATGCAATTACAGTTGTAAACCACTATTTTGAAGACCTTGATGAAAACTTTTTTAATCAAGGGATAGAATTGCTAGAAAAGCATTGGACTAAGTGTACTGATGAAGTTTCAGGAGATTATATTGAAAAATAAAAATATTGTTAAAAAACTAACTATTCTCTTTCATTGATAGGCTAAGAAGTTTCCGAACCGCTCTCGTAGCTCTTTCACTCATAAACAGCTGGTTGAAGAGAAAGTAAATTTTTATGTGGAAATTAAATAATGCTGCCATACTTTTATATCATATTTAAATAAAACAACTATATAAAACTATAAAAAGAACTATTTAATAGCAAGTTTTTAATTAAAAAGGAATAAATAATTTGGCATAAATATATTGTTTTTGTTTTGTGACAAATTAAGGGCTAACTCTGGCATTTTAAGCTGTGATGTAAAAATGGATATAAAATAAAAATTAACTGCCGGGCTCACGATGTCGTTTCGTAAACGTTCGTCATAGTTTTTATGGCCAAAAAAAATATTCCGGTGCCGTTTATAAGTTTTATTTTTCCCTGATCTTGTATCATTTGCCGTGTCTACCTCCGATATATTCGTTAGTTGAAAAATAGTTGACTATAAGTCACTTATTTTTAATATAAAACATTAGCGAACGTTAACGAAACGACATCGTGAGAGCCAGGCAGTAAAAAAAAGTGGAACATGTTTTAAAATGTTTTGTTAGTATATTTGCTTTAAAGTAATAAAATGCTAATTTTATAACCAACTTTACTTAATATATACACGTGAATATATTTTGTGTATTTAGTGTTTATCGGCAGCGAGTAGTTGTTAACATTTGAAAAATAATGTTTAGATTAGTAAATATTTGTTTAATTATGGATTACAAAATTTTGCCTCAGAGTTTAGTTGTACGTGACTTTTATGCGATCAAATGAATGTAAACAAGTTGTTAAAACTCAAATTTTCCCCGTTCTAAAGCATCGCTATCTTTAGGTAAATATATTACAGAAGAATATAAAGGGTGCTCCAACCAAAACGCACGATATTAATTGTAAACAAACCAAAATGTTTTCGGAGAATTATCTTAATGTTTTTTACTATGATAATTAAAAAAAATCGGCCAAATGCTCATATATTGGTTCATATTTTCCATAACTCTGAGACATAATTGCAATTCAATGTCGTTAATATGACGAATTATCTCATCCTTTAGCTCTTGGATTGTTCTTGACTTATTGAAGGACACTTTTTATTTTAAATATCTCTAAAGAAAGAAATCCAACGGTGTCAAATCACATTATCGTGCCATTGAATTTCTCGTGCAAGAGGTATTGTTGCCTCCTTTCATATCATCAGTTTCTGGCCACATTAAGTCCGTTATCTTCCCGCGATAGCGAATATCATTCACGGTAATAACTTGGCCGACCTCACATTTTCGAAGAAGCTCCGGCAGATGACGTCGCCAGCCGTCAGATGATTAATCACTCGTGCATCTTAATATGCCTAAATGCTGCAGTTCTACCAAGGGTCAAAATTGGCTGAACTTGGATCAGCAAGAGATTCGACTTTGCAGGTCTCTCGGTGCTGATCATGGTTGAGGTGTCTACCTATGGTGGTTTAAAGCTACAATCACAGGAAGAGGAATTAGTCCGGTTTCAGCAGCTAACAACCCTCTGAAGCGCTGCTGTCTTGCAACAGATACCTGTATGTTAAGGAACCAGGAATGATGGTTAGACGGGTGAATTGGTTAAGGACTCATGCGCTTAATGGGCTTCGGCCTACCACTTCTTCCATTGAGTGTCTGGGAAATTGTATATAGAAGGAATTCGAATTTGGTTATTAAAAAAAAAATCGGAACCATTTCGCTAACCGGCTTTGAACTGGTTTTTCATATTTGAAGCGCGTATTTGCTGTTTCACATGCATCTGAACTATAAGCGGTCATTCGCTTTAACGCAAAAATTGAAGTCGCCGTATTGCTTCTGAGGAAGTGGGAGATTTTTGACGTTTTCTGAAGCCGATTTCGAGAATTCCTAAATAACTCGGAATCGATTCGAAACTAGTTTTTATAATTGGTGCGAGTTTTAGCCGTGGAACGTGTTTCTGAACTATTAACGAATCGATTAATTTAGTGCGAAAATTTTATTCCCGGAGAAGTGGGTGATTTTGGCGATTCCTGAAGCCGATTTTGGGAATTCCAAAAAAAACTAGTAATGCGTTAAACGAATAATTATTAGTTCGATATCGAAGCGTTTTTTTAGTTTTTTTAAACTAAAAAATGTCGGTGTTAGCAACCAGATTTTTAGCAATCATTGATTGATTGATTTTCTATTATTAGTAATCTAAAAAAACTTGTTTCTTAGTTTCTGTTTGAAAATTTTTTCTTAATATGATATATCTTCTTGTCTATTTATTTTAGCACTTTTTCTAATCCCGGTTAATTGGCAACACTGCTATGCATAACTTCTAACTTTTACGGTTGGGATTTAGGGAAAAAACCGTTAAATTATGTAAGTATTAACCAGTTATTGGAAATAATTTAAAGCTTTTTAAACGTGTTGTTGAAAATTGATCTAATGCGCAGTTGATCGTGATCTCTTTGAAGCGGATTCTTTAGTAATGTATTAAATTGACTCCGATTTTTAAAATTTACACCGATTTTAAAAATAAGCACACAAAATACTTTATTTACTTAGTATGGCAAATTTTAACCATATTTGTGTTATAAGCAGCTAATCAATTAAAGATTTATTCAACTTGAAAAATATATATATTACAGGGTGTTTCTTAAACAGTTACATAAGTCTAAAGCATAATAAAACAAAGATGTATATGAGTATTTTTAACATCAATGAAATGCACTTCATTGATGTTAAAAATACGTTTATCACGGGGTGAACTAGTTCATTGCTCACCAGCACCCATGCGGCTTGCAAGGTTCAGACAACTAATTGTCATGTGTTTGTAGTCATATGAACAAACCGATTGCTGAAAAGCTCAAGCCTTTTAATCTCTCCTGTATGCAATTCTCCAGATAGCCAGAGGAATACTAAGCTACACGAAGGTGTTCACCATTAACAGTAGCATTTCTCATCATCATCGTTGACGAACCAGGTTACGCTGATCTGGGTGCCAAGCCATGAGTGGCTCTATGGAAATGACATGGCTGACATCTACGACAAAAAAGGAGCAGAGGGAACTTTTTTGACTGGCCCCACTCCAACATTTCGCTTCAAGGAGATGAAGAACTCGGCGGAGTCCATCGTTGAGCAACATTGGAACGACACAGCTGGTTTCGAACATTCCAAGAAATTTCTAAACTTTGATGCAAGGTGCACTTAAAGGTCATTATACCTGCCTTAAAGCTGCTAGAAACTCATATGTTGAATGAATGGGACTTACTGTCACTCTCAATGAAGGAGCTTGTTCGATTCCTTGACGTACTTAACCCGTAATGGGGCAAGGGGCGCATAATAGATGTACAATGGTCGCAGTGCATCCAAATAATAATAATAATAAGGGCCGATGCTCTTAATGGGCTTTGGCCTACCAACTCATTAAGCCTTGCCTACCATTGTCTGTTGGGAAATTGCATACAGGAGGGGTTGGAATGCCCGATTTCCTAAGTAAGAGGTTCGTCTGTAGGGCTAAAAACTTATCGCGAAAAGTCGCGAACTGTGCGAGCCTATCCACACCGGGGGCGTTGGTGACTCGTGGATAATTCACCCCGTAGAATTAGTCTGTCATAAAATTAGGCCGTTCAGAGCAGGTGCTCATGTAAATCAATTTTACAACTGCACTAACTACTAAAAAACTATAGTATTGCCGCATAATTAAATATGCTATGAGTTGTTAAAAAGGTAAATTATCATTTTCTGTTAATGACTGATATCTTTGGTTATTCTTAACAAAATTAAGCCTAAAAAAAGCAAAAGGCATTATCAACAGTTCCGAACATTAAAGTAGCAGTAGTACTAATATATTTTGCTTATATGGGAATTATGGTTGTAGAGAATATATTCGTCGTCCACCATCTTCAGCATGTCAGCCGCAGTACAGCATGAAAACTATGAAGCATAGTGGATCAGAGTTTATGGTTAACAATGTGAAAAATTTGCAAAATGTAATGTGGGAAGACCTATCTGAGCAGCATTTGGTCCAGTAGTGAGTGTAGATTGGTCTTCCAGCGGGACAACGCTCCAAAGCATACTAGTTGAAAGGCCTAGGAATGGTTTCGTCTTAACAACATTGAGTTTATGTAGTAGCGAGTGAAACCCTCAGACCCCAATCCAAGTGAGCAGATTTAGGGGGCTATTAAAAAGGCAGAACACTCATAAATCTGCTGGCTGCAAGATGGCTTTAAAAGCGCTTGAAACCATCTTGCAGCCAGCAGCTTTGGGAAGTCGTTCAAAGTCCTGGAATGAGATCCCAACAAGCCGATGTCAACATTCAGTCGTGTGAATGTCACTTCGTTGCAAGGCAGTTATAAAAAATGAAGGATTTGCAACTGACTAAGTACTAGACAATAAATCTTAAATCTAATATTTTTAAATTTGTTTTCTTTCGTGTATTTTGGAAGCACTGCTTTTATGTTAAGCTTGAATTATGTTTTTCTCTATTAAGTTCTATTTTTGTCAACCAGAATTGAATTTCCAAATATATGAGAAACAAATAAATCTTTGAATAAAAAATGGAAACACTTTCAAACTTAAAATAAAACCGTAATAATTGACACAAAATTGTATTAAGAGCATTGAACGATAGATGGAAAATGCGAATATTATTTTTTAAAGAGTATGCCATCCAGATGTCTTCTGTCGAGTTGAATACACTGTTCAAAACGGAGCATACTGTTCTGTGTCACACGCTGCAGTAAACTTTGTTTAATTGAGATGATTTCTCGATGAATATTTTCCTTTAAGCCACAATAGCCCACTAAAAATTTTCATGGGAGTTAGATCCGACAACCTAGGTAACCATGGGATATCCCTAAAGCGACTGATTAGTTTTTGGGGGAAATTTTCCCGAAGTAAGTGGAAGACATTCATCGCCTGGCCTCGAGAATTTTCTAAAAAGCACACCAAACAGTTACTCTTGGGCAATGCAATAGTTTTTGATGTTTCAATCAAGTGTTGCGGGTTCTTGAAGACAAGTAACGACAGTTTTGCTTGTTGATATGGCCGTTTAAATGATAGTGAGTCCCGTCGCTCAAAATATAGTGCTTTTATAGTGCTCCAACGTTGTATTACAAAAATTTTTAAATCGAAGTCACTTTCTTTCACTTCTTAAGCGATTTTAATTCTAAAAGAAAGTCATTTCAGATCCTTTTTTTAAAACTTCATGAATAATCACTCTTGGAAGTCTCAGTGAGGCTGCTCTTTTTCGTATTGAAAGTCGCAGGTTTTCACGTAAATTGTTTTTAACCAGTTCAATGTTATCGGGAGTCCTTAAAGATCGACGGGACTCTGGCCGTGTATCACTCAAAGCCGAAGCAGTTGCGCGGAACCTCTGCACCCACCAACGAATTAAATTTACACTCGGTCTATCACGTATTCGCCGAATACCGGACTTTGAACAAAATTGTCGACCACTGCGGCGACATCGTGACTAACAAATCCGCACAATGGATGATTCCACCCTCCGCCCGCACCGTTTATTAACTTTTGAAATGAGCGTGCGTATTTAAAAATATAAATCTGCCATCAGACACCTTGTTTAAGATAGTGTAAACTTTTGATTTTAAATAAGTTCTTTACTAAATAAAAAATAAAAAAAATTATTTTGAGAGTTGGAAATCTTTATTTGGACCTGTACAATTGTTAATTCGAAAATATGATATCAGGCAAGTGGCTGTCGTCAGTGTTGATACACATTGTGCACGTATTTTCCATAACTTTACGCAATATTTCTGGTGATAACTGTTCGCATTGCTGTTAAATATTAAGTTAAAGCCTGCATTTGTTTGGGGCTTGTTGGCATAAAGCGGCAACTTCAAGTAGCCGCAAAAGAAGACGTCTGGGATGGCTAAATTGGGTGATCTTGCTGACCATGCCAAACCGCTAAAACGGGAGATTACGTGACCAGGAAATACTTCCATCACAATATCTATTGTGACTCCTGCTGTATGTGCGGTTGTACCATCACGGAGTTAATTATTCACGATTCACCAGCGGCCCCGTGTGGCTCGCTAGGCTCACACAGGTCGCAACTTTTTATTATAAGTTTGTAGCCCTATAGACAAATTCCTTCTTAAGAGTTCTGATCTTCTATGCTTTCTTCCCGTATGCAATTTCCCAACAATCAGTGGAACCCAAAGCTCAATGAGTTGGTAGGCCGAGGCCTATTGAGAGCATAAACCCTTGACCAACTCACCTGTCTAATAATCATTCCTGATTCCTTACAGTACAGATGTCTGTTGAAAGACAACAGCACCTCGGGGGTTGTTAGCCCCCGAAAACCGGCACGCACAAACGTTATCAGGGAAACTAATTTCCCTTCCAGCGATTTTAGATTTAAACCCCAGCCAGGACGTTGCAGGCACCTCAACAATAGTCAGCACCGAAAGATCAGCAAGGCAGAATCTCCCGAGGGCTTTGCTGATCCCCATTTGGCCAGTTTTAACTTTTGGTACGGGTTTCGATCCAACACAACATAAACCCTCTACTCCTCAGAAAACGTGACCTAATTTGGTCTACGCCAAGGCAAACCCTGTTCCCCGAGGCGAATTCAATTTCGGCAGTAAGAAGTCACTTATCATGGCCCTGTAGCGTTCGCCAGTAACAAAAACTCTATTGTTCCCGCTTGAACCCCGCATCTCCTGTGTAGGAAAAACAACATACTTTTTCCCAACAACTATATATATCTAAACATAGTCCCCTTTTAGCTCAATACACTTAGTAAGACGATATTCTAACTTTTTTATAACATCTGAATAATAGGATTTTAGGAACGCCTCAAAATACGCGTTAGTTTCGGTAATCACTTCTTCGTTTGAGATGAATCTTTTTACTGAGCGCAATTTTTTCAAAGAAAGAGTAACTAGCAGCTAAATCTAGACTTTAAGGTTAATGATCAAGCAATTCGAAGTGTATTTCCCGTAGTTTTGTTTTGAGAAAAAGAGCACTTTTTTCTTTTTTAAATCTGGTCGATTTTTTTTTTGTTAGCACAAATCAATTGACCCAATAATGCATGATAATACTCCTCTGTGATCGTGGACCATTTTTCAATGTAATAGATGAGCAATATTCCGTGTGCATCCCAAAATACAGTGGCCATAACCTTGTCAGCCGATAGCAATGTCTTCGCTTGTTTTTTGGTTTTAGGTGTGTAGTGGTGGACCCACGTTTTATCAACAGTTATTAATCGACGCCAAAAATCAACGGGATTACGCTTTATGATGTCCAAATACCGCTGTGAAGCAAACGTGGCACCCATATTGCCGATAGCTTTTTCATTTGCAAATGTTCATGCAAAATGTTAAACAATCTCACGTAACTTGACTTGGTGATCATTCTTAACGATGTCGAGGATTTTCCTGATATTTTCTTTAGTAACCATCTCTTTTGGCCTTCTTGTTGATGGTATTGTTGCAGTGCTTGTTCGACCGCGTTTAAATTCAGTACTCCAATATATTACCATGTAATCTGACAGAGCAGACTCACCGTAATGTTTATCGAGCTTTTCTTTTGTCTCTTTGGCCGTTTTCCCTTTCAAATAATAGTGTTTAATAACTGCACGAAATTCACTTTTTCCCATTTTGCAAGAAACAAAAGCTGCTTACTTACAACGACTACAATAAATAAACTAATCGAATTTGGGTGAAATTTTAGCAGCTGACGTTTGACAGATCGTAATTTAAAACAAAATATTGTATTTGTGCTGCTATCTAGTACTAGGTAGCTTCAATATCAATCCGCCCGCGTACTTCAAACATTTCAAATATGATTGACGTAAAATGTCATTTGGAAAAGCTATAACATCTGACGATGCTGTGATAATATTGCAAGTGTAGTGGTACTGCTATTTTATTGCTCTTAACTGTACATCAATCTATATAAACTGTGTTACTATTTTAATAGGCGTGGTTAGAGAATTGCATTAAAATTCATTTCTTTAATTCAATGATTTTAATTTAAAAGAATGCATTTTTTCTTATTACTCACATTATGACTGATTTGCATGAATCTTCTCTTTTTTGCATTGTTAACTATTGTGACTGTCCGCACCAGTCTACCATTCAACAACAATAACATCAACAAGAAAGAACAGCTACAAAAAAGAAAAAAAAAACTAAACTACAATAAAAAATCGTTGTCATTACAATTCATTAAATGTTTTGAATTCATTTTATTGATATTTCCCGTTAAAAAATGGAAATGCGAAAATGCTTTTCTCTCCATTCTGACTCTTGTTGTTGTTGTTGTTGCTGCTGCTACTGCTGCTGCTGCTATCATTTTCTAAAATACGAATGAGTTTTTAGTGGTCTAGAGAATTATTTAACCTCTAAACAAGATTTCAAGTAGCAGCTCACCAACAACAACAGCAACGAAAACAGTCTAAATAAAAGAACCACTTTTGCATATAATACGATTTTTAATAGCAATTTTTTGCTTTTGTATAATTTTAATTTTAAAAATGAAAAAGAATCAAGTATTTTGTTTAATTCTCTTATAATAAAAACTATTAAAAGCATTTTTAACAATTTATTAAATTATCAAGTCTTGTGTCAAGTGTTGAGTGACAAGGAATTCATTAACAAGAAAAACGTCCCGACACACATATGTACGTACATATGCACATGGGAATGAATCTAGTACGATTGTATATATGTATGTATGTACGTGGTAATGTCAGAAAAAACTGTCTTCTTTTCTGTCTTGTGTCTGCAAAGGATCGAAACGAGATTGTCATGGTATCATTCTTACTTCGTTGGCATTCAGCCAATTTTGGCAGCGACCATTAATTGCTTGGCAATTTACTGCCGCGCGCCATGACAATTTAAATAAAATACTCAAAGCAATTTTTTTTTGTTATCTTGTCTGGCTGGATCATTGTGCGTGCCAACGATTTGCGCGTTAAATATCGTTTTTTAATAGGCGGATAATCGAAGATTTCAAATATAACTTTTATTTTTTTCTTTTATTATTTGAGACTTATTTTAAGGCGTAATTGTAAATTTAATTTTAAAACTTAATTTTAAATTTTGAAAATAGTTTAAATTGTCGATTGGCGATAAGATCTTCATTACTTTAAAGCAGTAATGCCCAAGCCGTATACGCTTGATGCTCAATTGTTTTTGTAAAAGCGCTTTGCTATAGGGCTGTACTCTTTAATACTCACATACTGCACTCAACACTAACAACTAACAAACTAATAACACTCAATTTTCCCTTAAATATGCTAGTCCTTATACACAACATGACAACCTATAAACCTTTTAGAACATATTTCCAAAACTACAAGAGCAACAGTACGTTTAAAATTCTTAATGGCTTATAATAATATTTTTATTTCAGATTTATTAAAAAAAGTAGAAAATATCGCATTTGCAATTGATATAGTTATATATCATGCCGACAAAACAATTGAAAAAATAAATGCAAATCTTCAGAAATCATTTGATATTATAGGACAGTATGCAGTTGACTGGTTTATGAAGATAAACATAAATAAATGTGAAACTTTTTTATTTAGACCCTCTGCAGACAAATGTAATAGCAACATAAAGAACTGGAAACTGTTTGGTATAAAGTCAAGCTTGAGACAAACTATAATTCCGAATAAGCAATTAATTCGATATTTAGACCTAGAGTGAGATAAATGTTTATACTTTAATGAACACGTTAACGAAACCATTAGGAAGGCACAAATCTCTGTATTACTCAAAATATATAAAATCTTTAGTAAAAATAATAATGTACCATTCGCTCATTCTTACATATTGTTGTCCTATATGATTTAACATTTCACCATCCTACATGGAAAAAATACGGGGTCTTGAGAGAAAATGTTTAAGCTTGCATGTCGTTATTTAGATCAACTAAGAGCAATTTTCTATGATATGTTTCAAACAAACATTTATATAACAAAGCAAATTTATTCGAATTGATAACTTTATCATACCTTAATGCTCATGCTGCACTGAAAATAATTTAATAATGGCGCCATAATACGCTAATTTTTCTTACGTAGCAAATACTCTGGAAAAGGGACTAGGCCCAGCTTATACTTAGATACATTAAATATAATCCAGGATGAAATTAGTATTCCAATACTATATCACAAATATCGACGGACAAATGATACGGCTATCAATCCAAATTTTTTGTGCAATACAAATAGATACGATATAGAAGTCTAAGTATTAGAGAACTTCGAGGTAAAAATACCAGAAAATTCTGGTGGATGCATGAATAGTATAATAATGGGTGATTTTATAAGGACTATCGGAAATTTAAAAAAAAACACACATAAAATTCAGAAAATTGGGTGACAACACCCAAACGCACGATGTTAATATAGACTCGTACACTCCGGTTTACTTATTTAAAAGCACTAAAAATTCCATATTCAGCAGCCTGCATCTTTTGCAATTTTCAACAGATTGCAGAATTTTAAAATAGAAGTGGAAGCTAGACATCTTGAGATATAAAAAGAATTATGCCAATAGTAGTGGTCTCTTAACTAAATAACTTTTTCTGAGCAATTTATAAGAAAAAGGTCCAAAAATGTGTTTTTTTTTTTTGGTTCACTTGAATAAAGGCACGTGCACTAATTTTAATAAAAAACAGCTCTTCTTATTTTTAATTCATTTTTCTTTATTTTTGCTTTGTTACTTTACTGAAGAATGATTAGTAATGGGTAAAACCCCCATTTGTTTTCAATAACTTCAAATATATGGGTTTGCATTGTCGTTCTTCACTGCACACACCCAAGCACAAAGCAAGAACACTTTCGCATGCTTTGCTGGTAAACATTGACGACAGGGATTATCAGTGTAAATTTTGTTCTTGTAAATATGTTTTGCTTTTTAGAATAAAATATATTAAATAAAGTAGTTTTTCCTTAAATGTAATGATGTTTGCTCTTCCATAAAGAACTTTTGGGCTCCCCTGCTTTAAAGCATAGCAGCATTGTGTATAAATGTATTGATAAATGTAAAGTGTGGCAACACCCAAACGCGCGATGTTAATATGAACTCGTACATCCGGTTCACTTTTAAAGCACTAAAAATTCCATATTCAGGTGATATTGGGTGATAACACCCAAACGCACAATGTTAATATAGACTCGTACACTCCGGTTCACTTATTTAAAAGCACTAAAAATTCCATATTCAGCAGCCTGCATCTTTTGCAATTTTCAACAGATTGCAGAATTTTAAAATAGAAGTGGAATCTAGATATCTTGAGATATAAAAAGAATTATGCCAATAGTAGTGGTCTCTTAACTAAATAACTTTTTCTGAGCAATTTATAAGAAAAAGTAAAAAATGTGTTTTTTTTTTTGGTTCACTTGAATAAAGACGTAAACTAATTTTAATAAAAAAACAGCTTTTCTTATTTTTTAATTCATTTTTCTTTATTTTTGCTTTGTTACTTTACTGAAGAATGATTAGTAATGGGTAAAACCCCCATTTGTTTTTAATAACTTCAAATATATGGGTTTGCATTGACAGATAAAGATAATTTATATAATCAAACGAAATTTGACTCCAAGCACCCTTAATAGCCTGAATTAGTGACTGCTTGTCATCAAATTGTCTCTCCCTTTGATAGACCTTACGAAAAACCCACCCCCAGACATTTTCGATAGTGTTTAGATCTGGCGAATAGAGTGGCCAGTCAAGAATATCAAAATTTTGGCTTGCAATGAACTCCTTTACTACTCCTGGTGTTGTGTATAGGGGCATTATCCTGTTGCAATATCTAATATATAAGACCAAGTAATTCATTGAACTTCAGAAAAGCTGATTCCAATAACATTTTATAGCTTACACTAGTCATTTTTGCCCTTTGAAATTCAATCGATGGTGCCATAGTACGCAATAGCACCCCATACCATAACGCCTCCCTCTCGGCTGTGATGTCGGTTCAAATCTAAAATATGGCGGAGTATATCGCAGAAACAGTTATGAGCACAATAAATTCTGAACACTAAATTAAAAGAAGCTAAATATAGTTGAAAAAAAGCAAGTTGCAATGCATAACTTAAAAAAATGCGGATGTAATGCTAAACATGTCTTAAGTATACCCTATACTTTTTTTTTAAGCTAGATAGAACTTTAAATTGTAAAAAGTAACACAAAAAATTAAATTTTGATGAAACATTTTTTTTATTTGTTTCAGTATACTCTGACAAATCATCATGAATAGACTCACGCTTGAACAACGCTACAAAATTATCCAAATTTACTTTGAAAATCAGACCCGTTGTTTTATCGCAAAATTGTGTTCAGCGATGAGTCGCATTTTTGGCTTAACGGGTTTGTTAATAAGCAAAATTGCCGCATATGGAGTGAGACCAATCCACAAGAGACCCTACAGACTCCATTACATCCAGAAAAATGCACTGTTTGGTGCGGTTTTCATGCTGGTGGCATCATCGGACCTTATTTCTTCAAAAATGAGGCCGGAGCTCGCGTTACGGTCAATGGAGATCGTTACCGCACCATGATCAATGATTTTTTGTTTGAAAATATGGATGACATTGATCCGGAGGAGATGTGGTTTCAACAGGATGGCGCTACGTGCCATACGGCGAACGCAACCATCGACTTACTGAAATCAAAATTTGGCGATAAGTTGATTTCGAGAAATGGACCTGTCAATTGGCCTCCAAGGTCGTGCGATTTGACACCTCTCGATTATTTCCTGTGGGGCTACGTGAAGTTACTGGTTTATGCTGATAAACCAGCAACAATTGACGCCTTGGAGGCCAGCATTGTTCGTGTTGTTCGTGACATAC
Organism: Thecocarcelia acutangulata; assembly: GCA_914767995.1. Taxonomy (NCBI): domain Eukaryota; kingdom Metazoa; phylum Arthropoda; class Insecta; order Diptera; family Tachinidae; genus Thecocarcelia; species Thecocarcelia acutangulata. The sequence goes on from OU612095.1 coordinate 73,026,180, forward strand.
GGCCAGCAGTGCTCGAAAAAGTGGCCCAAAATTGGACGTCCAGAATGCGCTTCGTCAAGAACAGCCGCGGTGCCCATATGCCCGAAATCATTTTCAAATGTTAATGTCACGTATTGATCTTTGGAATAAAAAAAAATTTTGATTACAATTTAATTTTTTGTGTTATTTTTTACAGTTTCAAGTTCTATCGGGCTTAAAAAAACACCCTCTACAACCTTACGTTGCAGAGGTCGGCATTTAGGAACTATGCTATGCAATTCATACATAAATCAAACACATGTTATAAAATTTAATAATTTTTTTTTTTTTTTTTTTTTTTTTTTTGGAAATTGAGGTACACACAAAATTATTTATCCATTTTGTTGGCAAATGCTGAGGAATTATCTCAGGCTAAACCTTCAAAAAATATTGATTTACGAGTACTAAAGAAACTTATTAAAAAGTAAAAAAGAAGAGACAACTTTTATTAAGGACAATAAAAATCCGAAAAAGAAAAGTGATCAAAAATAAAAATTTTAGCATAAAAAATAAAAGTGATGCGCGATTCTGACAGCTGATACTCATTAAAATGAGTTGCCAAACGATTAGGAACATTGTACGTTGCCAGAAAGTTTACGTATGCGTCTACGAAGTGTATGCAATGTAAATATGCATTGCAACTTGCATTTAGGAAGTCGGTTAAAATTTTTCTTATCTATTTAAAGGTGGTAGTGCACAGTAGCAGCGTTGCACGGAATTATGAAACAGTCTTCTTATCAATTAAGTTTCTGTAGTAAGACTACATTTCAAATTATAATAGAGTGCCGGCGAGCAAAATGTGATGCTGATAATTTCAAATTAGCAAGGTCCCCTAGCATGTGCTTGTTTTTCTTTTTCATTTATTAAGTTTTTTTTTCAAAGGACCAGAAAAACAGTTGAAAATATCGAAAGCTTCAAATTACGTACAAACTATTGTACAATATTAAATTATCATCCTTTCTTAAATTTAGTCTAAATAATAAAAAGTTTAATTGTGCTTTATTCAGCTTTTTCAAATAATATTAGGATAAAACAACTATCTAACCTTGGCCTATATAAAAACCATGATAGGTATTTATATATTCATTTGTTAAGAAAATCTAAAATAAACTCAAAACACATGTTAGGCCACAGTTGCTCCCGCCGCCTCACTTCCTTAATTGCTCGTACTTAATTGTTCTAATTATGTTAGTATGCTAAAACGCAAAAGTAAAATGCAATCTTTAAATTAAAAATATCAGTTTTTAGAGTAAAATAATAATTAAGTTTAGTGTTATGAATAAGCAAATAATATTGGAGTACGCTCTCAGCAAAATGCAAAAGCAGCTCAGCCAACAACAACAAAGTTTTCATCTCATTGTTTTACTTTGAATCAGCGTTGCCAATGGTGCAGATTTTTTGCATATTGCAAGTTTTCAGTTTATTTTATTTATTTATTCAGTAACTATGCAGTTGCAAAGTAAATTTTTAAAGTAGAGGATGCACAGCATGGGTGGGGTGACAAAGACCATATTCCCAAGTTGGTATCAACAATACGTTTGTAGTGTCGCTGTGACTAACTGTAACGACCTATGCCTCCACATAGGAAGTTGCAGCGTGGATAACACTGAAATACCTCCATAAAACTGTAAACCAATACAGTTAGTTGAGGCAAACCGTTCACCAGTGCGAGTGAGACGCAAAACTCTCGAAGACCGAAAAACAACAAACCTGTTGCAGGTTTTTAGGCAAAATTTTGCAATTTTACTCTAATACGCTCTTGAGGCAAACACAATTAATGAGGTTACCACAATTAACGTCTTAATTGAGCTTAATATTCCATAGAGAAATTCAATTAAGCTATTGAGCACTTAGTAGGAAATTGTTATTAAATTGAGTAAAGTTTACAAATCACTGCTGTTGCAGGTGAGCAAAACGATTCACAATAACAACTCAAATGTTAACGAAAATTAAATTAATTGAGAACTTATATTTTTCTCTCTTAAGTAAAGCTATTTAGGAATTAAAGGTCGATCGCACTAGTTACGACAACTATTTGTCTCTGTTACGAGTATATAGTAGCAATCTCTAATTAAAAAGGGCACTATTCATATTTTTGTAAATTTAAGAACTCAAATTTTCACGCTCAAAAAAAAAATTTTTTTTTTTGTATCCAGCTGTCAAGTGTTAATTGAGTAAGCTAAAATTTTGTATGCATGAACACCAAAACAATATCAATCAATAATCGATAAGTATATCTTATCTGACGCTATAAAGTCCAGTTTTTGAATGTAATTTAAATACGAAAATCTCGCTATCGGCGAGATGGGTGCCGCGTTTGCTCAGTGTCGAACAAAAACGAGTTCTACAGTCCACTTTACACCGGTGTTTGGACATGATAAAGCGTCATTCTGTTAACCACTAAGAAGACAGTGAAATCGGCTGACAAGATTAAGTACCCTGGATACGATCAAAAAACCACGTCAACCAGTACATATGTGTGAGTGTCGTTGTTTTTATCGTTTAAAGGGAGACGTACAAATAAAATCGTCAATCATTATATGTATTTTGACTAAGCTGCGTTCGTTTCCAAACATGTCATCATCGGATGATGAATTATTGTTATCTTGTGCAATTTTTCTAAGAAAAAAAAAAAAACATGAAAAGAAGAAAAAACTATGGATGAAGTAATAAATAAAAAATAGTAATAAATGTTACATATAAACAAAATAAATTTCAATAATCATAATAAATATGGATGTAGTTTTTCATTTTACTTATTATTTTCCTTTCGATAACAAAACTGGCATTTTGTATTATCAATCACAATTAGAGACTGTTAAAATAATTACACATCAAATATCAAAAGTTTTTGATTTTCATCAATCAGAGCCGACAACCTATAGGTGTACCCGAAAATGCACAACTGCACGCGGACACTTCATTTGTTTTTTTTTTATCGCCTCCAGGGCACTTTATGGCCACTGTATTTTGGGATGCACACGGAATATTGCTCACTGATTATTTTGAAAAAGGATCCACAATCACAGGAAAATATTATCGTGCATTATTCAATCAATTGATTGATGCAATCAAGAAAAAACGACCACATGTTGCCTTCAAGACAACGCATCAGTTCACACAGCATTAGATACGATACTAAAATTACGTGAAACACACTTCGAATTGGTTGATCCTCCACCTTATATTCCAGATTTAGGTCCTAGTGACTTCTTCCTGTTTCCAAACTTGAAAAAATGGCTAGCAGGAAAAAGATTAATCTCAAATGAAGAAGTGATTACCGAAACTAACGCGTATTGTGAGAGTTTCCCAAAATCGTATTATTCAGATGGTATAAGGTATAAAGAAGTTGGAATAATAATAAGTTTAATAAGTGTATTGAGCTAAAAGGAGAATGAAAAAGTTTTTTTTTCGACTTATTTAGGTATCTTCAATATCAATCTGCTCTCGCACAGTGTGCGACAAAATAAATTATGGCAACGCTGCTCTCAATCAATATGAGCGCATTTCGTTTTGTCTATTGTACTTTTGAATTGAATTATAGAAGTAAATTTTAACAGTACAAATTTTGTGGCGAATCTAAACGTTTTGTTTGTTGTTTTAATAAAAGTTTTTGCTACGAGTTTTAAAAAAAGGTGTTTTTGCAGAGTACTGGGCAAACAAACAAAAAATTTCCAAAAATAATGGTAATTTTATAAAACAAAAAATTTAATTAAAATTCTAAGATGCTTTTGCATACAAAGACAAAAATGGACTTGAGAACACTGTTGAATTTTATTTCGAAACATGTTGTTCTGAATATGGTGAAGGTTTTTTTTGTTGTTGTTGACGTTGGTGGTAGGGATGTTATTGCTATCTTCAGTGTGTTCAATATACAATTTTTTTTTATTAACGCGTTTTTTCATTTTGTTTTTTTTTTATTTCTGTCGTTTGTATTCGTTGTATGAAATTTACAAGTGATTCATGTAATTTTTCTTTGTTAGTTGTATTTATTGTTATTGTTTGCTTGTTGTTGTTTAATGCTATTGTTCGCTTTGCTCAGCAAAAGTCAAGGACCTTTTTTCGTTTTTGTACGCTTTTGCGAGACGTTGATAAAAAAATTATGCATTCTTTTTTATATGTATATATGTATGTATGTATGTATGTATGTTTATACTTATTTCCATATAAATGCATACATGACACACGCATACGCACGTAATGTACATATATAAAACTATATATACATACAGGTACTATATATAAATACAAATACATTATTTTGGATGAAAAGTCTGTCTATACCGCTGTCTGTCCATTTTGAATTTAAAGTACTGCTTAATACATACATATGTTTATACATTCATACACATATACATATGTACTTTTATATATGAATACAGTATATAGCAAAGCAGTTAAGTTAGCTTTTATTATTATGTTTGGCAGTCTACATTTTTGTGATTTTATTCGGAAACAAAACAAAAAGTTAAATTGTTTATTTCTTTTATTAATTTTTTAAATAAACACAAGCTAATAATAACAAGCAAAACAGAGATACAAAACACATATGTACACACATACCAATACATACATACTTGTATATTAGTTTTTATAGGATTGCTTTATAAAAATTTTTTAAGTTGCCAGATCATCAGATGTTTATTTTGTTACCTCTTAGTGATTCTGATATCGTACAAATACAGTTGTGAGCAAAAAATGGGAGTGCCCCTAATAAAAAAACCAAAATTTTAATTTTCTACTAAAAATAAAAATTTTCTTTTTACTTAAAACAAATTTTTGGACAAATCCTAGTTTGTACACCGCTCAATTTTCTTAATACAGGTAAAACAACTGAAAGAATTTCATTTAAACAAAAAAAAAAAATTTGAAAATAATAGGAATATTGGTTTTTGATCAAATAGTTTTGAAACAAAAGACATAAAATATTTAAATTTTTGAAGAAAAAGCTAAATAGATCTAATATCTAGTGAAATAAGTAACCCTTGTTTTTTTTATAACATCAGCGCATCGATTCTGGCAGTACTTCAACGGGATTTGATGCCAACCATCACGCACTGCGTTGTATACCTCTACGGAATTCGATGGTGTTTTCTCTGCCACATACTTCTTAACATCACCCCATAAATGTTGAGGTCAGGAGACTGAGTGGCCCTCAATCCCATTGACCCGAAACCAATAGTTTGCCAACTTACTTGTATGTTTCCGGTCATTATCGTGTCAGAAGGCCCAGTTAATCGGCATATTCCATTCTGCATAGAGTAGCATTACTTCACTCAAAATTCCCACGTAGACGTGCTTATCCATGCTTAGCCATGACGGTACATCACTCGAAATTCCCACGTAGACGTGCTTATCCATGATGCTTCCCAATCGATGTTTTGGACCTACACCATTATATGAAAAGCATCCCCATATCATTATTTTTGAGCCACCTTGTTTAATTGTATTTTTTGTAAATTTTTGTACAAACTCTGTATTTGGTGGACGCCGGAGCCAGTACCACCAAACAATACAATTTTGCTTTCGTCCGTCCACAATATGCTTCTCCATTTTTCATTTGAACAATCGTTGGGTTCTTTTGCGAATTTCAAACGTGTGTGTTTCTTGGTCAATGATGGCACCTTTCGTAGACTTCTTTCTAATAAATTATTTTCAATCTCCTTTGCTACAACGCACAATTCGCCGGTTATCAACCTTTGATGCTTTGCGCTTGCGGCCACGTGTTTCAGCTTTTTGCTTATATTTTAGGGCATTAGAGAGGTCATTTGAGCATAGCATTCCAAATTTTCCAAAATTTTTTTTTTTTTACAAATTTTTCCTTTTTCCGCAAATTTTTTATTAAATTCCGTTTCTCCTCGAAGCAGTGCTTTCTTCGTTCCACTGTTGAAAAAAATTACAAAAATGTTTGTTAAAAATCAAAGAACAATTTTTATTGTATTTTCTTTTATTTACTTTTTATTTTCTCTCCAATTTTATGCCGTATTTTATTTTTTTATTTTTTGGTGAAGTCAGTCCAAGGGCAAATATAGAAATGAGTCAATTACATTTTGAATATGATAGTTATTTTTAGTCTCATTTTTGTATTTTACTTCTTACGTACCGCTGTAATTGCCGTTAGAATAAAACTTGTTTTACTAGTTGATACACTGACAAAATTAACTTATGTAAATATTATATCACAGCACTTCTATTATTTTGCATACTGGTGTTATAAGTAAGTTCTAATTTTCATTACAAATTTTATCGTTTCTTCTTTAAAAGTGCATTTGCGTCGACATAGTGCGATTTTGTTGCAGCAATTTTTTTTTATTGATGTAGATATATATTTTTTTAAATTTGTTTATTCGTTTTCAACTTATGATAAAGCTTACACTATAATAAACGTTAGTATACATACATATTTACATAAATACAATGTCCCGAATAATTATAAAATAAAAATTAGTTTTTTCTTTTTTTTTTTAATAAAATATATTAATCTCGCGCTAAGCGAAAAATTTTATTAATTTGTAAAGAAAATTATAAAAAACACCACATGTTTCTGAAGTTAGGTTAAAAGTTACGGTCTATGCTTAAAAACAAAATATAAGAAAATGTACATATGTATATAGTATTCATGCATCCAAAAGAATTTTCCGGTGTTTTTACCTCGAAGTTCTCTAATACTTCTTCTATCGTATCTATTTATATTACACAAAAAATTAGGATTGATAGCCTTATCATTAGCCCATCTATATTTGTGATATACATAGCATTGGAATAATATTTTCATCCTGTATTATATTTAATGTATCTAAATATAATAAAGACTCAGGTGGGCCTAATCCCTTTTCTAGAGCATTTGCAATGTAAGAAAAATTTGCGTATTATGACGCCATTATCAAATTATTTTCGGTGCAGTATGAGGAGTTCAAAATGTAATTCCTAATTAAGGTAATGATAAAGTTTTATTCTAATAATATTTGCTTTGTTATGTAAATGTTTGTTTGAAACATATCTTAGAAAATTGCTCTTAGTTGATCTAAACAACCAAGCTCTTAAACATTTTCTCTCAAAAACCCGTATTTTTTCCATGTAGGATGATGAGATGTTAAACCATATAGGACAACCATATGTAAGAATTGGTCTAATGAGCGATGCATTATTATTTTTACTGAAGGTTGTATATACTTATATACAGAGATTTGTACATGAAAAACGCTTTTTGTGCCTTCCTTATGGGTTCTTTAACGTGTTCATTAAAGTAATGGGTGATTTTATAAGAACTATCGGAAATTTAAAGAAAAAAACACATAAAATTCAGAAAAATGCATGAAATATTTATTTGGATCGATAGTTGGGTCGATATAATTTAATGTTTGAAGATTATTTCATGCAAATGTTGGCCGCGGCTGCGCCTCAAATGGTCCATCCGCTTAGTCCAATTTTGGCATACTCTTTCCAACATTTCGGCCGGTATCTCACGAATAATGTTGACAATGTTGGCTTCCAGTGCGTCAATCGAAGCGGGCTTGTCGCTATAGACATTAGCCTTAACATAGCCCCACAAAAAATAGTCTAGAGGCGTTAAATCGCATGATCTGGGCGGCCAATTGACTGGTCCCAGGCGTGAAATAAACTGTTCACCGAACTCGCCTCTCAATTGGTCCATTGTTTCGCGTGCTGTGTGGCATGTGGCACCGTCTTGTTGAAACCACATGTCATGCAAGTCAAGCTCTTCCATTTTGGGCAAAAAAAAGTTTGTTATCATCGCACGGTAGCGCTCACCATTCACAGTAACGTTGTGATTCGCATCATCTTGGAAGAAATACGGCCCAATGATGCCGCCAGCCCATAATCCGCACCAAACGGTTGTTTTTTGTTGGTGGATTGGTAGCTCTTGCAATGCTTCTGGCTGCTCTTCACTCCAAATACGGTAGTTTTGCTTGTTCACGTATCCATTCAACCAGAAATGAGCCTCGTCGCTGAACTCAATTATTCGATAAAAAAGTGGATCTTCATCTAACTTTTCCAGAGCCCATTCACCAAAAATTTGGCGTTGTGGTAGGTCGTTTGGTTTCAATTCCTGCACCAGTTGTATCTTATAAGGCTTCACACCCAAATCCTTCCGCAAAATTTTGCACGTAGTGCCGAATTGATAATTCACGGTCATTACCAACACTGGCCTATACGGCTGCGACATTTTCTTCAGTTCGCACTCTACGTAAGCGTGTTGGTGGTTTAATGTCCAACAATGTAAATTTGGTGCGAAATTTTTTTACAATAGCCCGAATAAAAGCCTCAGTAGGTCGATTAAACTGACCATAAAATGGAAGAAGCGCGCGATGAACTTTCTTAAGAGAGCACGCATTTTGGTAATAAAATTCAATAATTTGCAAGCGTTGTTCGTTTGTAAGACGATTCGTGATTAAATTATAGACCAAACTGAAGATGTTTGACAGTGACACAAGATACAAAACGTGCGTGAGCTGTCAAAACTAGTGTTGCCAAAAAGATAATAGCAAAAAAATCACTCGTTATAAACATTTATCTAACTCTAGGCCTAAATATCGAATTAATTGCTTATTCGGAATTATAGTTTGTCTCAAGCTTGACTTTATACCAAACAGTTTCCAGTTCTTCCTTATGTTGCTATTACATTTGTCTGCAGAGGGTCAAAATAAAATTGTTTCACATTTATTTATGTTTATCTTCATAAACCAGTCAACTGCATACTGTTCTACAACATCAAATGATTTCTGAAGATTTGGATTTATTTTTTCAATTGTTTTGTCGGCATGATATATAACTATATACCTTTTTTCAGTAAATCTGAAATAAAAATATTAAAAAGAATAGGGGATTTAACAGTGCCTTGTTGTAAGCCATTAACAATTTGAAACGTACTGTTGCTCTTGTAGTTTTGGTAATATTTTCTAAAATCGGTTATCATGTTGTGTATATGGACTATCATATTTAAGGGAAATTTGAGTGTAATTAGTTTGTAAACTAGACCCGGGATCCATTATCAAAAGCTTTTTCCATATCTATGAGACATGCTCCTGTATGTATAAATGTTTGAAGTAAAGTAATGTATTGCATTAGTCGTTGAGTGCTTATATTTAAATCCGGATTGTTTTTAATTTTCCAAACCTTTTTCAATACAAAACTTTATTATATTATTATTGATACATATTTCAAAGACTTTGCGTATATTGGGTAGCAAGCTTATGGCTCGTAGATTATTCGGGTTACTAATTTCTTTGTCTCTTTTTGGTAAAAGAATTACTTTTGCTTTTTTCCATTTATAAGGGAAATATGAATTATTAAGCATATTGTTAAACAGACTATTCAAAAACTAGAGTTTCAGGAATGTTTTTTAAAACCATATTAGGAATTCCATCAATTCCTGTCTATAGCCACAAGTGCATACGCAAAAATAATTCAGCTAGCTACTCGCACGGAACACACAGAAAAATTTTTTGGAAAGCACGCGATTGGCAGCTTTAAAAGTGTCTAAAAGTAATGGGGACTCCTTCACAATCGTTACACTTTAATGTTGTGGAACACATTTGGGTAGAATTAAAAACAAGCTAGTTAAACGAAGGGTCCAGAATACAGCCGGATCGAAGTAAGTTGTTATTGAAAATGGAAAAATTTTGAATATGAAATTTTCAAAAATTGGTTAGATGTACACCTCGGTTTATTCTAGTTGTTGCTAAAAGTTATGGAAGAGCAACCAATTACTAAACCCCAATTTAACACACACTGCGTTTATGTGTGCAGCTTATTTGTGAATAAAAGTATTGTCTGAACACAATGTAACGATAATTTATTGTATTTTCATACAATTTGAAGTAAAAAAACGCAGTGCGAAATGGCATAAAATTAAAATCTATTTTACTTTCATTGCTGCCTTTGTTATTCTGTAAATTTTTGAATCTCTTTCTCTTTCCGATGTTGCCATAGTTTTTGAATAATTGGTGATATTCACAACATTATTGTAAACAAAAAACATGAATTTGAAGTTTATAAATTTTTGCCATGTTATATAAAAGTTTAAAAAATATATTAACGTAAGAAGAAAAAATTGACAATAATGAAAGAATTATCGAATAAGTTAAGAAGTATGAATGTCTTAATAATTTGCAGCCGGGAAGTTACAAAAACTTCTAGTATAAAGATTAGTAATTTTGGTGTGTTTGCCATCTATGGCCGCCAAACAATGAGGAAGACCATTTTTTTCATGAAAAGAAAATGATACTTGGGACCAATCGTGTATATATTAGCCACATAGATTTCATGCAATTCATGCCATATTATTTTGCATGTTTCATAAATAACCTTCCTTACCGTGGATACTCCAATTTTATGTCCAAAGCCAAAACTTGCATACTGCACCCATGAGCGAGGTAGCTTAACCCTCGGTAGGTTCTGCTTGTAGACAATCCTGGGCGCTGATCCTGGTTGAGGTTCTTGGCTGGAACGTTTAAACCTCAAATAGCAACGAGAAGAATTAGTCTTCAGTATTAACTATGAAATATACCGGTTTTAGGAAGCTATTTATTCCCCAAGGCTCTATAGTATTGCAACAAATAACTGTAATGTAAGGAACTAGTACTGATAGTGGGGCGGGCGAGTGATTACTCTTAATTGGCTGCAACCTAACATCTCGTTTTGGTTTGTTTTCCATTGACTGTCTATACAGTTGCATATAAGGCCCGAATTCTTCATTTAGGCGTTTGTCCGTGTGACTACAAACTTATGGCAAAAGTTGTGATGTGTTAGCCATGCGAGCCACACAGGGGCGCTGGTGAATCGTTAATCAGATAAGGCCGTCAAGGCATAAGCTCATGTAAATCAAAGAAACGTTCCTCTCCTGTAAAGTTTCAAAATGTCAGTTAAGAAATATCTTTCCCAATTAAAGAAGAATTTCCATTATTGATATTGCTAATTTTTGATATGGCATCTCTGCACAAATTGATCTCAAAGCTTGTGTATGTGTATTTCTCATTTCATTATTGTTTTTGTTTTTCTTGTATTTCAATTTTTCAATTTGTTCAAAGTTTTAAGTTATTTTTAGAAGTAACTTGTATGATTATTTCACGTGTACAAACGTTACTACATATTTAGATTTTTTTTCTTTTTTAACAAACAAAATTTGTGCTTATAATATACATTTTATATAAAAAAAGATTAAGCGAGTTTTTATTTTATTTTTTGTTTGAAAATATTGGACACCATAAATAATTTGGAAATCTTTTTATAAAGTAAATTGGCATAAATTATAATTGTGATGTCGAAAGTTAAGTACATACATTTGTGCTAAAAACTGGCTGCGAATGGCAAACATTTTTGCTCTTATATAAAAACGCTCTCTCTAAACAACATATTTGACCACTTTTACACTAGATTTTTGCTTTTCAATTCTACAATTTGTTTCGAACAGCGAATAAATATTAACGGTACTTTTCAGCAGCGTTGTCAGCTTTAAAATTTAAGAACGCACCAAAATGGGGGAAAAAAGCGCGTTATTTTAACAAAACAGCAACAAATTCAGAATTTTCTTTTAATTTTTTAGAAACCCATTTTGTATTATAAAAAGTATTATATTTTGATATTAAAGACACGACGATCAAACTGGGTCTGATAGCACCGGCTGCTCGCTCTATAGCTAGAATTCGTGTTTGCCAAAATTGGCCTCTAGTGCGTTTCTGTTATTATTATAAAGACAATGGTGTATTTACAATAATTACAACGATTTTACAATATTAAATAATTCAGCAAACATTATTTAATGAAATTCGATGTCAACCGAAATCAGCTGTTAGTTTTACTAATTTTTGATAATAGCTCGTTCCATAGCTAGAATTCGTGTTTGCCAAAATTGTCCTCTAGTGCGTTTCTGTTACTAATATAAGTTTTACTACTTTTTGATAATAGACCAAGTACACAAAAACACAGCTGTTTACCGTCGTTAAAATTATATTGCAGGATCATATAATCGTTATGTCGAAAAAATATACGATTATCGGATCATTAAAAGGTACAGAATCGCACTACAACCCATTAAACTCGATTATTAGTAATTCTATCAAATTACAGTGTAAATTTCATTTGTGTTTTCGTAAGCGAAAAGTGATTTTCAGTGAGTGGGTGTCTTTAATAGAATTTATTGATATGAATAAATATTTGCCAGAATTGTAACAAATAAAAAATGAAGTTTATAATCAAAATTTAATGCTAATGTTTAGGAAAAATTTCATTATTTATAGTAATAATTTTGTAATTTAGTAATAATTAAAGCAGTAGCGAATTCACGCGCCTTCATAAATACGAACTTCGCTATTCAGTGTCTGCCTTATTGTAATATTTGACAAACTTGGCTTGATTGTTAATAGCAAAACACTCTCAAAAAGAAGCCAGTTTTAAAAACCGAAATGTGTCATTTTTTGCGAGAATATGTATGCGAGTACAATAGCAAGATTGTTTATTACTCCGTATTCTGATTGTGTTCTACGAAATGAAATGTAAAAATTTTAGACCCTTCAATGAACTTTATTTTTGCATTAAAACAAGAGCGGTATTGAATATCAATTGTCACCGAAATTTAAAAAGTGCACCGAAAATTAAAAAAGATGTTGTTTTTGCTCAATTTTCGCAATTTTGAAACAATCTACGCTGCCGCACGTTTCATGCCTAAAACATCCGTAAAATTGCTTGACATGAGCCGAACGCTACGCCCCAACATCATCATACCTGATAGTGATCCGACGATTATGCCAAATCATTTTATTATGGATGGTATAAATATTGAGGAATCGGATGCTCTTGATGTTCTTGGAATAAAGATACGATGTGACTTTCGCTGGACTGAACACATTTTCCATGTCTCTAAAGAAGCATTCAAGGGTATTTGAAACGGTGTAAGATGTACTTCACTCCATCCGACAAAAAATGGAATTTAACTCTCATGTTTGGGCCGGTGCCTCAAAGTCTATTTTGGGGCGAAGAAGCTCATCGGTGACAGTAGGGTGTCCAACTCTATTGACTGACTGGAGCATCGACGCAGTGTGGGGTGCGTTATTATGTTCTATCGTTGCTACAACGGATTTTGCTCGGACGAGATTAGGGATCTTGTTTCCGAACACGCATTGTTATACGTAACACGCGTTCATTGTCCAGAGCTCATCCATTAGTTGTCGATTGCCCGGGCAATCGTACTACGCATTACAGAGAGAGTTCGTTTTTCAGCCGTACGTTTCGCTTGTGGAATAAGTTGCCTGCAGCCGTGTTTCCTGTCTGTTGTAACGGTGGAAAGTTCAACTCAAATGTTAACAAACACTACTCCCTCTTTCTCTCTCCTCACAACCTATTTTCTTAGTTCCGATACAATGCAGGGGTCATCCCCTGAGTACTATAGTATTTAAAAATAATTTAAAAAAATTAGACTCGCCACAGTCAACATTTCAAATGTCCTTGCGCATTTCATTTCATTTTTTGATCCATTTTTTTTTTAATAGTAAAAAATCGGAGAGCACATTAAAACAGGAGTAATCTTTTTGTCTGTAAAAAACAAACTGATAATCCAAAATGGCTGATATTATCAACATAACATAACAGACATGTATGCCAACATAACAGGAAGAAAATCGAACATACGTAACTCACGAATTTTTTGATCACACCTCGTAGTTTTTGGCGAAAGCCAGGTTTGAACTTGAGCCAGACGAATACCATCATATAATATTAAAATTTTCACTTAAAATTACTGCAGTTTTAAGAACTTGTTTACACATTACGCTTTTAACACTTACCGTATATAACTTTTCTTCAAATCTAATGAATTTTAAAAAATACCGTTTTCTATTTGACATCGTTTCTATAATTATCTGTGCTGCTAGATTAAGTTTTAAGTGTAACAGTATAATAAGCGGAAAGTTAGCCGGACTAATTGTAATTGTTTTTTTTTATAGTTTGTCGATGCGTTGCAAATACAAGCAAAAATATTAATCAGACATCCAATGGTACTCTTAATGAAAATTTTAGAGGCAGTAGGTACTATTTATTATTTTTTCACTCTATGTGCACAAATAATAAATGGAGCCAAGATGTAAAAAAATATTCCAACTGTAATTTTATGAAAGAAGTCAAACTTGGTTGGACAATTGAAAATAATGCACACTAAACCTCTTATATTACTTGAAAAATCTTCAAAATTAGGATAAAATTGTCATCCTGGCAACGCTGGTGCTTACTATGCGTCGTCCAACAACAATATTTATTAAATTGCTGACAAAAATGACGATAGTCCTCCGCATGTGTTTTTATCGCTTCCTTATCGCATGAATGAACAAAAGACTATTAAAGAGCTTAACAAATGCGTGAAGTTTTTTTGAAACAGTTGTTCTATGGGATGAGCATCATCAATGAAGTAGACTCATCTTTTCCGCGATGAGTTAAGGCTAGAGTTCCCATCTTAGAAAATAGTATAAAACTGATATTAGTTAAGACTAGAGTTCCCATCTTGGAAAATAAACCCACACCATCCCAATATTAGCCCAACCTAGGTAATTGTTACAGCCACATATGTTTCTATATACATACATACATATGTACTCGTCTATGCATCTCAACGACAATATTGGAAAAATTTTCTTTGGCAAATCTAAAAACCACAAACAACCTTCCCATTTTCTATGGAATTATCGAGAGAACAATGCTAATTAATTTAGCAGAACAGTATTACTTTTCATGCTCACTTTATAATTTCATTAAGAAGTTTGTTTAAACATATGTACATATACACATACACACATGCATACATACATGTACATTGAATTATACAGTGCGAAGCAAAATTGTAACAGACTTAAAATATCTTTACGTATTTTTATTTATTTATTTAACCTATGGAATAAGTTGCCTGCAGACGTGTTTTCTATCTGTTATAACGTTGAAAAGTTCAAGCACTACTCCCTCTTCCCCCCCTCACAACCTATTTTCTTAGTTCAGGTCAATGCACTGCATGTGTAGTGTCATTCCCTGAGTACTGGTCCAAGATAAAAAAAAAAATTAAAAAAATAAAAAATAAATAAACTAATCGATTAATTTGGGTGAAATTTTAACAGCTGACGTTTGACAGATAGCAATTTAAAAAAAAAATGTGTGTTTGTGCGCTAGGTAGCTTCAATATCTATCCGCCCTCGTAAAAGCTCAAAAGTTTCATATATCAATTTTAATAAAAATACGAAAAAAAGATTTTATATAGCAACGGCCGTATTCATAAAAAAATATTGTATGTTTATTAAACATTTATTTTGCAAATTTCCTGCAGAAATTTCCTATAGAAATAACAGTTTAATAAATATACAATATTTCTTATGAATAAGGCCATAAAGATTTTTGCATGCATTATGAATATATTTCGTATATTACCGAAAAACGTATCGACACAAATTACGTTGTTTCATTTTTGATCTTCACTGCATATGTGTGTTTATATGTACGTACTACTTAGAATCGATCTTTGTCAGCATTTTGTTTTGTTTGATGTGCATGTATGTATGTATATGTAAGTTTGTTTTATTCTAAATATTTTTTTGAGTCGTCATGTGTTTGTTTTACTTGTTTCTTCCCCTGCAATAAGAAATATTCATAATTGATTTGACTTCACTGTCTACGCCTTCTTCGGAGCACTTCCACCAGCTTCCTTCTATTGTGTCCAAAAATTTGCAAAATAAGTGTTTAATAAACATACAATATTTCTTATGAATAAGGCCATAAAGATTTTTACATACATTATCAGTATATTTCGTATATTTCGTTGTTTCATTTTTGATCTTCACTGCATATGTGTGTTTGTATGTACGTACTACTCAGTATCGATCTTTGTCAGCATTTTGTTTTGTTTAATGGGTATGTGTGTATATATAAGTTTGTTTTATTTATTTCTAAAATTTTGATTTTTTTTAATTCGTCATGTGTTTGTTTTACTTGCGATAAGAAATACTCATAATTGATTTGCTTTTATGGAAAACTGTCTTCATTTTTACAATATTTTCATGTATTTATTCTAATTAAATTTGTTGTTTGTGTTTTAATAATAATTTTAGAATTAAGTGATTTTTCTTTTCCGTTTTTAGAACATGTACACTGAAAAGAAAATTCAATCCATCCGTACTTAAATCAATCAGTCAACGCTTGGGATTTTCTTAAATCAAGTACGGATTACTTTATTCAAGCACCAAATTTTAGATATATTTAGTAGCGGATCCGTAATTGAAATAAACCAAAAATGAGATTGATTTGGGAAAACCTGAGATCGCATCAACCTTAAAATGTGATTGATTGAAGAATTTTAAAGTTTATTCAATCCTGAAAAAGAACAATTTAGTCTATTATTATTTACTTATGCCAAACAAAAAAGATATGCAGCTTGTTTTTGTGTTTCCTAGCTATACAGTGTTTAAAAAACTGCAGTCAAAATACCAAAAGCTATAGCTTTTTCTTCGACTTCTCAATTTTTTGTTATTCAAACATAAACTGTTGGTTCGACTTTTGATTTCAATCATGCAAACAGTCGCAGTTAAGCTAGAGACGAAAAACGAAAAGTTACATATATACTACGAAGACTTTTGATGTCGACATGTTTGAACAGTTTTTTGTTTGACTAACTTCAACTTCGAATAAGTTCGAAAGTTAAAGAAAAGTTGTGTGTGTGTTGTGTGTGTATATTCTTTTGACTTTGTTTACAATTGAGTATTGTCAGATCGTAAGATATATCCTTTTTGAGATGCTGAAGAGATTTTAATTTTTTTTTCTATGAAAAAAGTTTTTTTTTTGGAAATTTTTGGCAGCTTACTTTTTTATACTTTTTAAATTAAATGGAATAAAAAACGGGTCCACCACTGCCCCCGAAGTTTATCGACAACTCTTCATTAAAATTTTTACAACAATGAAGGCAAAAGACTGGCACTTCCTGTTCACACATGGCTCAAAAACAACACATCACGTTGGATTTGCGATTGTTGACGAAAATAGCTCCACTGAAAGTATTGGTATTTTACCCTCTCGCTCTTCGATTTTTGAAGCAGAAGCAATTGCTGTCTATGAGACGCTAAATCGCCATAGAAACGAAAATAAGAAAATCGTAGTTTGTACGGATAGTTATTCGGTTTTTGATGCAGTCAAAAATTTTAAAAATAAAAATGAAATAAAATCATCTATTCGGCAATTACTTATCCAAATGAGCGATAAGACAAACATATTTTGGATCCCTAGCCACACAGGAATAGTTGGAAATGAAGCGGCAGATTCTTTAGCCAAGCAAGCAAATTTGCACCCAACATTTACATTCATGCCACATTCGAAGCACTTTGTGATACGAACGGCTTTAAATCACCTTAGTAACGCTCTTTTAAGATCGTGGATAAAATACGATCATCTATATAAAAGAATCAACCCCGATAAACTATCTACCACAACCAGTTTTTTCAACAATAAAGCCTATACTCGTCTGCGTCTTACACACACAAAACTCACTCACCAGCATCTTCTTTCACGAGATCCTCAACCCATATGCCCCTTCTGCAATAAGTATTATACACCTCTTGAAAACGTGCGCTTCCTTAAGTTCCATTCGCCTCAGACTGCGTGGTACTGATGACATTACTAACCTCCTACAAACCCCATCAGAACATAATGTAAATAATTGCTTAAATATTCAACAAAAAATTTAAAATCTGCAGATTAGATTCAGTCTAATATATTTTTTTTCTTTTTGTATGTAAAAACGAATTGTAATATTCCCAAGCCGATAGCCTCTGTTGCTAGTGCTTTATTGTTACAGATTTATTATAATTTAAATTGTTATAATATCTAAAGAAATAAAATAAATAATAATAACGGGTCGAAATTTTTTTTTCAGCAAATAAATGATGTTTTGAAAAAAATATCACATCACTACTTACCTGTTCAAAATAATAAAACACTTATTACTGCTAATTTTATAAATTTAAATTATTACAGGTAACTTTTGAACGAGCAGTTCTTGCGTTAAAGATCGCACTAATGGAGAATAGAAACTTATTAAGTTAGGAAACGCTTTAAAAGATATTTGATTAATTCTGATATAGAAAAATTTTAAAGCAATCACACATATCCGCAGTTTTTAAACGCTGTATACATATACATATATCAACATATCATAGAAGTTATTGTAATCAACAGTAGACTTGAAAATCTTTTAAAATATTTTCAAGCATTTAACTATACTCGTATATTCCATTATTTCATATAAATCAATGAGAATTCAAAAAGAAAAATGCTGAAATAGTATTTCACAACTAAAACAACAACAGCTTTTTGTTCTTAGAGAACCATTTATTCCTATCTTTCAGAAATTCTTTGTTTTGTTTTTCGCGGTTCAAGAATTCTGAACATGCTGCAAGAATTTCATATTCATTTTAAGACATCGGTTTTCTTGAACAATCCCGTTTTCGGCTTTATTTTTAAGTAAACTTGTATGTTATTCGTACTTAAATATTTGAGTACTACTCGTACTAAAAGCAAGCAAAAAATACTTAAATTTACTACAAGCTTTTTCTTTCTGTGTACTAAATCTATTAACGAAACATAATCGAGCGCTTATTATCAGCAAATGTTATGTGTATGCGATTTGCTGCGAGTCCAAAGTGCACTTCGTTCGTGCTTATCCAATATTGGATTTTTTATCTCATGAAAGAGGTTTCTAGAGTTATTGGGGGGTGTACTAGTTAACAAAGCCGATTTTTTTTCTTTTGCTTGAAAAATGTATTTATTATAATAACAAAATTAGTTGGTACATTATTCAAAGTATTGCCCATCGTTAGCCACTACTTTTTCCCATATAGATTCCGCGCCAAAAGAACTACTCGGGGTCACTCTCCATTGCGATGCGAAAGTAATAACGTGAGTTCTTCTTGCATTGGGCAACAATTCTAATCGAGTAATGCATTCCAATTCCTCATCTTCCAACTTTTAAATACAAAAGTTTTTCGATAACTTGTCCTGGAGTAAAATTGCTTTACAAGCTGAAATTTAACCTAAACAACTTATGAAAAGCAAAAACGTACTCTTAATGTAAAGCTGCTACTCGTAAGACGAATGCTGACTTAAGAGAGAGAGAGAGAAACGTAAACTATTAGAGATTTTTTCAGGTGGCCTAATAGCCAGAATCATAGATGCCAGATAGATCTGGTATAAAAACGTCAAACTCGGCGGAAGAAATCTTCAAAAACTACAAATCGTAAAATAAAAATCGTCAGCTACTAAAATGAATGGGTTTGAATAAAATGTACATATGTATGTATATGTATTTCGAGAAGGTAATACGAATGCTGACTTAAGAGATAGAGAAACGTAAACGATTAGAAATATTTTTTCAGGTGTTCTAATAGCCAGAATCATAGATCCCAGATAAATCTGGTATAAAATTGTCAAATTCGGTGGAAAAAATCGTCAAAAACGACAATATGATTATCGCAAATCGTAAAAAAGAATCGTCAGCTACTAAAATGACTAGTTTTGAATAAAATTTATATGTATTTCGATAAGGTGATATATGTAGTAAAAAATTCATGCTTGCCTTTAATAAATAGCTACAACATTTAAAGCATTAACGAAAAATTAACACTCGTTCAAGCTTGACGTTAATAAGAACACATTCATTAATTTTTGTACATAACACATTTGTAAAATAAGATTTTTAATAAAAGGTATATTGAAAATTCCTGTCATATACTATATTTAGTACGAGTAGTAATGTACGCATTATTGTACTAAACACTTTTATTAAATCGGACATATCTTAGTCAAAACAACTATATTTGCAAAGTTTTTTATAAGTGATCTCTAGTAGGTATATTACATTCAACTAATTTCTCACTTTGGTTTTGTTAAGGTTCATGAATCTGGATGCAAACATTTGCAGAAGAGCACGATAAGACTAATATTTTTACTATAAACTTAGCCATAGAAGATTTGTGAAGAATCGGTTTTGATATTTTATTCCAAAAAACAAGCATTTTCATTTATAATGTAAAACAAATTTTCCAAGTTTAACAGGCTTCGTTTCTTCAATTCGGATTAAACTTGTCGTCTTTCGACTTTTATCATGAAATAAGAAAACTCTTTTTCTCCATGCCTTTTATATTTTTAATTTTTCAGAAAAAATACACTGTCTGCTTTATAATACTGTAATGATTTATAAAAGTTAAAGGCTTGCGTTTTAAATTTAAGTCTCCTTAATATATGATCACACGTTTTAACATTTCATATATACATAGTCTGATCAAATAATAACCGTTATTTTCAAATTTTGTGAGTTACGTATGTTCGATTTTCGCTTTTTATTTTTTCATTTATGTTGGTCTGTTATACATATGTATATGTTGGCAATATCAGCCATTTCGGATTGTCAGTTTATTTTTGATAGATAAAAACGTTAGTCGTGTTTCGGCGTGCTCTTCGATTTTTTTACAACATTTATTAAACTAAGTAGTATTTCGTTGAGTTTAAGGTCCTTTTTAGCTTATTTATTTCAATATCTCTGCCAATATTTCGCTTTCCTTCGGATAGCTTCTTCAGGGCAATAATATTTGTTATTGTAACAAATAACAAATATTATTGCCCTGAAGAAGCTATCCGAAGGAAAGCGAAATATTGGCAGAGATATTGAAATAAATAAGCTAAAAAGGACCTTAAACTCAACGAAATACTACTTAATTAAGAAACAGAGGTCGAATAAAAACCAAATACATTTACTAAACTTTGAGCAAAACCAACATCTCATGGACATCTCTTAGGAGCTGTTCAACATCGTCAACGACGATCCTGATTTCCTCAAAAAGGTTATAACTGGTGACGAATCATGGGTGTATGTCTATGACATTGAAACCAAAGATCAATCATCCCAATGGAAGCGTCTAGAAGAGCCAAGACCGAAAAAAGCACGTCAACTTCGGTCTGATGTGAAGGTTTTACTCACTGTTTTCTTCGACTGCAATGGCGTGGTGCGTCATGAATTCTTGCCACAAGGTCGTACGGTCAATAAGGAATACTATCTTGAAGTTATGCGCCGTTTGCGCGAAGTAAATCGTCAGAAACGCACAGAGTTGTGGAAAAAACAATCTTGGATTTTGCACCATGATAACGCACCAGCTCACACATCGTGTAAGTTTTTGGTCGAAAACAAAACCCTTATCATGCCTCCCTGCTGACTTTTTCCTCTTCCCGAAACTGAAGACACCGATGAAAGGAAAGCGTTTTGCTACAATTGAGGTCATAAAAGAAAAATCGAAACTGGAGTTGATGGAGCGTTTCACGGTTTTTTAATATTTTTATTTCATATTTTCAAAAGCTTTCTTAACTTTAAAGCTAATCCAGACATAGTTTAATTTAATTAAATTTTTTTTTATTGTTATTGTGCATGATTTAGTTAATATTATTTTAATGTAGCTAATTTAATTTAAACTGAAATATTTATACATGTAAATATTTATAAACTGCCTGTTTTATCAGAAACAAAAATAAGTCATCCTTGTTGAAAAAGTAATAATAATCTCTTCCAGTTTTTTGACCTTAATCATAAAGATTTGTAAATTTATTAAAAGCTTAAGTGATTTTGTGTATGGACATTTAAACTCTAATAAACAAAACGTACGTATCGCCCATTGTTGCAACAGCGTCATAATTCGAAAAAACTTGGTTCGAGAAAAATGCATTTTACATATCGCTCCTTTATTGCAACTTAGTTATATCTCAAAAAATGAGCTTTTCAAGTTAACAATGCAGAATTGTCAACAGTACTACATTTTATATTGTGCCAAAATTTTATTTAAATTACCTTTAAACTGTTCCCTTTAGGAGATATTTTCTAACGGTCTTATTTATAAAAATTTTTTCATGATTATTAAGCTCTTACGAGTATTAGCGGTACAAATTTTGTATAGAAATAAATGCAATAAAAGCTTAGAAAACTTGAACATTTTTTTTATAAATAAGGCAGTAAAAATTTTTTCTAAGACTTGTATGGAAACTAAAAATTTGAAATGTGTTTTTCTCGAAACAAGCTTTTTTGCGTTATGACTATGTTGCAATAAAGGATGCGATATGTATGGACGAGTATGTATGTATGAATACAGTTACCAATACGAGGGCGGTTCGGAAACTTCTTAGCCTAGCGCAAAAAGCGCGGTATAAACAGAAAACAGTCAAGTGTTTTGGAAACTTCCATCTCTGATAGGAACACGTGTTAAATTTTGTTTCAATCTGGTAACTCCTTCATACAGAAACAGGTGTTCACAAAAGACGCATCCGCGATTTTTTTACTCGTACAATGGAAAAATTAGAAATTCGTGGTGCCATTAAATATTTACATAAAAATGATTTATAGGAGCAAGAAATTCATAATGATACGAGGGCGGCTCGGAAACTTCTTAGCCTATCAATGAAAGAGAATAGTTAGTTTTTCAGAAATATTTTTACTTTTCAATATAATCTCCTGAAACTTCAACACACTTAGTCCAACGCTTTTCTAGCAATTCTATCCCTTGATTAAAATAGTTTTCCTCAAGGTCTTCAAAATAATGGTGTACAACTGTAATTGCGTCTTCATTTGAGGTTAAACGCTTGCTAGCAAGAAATTTTTTTTAGATCTGGGAACAGGTTAGTCACTGGGAGCTAAATCAGGAGAATAAGGCGGGTGGTCAAGCAACTCGTACTTTAATTCGTTGATTTTAGCCATTGTTAAAACACTCTTGTGCGCTGGTGCGTTGTCTTGATGAAAAATTATTTTTTTGTGTTTGTAAGCCAGGACGTTTTTCTCGAATTTGTACATTTAATTGATCCAAAAGGTTGCAATAGTACTCTGAATTTATTGTTTTACCCTTTTGCAGATAGACAATCAATTAAATACCTTTGAAGTCCCAAAAAACCGTTGTCATAACCTTACCAGCCGATTGAATTGTTTTTGTCTTTTTTGGGGCACTTCCTCCAGCTTCAGTTCATTGTTTGGATTGTTCTTTTGTCTCTGGAGTATAGTGGTGGATCCATGTCTCCTTAACAGTTATGAAACGACGCTTAAAATCCATTTTATTTCGCTTAAAATGATCCAAACAAGCTCGAGAAATGTTCACTCTTATGCGTTTTTGGTTGACTGTTAACAAATGCGGCACCCATCTTGCAGAAAGCTTTTTCATCTTTCTTCATGCAAAATTAATTAATCATTTGAGATTCCCATGATATTAGCTATTTCACGCACTTTTATTCGTCGATCCTTTAATACCATATCACGCACTTTGGCTACAATTTCTGTTGATGTTGCAGTATTTGAACGTCCACTACGTGGTTCATCCTCAATGCTTGTACGACCACGTTTAAATTCAGCAAACCAATTTTTTACTGTTGTATATGAAGGAGCACTTTCACCTAATACATTCACCATACGAGTATATGGTGAGAAGTAAGGAAAATACCTCCTAAAGGGAAAAGCTTAAAGGTCATCTTAATAATACAATACAAAAGATAGTACGTACTGTAAACAGTTCTGGGGCCAAATCACCGCATACGATATCGAGCAAAATTATCGAAATTTTTCATTTTGGTATCATGGCATGCGATATCGAATAAATTGTATTGCAATAATATATATAAAAAAGTTAAAGGATTTATTATTTGTATTCCTACTTTTAGGAAACATATGGTCTTCAATCTATTACATTTTGTTTAATTTACGATCCAATATGCATCGTTTGCCATAATGTAGATGTATCGTAATGTTATTCGATACGATAGCTAATTCGATATCGTATGCGGTGATTAGACCCCTGATGTGTTAAGTCGAAAATTTTAGTTTTTGAGTTACGACATTATTGAAATAAGAGAGCAATACGAATATGTTTGTGTGTAGAATACCTACTCTTAGATTTGCTAAACGCTTATGGCAAACAGTTTCAAAAAAAAAACAAAACAAAACAACATGGCAGACATACAGCAAGCAAGAAAAATGTGCATATGCATATTATTTTTATTAAAAGTGGACAAAATGTGATAACGGTTAGTGGAAAAGCCAATTATCAACAGTTTAAATCATTTATTTTTTATAATTTCTTTTTTTTTTCATATTAAGTTCTCTCATATTTGTAAATGCTCTCTTTTGAGGAAAGAGATTAAAAGCAAAGAAAAATCCGTACACACATATTTTTGCAACAACACAACGTCCTTGACAAGTTCGGCTTAAATCGTTAGTTAATAACTAAACTTACTGACAAAAACAAAAAATTGTTTTATTATGCGACTTCTATGAAGTGTAGCAAGAAGAGAACAGAAGAGAAGGAATTCCCACACACTAACAAAATAATAGTGATATACATACATATGTATAATTGTGCATTTATTACATGCAAATAGTAGACACTAGTTGTAAAAGTGAATTTTCTATGTGTGAAGTTGGAATGATGGTGTGGTGTCAGGCGTGATTAATAGAAATAACTGAATCGGGACAAAAAAAATCATTTGGATTACAGATATTTTTTTAGATGCGATAATTGTGTGTAATAAATAATGTACACTTTACTCGTATCTATGTAATATAAATTATTTATTTTCAAACAAAACGAAAATAAAATAGAAAATTTTTGATGACAAAGCGTATGTGCTGTTTCCGGAGAACATACTAAGAGCGCCTCATCTAGAAAACTTGTACGAAAAACACTCAGCTTTTTAAATACATGATGTCAGCCGGAAAGGTATACTCCCCGCAGTAATTCATTGTAATCCTGGCTTTATGCGATGTGGCACCGTCTTGTTGATACCACGTGTTAATCAAGCTCAACGTATGCGCACCAGACTGTCTGTGATGAATAATTTGATCGGTTTCAATTGCCCAGAACCGACCATTCAAATGAAAATGTACATCGTCACTCATTGTGATTTTTTTTAATGAAAATCGATGATTGATTTTGATAAAATACCCCATATTCTATTAGGCGTCATCGTCGTCCCATGAAGGCGACACAAACATTGTTTCATTTATTTGCTCGTTCCCAAAAACAATTGAGTGTTGTCGAAATCCTCTAGCTATCGTTTAGGTCTAGGAAATATCGCAGGTCTATCAAATAATTCATAATTGTTTTCGAAGACGAATGTGTAACCGAATGTTTTTTGATGTCGTCTTGATGTGACCACGATGACGACTCTTGGAATAATGGGGAAATGTTTTAACCATTAAAACACGTTGGTGTATCGAATATTTTTCTATAATAAGCCCTGCACCCTGTGCTTTTAATACAAATATCCTAGACAAGACGTTCGCTTATGTTGTGTAAACAGCACATTAAACTAATAGGTATATATGTATGTATGTATGTATATGGACATTTCTGAGGTTGTTTATATTCGTATCTGTTGACAGTTGGTGCACATATCATTAACTAAAATGCAAAAAGGCGGAACTAGCAAAAATAAAGTTTTTCAGCAGGACCAAAAAACCTTTCCTTGATCTGGAAGTGATATTCTACTAAAAAAACGTCTGAAAACATGAATCATTATACCTATATTGCTACAGAGTAACCTAAATTAGAGCGCGTAAAGCACAACGTCATTTAGAGCTTATGGTTTATGCTGTTGGTAATAACTTAAATAACAGCGTTAATACGTAGTGACGTATCCTTTCAAACAAAAGTGAGCTTAACTGCCAACCACAATTCGCTTATGAAAATCAGCATCAAAGGCAAGCTTGTTTCAAAATAAATTTGCACAATTTGAAAGCTTTGTTGGGGCATCAGTCTATTCATATTGCATTGCCAAACTAAGCTAAACATATGAAAATCACCCACAAAATCACCGTCCGTTAAAAACTTGTTGCGAATTTAAAGCTGTATACCTTTATAATTACACCCTTAACCTGTTTAATAAGTTTCACGGTGCTATAGAACCACCATTAAAGAAAGATAATTCAGAAAATATATCACAAAGGCAAATTTTTATTTTTATCACACGTCTTTGGAAACCATATTGTATTCAAAATTTAAGCAATGAAAATTTATTTAAAAAATAGTTTTTTTTTAATATTCTTATAAGTTATATTATTAATTGGAATTTAGTACCTACAATTAAAATTATAAAACTAGCCACTAACGTCTATCAGCTTTTTTATTTATGTGTGTACAGAAGGTAGACTGCATTTGTCATAAGTAAAAACCTATCTATTAAAGTATGAATAAATTTTATCATTTGGTAGCTACCTACATAGTTTGCCAGGCCTGCATTAACTTTTTGCATGTTTACAAACACTTTCATACATGTATACTACATTTTTACATACACTCACGTACTTTAAACTCGTTGGTGGTGTTAATTATTGTTATTATGTACATACATATGTACATTTTGTCGATGGTGTATTTATTTTTTGTCGTTACTATTACTATAAATTCTTTTACTCAGTTATTTGTAAAAGTATAGACTAGACGAAGTTTTTTTTTTTTTTTTTTTGTAATTTATTTGCTCTAAAACGTAATTGAGCATTTTTAAAAAAGTATATGTATGTATGAGCATATCTGCATCATGTATGTACTTATGTACATATATATTATAAGTGTACAATTTAATGCAATTTGCAATTTCATATTTTTCTTTGTACTTTGATAGTTTTTGTTGTAGTTTCTGTATTTCAAAAACTGAGAGCAGCAATTGTAATCAGTTTTAAAGAGAAGAGAAAAACGTTAGCCGATTTTAACAACTCGTTGCATTTCTTACTGTTTTAGTGCTTTTCTAAATTTTTCAAGCGAAAAATTATTTAGTGCTTTGCGTTTTTTCTGTTATTGTTTTTGATAATAATTAAGTTTCTTCGATATTTTTAAAAATAATTTCAGCTTAAAAGTCAGTTCTTTGTTCAAAACTACGGAAAATGTTGAACAACATTAATTTTTTTTGGATTTCAAAAATAACATAAGATGTGATACCTATCTAGCATTTTGAACAAGTTATACATAAATACTGAATATTTATAAATTCTTTTACTCAGTTATAATCAGCCATTGCTGTAGAACTCAATTCCCTTTGGAAACTGAATTCGATCCGTTGTTTGCTTCGTCAGAAAACCACAAACAGACAAGTGTTTCGAATTCAAATCATTTTATTACAACATATTAATTTCGTTCTTGAAATAAAAAATGTTTTCATTTTCATGATACATTTTTTCGTAGAAAATCTAAAAGAGACAATAATATTTTGTTAGAAAAACCAAAAGTTAAAAATTATAAATAATATATTGCGGCCTGCATATGAACTATGTTTGTGCCGATAGTTTAAAAAAAGGAAAGCGTGTGTTTGTCAAACCGTTTGTGCAGTTTATTTTGGTCCAAAGAATGTTCCACTTTGAAGTGCTTATTTTTATTTCATAATATTAATTATATATCTATACACTAGCTTTAATTTGTTGAAGTCATGAATGTACGTATATACCGAAAAATACACAATGTAAATACATATACATATATATATATATATATATATATATATATATATATATATATATATATATATATATATATATATATATATATATATATATATATATATATATATATATATATATATATATATATATATATATATATATATATATATATATATATATATATATATATATATATATATATATATATATATATATATATATATATATATATATATATATATACATACTTCAGAAAATCAATGTACCTATAATTGATTTTATGAAATAAAATCAAATACTACATATCATACATAATATTTAGCAAGCAAAAGTTTGAAATTAAATTAAAAAATTTTAATTAATTCATTTTAAGCTAAAAAATTTTCAATCGACATCAGGGGGTCGACCCCAGTCAGTGCCAACAATAAAAACTTTCTATACTTACATTTTTTTTTCTTAATTTATAAAAATAGTATCTTCCGCCAAGAAGAACGGCAATCGTTCATTGAATAATTTTTATTGTTATGGCCAAAGTAACGAAGTACGTATAACGCTGCGCACAATTTTAAATATATGGCTAAATTCTTGATGATGAAAAACATTTTTAATAAAAAAATTTATAACGGATCAGTCTCGTATTACTAATATTCTTATGATTTATGGCCACTGAAGTGTAGTAAAGATTAAATTATTGGCTAATCCGCCATTTAATCATCGCTTTCAACCATCAGGGCTTAAACGATTTACTAAGGAATCGACATTATAAAGGGCATATTTCCACTGATTTGTTGTCCACGGCCGAAGGGACTTAGAAGGTGCTACTCTCAACAGTTGGTTGCTGTGTGCTGCGATGTTGTCCAGATTCTACCCAACTATGTGAAGTGACCCGTGTGAGCGTCAATAATATCAATAAATGTTTTTGTGTTATTATGGTCGCTTTTAAATGTTTGCCTAAGCCATTTAATTCAAATGCATTTGCCAGTTTGTAATTAGTTGCCACACTTTGTTTGAATTGCTTTGAGGAGCACATGAGCTAACCAAAAATATAATAATGGCATCTAAAACGGAAAACAACAAAATTAAATGTATCAATAATAAATGCAGGAATTATAATGAATATAGCACAATAGAATTTGAAAAAAGTTTATTATTCAGAGTGTAGGAATTTTTCAATGGTGTTGTTTTGCGTTCAGTAATGTGAAAATTTGGACGTTTGACTCCCAGCGACTGCAACAAGCCTGAACTGAAAAAACATTGTCATCATTAAACAACACTGAATTGTGTATCGTTTAATTAAAAAACGTTTGATTCCGCCTATGACATTACATTTCCAGCAGAAAGTGGAAATTTTAAAAAAGAAATTTTAAAAAAGCTGAAAATATTCACGTATTGGCACTAGCTTACATCATAAACCTATGAGCAATAGGAGAAGTTCAAATAAACTTCTGCCCTTTTGAGAGAGATGGCATGGCACGAGGTTTAGATTAGAACTCACAGTTAATAACCGGCTTAAACTTAATTTGCTCATTCAAGAATAACATAACCCTATCTTATTAACTTCTTATTAGCATCATTTTTTTCAAAAATTCTAAATTTAAGTCAATTACGCGTCATTTGCGTGAAATTTTACTTGGTTCTTTAATTTGATTTGCGGCGGAGGCGCTTATTGCTGGTAGAAGCATGTAATGCCTTGAGCGAGTTGCTTAAAAACGGTGATATTGGCGTAGAAGATTAAGATCGAAGGGGAAGAAATAGAACGATAAATTTTCGCCTCAGAAACAAAAGAAGCTTGCTCTTTAGAAGCCACTTAGCAAGCAGCTTCACAGCGCTTAAAATCGTTAGCACTGATTCATAAACAAGGTAATTGGGTTCCATACAAATTAAAACCGAGATATGTGGAAGTGCACAACACAAAAAAGAAAGTTTTTTACACACAATCTGGTGATGAAAGGAGAATGCGTTCTGATAATCTAAAATTAAAAAAAATCATTGTGACTACGGTCACAATGGTCACGCATGCTTTATATTTGGAGCTGCATGTGGTGTATTACGAACTGCTTAACCCATGCGAAACAATTGCTGCGTCTCTACCGAACACAATTTATGAGATTGAACTGGACTCTGCAGGAAAAATTCAGTTAACTTGATTCCAGACACGGCAAAATTGTTTTTTGAAGTGATAATGCTCGTCCGTGCTTAGCAGTCCCGGTGAAAAACTATTTGAAAACACTTGAATGGGATGTACCACCACCAACTGTGGTGGAGGGTGGGTGTGTTAGCCGTGGAATCTGGAAGATCGCTGAAAGATAGCAAAAAGTCGGTGCTAGTCATGGGCAATACTTCAATTAAATTTGAACTACCGTTTTTTCACAAAAAATTTATTTTTTTTTTCACAAAAACA
The DNA here is from genome assembly GCA_914767995.1 of Thecocarcelia acutangulata. Taxonomy (NCBI): domain Eukaryota; kingdom Metazoa; phylum Arthropoda; class Insecta; order Diptera; family Tachinidae; genus Thecocarcelia; species Thecocarcelia acutangulata. The sequence goes on from OU612095.1 coordinate 73,056,083, forward strand.
AAAAAAAAGTGGTGCAAATTTATTTGTACTCCTAAAATATTTTTCTTTTTCAATTTGGACAACAAATTGTATGTACATATATGTCGCTCTTCATATGATAAGTTTTGTGTTAATTTTTGGTAGCTAAAAAGATTTTTATTAAATTAGTGAAACTATGATTATTTACTTTGAAACATAACGGCGAGCGTAGCGATTGACGATTTTTGGTCTGGCTACACTGCAATGCACTCATTAAAAAAAGATGAACAAGTACCTACATAAATATGTACACATAAATGCAATGTGGAAGAATGTAAGAGAAAAAAAAAATAATAAAATAACATTTCTTCATTACGAAACAAAATCCATAAAAGAAAAAAAGGAAAACAGGAACAACAACAACTACAGCTACATCATCATCCCATCGTCATTATAACAACAACAACACGCAGTGTATAAATAAAAAGATAGATATTTCGTTTTGTACGAATGAACACAAAGCAACGATTTTGAGAATGATTGTTTTTTTTGCTGATTTGTGTTTTGTGTTCAATGTGTTTTCCGTTTTTATGAATGTGTGTGTGCGTGTGTATATGAGTGAGTATTTTCTCTCGTGTATTTCTTTAGTTTATGATATTTGGTTTGTCAAACGTAAATTTAGTTTAGTTGTGCTGTATTGCACTCGCACTGCGCTGCGTTCGCTCAATCACTGCTGCTCTTAACTCTTTAATATACGCACTAATACCGCGCGGAGCTTTAACTTGAAGAAAAAATAATCAAATTACATATTAAACAAATATAATTTAATATTAAAAAAAAAAGAAGAAAACGATTTTGATTTTTTGTTCAACGCTCTTTATATGTTTTTGTGGTCTTTATACGAATACAATTCCATATTAACTCAAAACGAGGTTTGGCAAAATTTATTTGATTACTAATAATAGAAATTTAAAACAAAAAAAATTTACATATGTTAATTTACTTTAAAATGCAATTATCAAACAAAAAAATTAATGTGAAAAATGGATGATGAAATAGAGGAAGAAAAAATGAAAAAATAAAATTAATAGTGACCGTGAAAATAAAAATGTGTTAATACCAAAATAGTGTGTGCTTGTTCTTTATAATTTCCCCCCTTTTTTCTTTTTTAGCTTATTGCAAAAAATCCATAAATCTAAATTAACAGCAACAAGGAAAAAGAAAGCAACTTTTCTTAAAGAAACGAAAACTTTACCTAAAACGAATTACGAAAATTTAAAAATATATTTTAAAATACGACTTTTAACGAAATATTTAAAATAAATTTAAATAAAACAAACACAGTCTTGCAAGTGCTTTCATTTTGTATGCCCTTTTTAAACTAAACGAAAATGTTGACAAGATTTATTTTCTTTGGAATGTATGTAGGTCTTTTTTAAATAATTTTCTTATACATAATTACTGTTGCTTTTAACAATATACATATTTAATTATGTTTGTTCTTAGTTCTATTTATTTTTTTTCCCCAAAATTATGTAATTTTTTTTTGTGCTTAGTTGATTGTTCGAATTCCTACACTGGTATGCATATTTGTGTGGTTTTATCATTATTTTGTTTTTTTTTTTTTTTTTTGTTTTCTCTAAAATATATAGAATAATAGAATTAAAAAAATGATTCTCGTACCCTAAAATAAAAAAAAAAAAACTTTTCGATCCCAATCACCAATGTTCTCATTTTTACACTCTTTTTCTTTTATTCACCAGCACCCGGTGTTGCCACTTTCTGTTATATAGTCCTAAAACCTTTAATATTTATATCATAAAATTTTTGTGCCATTTTTTCACTATTACAAATTATCAAAAATTAATGTCCTATTCTGGCTTACAAAACAACTCAATTGAATTGGAATCCAAACACTTGTAACTTTAAAGCAATTTAACTCACTTGTAACTTTAAAGCAATTTAACTCATTTCAACAATTTGCACTTGATAAAACGACCTGAATAAAAAAACAGCTGATTGCCGGAAAAAAATAAAATAGTAATTTGAACTTAAAGTTTGTAAAAAAGTGTTTATTTTTTTAACAATACGTTTAATGGATGATGTTACTGCCGATATGTTAAGCATAAGAAAAACTATCCATGATCACTCGGATTCGTTTGTGCTGCCCAATGTCAAGTAAAAAAGACAAAGGTGGCATGTGGTTGAATTGCTTTCTAACAAGTAAATTGTTATGGTTGGCGCCGGAAGTGTATTCTCCACCCTGAAGGATTGGCCAGTAGGCGCAACTTGTTTTCTCATTTATACTAGTTACACGTATACTTGCTATGTGTTTGGATATAGGAATTTTCTTATAATGTCTTGTTTATACATCTGATACCATCCGTGAGAGCTTGTACTTACAATTACCCGCATGCATATGTATATTAAAGTGTTAATGGGTCGCAGTTTGCAGCATCGCTATGTAGTGTAATATGTATTTTGTTATCAAAAATGTAACTGACGGTGGTAGTTGGTCCTTGTTAGCACTAATTTCTTTTGCTGACCCGTGCACTAGATGCATTAAGCAAATAATAGAAAATTTTAAATATAAAAGCTAGAACTGCCGGCCTAAATAAATTCAAATCTATTGAAATCTTGTACACCAGCTTAGCACTTTCTTCCAAAGCGATTTAAAAACACTTCCTGCTTGGTGACACCACCAATAGCAAGGTAATTGCTCCGGTTGTTGGCAAGCTTTTATTTTAAATTTTTCTAATAGTGTATCCAGACCGGCAGAATACATAAATTATCGTTCTGATTTTATGATATTTTTCTAATCTTATGACTACTACTTACCCGTCACCACTTGTGTGCTGTTTCAAACAGTAGATCTACGAGTAAACTACTTAGCTTTACGGAAAATTTCTTTCACAATTCTTTGCTTTTATTTTTTTGCTTCCTATATCCATTTATTTTTTTCTATAACGTAAGTTTAAAAACGTTAAATAATAAGTTAATTTAATACAATTTAAACAAATTATTTACCCGTTTTCAATTTTTAAAGATTTTTTAGAACAACTGCTATGAATCAGTTGTAATTTTTCTACGTTTTTGTTAAACACAATAAACAGTAATATCACTAATAAATTCAACTTTAATATTTTTTTGTGGTTAAGTTGCAAACTGAAAAATATTAACTAAATTATAGTTGGGTTGCAAACCCTGATTGGGACATAAAAAAAAATTTTTTTACTTGTTCTTCACTTAATCAGGCCTGTAAACCACTTTTCAAGAAAGTGGTTTGAAAAGGAATAGCATAAAATTTTAGTAATAGAGTGATTTGAAACCGGTCAGCTAAAGGACTGCCGATTTTAAATCACTTGCCTTAAAACCTGATAGTTATTTTCGCAATAATATATGATCAATTCACAAGCTCGTTTTGATAATTTTCATACAAAAGTATGCTCTCAGGTGGATTCACCTATGTTGTCCGGATAAAAAATGATTGTTTTTATTTAAATGTTGTTATATGTATTAATTTTAAATGTGGTTTGACGGCTGGTAGCAAAATATACAATTTTAATTCGTATTTTGTCCAGATAATCCTGAATTGAGTTGTCCCTTATATAATATTAGCATGGTCATTTTGAATTTGTTATATTAAGCTTTATTTCATGAAAAAGGCTAAAATATTGTATAATAGGATTTTGCGCTCACATATGATAGATAGCTTTGGTATTCCTTTGTTCGAAAATTATGTTTCAGAAAATTTAATTAAAGTTTTCATTTTGAAGAACAGCTATACAGATACCTATCATGAATTTATAAAAAAAAATATGTTTTGATAAAAAGTGAAATAAAAAAAAAATAAATGAAAATTTCTTGTACTATTTTTTCGAGAATTCTGTAATATCGTTTGTTACATAGGCGGCAACACTGATAACACCACCTTTATTTTCTATTTCTCTCAAAATCGCGAAATATTTTTTAATTGTTATTTAAAACAAGAAATGATAATAAACTGATCAGAGATGATGAAACTAGTATATTCATAAAAAATATTTTATGTTTATTAAACACTTATTTGACATATTTTCCATAGAAATTTGTCAAATAACAGTTTAATAAACATACAATATTTTTTATGAATAAGGCCAAATATATTTAAATGCAAAATAAATTTGAAAAATTAAATTTTCGCTGTGCCTAAATATAACGACCTATGCCTTTTTATAGGAAGTTGTAGCATTGTTTTTGATTACTGCACCCAATGAATTTGTCAACTGTATCCAATAAAACTGCAGTAAAATTCGCTTATAGTCCACTGCTTTAAACGCACGCTTTTTGTGGACTATAAGGCGCATTGGACTATGGCTATATTTTTATATAAGCCACTTTTTAGCTTATAAATGAATTAGCATATAATAATTTATTTTGACTATAAAATCTGAAAGATATTTCAATGCTCTCATTGACAAAAAAAAAAAACCCATTTAACATTGCAAACATGTGTCAAATATGTACATATAAAAAAGTGTTGCATGTTTGTGCTCCGTTTTTGTCTAAAAAAATGTTTATTTTTTACATTTAATACTATACTATGTAACAAATATTTTGCAGGTATTTTATTTATTGATGCCAAAAAATTGCACATTTTGGACTAAATCGCTAATTCTACTATAAGCGGTGTGGCTTATAAACGAATTTTACTGTATTTGCTATTCATTTAATTTGCGTTAGATATATTATACTTTATACAATTTCACTTAAAATTGCTTTCGATAATTTCTACTATCGTGTGTAAATACGGAGTCTTATTTTGGATTAAGTTCTAACGACTCCGCAGGCCACTTCAAAACACGCACCTCGTTAGAATGCCATAAGTTATTTACAACTAGAGGTTTATTTGGGATTGTTTTGATGATTCAACCTCAAAATTAGTAGCATGCTTTCCTCCGCAAATAGATATTTTATATACTTTGCAAGAAATATGCAACCCTCAGTTAATATATCCATGATGTTATTGTATCATTGCAAGTGTACTTTGGGTCTACTCTCCCTTTGGCTGCCTAACAGTTGATCTTCTACCACCGCCCTTTAAATTACATTTGAATTCATCTGAGAAAAAGGATAGTGGGCCAGTTCTTTCGGCGCTACTTTTCTCCGATATCAGAGGTGTTTTCTTTTGCATGACGAAAGCATCCAAGTCCAATTTCGCGAGCTCTCGACAGTTAATTGGTCGTGGGCTAGTATCCAATCCAAAATATTTTTACCTTTTCTTGAATCCATTTGCGAGGCTTTATCCTGTTTTGCAGTAGCTTTATGTAGTCTTTCTCCTGAAAGCAGAGTTTTAACAGTATTCCATCCATGAAACTTTCTTTTTCACAAAAAGTTTTTCATTTCAATTTAGCTTTAAAATCATTTATCATGTTTGGTTTTAAGTATTCGCTTATCTGAACTTCACGCATTTTTACTAATTACCTACTAAATATATATATTACTTTATATGTTGCCGATCGTAAATGGACATATAGTGGAGCTATTTTAGTTATAAATATTTAGTTTTGGAAAGGTTTTTGGCAACAGAAACACAGAATAGCGTTTCTCACATATGCACGGTTGCGGTCGTGCAACGCAGTGTTCAAAAGTTGAAATGTGTTAATAAAACTTGGGAATAAATACAAGTATGGGCAACCCTGACTGCGAACTCTTAATTAAGTGATCTTTGCACTAATAATAACGGAAAGTATAAGATTTAGGTCAGACGTTCCCAAGAATTTTAAAAATATTTTCGTAATAGTTATTTTCCATCCCTGAAGCTTGTAATTCAGTTTCTCTTTTCTCATTTTTTGTTTGTTTTTGTTGTACAATTGACTTACGTTGAAAGAACTTGCCACATGATTTTGATGACAAATTACTATCCTATAAATAAATGTTGTTTTTTTGTTTGTCAAGTATAAATAGCAATTACGGTTTAATTTTATTTTCATAAATAATGCTTTTGCAAATAGAATTTTGTATAAAACTTTAATTTTTGAAATTATTCAATATTCGCGGAATTGAAAATTTATAATCCTCTTCACACTTGTAGATACTTTTCATGCACACATTAGCATTTCATCTGATCAAAAAATAGCCGTCACTTTCAATTTTTTCAAAAAGTATTCATCAATAACTATCTTGTCCCCTTCAAAAAAGTCCCCCTCAGATATAATACACATATGCCACAGTTTTTTTTTCCAATTCTCGAAACACTTCTGAAACGCGTTTTTTGGTATCGCCAACAGCTCCTGTTTCGATTTTTACGCTTTCCTTTCAACGGTGTCTTCAGTTTTGGGAAGAGGAAAAAGTCAGTGGGAACCAAGACCGGCGAATACGCAGGTTGAGGTATGATAACGATTTTGTTGTTGGCCAAAAACTCACACACAAGCATCGATGTGTGAGCTGGTGCGTTGTCATGGTGCAACATACATGATTGCTTTTTCCACAATTCTGTGCTTTTCTGACGAATTCTTTCGCGCAAACGGCGCATAACTTCTAGCTAGTATTCCTTATTGACCGTACGACCTTGTGGCAAGAATTCATAATTCACCACGCCATTGCAGTCGAAAAAAACGTTGAGCTAAACCTTCCCATTTGACTCTTCTGGACGCTTCCATTGGGATGATTGGGCTTGGGTTTCAATGTCATAGCCATACACTCATGATTCGTCACCGGTTATGACCTTTTTGAGGAAATCAGGATCATCGTTGACGATGTTGAACAGTTCCTGAGCCATGTCCATGCGACGTTGGTTTTGCTCAAAATTTAGCAATTTGGAAACAATCTGCGCTGCCGCACGTTTCATGCCTGAAACATTCGTAAAAATTGCTTGGCATAAGCCGAACGATATCCCAACATCATCAGCAACCTTTCTGATAGTGATTCGAAGATTATCCAAAATCATTTTCTTCACTGCTTCAGTGTTTTCATCGGTTGTTGACGAGCCCGGGCGACCAGGACGAGCATCGTCATTGATATATCTTGACCTTTCTAAACCGGTTGTAACAAAATTGAACTTGTGTTCTGCTCTTAGCAGACTCGCCAAACGCCACAGTAAACATTTCAAATGTCGTTGCGCGTTTAATTTCATTTTTTACACAAAACTTAATATAGTTTACTTGATCCATTTTTTTCGAATAGTAAAAATCGAAGAGCACATTAAACGCGACTAACCTTTTATCTGTCAAATACAAACTGGCAATCTGAAGTGGCTGATATTACCAACATATATGTATAACAGACATGTGTACCAACATAAATGAAAAAATAAAAAGCGAAAATCGAACATACGTAACTCACAAAATTTGAAAATATAGGTTATTTTTGATCAGACCTCGTATTTGCTTTTTTATATTCGTAACTTACAAAATATGAGAATAACGGATATTTTTTTATCAGACCTCGTATTCGCTTTTTTATATTTGATGTCGTGTCATATTTACATGTGTAAATATGCGTACATGGTAATTTATTCTATTTATACTTTGTTGTCAAATTAATTAGTTAACCAACATTTTATCTACAAAAATACCTCCACATATCCATTTACATATATGTTAGTTTCATTTAAAACCTGTCTTAAAAACTGAAGTGTATTTATGAGATCCATAAATAAAAGATTACGCCGTAACTCAAGTTTTGAATAATAATAATAAAATAGAAACGTTGAAACTGTTAGTAAAGTGATGAATGAAATTCATCAGTTTAGTTTTCCTCTCTTTCTACAAGGTGGAGCAAAATTAATCATTTAATTTCCTTGTTGTGTAACTTTTTTTTTTCTTTTTCCTTTTTTTTTTTTTTTTTTTTTAAATAAATAAAAACTATATATTGTGATAGTTGCAAGTTTTAGAACCTGTAAAATTTTTTCTGTTAATTAGAAAATATAATATCGGCCAAGTGGTTGCCGCCATTCCGCAATATTTGTGTTCGCATTCATATCGAATATTGTCCTTAAGCCGTAATGATACTTATTTTTCTGTCTTTTTAAGATTTTGAAGAAGAGTATAGATATATTACAATTGAAATTATTATTAAGACCAAACATTTCGGCTATATTGAAAAAAATCTAAAAACGTCACAAATGTTCCAACATGTTATCGATAAGAAGTGGGAACTGTCAAAAAAATCCAAAAAATATTTCTTTAAAAGTTACGTTTGCAGCTTAAAATGCTACTGTCCTGCTAACTTTTTAGTTTAATGCCTGAATGTATAGATATTTTCTCAACTAAACGATTTTTTCATTCATATAATCAATGTTAAAAAAAGAAAACACCAACAATAAAAAAAAATATTTTACAATTTAAATGTGTTTGCCAAACTGTAAGTTAAAAATTATAGACGACACCATTGTTTCAAAAAAACATTTTTTTCCTACTTATATAGGTAGCTTCAATATCAATCCGCCCTCGTAAAATACTATGGAAAGCAACACTCATACTGATTATAACTTTAGTTCTTTAATTTTTAATTTAATTGAAGTCTTCTGTTAACCTTTGACCTGTGTTCACCAAAAATGTGCGCAAAAAACATGTTTAACATATTTTTTTTAATAACTAAAGCTAAAAAGAAAACCATATTACTTCAAATATTAAATAAAATTAAGTTTCTTTTAAGTACATTAGTTATTATATTTATTTATATTCTGGGTACTGGCAATTGTTTCAAAATTTTAAAACTCAAATATCTGTGACTTTTGTCCACCTGTGTGTAGTAATATTGTTGGGAGCATTTGTGTTTCTAACTGAGAGCATAAGGAAAATTCCTGTCAAATTAAAATAAATTCTAACTGCAGCCGCACTCTCTGTCAATCCCTTGTTATGTTACATAATTAATAATGAATTTCAACTATTTCATGAATCTGACTGCTAGAGGTTTGACAAATCTTCCCTATATTTTTTTACAATTTTTTTTATGGTGGATTTAAATACAACTACATGGCTTTGTCTGATAAATTATACATGCTGAAGGTCATGTCGCTGGTGGCATTCTAATTGGATGAAATAATCATTTGACTTATTGATTATTTATAATTATTTTCAAGCAACATTTGTGATTATATATTTGTCAGTTGGCATATACAGTATTGAGCAAAACAAAAGCGATAAACTCCATAAAAATAAATGAAGTCATTTATTTCAAAACGGGATTGTCTATAACAAAACTTTTTTTCATGACATAATTTACATACATATACATTAATTTGGATAAGATCAGACAGGTCGATTTTAATTGCCGAACTTTTTAGTAATTTGCTTTCTTGTCCACACACAAAAACTTTTTTCGACAATTCTTGACCTTTCTCTACCTTTTATTTCATTCAATTTACATTGTTATGCACATACACATACACACATGAGAGAAAAGTAAGGAATTGATGAGAACTGCGGCACCGAAAGCTTCTATAAAGTCAAGAATTGCCCAACTAAAGTTGCTGTGTCTGACCTGTCACTTAAAGCATTAAACACATTGAAGCCAGCAGACAACCGACTTCAATATGTCAAATATAAAATACATGTATTTAAATGCGAACGTTTATTTACACAACAGCAAGACGACACGACTGCAGGTTGTTGTCCATACTGATTTTTTTGCCGCAGTCGAATTAAACTAATTTCTATTTTTCTTGAATACAAAATAAAAACAGTGTGACCAATAAGTATAAAAATAATTTAGTTTTCGGAAATATTTTATTTTCTAATATAACATAAAATAACAATAAAATTTAAATGGTGTTTTAAATAAATTAATAAATATTTGTACTATTGTTAAATATACGCATATGTACTATTGATAAATATACGTATTCATAAAATATATTATTTGTTTATTAAACATTTATTTGATAAATTTTCTATAGAAATTTGTTAAATAACAGTTTAATAAACATACAATATTTTTTATGAATAAGGTCATTAGACTCAAAACAAGAAATCTTAATTTTATGAAATAAGTAGGATGTGATTAGATACATACCAGTTAATTTAACATCACGTACAAGTAGTTTTAATTCCATATTTTTTATAAAAAATTATAAGAGAGTTTTGTTCTCCGTTTTAAAAAATTCGATAAATTGTAAAGTTTCATTTCATTTCTTTAACACTGTTCTCATTATAGACCAGAAGTTATATCCAATTGTATTTCAAACTTTGAAAGCCCATATAATATGAATTAATCGTAGTAAACAAAAACTTTTTAACATTTTTATTTTTTTAAGACTTTATTTGTTACACAGAAGAACTTATTCATGAAAGTTTAATATAAACAGATCTTGTTCTGTAAATCAACAAAATTTGTGAAGCTAAAAACTCTCAGGTGGCCACACTGAACTATAGTTTTTTGAATATGAATTTATGTTGCTGCCGTGTTCAAAATAATTCAGTAGTGCCCTACACGACTACAATTGCCGGTTGCAGCATTTGCTGTTGTGAAGTCGTATAGTCTGCTGTGGTCTATGTGTTTAATGCTTAACACTAAATAAAGACCAAATCAAGTTACCTATTACTAACAAAAATAGTTTAAGCAATATAAATCTCCATCTAAAGGCCATACTTGGCATGTGCTAACAACATGCCGTCATTTTGATACGATAATGAAAAAATTGTGTGTCAGTTTGGCATGTTGAAAATGTGTATGCCGTCATTCTCGTCTAATAGGGATTCTGACATACACAGTTCATTTTTCATTTGGATTTTTGCAGGTAATGATGGCTTGGTGGTTAGAGGGCGTATTTTTAAAAGTTTATTGGATATATGAAAGTATACCAGAATATGGAATATAAAAATCATAACATAACTTATATACTTTAGCATGGCTGATCAATTTTGCTACATTAAGAAACTGATGTAATTTATTTTTTGAAAAATAAGAAATTTTTATTAAAGTAATTCATGAAGTTTTGAAAATAATTGAATTCAAATGGCCTCCACCCTCGGTAACACATGTGCCACATCTCATCAAAAAGTTATTCATTACTACCTGGAGTGTTGCAGCGGGAATCGCCTCAATTACCCTTCGAATGGATTAGTTGCCCCATCTTATTGAAACCAAACAGAGTTGAAAGAGATTTTTTTTCGGCGTAATTCTGGAAAGAAAAATTCTTTCACCATCTTTAAGTAACGGTCTCCATAAACCGTAACAGTAAGACCGTTGTTTTCTACCAAAAAGTTAGGCGCGACAATGAACCTTGAAGAAACTCCACACCACACTGTGATACCAAGTGGATGTAATTGCATCTAATGGAGTATCTATGGGTTAGAACTATTCGACAATTTTGTCTGTTAAAATTGCCGTTTAAATCAAAATGTGCCACGTCAGACATAAAAATGCAGTTCACCACCATTTGAATGATCTCATAAAATTCCAAGGGAATCGGGTAGTCTCTAAGGTTCAGTTTGTTTGTTAATTGAATCTTATATGGAAAGAAGTTTAAATCATGGTGCAAAATTGTCTGCAGTGACTGTCTGCTGACACTCATTTCAGCAGATAAGCTCATTGTCGAAACTCTAGGATTGGATTGTGTGACAGCAGCGATAGTTTTCTGCATCCGAACTGAACGATCTCGATGATAAGGCCTTCTTACGATTGTGCCACGCTCGGCAAAATTCTTCACGAGCCTCATTATAGTCCATCTGCTAGAAGGAGTGCCGCTAATCGTGCGCCTATATTCTCTTTGAACGGAAACAACGGACTCTAAAGCGTGAAAGCGTTGCACTATCCAAATTCTTGTTTCATTGTCCCAATTCTCCATTTTCGTTAAACTTAAAGATCAATCTATAAAATAATATAAAAATGGAACGAACGGGTTTGTTGCACAGGAAATACGCCATTTCGTTTTTTTTTTTGTAGCCGCTTTTATCAGCCACCTTGTATTAACATAAAATAGAAACGAGTATGATCATGTGCCCGAATTTCAATGCTCGTGCAACCCCTTAGCCAAAACAGCTCTGCTTGCATATGTTGGCTAACTTGGCTCAAAACCATAAAATTGCTTTAAAAATAGAAAAACTCAAAAAATGCCAAATAATCCTTTTCCGAAAGGCAATATTTTTATATGAATAGAACTAACAGGAACATAGTCTAATATTTATTCTAACAAAAAAGACACAAAATGGCAACACAACTCTAAAACAGAGTTGTCTCTCAAAAATGTAAAATCGGCATTACTCAAACATTAAGATAGTTATTTTTCTCCGTGCTGCGGAATACAAAAATCTCAAAAGAAAGTTTTCTTTTAATATCTTAAAAGCTGTAAAAGCGTTTTATGTTTATTTAACAATGTTTGTTTTTAACAATTTGCCGCCAAATTTTATTTCAGAGCCACACCTCTTTTTTACGATTTCAACAAACGTATGTATAAGATTTTGTTGTTCTCTTGCATTTTTATTTTCTGATATCTTTTTGTAATCTCTATCTCATCTCTTGGTTGTGTGATAAGTATATGCAAGCATTTACACGTGTATACACACATAGATAAGTATTTATGCACATATATGTATGTAAGTAGGAGTGTTACTATATTTTTCTTACGAAACTTGAAAAAGATTTGTATGCATACATATGCACATTCATACATACATATCTATGAATGTGCATTGCAAATGCCACAAAACAACATTGAGAAATTGCAAATTTTACTACAATACCTTCCACAAGCATACATTGCATGTACATTCATACCTTTGGATGTTTTTAGATATATAGGTATGTTACATACAACTCAATTATACATATATACGTATGTATATACGTTAATAGCCATGTACATAGATACATGATATTTTTATTTATAATACGAAACATTACATGTGTATGCTTATTTTGTTGTTGGTGTTTTTATTATTAACTGCACATGTGCTGCAATTATTATGGTCTGATAGTAAATTGTAGAAAAAAGCTACATATGTACACACAAACATATGTATATTGAGTATGTGCATACTTACAAATATGGTGCTTTCCGCTCTGGCATGATGTAACATTTATAAGAATAAAAATATTAAAAAAATTAAAACATCTAATTTGAAAAAAAGCTTTATTTGATAGTTGCTTCTGGTTAGTTTGGTTTGACATTGTATTATTTATGCCACACATCGCCGAAAAGATAATGCGTACTTCTGCTTTGATTGACTGGTGCTTCCGTCACCACACCATCGAAAGCACTTTTCACTTTTTTTAGTTCGGCTATCAGGCCACGGCCAAGCTGTGTGTAGAAGGAGGCGACGTACGGTTATACCTCAATAATAGGAATAATAGTGAACTTTTCGGAGAATATTGATTACTGCTCACCGGCTCTACTGCCCGACAAGAGGTGATTGACTCAGATCGTGAAGAGGACCTGCTTGAAATCTTTTCAGATGAATCCAAGTCGGACTCGGGAGTTGGTGGTGGTATCGTTCTCCCCTTGTATGAGAAAAAGATCAGTTTCAGGCTGTAAAATGAGTGTAGCGTATTGAAGCCGAATATCGTGGCCATGGCGAAGGCATTTTACGGGTTAAGTTACTACAGTATATACAGTACGAGTAGAATATCCGAAATTGAACTGATAGTATGGCTGCACTGTATGCACTAGCTGGGGGCTATAAACAAAATTGTTGTTCTCTTTTGGGTTTATCCGCCTATACGAGTCTGATTATGATATTAGGTTTTAGCAATTATTTCTTTCAATTATAGATTTCGTCTACGACAATCAAAAATATAACATGCAATGATACTACCCAAAATCGGAAATGACATTACACCCTTTTTTTAGAATTACTTTGTTTATCTTTATTAAAATGCTCTTGTAAATGTCAGCGTTGAGATAATGAGAATAAATGTCGTTTAACCTGACGTAAAGTTATACTAGAATGTCGTGTTAACACAGCTGTCGTTTTCGTTCTAGAAGATTGTCACAATTCTGAGAATTGCTTTTGCGAATAATAGAGAACGTAGATTATGATAACATTATGTAATTTTCAGCGAGAACATGCCTTTGGAATAAAGCAAAGTGGATAAAATGAAAACTTGAACTTTGTAGGGCGGTATCTTCCCATCGCAACGAAGGTAAGTTCGTTTTAATAAAAAGAAAACCCTGTCTGACAATTTTTCAGAGAGTACCCTTTTGTGTAAATACCCATATGTATATGTTGAATATTTGCGCACTCACATGTCTACACAAATTTTACTTTTCTTGTTGTCTCTCTATTTCACCTGCTTCATTACTTTTATTCTCTCAAATTTACCGTTTTGATGTTTTGATTTTTACTTTTTTTTTTCTTTTCCAAAACGAAAGAAAACTGTAAACAGAAATATTTCTAGCTACAGCTGATTAATTTTTACATGTACATATGTATGTATTTTTCCTGGATACATCGGATTTTGATACACATATGTACGTTTGTACATATGTAAAAAATACATACACACATACATATGTGTGTATCAGAGGTTTTTTCGCAGGGCGGAAGCAACCAAGACCAGCCTCGCGGGCTCTACGGCTAATTGTTCGAGAGCTAACATCCAATCCAAGAACATTTTTAACCTCTCTTGATGCCATTTGGGGGTCTTTTTTGAACTCTCTTGATATTAAATTATCCTGTCTTGGAGAAGTTTTACGTGGTCTTCCTCCTGAATGCAGAGTTTTAACAGTACCCGTTTCACGAAATTTCTTGATAATCTTCGAAATTGCTGATTTATTCATCGAATATTTATCACAAATAGTTTTTTGTTTTAATCCAGCATTAAATCTAGCCATTTTTACTAATTATGTATTCAAGATTCTTGTGTTTAAAATATAGGGTGTTTTTTTAAGCCCGATAGAACTTGAAATTGTAAAAAATAACACAAAAAATTAAATTGTAATCAAAATTTTTTTTTATTCGAAAGATCAATACGTGACATTAACATTTGAAAATGATTTCGGGCATATGGGCACCGCGGCTGTTCTTGACGAAGCGCATTCTGGACGTCCAATTTTGGGCCACTTTTTCGAGCACTGCTGGCCGTATGTCACGAACAACACGAACAATGCTGGCCTCCAAGGCGTCAATTGTTGCTGGTTTATCAGCATAAACCAGTGACTTCACGTAGCCCCACAGGAAATAATCGAGAGGTGTGAAATCGCACGACCTTGGAGGCCAATTGACAGGTCCATTTCTCGAAATCAAATTATCGCCAAATTTTGATTTCAGTAAGTCGATGGTTGCGTTCGCCGTATGGCACGTAGCGCCATCCTGTTGAAACCACATCTCCTCCGGATCAATGTCATCCATATTTTCAAACAAAAAATCATTGATCATGGTGCGGTAACGATCTCCATTGACCGTAACGCGAGCTCCGGCCTCATTTTTGAAGAAATAAGGTCCGATGATGCCACCAGCATGAAAACCGCACCAAACAGTGCATTTTTCTGGATGTAATGGAGTCTGTAGGGTCTCTTGTGGATTGGTCTCACTCCATATGCGGCAATTTTGCTTATTAACAAACCCGTTAAGCCAAAAATGCGCCTCATCGCTGAACACAATTTTGCGATAAAACGACTTTGCGAATCGACGACTGATTTTCAAAGTAAATTTGGATAATTTTGTAGCGTTGTTCAAGCGTGAGTCTATTCATGATGATTTGTCAGAGTATACTGAAACATAAAAAAAATGTTTCATCAAAATTTAATTTTTTGTGTTACTTTTTACAATTTAAAGTTCTATCTAGCTTAAAAAAACACCCTTTATTTGAAAAAAGAAGCTGGCAAGAGAGTAATTTAAAAAATAACGGTAAATTATTATGCATTTTGCCTCGTTTTTTCATCAATACATTTTGCTTTAGTCATCTTTCGTGCAGAAGTGTAAAAGTTTCCATTGTTTTGTCGAACCCCAAAAATTTTATACTTTTAATTTTTCTTTATAATTTTAGAACTACGTTATTTTTATGTTATTATTTTTTTGTTTGTATATCAAAAAGAATCTATAAAATGAAATTCTAAAATACTTGTCAAGTTTCTTTAGAAATAATTTTTGATTTTCGACTTCTAAAAATAAATAAATAAATTTTTAGAAAAGTTTCCATTGAATTGTCCAGTACTGTATGTGAATGATAAAAAGTTAGAAAAGTCCTACTACTGCGAAAAAGTACGTATGTACCTATTTGTCGGTAAATTTTACTACAATTCACATGTTATATCGTCAATGTCAGCTGCTGAATTTCGCTTTGGGTCATAGATACGTGAATTTTGTAAGCAATTTAGTAATTTTATTAAACAAGGTTAGTGACCAATACTGTTTATATTAGTAGCGTAAAATCAAAGCATTAAGCTGATGGCCCATAACACGTGTTATACGCGTTAACGCCTTCTAAGCATCTGTCAAAATGTAGGATCGTGCAATTGTATGGGACAAGTCATACATCACGAAGCATAGACGCATACGAACGCAAAAAGTAGGTTTACTTTTTACGCGTCATAGGCGTAATAAAAATTGTCAGTTAATTCATTTATTTTTTAAACGTTATCACCAATAATATTTTGCTGTGGAATGTTATAAAAAAATGTTTATTATTATTTTATTTAAAAAATACTTCGAACACAACAAAAAACTTATAGCATAAAACGCGTTGCATATAAGTATGTAACTTAAGTTTAGAAAAGTGTAGAAATCGTAAAAAGTTTGAAACGCTTCAAACTTTCTTTAAATTGCATTGCGCTTTACGCGCTAATTTGGGTTGCACCGTAAGTGCTAAATTACGTTGCGCTTTACGCGCTAATTTAGTTTGCTCTGTTATTAGTCATGTCACAGAATTCAATTTAGTTCGAAATGGAATTCAATCTGTTGCTTTCTTCTTCAGAAAACGATAAACTAAAAAGTTTTTATGAATAAAAAAACTTTTAATTTCAGTAAATTGGCTCGAAATATTCATACATATTATTATTATACATAGGTACATATTACTATTAGAGGGCAGCTCAAGCACAAGAAAAATGTCTTACAAGACATCGTAATATTTTCACATTTTACAACAAACATCTTCAGCGCCGAAATGTTCTGAACACATAAACGAATACTGTCTTACAATCGTTTAGAACAAACGGAACCAAACACAAGTAGAACCAACTAAAGTAGAATTTCATGCACTGAAGTAATGTTCTACTTCAGTTTTGTTTATAAAATTTGTTGTTCATGGGTTTTGTCTTTGCATTAGTGCACAAGTGCTACTCGTAGTGCTAATGTTTTATTGCACTCGTTATGTATTGCTATGAGTCATCGTTTATTTGCTGCATTCTGGGGTCTAATCACACACATACGATATCGAATTATCTATCGTACCGAATGACATTACGATACATCTAGATAACGGCAAACGATGCATATTGGATCGCAATTTAAACAATATGTTTTAGATTGAAGACCATATGTTTCTTAAAAGTACGAATACAAAAAAAATTTTTTAATTTTTTTATATTATTGCAATACAATTCATTCGATGTCGTATGCCATGATACCAAAATGCAAAATTTCGATAATATTGCTCGATATCGTATGCGGTGATTTGGCTCCTGATGTGTTGTTTTGGTTTTTGCTCTGAAACAGAATTCAAGTACTGTCAAGCTCTGTCGTGAATGAAAGAAACTATGAAGCGGATGTTCCGTTTCTAAATGTTCTACAGCTTGTTTGTGATGTTTTAAAGATTGTTCTAAAATACAGTGCTTGGAACTACAGCATAGTAGCGAGATGTGTTCTTTAGAACATTTTGTGCAGACTTTTAGTATGTATGTACTTATGTACTGAAAATATTTTTTTTATTTATTAAATTGTACTTAATTTTTTTATACTCAACTATCTGTCGAATTTGCAGAAAAGATTATGATGGCAACGCTGAATGCAAATCTAACGTTATTTTCTCACTAGTTATTATTATTTTTTTTTTAACTCTCTTGCCATTATTAACTACACCAAAACTCAATCAGTAGTAAAAGTTACGATTATTGTCATTGTCACTGTTTTTGTTGCTTGTTGTGAAAATGAATAGTCGATTATTTGGTAGTAAAAAAAGATGACCTAAATTTTTCCTCAAACCGTCATACGATATATTTTAATACATATACATACCTACATACTTTTGTTTTAAGTTATTTTGTTGTAATAATTTTGGTGTAAAGCTTTTAACAATAAACGTACTAAATTATTGTTATTAGTGTAATGAAAAATTGTTGTCTATGCACTTCCATACATGCACATAATAATGACCTAATTGTGTAAATATGGCTTCTTAAAACAGCTAAGACAACAATGAAAAACAAAATGTATTTGGAATTACATATGTATGTATGTGTATATGTTTCAATGTACATACATACGTACGAGTATGTATGCACATATGTATGTACACATGTTAAAATCAGGAAAAGCTATTTGATTACGTACCGTACACACATACAGTCGTGGACGAAATAATAGGGTCAAAAAATCGAGTATTACAAAAAGTAAAAAGTGATTTGTGGATAATTTTTCTAGCGTTTGTTTTCGTCTAGTATCGACCAGGGGGCTTACTCTCTATTGCGATGCGAAAGTAAATTCGTTGCGAAAGGTAAATGCGATAAGAATATAATTTGGTACTTTGTGCCATTTGCACAAACTTTTTCGCGAAATAGTTTGAAAATGAAGCAACACTGGTACCACAAAATAAACAATAGCGAAGAATGATAAAATAAAATGTGCGAAAAGCAAACATTTAATGCGAAAGGAAAATACGAAAACGCAATACAGGGTCGATTACGAACCATTTTTTTTTCGCATCGCAATAGAGAGTAAGCCCCCAGATTATGTAAGTTATGCATATGCTACGAGGGTCGAAAAATCAAAATATTTTAATGTAGTTTAAGGTAAGTACTGGTTCATAGTTTTGTATTTTTAGCTGTAACTAAGTTGATCATTTTTAGTTATAATAAATTTCTTTAACCGACCTCAATTAACAGAACAATCCTGATCTGTAATTTTTTTGTTAGCCGGTTAAAGATATTTATGATAATTGAAAATGATCAACTTATTTATTTATTTACAAATTTATTATAATTTAAATCACAATAAACTATATTTAGTAAAGCACTAGCAACGGGCTATCCTATCGGCTTGAAATTGGGCTATAATTATTGTAGAAACAGTGCCTACAAACAACATTAAAATAATTTGATTTTCCAGTTCAGAGGGTCGAACTGGAAAATCAAATTACTTACATAATCTGGTCGATACTAGACGAAAATAAAAGTTAGAAAAATTGTCCACAAGTCACTTTTTCGTAATACTCGATTTGGTTTTAAAAATATACGTCTTTGAATTTTAATGTTAAGGGTCGCTATTAGTTTTTGTCCCTATTATTTCGCTCATGACTGTACATAAATACTTTCCTATGTATTATTAAGTTATTTATTGTTACAAATCATTTTAGCAGCATTGTTATGTAGTTGATATTTTAAGATTATTTTAACATAGAACTTTGGACCAAGAAAAAATGACATTTGTGTGAATTGTCTGTCTAAGTTGATATTAAACTTAAAGCTTTTATGTGCATACTTATAAAAAATTAAAATGTACATATTTTAAATAAGTTTTAGAAAAATGTTGTATGGATTTTTTGAACTAAAACACATTTCAAATTCATTTAAGTTTTTATGAATATGCCCGATAACATTTTTCCTGATTTTCTCTTGAAAGTTACAATCAATGTTGTCACCCTGTTTTAGCTTGAAGTTGATTTCTGGGACACCCTGTACATAATTAACAAAATGAATGTGGAATTCTAGCTGAATTTGAATATAAAATAAAAGGTGTATGTAAGAAATATCAAATGACAGCTGAATACAATTTTGGGAGCTCACATTTAGGGAAATGCCTAACAGCCTGTTCGACGATATCGAATGAAAATGTATGCGAAAGAAAGCTAGTCACTCACATTCGAATAAATTTGGGTTCGTCTATGTCACTATTGTTCGTTCGCATGTGCTCATGTATTATAATTGAATTTTGACACATCGTTCCCATAGAATAAAGTTAGAAAAAACCCAAATCAAATTTCTTTCACCCTGAATGCGAATGAACTTATCCTTTCGACATCTGCGAACTGGCTGTAAATTTTTATACATATGAATTAGAATTTAGTTTCAGTCTTTAGCTCGGTTAAAAACAGAAAAGTAATCAGTTCATGTTTCAAAGCTTTTGCACTAACTTTACGTGAAATTATTCC
Source organism: Thecocarcelia acutangulata (assembly GCA_914767995.1). Taxonomy (NCBI): domain Eukaryota; kingdom Metazoa; phylum Arthropoda; class Insecta; order Diptera; family Tachinidae; genus Thecocarcelia; species Thecocarcelia acutangulata. The sequence goes on from OU612095.1 coordinate 73,076,270, forward strand.
GTCATCAAAAATTTTTGTGAGTATACCAATTGTAGTGCGCACCAGAGAACTTCACTTGTTGATTAAATAAAGAAAATTGTTCAACAATAACAAAGGCACAAAAAACTTGTCTTTTATTTGCAAATACTCAAACTTACCCACATTTTAAAGCGATCGCACATATGCCCCTTTGTTGATTCTGATAGTTTAAACATCGGCTGACACATAAGAGTAATCTTCTTTAAAGTGTGAATGAATTAATCAATCTTGTTCGAATTTTTATATACGTTAATCATTTTAAGGCAATCGAACCATATGCAGGTTGAACATTTGCTTATTTTTATCATACGTCTAATCAAACTTGTCAACTCGTGCGCTTGTCTTTTCCACTCAACACTCAAAATGTTGGTCATTGTGTTTGATTTCGTTGTGTGAAATCATTGTGTATGATTCGTTCATACTTATCAACAAAGGCAAGTTTTTTTTTATTTTAATTTTCATTGATTTTTGACGTCTATTGGTGTTTTCTATGGAAAAATAGCAAATTTTTATAAGAAAATATTAATTTTATTTGCAGTTTGACATCGCAAATAATATTTATTATTATTATTTTTTTTCTGCTTTACAGTGGCTTATAATAAAACTTTTGTCGTCTGCCATATTTGTATAATAAGAGCATTTGGGCACGGTGAATTTTCTTGCTTGTGCGAACTTGTTCATGAAATGCTTTTGTTAATTCTGCTCATAATCAGAACTTGATGTGTGCAGGAGAATGAATATGCGCCCATATTCCTGAAGGCGTCGTCACATCAAGACGACATAAAAAAAACACTCGATTATAAATACGTATTCGCAGCAATCATGTATTCTTTGATAGGCTTTCGATATTTTATAGATAAGTGATAAATACTGGCTGACGACAACATTCAATTGTTGTTGTCAAAAAGTAAATAAATACTAAAATATTTGTGTCGACTTTATGTGGCGCCGATGACGCCTCTTGGAATATGGGGGATGATTTTTAGTCATCATTGAATTTTTCGTTATTCTTTAAAATGAACAAACAATTTTTTGCTAAATAAAATCAAGAAAAACCATGATTTTGAAGTTCTCTGGTGCGCACTGGACCGTGGCTTCGTTCTGTTGGAGCTATTTGCCACCTATTTGAGGCACAAACTAATTGCTTGTCATGCCGCTATACTATTCACCATTGTCAGTAACATTCTGACCATCATTATTTTTGAAGACAAATTGCCTAATGATTCCGCCATCGCAGAAATCACACCGAACAGTAATTTTCTGTAATAATGTTTTAACAAAAGCTTGTGGATTTTCAAAAATAGACTACATTGCAGAACAAAATTTTGAATGAAAAATCAATATCAGTATCAATTGACGAACACAACCAACATATTTATAAACAGATTTCAATAATTTCAAGCGTTGCTCTGGGGCTTGGATTCCGGAACGATAAATATTTTCACCGGCAGGCATAGTGTTCAGTTTTCATCTAACTGGATCTAAGCGATCCAGTAACAGTGCATGAGTTTTGTTGCACTGAATATGTTAGTTCAGGCTGAATGACGTGCTGAATTGTCAAATCTACTTTGTCACACAAGTTGTCTAACAGAATTATTAATTTACATAATAATTTGGTTTCGTTTTTTAAACTTCAAATAGCAGTGAAACGATACGAGGGTATCAATATTTATACTCGATACGGTATCTATCGCAAAGTATCCATACCTACTCGGTATCAGTCGGTTTCTTACGATTAGTGGCAGCGAAGAACACATGGAGCCAAAAATCAAAATCTGCGTTATGTGCTTGATCTTTTGATGCACTGGGTGAAATCAAGGTGTCTTAATTAGGATCCCGGAAGCGAAGATTTTTAAAACGCTGGAATTCTATCATAAACATTATTCTGCTACATTCACCCAATAGGTTGTCATGTAACTGTCTGACACTTTAAATGGAGGAAGAAAAATTTTGTAGCTTGGATGTAAGATAATTTATTATTAGTATAATCTTCGACAGTGCCACATGATTCTGGCCTGAAGGTTTTTTTAGTGACAAATTCGAATAGTTGTAATAACTGAACTATTTATTTTTGTACCTCATGATCGTGACCGCAATCTTACCGTCATTTTTATGAAATGCAACCATACACCTGATTTTGGTAGTCCCATTTGCATGCGAGGGTTGCATCGATTTATTGAAGACAAATAACGTTATGGTAAAAATGGTGACGAACTCAGTTTTTTGCCCATCAATAAGAAAAGAGTTTTTCTGACTGATACTAGTAATTTTGACCGATAACTACTTTCTACTCGGTAGTAAAGCATCGATACCAAAAGTACTTAGTATTGAAAGAAAAGTATCGAGTATTTACTTGTATTTTGATTCCTAACTTCAAATTAGTTTAGAAAACAACAAAGTCACTGCAGATTTTTCAGTGAAACAATTATTTCTAAGGGTTCGCTGTAACTGTAAAAATTATTTATTCTCACCATCACGGACACAAAAAATCAAAAGTGAACTTTGAAATTGGTGAACATTTCAAAATTCATCGTTGCAGAATTTGGCCCATGGTGTAAAGGCCGAGTCGAAACGGCCAACTGTGACCGTTTTCAACTCACTTTAATGAAGCGATGGAAGAAGTTGGCACAATGAGTACTTTGTTGTAACGTATACTCGTATGTGAAAAATAATAAGGACAGCGTTATGCTAAATTAAAATTTCCTACGGAGAGAGTGAAAATGGAGGAAGCGGAAATAAATAAGAGGTTTTTTTTAATTGCTTACAATTTACAGAAATTTATCCCGCTAAAAAATGCTGTAATTTCAATTGAACGTGAGTAAAGGCCATGTCAGATAACACTTTGTCGCTTGCGTGACGTCTAAAACTCTTAACACAATAAAAACTTTTGCAACGCTCACGATTTGTTTAATTATCTAAACAAATGGTTGCTAATTTTTATATTTAATCATTTCTTATGATAATGGAAGTTAGAAATATTGTTGGACGGCCTACTGAAATTGGTTCCAATTGTTTTCTAAGTAGCGTAAAAAGATGAGAGTTGCCGAACTTTTCGCTTCACGGTGTTAAAAGTACTTTATGTGACATATTTCATATAAATATGTATATTTTATATTAGATGTCAATGCGAATTTATAACGCAAAGCGAAGCAAAAGTTTTATCTTTTTATTATATATATTGGCAAATTTTTTTGCTATGAACAATAATAGGGACACAGTAATTCTTGCAATATATTAAAGTATTTGTCCATAATTTTTTTTCCTGTAAGTATAATAATTTTAACTATATTATTACATTAAACATCGTGAGGCTTTTAAACATATTGGGTAAATATGGGCAGATCTAAGCGTTGTGAAAACATAAAAAATATGCATAAATACATAGTCACAACTTTCTATCAAGTTATTAACAGTTTTATTAACCGAAAATTTCATGTACTTGTGATGACTCTTCTAACACATTCTCAAAGATATTATATACGAGTAGGTATAACATTTTTGTGAATGTGTTGGAAAATAACATTTGCGTGTAATAGTTTTGGTCATCTATTTCTTGTAGGGATCAGTTGTCAGCTGAAAAAGGCGACGGATAATGTAAGACGTATTTCTTAAGTCCAAAACTAAACAAAAAGCTACTATCAGCTGTTTAATAGCTAATAAAAAAAAGTGCTGCCAACTCAAAGTTGTAAACTTCTATAGAACATCCTCTACATATCTCTGCATTACTTTTAATTTGTTTTTTGTTTAACATTCTATTGATTGCATACTTTTGCAAACTTTAAGTTTTGCCAGTTTTTTCTAATCGCTTTTAAAGATATTTTTATTAATAACATTTTGTATTAATAATAAATAAAAATCATAAAATCAAAATCATCTTGTTGTGGTCAATTTCTAGAAGATTTGTCATAGCAAAGCTTCTAATCTATTTAATAAAAATAAACATGTTTTTTTTCTATTTTAATTAAAATATGTACACAATTCTTGTTTTTTTAAGTAATCTCTGTGGTCTGTCTTTATTGTATTAGAATAATGAATCACTTTGAATGCATTCGACGTATTGAGCGTAAATGAAATAACCCAAAAGTACATACAGATGTATCTTAAAAAACAAAAAAAAAATTTTCTTTCTTATATATTATGAGTTGAACGATAAATAATAATATGTAACAAAATTACAGAAATTTTGCTTTCAACAGATTTATTAGCAATCGTTCCTTTTCTTCTCGTTCAGTTTAGTTTAACTTGCTTGATATTTGTTTGTATGACGAACAAACATCATTTGAGTAATATTTATTTATAAAAGTAGGTTCTTCTTCTTTTATTATTTTATTTAATTGTATTTAATAAATAAAGTTCCGACCTCCATGTTTTAATCGACAAATTGACGTGATAATTTAATTTTTGAAAAACAGAAATTTGTAGAAATGGAGATGTAAAGACCTCAAAAACAGTATAGAATTTGAATTTGTGTACATAAATATAATTAATTTAAAAATATTTGTTTAGTGCCATAAAGTGTGTTGACGCCCTATTCAAGCTGTTCAGTGTTTACAGATAAGATAACAGTTTCATTTTAGTTTTATTTACTTAAGTTTTGGTTTCTGCAATTAGAAATTGTATAACGTTGCTTATGTAACTAGTTGAATTTACAAAAAGAAAAGAAAAAAACATTAAATGTAAAAAACGTTTAACCACATTGTTCGTTTTACTTTTGGGCTCAAAATTTCGACTCTTATTCAGTTCTTAAATGGCTCCTTTCCTTATTTTACTAAAATTGATATTTTAATTGCATTAAATCAACTCCAATCCAGACAGCTACCGAATTTTTTAGTTGACTTATTTCATTTTTCCAACCCTACTTGGAGATTAAGGATCTTACCTAGAATCTCAAATTCGTTTTTCGAAAAATCATACATCATAAGAGCTTGTAGATTATGGAATTATTTGCCTCTTTCCCTAATTACATATAATAGTTCTACAAATTCATACAAATGTCACCTGTTAAATTTATACAAAAATTAATAATCAAACTAAAATTTGCCCAAATTTCCCTAGAAATTCTGTACATATATTTATGTATGTATGTATGTATGTATGTATGTATGTATGTATGTATGTATGTATATAAATTTAGTTACTATAATAAAATCTAGTAACTGTAATTTTTTGACACGTTTTATGCTTCAATATTGAATTTTTCATTATGAAAAGATTTGTCAACTTTAAAATTTCAAAACGCTCAAAAATGGGGGGAAACCCCGTTTTAGTTTAACAAAAACGCACCAAATATAGAATTAATAATTCTAAACCCTATTTTATACTAACGGCCGTACTCATAAAAAAATATTGTATGTTTATTAAACACTTATTTGGACAAATTATCGATTGTCTCGCTATCTCATTTAGTGATATCCAGCATTCGCGAACCAACTTGGAAGTCGTATAGACCCCAGCTAGCGCATACAATGCAGCCTTACTATCAGTACAAATTCGGATATTCTCCCCGTATATCCTATAGTACCCTAACTAGTTAGCTGCCCTAATAATGGCCGCGATTTCAGCCTGCGCTACACTATACTCATTTTACAGCCTGTAACTCACCCTCCTCTCATAAAGGGGGATAAAGATACCCCCAACACCTCCTGAGTCTGACTTGGATCCATCAGTAAAGATTTCAAGCACGTCCTCTTGACGATCTGTGCCTATCATCTCAGAGACCGTACCTGATAAAGTTACATCAAATCTCGTGTCGGGCAGTAGAGCCGGTGAGCAGTAATCAAAATTCTCCGGAAGGTTCACTATTCTTCCTATTATTAAGGCATGGCCATATGTCACCTCCTTCCACGTCCCGCTTGACCACAAATCACCATGAGATCAGCCGGCAGCCAGTTCAGCATAGTGAAAAGTGCTTTCGATGGCATAGTGCCGGAAGCACCAGTTACCATCAAAGCAGAAGTACGCATTATCTTTTCTACGATTTTGCAATAGGCGGTTTTCTACAACAACTTCCACTACACAAGCGCCCCATACGTTAGAATGGGCTTAACAACCGTGTCGAATAGTCAGGAGGAATTCCTGGGATTTACTCCCCAGGTCTTCCCAATGGCCCTCCTGCACAAGAATAAGTCGATAGCCGTCTTTTCTACCCTTGACTGAACATTCCGCTGCCACGATAGTTTGGAATCCAGATAGATACACAGAGATTTCGCACTATCTGACAGCTTGAGCTCAACTCCCTTTACGGTTGGTAGAGCAAACGATGGAGTATTGTATGTTCGAGTGAAGAGTACAAGCTCCGTTTTCTGCAGATTCACACTTAGACCGCTGTTTTTACACCATCCTTCTATAAGGCTTAGTGCAGAGCCTAGTTGCTGTGATAGTATTTCCGGGTACTTACCGGCCACAGCAACGACAATATCATCAGCATATGCCACTATCCTAAACAGCATGGAATCTAATTCCATCAGTAACGAATTCAGAGCTAAATTCCACTCTGCAAATTGTGGCTTACCCCATATTGGAAGTAATGACCCCTTTAGTCAGTAAATTCCTTATGAAGCTCACTGATGAACGTTCAGTCTTTGCAGAGCTATTATTACGAACGACCCTTGGCAACGCATTATTAAATGCTCTATATCAAGGACGGAGCATACTCTCCATGCACCAGGACTGTCTCTATATACCCCACGAGCGAATGCAACGCAGTCTCAACAGATTTGCCCTTGTGCTATTATAGTTGCAGATTGTTTTTCTCAAAAAGTAAAATTTTCACAAATTTAAATAATTCACACCTATTCTTCTGTCCAAGTCAAATAGCAGTTAAAACAATCATATCTTTAAAACTTTTGTTTCTACTAGTAGGGATGAAACGATACAACTAGGGTATCGATACATATACTCGATACGATATCGGTCACAAAATATCGATACCTACTCGGTATGGAAGAAAAAGTATCGATACATACTTGTATCGGTCGATTTCTTCATACGATAGCGGCAGGGAAGAACTCATCGAGCCAAAAACCAAAATTTTCGTTATGGATTTCATTTTTTGATTTACCAACTGAAATTGAAGTGTCTTAATTAGTATCACAGAAGCGAAGAATTTTAAAACGCTGGAACTCTATCATAATAATTCTTTTGCTGCATTCACCCAATACCAATAGTTTGACTTGTAACTATGTGTCAGATTCAACGGAGGAAGAAAAACTTTGAAGCTTCGATGTAAAACAATTTATCATTGGTATAATCTTCACATAATCCTTTAGTGACAAATTCCAATGGCTTCTGTAACTGGACTATTTGTTTTAGTATTTTAAGATCGTGACCGGAATCTTATCGTATTTTTCTATGAAATACAAACATAGCCATACACCCGATTTTGGTGGTCCCATTCGCATGCGCAATCCTCCATGAACGGATTTATTTTATAACAACTTCTTTAATAACAAATAAAATTATGATAAAAATGATGTCCAACACAGTTTTTTTGCTCGCCAATAAGAAAAGAGTGTTTCTGACCGATAGTAGTATTTTTGATCGATACCTACTTGGTACTCGGTAGTAAAAAATCGATATCAAAACTACTTAGCATCGAAACAAAAGTACCGAGTATTTACTCGTATCGTTTCATCCCTATCTACTAGTGGGATTTTCTTGTTTTTTAACAAGAAGTGATGCAAGACTTATTATTTTTGAAAACTTTTTATGTAGGAGTACTTTACAAAAATTTCCGTTAAGTTAAAAATATGTAGATGGTTATACCTGTTTTCCTGTCCATGTGTGTATGTACAAAAAAAAAAAAAAAGTTCTGAAAATTTTACCCGGAATGCAAAACAATGTTATTAATTTTTACTTTTTTGTTTAATCTTATATAAATACTATTTTTAAGACTATATTTATTTTACTAATTATTTATTTTTTGTTTTTTATTTTTGCAGAAATCTAAAAGAATTATAACTCTAACAAAGAGTAGAATTATACCTTGGAAAATTCAGTTTTCTGATGCTGCATAAAAATCAATTAAATTAATGTCAACATCAACTACAACAATTATTGAATGAAATTGAAGAAAACAAAAATCTTGAAAAGGAAATGCAACCAAAAGGCGCAAATAGTATAAAGAACGCTTGAGAAAAAAGGAGGTTCTATTAGAATCCGCAGCCTTGTAAAGACTACATTCATATACAAGAAAAAATTTAAGAAGAGTATAAAATTTTTTAAATTCTACAAAACTTCTACAAACCCCCCTTCTACGAAAACAATATTATTATATTTTTGTTTTTTTTTTTTTAATAATTTTTAAAAGAATTTATTAAAAATTTTCTGGCAAAACGAATCTTAGAAGAATAATTGCTTGCAAAATACGTTTATTTTAAAGAAATAAAAAAGTCTAGCAATGCTTATAATTAAACATATAAAAGCTACAAAAACATAACGTTAAATGTTTTCTTAATATTATTTTGTTTTATGTTCAAATCCTTCTCCCCTGGTTTTGTTAACAACAATTATAATTTGATTAACAACAACTACTACAACAACAACAACAATGAAGCCACCTTATTAGAAATCAACGAGCAAAGGAAAGTAATATTTCAAGCAATTACCAACCATTAAACACATACACCACTACTACTCCCCCTCTACGCTGCAAGCAAAAGAACAACAGCCAACAATTGAACAGAGGATAGCAAAAGATGTTATAATTTCGCACATCTACATAAATATATAATAATATCCTTTTGAAGTTAAATTTGGCTTAAATATTACATCAAGAGAGAGAGAGAGAGTACGAACGTCTGTCTGTTTGTCAGTCTCAGCGGAAAGCGATTTAAACAAATTTTCAAAAGTATTTTTAAACATAAATTTGTAGTTGTGCTATATGATTCAGAAAAAACAATGTTGAGGTTGAATTTACGTAAATTTGTTGACAATGATTTGCTAAAAATGCAATCTTTACAAAACAAATTTGAAGCTTGGCCCGTATGCTGCTCTTTTGAACGAGGTGAAGAAACTAAAACTGCTGCACCAGGAACTTTTTTGCCAACAAGTGTTGCACCGAATGTTTTAAATGGTTTTATATTGCTTCACTTGGATCAATCAGCTCAATGCGTGGAATAAATCTTAAAGTATATATAAAAACATACAAAATCCAACACAAGAAGAACATAAAATTTATGTAAAAACAACTTTGTGAAAATAACAACAAGCACTTCGAAGCAAAAAATAATATAAAATAACAACAAAAACAACAAATCTCAAGCTGTAGCAAAATTTCAAAACATTTAATATTATTTACCATCATTATCAATCACCAAACAAATACACACACACACGAGAGTCTTAAAGAGCATAAAAAAATCATTAAAAAAAACTCCCTCATCAAAAAATCGATTACACCAGAATCGAAAAAGCACAACTCTAGCAGCTAAATCAACATTTACCTTTGGTTTAAAAATCTTTTTCCGCCTCTTAACACAAAACATCTCAACACAATTTAAAGAAAAAAAACGGTAAGTTTTGTTTTTGTTTTATCTGCAATTGTTTGTCAATTATTTTTTTATGCAGTTGTTTTTTTGTTTTTAACATATGTTATTACTATTTTATTTTTCGTTGAATAACACAGAATTAAAACACTTAAGGTCCTGTTTGCCATTTGTTGTTTAACAATTTTTTTTACACGAGTACATTAAATAAAATAAAGAAAAAGAAGACTAATCGCATTTTCCAAAATTAACTTTAACTTTCAACTATTTAAGCTTAAGATCTTAACAATTGTTACATGCTGTTTCTAAAAACTTTAAGGCCTTATTCATAAAAAATAAATACAAACTTTTTACACTGAAAATGCGTGGCCACGATTTAAAAGCGGTTTAAAATTGAAGGTAAAATTTTAGAAACTCAATTAGTAGTGTGTTTCCATACAAGTGTTATACTCGAAAACACATGTTTTGCGCAAAACATGTAGATTTTCCCATACATTTTTGAAAAAAGCAAAGTTACATGCTTTGCAGCAAAACACATCGAAAATGTTCTGTACAACACTGCTTTTATACAAAAATATCAATTACGAGTAATAGTGAGTTCGATTAATAGTGAATTCGAAAAAAAAAAATTTTTATTTGTCATGTACAAAGAAAATAAATATAAAAAAACACAATCATTGTGTTTGGCGTTTTTATGGCGAAAGGCGGGCGTTTTTGAAAAATGGTACCGTGTTTGGCGAAAAACGCCAGGAGTACGACAAATTTCAAATCGATTACAAAAACGCCATTAAAATGTTACCGTGCTTTGCGTATTTGTCTTTCAAAAGGCAGCATATTTGCCGTCAACGTATTTGCTCACGACAAATAACTAAAATCTGATCAAATAAAAAAAAAATATCAAAAATTAAAATATGATTGCTGTTAATTTTACTCATTTGAAATGTTATTTATTTATATATGTATATTAAAAAAAATAAATAGCAAATCGGCGGGACACACAGTTTGCGAAAATTTTAATTATATTGGTCCACCATCCCGTTCCGTCGAGGGTTGTACGAAGGCCTAGACTGATTTTAAACATATGTGAGCAAACATTTATAATACACTATTTTCCAACATATTTTTTGTTAGAAAGCAAAAATATTTTCACTTGCTGAAGTCTCAGCTGCTATTATATAGAATTGGGTAAATGTTTGCCTTCCACTTTATATTCAGAGGATGAGTAAAATGCAACTCAACATTTTTACAAAATTTATTTGCACAAATTAAATGAACGATATCAAAAAAAATATATATATTACTATTTTTATTCTTTTTGTTACTTAAGCGGCCCATACACGTTTCAATTCAATTGTGAATTGAGTCTTTCAACTGAATTGGTTATTGTCCACATACTTCATAAACTGAATTGAAATATTTTCATTCCACTATTAAATTCAATGAAATTATAGACAATTTTAAAAATATACAACGGGCTCTTTGCAAAAGCACTAGGTAAGCAGGCCGCTGGATTTCCAGCAAGTACCCAGAAACTTCAGCTCTCTTGGGCCCTGTAGGTCGTTCCCTTTGTGAAAGCACTACAAATATACATTTGAGACCAGGGGCCAGATTCCGCAACTATGAATTTTTTTTACCCGTGAATACTCAAAATAAAATTCACTGTCAGACACAGTGTTCACTTTTCATTAAAAAGCGATTCCGTAAAAAACAATGAATTTTATTGCGCTGAAAGTGTTTCATCGGGCTGAATGATATGCTGATTTGTCAAATTAACTGTGTCACAGAAGTTGTTGAATAGATAATTTTAATATACATACATAATTCTTTTGTTTATTTTTTTTTCAAGTTCAAAATATTTTACAAAAAACTAAAATTCACCGAAAATTTTTGAGTGAAAAAATTATTATTAAGTGTACACTTTAAATGTCAAAATTATTCATTCTCACCATTGCGGGCTCAAAAATCAAAAGTGAACACTGAAATTGGTGAACATTTCAAAATTCATCATTGCGGAATTGGCCTCAGATCAAGAGATTCGAACCCCACACACAACACAATCGAATTGGAAGACTTGCTAGTCAACTTAAAAAAATCAAAACATTTTAAGTTTTCTTCAACCAACTCGACAACTGCCAAACTAATCCATTCACAAAGCCATACAAGCTTTGATTTGGACAACAACCGACTCAATTGCCAACTGAGTTGAAACGTGTATGGGGTGCTTTATAAACATTTGTTTGGCACTTCTTTAACAGGATGCTTCATAATCATTTAGTTTAGCATAATCTTTTACATTATGAATCATTTACAAAATTTTGCTTGTCGAAAATTTTAACGGTAGCATAAGAGTGTAAATGCGACAGCTGCTACGAAAGCTGTCGTTTTACAACTACGCCAAACACAATAAGGGTGAATAAAAAAGTGGAAATAAAAAATTTATTTAACTGCAAACTGCGTATTTACGTGCAATCTTTCGTTCTTGAAGTAATGACCACCTGGTGCGACTTATGCCAGATTGCAATGGACAAACAAATGCCTTATCTCTTTCAAGTTGCGGGCGCTATTTAGTGTTTGCTTCATTACATTAAAATGTTTAAGTTTGTTCCATATGAACAATTTGTTTTAGCCGAAATATAATGTTATTGATACTTAAACAATTTAACTCATTACTACACAGGTTACAACATAATTCTTCACAAAATCCTGAATAAGCGAGACTTTTTTTAAGATTTCTTGCAGCAAGTCTACTTCTTTTGTGGAATTGTATTTTACCCATCGAAACTAAAGCCTAAAGTCTTGTTTTAAACACTTGTACCAAGCTTATATTTTAAGAAAATGTACATATGTATGTATATACAAAAAAATAAAAATGTACATACTTATAAACGAGTTATCACATCTATTTATTTTTTAAAAACTAGTTGTAAATGATAATTTCAATATTAAAATTTATTAAAATTATGAGTAACAGGGGAACAGTCAGTCATTACCCCAACAATTATCGAAGCGAGGTTTCTTGCTCAACATTTCTATGGGAGCAACTTCTGTTTCAACTTCTTTTGTTGAGTGGATTGCTACAGAGTCAAAATTATTAAATGCAGCGTTTGATACTTGTTCTGCAGCAGAAAGAAACAACTTTTTCAGTCTAAACTTTATAATCAAATCACTTCATATTAATCTTCATTTTTTCACAATCTAATTTGATAATTACTGGCTCTTCATATTGAATAAATTTATGGAATAAAATACACGTCAATTCATATTGTAATGGAAACTCTTTGACATGTTTTCCTCCAACACGTGTTTTTCTTTATAATGGAAACATACAGGCCTGTTCTGAAAACGGCGTGTTTTCAAATCACGAACCGTTTTGAAAGCACGCAGACAATTTGAAGCTGTTCTGCAAATCACGTGATTTTACAGTTTTCGACGTCCTTTTAATTTGTCGAAAGCACGAAAAAAACAGCTATTTTTACATTTTTGTTTTGTTTATTTATAGTTTTATATTCTTAACCGCAATAAAAAGTGAATATTAAGTAAAAAAAATAAACCAGCTGACTGCTAAAGAAAAAATGTAAATCACTACTATTGGTAAACACAGCAAAACAATTTCTCAAAAAACAAGCAGTGTCAATAATTTTATTAATATTTATGTTTCTGTGTGAATAAAACTTAATTTTATTACAAAAATCAACAAACAACACATCATTTTATATACACAAAAATAGTTTTATTAAATTTGTATTGAAAAACACAGAGAAAATAACCAAGTGATATCAAAAAGCCAACCATTTGGCTAACCGGTTTAAAATCACGTGATTTGAATATTTTCTGTGTGCAGAACACCTTTTGCGTGATTTGAAATCACTTTGACAAAAAGTGATTTGCAGAACAGCCCTGATAGTATTATTATATTTCATTTAGTTGGCTTCGTATTAAGTTTAAATTAATTAATAGTTATGTTACTTCCATTAAAAAAAATTTATTAGATAAGACATTTTATATTGCAACGTGCAAACTAAAAACAAAATTTTAAAATTTGTTTTTGTTTCAAACGCATTTATGGGAGCGAGCGATGTGGAATGACATCGTGGACCAGACAGGAAGTGTTTTTATTTTCGAAATTGATTTGAAGTATTATGATTTGTTTCATTAAAATATTGATAATGTTGTAAAAAAAAAACTATTATAAAATGTAATAAAAACAAACCTGAATTGAGTATTTAAAATTCAAAATTTGGGAAAAGACCGAGAAAGCTAATTTAGATAATATTAACGACGATGGTAGGGGTAGGAGACAATGACGCAGACTGATAAACAATTAATCTTTCGGTGTATTTGCCAGAACAGATGTTACAAGGTTACAATTTATTTACAAGGTTTAGGATCAAGTGTCGAATTGAAACTGCTTAACTTAAAAAATTTATGATCAAATAAATATGTATTGAAAAACCAATTATCATAAAACATTTTAAAATAAAAACTACAACTTGTGTAGTACTGAAGATTTTAAGCAAATTTTCTTGCTGTGTAAACCTTAAATATATTTTAGAAATTGCGGTCAATCTACCGATCTACATAACATTGATTGGTATATTGGTAATCAAGTTTCAAAAAATAATTTTAAAAGGCTTCTCTTGAACTCTCCATTTAAAATTTATAGCGGCGCCAGTATATCGCTTTCAATCTCTTGATTGTGTTTGCAGTTGTTGAAAGTTTTTTAATATTTTAGAGAGTCTGATTCCATCATAACTACAATTTGGTCTCTCAAAGTCATTATAGTAAATTAGCCAGCCAGCCAGCCAGCCCACTTGGGTCCAGGCTGGTCCCATTGTGTTACCATAGTTAATTGGTAGACAAACATTTTGTCTTCTGTGTACCTTCATTCAATTTTCGTGTGATTTCTGGTTTCAGTGCGAGTTTGTATCATTCAAATGCGGAATTTGTATAGTTGGTTCGATCAAATAAGAATAATTCCAGGATGCAGCAGCTTTAGATTTGTTTTGGCTAGCTATCTTAATAAAGTAAAAAGTTTCTTCACAGAGATGCACTCTGAAACAAGTTTTCTTGAAGATGCTGAAATAAAATCTGGGCTGTAAATTTTTATATAGCATCATAACTTTTCTTATGTGAAGTCTCTTTAATCAGATCTGAGTGTGTGGTTTCTGCATAACAGTCGATATGAAAAAGAATATTATTATACATAGTTTTAATTTTGATTTATTATACACAGGAACAGTAATGTGATTCGTTAAATTAGGCAGAAACATAAGCTTGAGATTGAGTGCAACATAGCACTCAGAGCAACAACATCTTGTACTTGAAAAGCACAAATGTGTATGAATATGCAAAAGGGTGTCAGGTCATTTCATGGGAAAACATTTGCAGTTGTTTGTAGAATTGTGTTTCGTATCCAAAATAGATAGCTGGGGTATATTAATCAGGTAGCGATTAATAGCAAAACCACTCAATGGCTATCATAAAGTTCAAAAATCAGGATTTAAACTAACAGCTGCAGGTAAAAACTAAATTTTTAATTCAATTTGAAAAAAGTATTTCTCTATATAATTTTTGTTTTTTGTAGATGTTATATAAAAATTAAATTTTTTCGAATTTTTTAATCGCTTTTCTTATTCTGTGCAAGCAGTGTTGTACAGAACATTTTCGAATTGTTTTGCTCCAACGATTGAGGTGTTTTGCTCTTTTTAGAAATGTATGGGAAAACATGTTTGAACAAAACACACGTTTTCTAGCAAACTCCTACACAGTCTCCAGACTTCAATGTTGTGGAACACATTTAGATAGAATTAAAAAAGAGGTTAGTTAGACCAAGGGTCTAGAATACAGCCTCATTGAATTTCTGAAAGCAATGGGAAGGCAACCCAATTTAACACTGTGTTAGTGCGAAAATTTTGGTGTCTCACTTTACGTATAAGCCTCGCTTTAAACAGTTGCATAATAAAATGTCGTATTTAATAAATTTTTGAAAGCAAGTGCCATAACTTTTAGTTACTTTAGACTATACGTAGCTAGCTAAATGAAATATATTAAATTGAGTTTCTAGAATTTAAAATTGCCTTTTATGTTGCTTTTAAATCTTGGCTATGCAAAATTTTTCTGTGTGTCCCATTTTCAGTGTACATTTTTTTTTTACTAAAATTATCTTATAATAAAAAGCGTTCAATAAAATTTGCATTTTATTTATGAATAAAGACATTAATAAAGGGTGTTCGTAATAGAGGTATTTAAACTTTAAGTAAGTAAGACTTTTTAACTGGCGTCCTTTCTGTCAGTGATTTATTTTTAGTTTGGTTTGGCTTTTCAACATGATGAGACAAACTGACGGCTGAACAACCCTTCTAAATTGTGCAAATGGGCCTGAAAGAAAAATGCGGGCGGTGGATACGTCTATAAACGTATCTGGAGTGATTATGAACCTCAAGTCTATATTGAGACGCAGTTACATTCAAAAAAGCCGACTGTGTGGTGTGCTGTATACGCTGGTGGAATGGTTGGTTCGTACTTTTTTAAACACGATGCTGGTTAGAAAGGGACAGTCAATAGTGACCGTTATAAAGCCATTATTACTAACTTTTTCGTTCTTCAAATGAACTACCATGACGTGTAGCAGCTGTTGTTTCAACAAGACGGCGCAACATTGTGATATGCTCTTACCAGCGTGAGTTGGCCTCCAAGAGCCAGAATTATATATAAATATATATAAATTATAATGCCAGAAGATTATCTTTCGAATAAAGTAAATTTCATGTAAATTTGAGAAATTTATCTTGGTTTTATTCCATTTTTAAGTTTTACACCTCTATAAAAACACCCTTTATGTTAACTTAGTTCGATTGTCTGACTTCAAAAATTTTGTGTCGTTTTATTTTGTTTGACTTGACTATTGACAATTTGTAACCAGGAGAGATTTTTTTCATAACTTATTTGTTTAATACGAGGGCTGTTCGATAAATCTGTGACTATTTAAATAGGCTTTCTCAAAGCTCACAAAATTTGTTTTGGTATAGGCCTTTTCATTCAACCCATATCTCTTATCAACCAGGAAGCGGTCTGAATCTTGATAATATGCTGGATGGGCTAGCGGTTCGTAGCTTAATTTATTTTTGCCGTTTGCAGAAATGTGACTTAGTGCATTGTCGTGATAAATTAGCACTATTAATTCGCCAAATTTGCGTGTGTTTGCTTTAAAACAATATATAATCTATCTAAAAACTCTGAATAATATTCGCCGCTAGTCGTTCTACACTTTTGTGGCAATCTGTGTGAATGAGACCGTCTGCATCCTAACAACAGAGAGCTGTCTACATTACATTTATGTAACAACTTATTCCCTTTGTTAAATTTTAATATTAGTTTTAATTTGTTTAAATTTATGTTATTTAAATATTTTAAAGTGTTCTGTAAGAATATAATTCTGTAGATGAAATAGTAAATAAATACATAAATAAATAAAACTGTGACCATGAACTTATTGTGACTAATGAAACCCAGTGTTTGTTTGAAATCGCATCAATATAATCAAATTTCGGCAGAAAAAATTGTGCTATCATATCGAGATATCGACCACCAGTACCAGTCACTGCTTCATTAGCCTCATTTTCCAAAAATATAGCCCAATGATGCCTCCAACCCCCAATCCACACTAGTTATGAATATATTTGTTTTTCCAAAATCACATGTGGGTTCTCAGAATCCGAAAAGCGAAAGTTTTAGCTATTAGTAAAATCATCCAAGTTGAAAATGTGATTCATCGCTTAGGATGACTGCTCGAAAAACCAGCATCTATTTGTTGATAACTTTTAAATATTTTCAATAATGGCCGCACGTTCTATGTTTCAACACCCCACTTTTACTCACCTTATAAACTGTTAGTTGCCGAATTGCTTTTAAGGTTGCCAACACTTGCACAAATAATGAAAAATTCATAAATTGAGTTAATTTTAGACATTCTTAAAAGCTCCTCCGGATTACGGTTAAACTTTGCTAAACACTCCTTATAGTGGTCAATTATAGTCGAATGTAAGCAATCGCAGCAACCATCTATAGAAAGGCTATTTCATGTCTATATATTCGTGTAAAATGTGAAGTGTTCGCTCAGTTGCGAGCAAATACAGCCAGCCACCTTTTCCGCTCGTCCCATATTATTTCATGAATTTTATTTACGATTTATGGCGGGCGGGATGTCCTATTTCGGGCCACCTGAAAGCACGGCGCCACTTGTGTTGGCACGACTACAATAGAACTCCATCAAATACTGCCTAACCATTAATATTGATACTGCAAAGCTCCCATTTTTTACTCGTAAAGTGTTTCCTCTGTTTCAGGTGATGTTTTTTTTTTACAAAAATAATGCTTAATTAACACAGGAAATTCAACCTTTTCCATGTTTGTTGAAATTCATGCAGTTATCTGCAAATAAAAATTAAATAAACTCAGATTTCACAAAATGTGACAGCAGTGTTGCATTTGAAGTTACTTTGCGAGAAATTGAATTGGGAATAGTCATGAAGTTTACAAACAGCCTTCGTAACGCAAAAAAAAGTTTTATTTTCCAAATACTATTACTATTATTTACCTTTAAATCTATAAAATTTATGCAAAACAAAAAAAAATTGACCAGTTTTTGTGTATTTTTCTAGCTGCCTAGTATATGTAGAAATATAACATAAGTGCTAACCTAATTATTGGTAGACTTGAAAATCTTTGTAAAATATGTTCTAACATATCACTACATGATATATTTAAAACAATTATCTTTAAAATAACAAAAGAATTAATAACACAAATGTTCTAATAATATTAAAAAAAAAAAAACAACAAACTATATCGTCGTTTAGACAGCTAGAAAACACACAAAAAACATCAACATATTTTATTTCTGGTTTTCGTTGTAAATAATTGCAAAGGAGGACCTCAAGGTTTATTTGAAAATGTTATTTGTTGTAGAGTAAAATAGTTTTTATTATACATATACGGTTTTAAAACAACGTTAAGAAAAGAAACATTGAATATTTATGTATTCAAGTTTTATACCAATGCACAGTCGCAAATTCAATACCCCATGTTAAAAATTTAAAAATATGTTTCCCCCGACATTCGAGGCTTTGTTGTAAATTTCAAGTAGTGTCCATCGCTAACCACTACTTTCTCCCATCTTTCGGGCGTCGAACGGATCCCGAGTTGAAAAAACTGGTTGTCTTTTGAAACGATCCATGAATCGATTCAATTTTTTACTTCTTCATCAGACCGGAAGTACTAGTCAGCCAGGCCGTGTGCAATTGATCGAAACAAGTGATAGTCCGATACAGCAGATGGGGTTGGACTTCCCATTTCAACGTTTCCAAGTATGCCTTGACCACTTACGTAACATGGAGTCGAGCAATGTCATGCTGTCAAATCACTTTTTTTTCGTCTCTCGCTGTATTGTGGCCGCTTGTCTCTTAATAACCGACCCAAACGCATTAATTGCGTACGATAACGATCGCCTGTGATGGGTTCAGTCGGTTGTAACTACTCATAATATGCTACGCCGAGCTGGCCCCATTAAATACCTAGTATGACTTTGGAGCCGTGAATATTCGGTTTGGCCGCCGACGTGGAAGCATGGCCAAGATATATCCATGATTTTCTGCGCTTGGCATTATCGTAATGAAGCCATTTGTCATACCCAGTCGCACTGCGATGCAGAACTGTTGTTTGGTTCACCAGCAAACAAACGCCGTTGAAATCGCTCGGCTTAAACACGTACGGCACAA
This sequence comes from Thecocarcelia acutangulata, assembly GCA_914767995.1. NCBI lineage: Eukaryota > Metazoa > Arthropoda > Insecta > Diptera > Tachinidae > Thecocarcelia > Thecocarcelia acutangulata. The sequence goes on from OU612095.1 coordinate 73,095,549, forward strand.
AATTTCCTTGTTTCTGAATCAGGCCCATGACTTTGGCGTATTGAAATGGCTTGTTGCGTCAATCCCAATTATTCTGCTAATTCTTCTTGCGTTTGTCACGAGTTTTGCTCAATTAATGCCTCCAATTCTGCATCTTCGAAACCCGTCTTTTTTCCGCCGCCATGCTGGTCTTAGACGACAAAATCACCATTCTTGAAGTGTTCGAATCACTATCGGCACGTTCTTTCACTAATAGCGGCCTCACCATACGTATTTGCGAGCATTCGATCAGCCTCAAGCGCAGTTGTCTTCATATTGAAGTAGAAAATAAAACCCCCCTCAAATGACAAGAATTTGGCTCGTAAGCTGGCATGCTTAATCGGGAATAAATTAATGATGCAGATACAATAATATTTCGACGGCGTTATGTTTACAAATATCTAAGCTTATTCTATGACATCTACGATCTATTTATTTCGACTACCACTTACCGTCTATTGCAAAGCGGCGGAAGCAAATTTGTGCACTTAATATTTTCCCCACAATCTTACAGTTTTTCAAATACCACCGCTATTTTCGATGCAACAGTATTTCTCACTATCCTTTTAAAGTTTGCTAAAGAAACTCTTAAAAAAAACTTTACAATATGCATATCAAACCCTATATTATTCATTTTAAAAATGATATTGTTATGATTAGTGCTATCGAAAAACTTTTTCACATCAGATACAACGGCAACTTATACTTCGAGAGTAGAATGAACTACTTCGAATTCGAATTGCAAGTCCGATAAATACGAACAGTTCAATCCCAAGTCTATTTTCCCCCCAACAACCTTCTCAAAAATTTCCCTAGATTTGACAACAATGAAATTGGCCTGAGATCATAAATATCATTAGATATTGCTTAAAACTTTTTTGCTATTTGACCTATTTTTAAATAAAAAAACATGTTGTTTTTTCTTTTTCCGACGTTTCGTAGATTTTTTTGCCTACATTTTCAAGGGAGCGTCTTAATTAATGATGTTGCATCTGAATTTATAACAAATTATTTTTATAAGGATTTCAAATCAGAAAATATGAAATTAAAAACACAACGTTAATTTAACACAACTCTGTAATTAATTACAGTTTAACTCTGTCTTACACTTGCCACTATTACGTTATTTAAACGTTCACATTAGGTGTACAACCTTGCTTCCGCCGTTCTTCTTTCCGAAATTCGAGGCTATTTCGGCCTCACCATAGATATTCCTCGATGAGCCTCGGCCGCACATTTCTTCATATTAAAGTAGAAAATTAAAACCTCCCGCAAATGACGAGAATTTAGCTCACGTAAGCTGAGATGGTTTATCTAGAATAACTTTATAATGCAGATACAAATCGACCAATATTTCTATGGAGTCATGTTTACAAATACTTAAACTTATTGTATGACGTCTACGATTTATTTACTTGGATTGCCACAGCCATCTATTGCAAAACGGTGGAAGCAAAGTTGTACACCTTATACTTATTAAGATTCTCGAAAAGATTTCCAAGTTTGTAATAGACTAAGGAAAGCGCGAGTAATATTTTTCTTAACGTTGTTCCCTTTGTATATATTTTGTTAATTGTTGTTAAATTTGTTACATCAACCTTAAGAATATTTATATTTATTTGTTAAAAATATAAATTTTCATAAAAATTTTATATTTTTTTCTTATATGATTTTTTCCGATCGTTAAATAACATCAAATTGAAATATGGTAAACAAAAGGTATGAAGTATCCTCAACTTGTATCGCCTCGAGCCGTGAACGCCATCTCTGATTGGTTAGTATCACGTTTGGAGCAATTAGGAGTTGAATCACCACAGATCTATACAAGACTTCTACTATCTCTCTTACAATCGTCAGTTCAAGTAAACGATCCAATTGAATTCAGCAACTTGGAAGTAAATCACTAATTTGTTCCACATTAATTTTAGTATAAAGAGAAAAGAATTCTAGTTAGTAAATGTTTTTACTAATGTGATTCTTTTTAGTAAAAACCATTTATTTAAAGATAAAATTAATTACAACAAATATATTTATTTACAAAACTTAGGCATTTTTCGCCAATCGCAAGGGAGGCCATAAGCGTTTTCATTTACCTTCTGATACAGAAACTTTAAAGAAACTGAATGCCGTGCAATGTTTGAGAGAAATTGTTTCAAATGAACAGGAGGTGGGTTGTTTCATGTAAAATAAGTGTTTTATTAAAAGTGAAATTAAAAAGCACTGTTTCTTTTTTCTTAGACTGCTACAATTGAACAACTAGTTGATGAATTGTGTGAAAAATTAAAGGACATCGAAAGGCAAACACAAAATTTAAGCGACGAAGAACGTTTCCTAATTGAAACTCATCTTGATACCGGTTCTCTACTGCAAACTCAAAATAGTATTCAATTGCAGAACACACAACAAGCCACTGGTAGCAATTATATTAATAACACACAACATCAAACACGTCATCACCAACAGCAACAACAACATCATTACCACCACAATCATCATCAGCATCATCAACAGCAGCAGCATCAGCAACAGCCAGATACACAAAATTGTAACAAATCAAATAACGCCACTTTCAATTCGGATACAAAACGTCAACATGTGCTCTCTTCTACTTCATCTTCCGCCAGAACTGATGATTTGAAGGACTTAGATAACGATCCAAAAAAACGTTATTTTCGCGCCTTTCCAGCCCTTTCCAAGGAAATGGAAGATTCCTTTCGCATTTGGCGTCGTAATGCAAAATCTCTTACTTGGCCCGTTGTTGGACGTTCGATTGTAGTCGATAATATAAATAATTCTTCAGCTTCTTTATCATCCAGTAGTGCTAGTTCTGTAATATCATCTTCAAATTGTGGTGCAAATAATATATCAACGGATAAAAGCGTTGAAAAGAAACTTAAGGTAGCAGTTGGTCACCAGATGGAAAACAAATCGAACGCAGACATTTCTGCTAGTGTTTGTAGTGGTAGTAGCGACGTACAACAACAACAGCAACATCAACATCAAGGAGCAGTAGCAGCAAGTGCAAAAAAGAAATCTAAACGTCGCCGTAATCAAGGTTAGTTAAATTTTAAAATAATAGATATAGTTTAAAAAACTAAAAAACGCTTCGATATCAAACTACACAAACTTGTAAAAAAAAGTTTGTGGTAAAAACCGACAAAAACCGGATAACTATCCATTAGACCAGATAATTATCCGTATAAAACGTTTCAAGCTTTTTTGGGATTCCCAAAATTGTCTTCAGGAATCGCCAAATTCCCCTACTTCGGCACAAACGATTGGCAACTACAATTTTTACACTAAATCGAATAACCGCAATAGTTCAGATGCACGTTGCTTCTAATATTGATACCAATAAAAAAATTTAAACAGCTTTTTTTATGTTCCCTAGCTGTATATTTGCCGACATTTCATAGTAACTACCCTAATCATCAGTAGACTTGGAAATCTTTGAAAGATATTTGCAAACATTCAAGTTTACATATACATAAAATATTAATAAAAATTATTTTAAAATCTTATTGAAAGATAGTAATAAATAAAATATATATTTTCAGCTCTGTGCAAAGGAAAAACTATCCAAAACTTGCGTAAACTTTCCGTTGGTACCACATCGAACTCAATCGGTGGCAATAAATATCATCAATACACACATCAGCGTAATTCTTCGCCTGCTTGGGATACAGATTTTAAAGGTTGCTGGGAAATGGGACCCGATTTAATAAAAGAATTTTTAACTCGTCAGAACGGCAACAAACGAAATCGTAGTGACTCTTTCGGAATGGAACATGAAGAGAATAATGAGCGTGAAATCGTAAATACAATGCCATCACAGAATAATGAAAACCCTATGATCAAACGTTATATTGATCTGTCGTTCTGCTATGAAGATGACGACGATGAAATAAACGAACATCAGGACGATGCTCGGCATCACTTTACCGAAGAGGGTGTAGACTATGTTGATGAAGATTATGATGATAATACATTGGCTTCAGTTTCCGAGTTGGCTATGGATAATATTAATCCGAAACGTTTATATCAACGTGAGGGGCATTCGAAAAAGGCACTAGGTTATGGTTATGTTGGTACCGATACTTTAGAGGACTCTGTCGATTCTGTTGATCCGTTAGATTTGCAACAATTCAAAGCTAAATTCAATAGCAGCCTAGAAGCATTGTGGAAAGATGTTGAACCAAATCCAGCCATTCTTAGTTCTGCTACAACACAAAATATTGGAAACTCTTTGAATGTGACCAACCCCATAGGAAGTGGAATTTCATCAGCCTTTTATGCCACAACATCACTGAATGCTCTGGCTCCATTTAAAAAGGATTTGTGGAACTTCTGGTCTAATTATCAACAACGCAATTTCGATGATGTGAAAAGTAAACTGACAGCTACGACTTCAATTATAGGGACGACACGCTTAGATGACAATAGTGCTGATTCTGGCACTAGCGCCGATATTGCAAATTCAAGTGATTACTTTTCAATGCCCAGTAACTTGAATGATTTTGATAAGTCTGTGGGCAGCGTACGTCGTACCAATGAAGCTGGTGCATCACTAGGTGCACACACTCCATCTATTAATGTCTTTTTGCGTAATTCTATCTGGTCGACTTCTGACGATTGTGTTGATGCTATAGGTTCAACGTCTGCAGCTACTACGGTTGTTGATTCTGATGACAGTTTTCTCTTTAAAGTATGGCATTCAAATAAGAAATTAAGCGAACTTGATGTGGGAAATGCGGTAAAAAGTGAAATGGTAAGTTTCTTTCTTTGAAATGCAAAAAATAATATCGCAATAACTGCAATTATATTCCCAAAGCATTTGTTGGTAAAAATTGTAGGGAAAGAAAACTTCTTTATAAGAATGACAATCCTGTTCTTAATTGACTTATTAGATATAAAAGATAGTTGGTTTCTAAATCATTTAATTAAAATCACCATTCTGATTGCTCTGCCCGTCGTTCCCAGGGGCTACTTTTGTAACAGTACAAAAAACTCTTTATTAGTAAGGACCTTTTTTTCGATCTCGAACGTTAAAGTTCGCAAGCATTTTGTGAGAGTAAAGTACTTTGTTTTTGAACTGCTTTCAACCTCCAGCGCTACGTAATGCATGAAATCGTGGCAGAAGTTGTGCCAACTCAATATAAAATATTTTATTTTTGAGATCGCGAAACAAGCAGTCAAGTTTTGTTAAAGTTAGATGCTTGTTTTTTGGTACGTTCTCCTAATTTGAGTCCTATGTACAAAACGAATATAATCAGTTATTGGCTAAACTAAATTCCAAGAACCAGTCAGCTGATCGGTAGTGCTGAGAAATACACATTAAAAGGCTGCACAAAATGTTCTAAAGAACACATCTCACTACTATACAGTAGTTCCAAGCCCTTTATATGAGAACAATCTTTAAAACAAAACAAACAAGCTGTAGAACATTTAGAAACAGAACAAACGCTTTATAGTTTCGAAATACATTTACGACAGTGCTTGACAGTACTTGAATTCTGTTAGATAGCAAAACCCAAAACATCAGAATAAAGCAAATAAACGATTACTCATAGCAAACCATAGCGAGTGCACTAGAACTCTAGCACTAACACATTGGTACATGAGCATACTGTGTATACAAAACTTTTGCACTAATACAAAGACGAAAACCATGAACAACAGCAACTAATTTTATAAACAAAACTGAAGTAGAACATTACTTAAGTGCTTGAAGTTCCACTTCAACTTAATTCTACTTCAGGTGGTTCTACTTGTGTTTGGGTCTGGTTGTTCTAAACGATTGTAAGACAGTATTCGTTATGTGTTTACGATATTTCCGGCGCTCATTTGTTTTGAAAGGTGAACGAAGACGATGGTTATTACTTTAAAATATTACGATGCCGTTGTAAGACATTTTTCTTGTGCTTGAGCTGCCCTCTAATACACTTCTTAAAAGCATTATGAAAAATTATGAAAGCTTTTGGGTACTTGTAATGTTGCTTTTTTATACATTCCCACAAATATTACTTACAAAAAATTTTTTAGAAAACAATTTGAATGTATTAATTTTCACTAGCTGTTTCTTGTAAGGATGAGCCATTCGCTCAGGAAAGAATTAATATTATTTTTATTATACTGTTAATCCGACAGCAGACATGTCAAGTATTGCGCTGTTCGAAAAACCTCTATTAACTTCAATGAGGCAATAAAGTTTTAAAAACATTGTTAACCCTATCAAGATTTGGATAATTGTTGTGATCCAAACCACCACGAACTCCGATGACTTCATATTCAAAACTGCACGGCTCGGAGAAGCTATATCTATATTCAAACTAAGAAACTGCTTGCTGTCTGAACATTAGATCCATGCCATTAAGATAACGGATCAGGTTATTATGACCAATAACTGATATCTCGGGTAGGCTACTAATTATATACTTGATATGAAACCTCTACTGCTTATGGATATATATATTCTCATAGAATGTGAACTACGAACTGTATCCACCTTTTTCTGATTCCTGTTCTTACGACAAATGTTGAAAGCAGAACCGCTTCGGATAACACAAAATTGAATGTATTTTATATCTTTAACTAAGTATTTAGTAGATCTAAAGTGTAATATTTTCGAGTAGTTGGGTGAATAAAACACTGGTTTATAATCTTAAACCATAAAATCTATATTTTATTTAAACCAGATCAAAATCCACGTGTGTTCAAATCAATTACAAGTTCAGGTTAACTTAAAACGGAAAGGAAAAAGTAAAATGACATTTCATGTGTTATACTACTTCTTTTAACTTACTGATACAATAAGGTCTGTTCGTGTGATGATGATATTACATCACCCATCTCACACTACATAAAGCATCTTTTGAAAATTGACACTACCATGTCAGAAAATTAAAGAAAATCCCTAACAAAATAGTTGATTTTCCTTCACTGTTTGGCAGAAAGGACCACAAAGCTTATTTAGTAAAAATCAACAAAGTGTCAAACGGCAAAAAAGCTTTTTTGCCTTAAAGTTATTATATTTTTTGACACTTTATTTTAAATTTGACGGTACCGTAAGTTATATATAACAGGCAGGAAACACGTCTGTAGATAACTTATTCCATAGGCGAAGCGTGCGGCCCCCGGGCAATCGACCACAAATGGATGGGCCCAGGACGATAATCGTGTGTTACGTAAAAATGGGTTTCGGGAACAAAATCCCTTATCTCGTCAGAGCAAAATACATTGTAGTAACGATAGAACAGAGTCTACATCATAACCAGCCAGGCACAACGGTCCTATGGTTACCGTGATATCAGATAAGTCCCCTGTCAGACTTCCTGGTTCAACTATTACTACTACTAGTAAAGCCCCAGGCAACTCATAGACAATGACAGCAAAAAGCTCAACATATAATAACAAATAGTAGCAGTAGCAACACTGAACTCGGGACAATAATAACATCAGAAATAGGACTTAAACAAACAGCAAGTACCCGCAACAATCAACACAAACAGGCTCAAAGCATAAGAAAACAAAAAACAGCACAAACATTCAACATTCAACCGTCATCCTGAAGGGCGATTTGTTGGCCACGTCGTGGCACCAACGTTAAATGACATCACTAAAAGAAACAGCACTCACTGAGACTTTAGAACAAAAACAAATGTCAAACAGCGGCAACCCAATAACAGCAAAGACAAAAAGCCATAACAGTTTTGTAATAGATTAAAGAAGAGAAGTAGAAGTTTACTTATTCATTAGTCTATTACAAAATTGTCCAATTCGCCAAACATGATCGGGGGGAATATTTACAACTCAATATTCTATTTCGGCCTGTTTTAGCTCTTCCGTAGATTTATAAAGTAATAAATATTAATTTTTTTTGACCATAAAGCAAAATTCCATTTTTATAAAGTTAGTTTTATTATCTGAAATGCTAACCACGTCGTGAGGCGTCACTTATTTCCAGCAAAATAAGGGGAAATTAAACAAGTATTTATTATAATTACTGTACGAAAGTAAAGTTCATAAAACGGTGGTTGAGAAATGAATGGAAAGAATCGCTTTACCAAAATATATCGACAGTTTTAGCTAAAAATCTCAGATCATATACATATATTGTACACGTTCTTATCTAAAGTACCACAATGTCTCTGCCATTGTTACAATTTAAAATGAATAGCAATATGTAGTCCAATGTCCCAGTGCTCACTTTATTCCAAATGTATTGATTTGTCAGATTCAAAACAAGTTGCACCAAGTTCAATTGATTTATCATTGTACGATATAACAAATAATAGAAAATTATTCGATTACAAATGCCATGCTCCTTGCAATAATACTTTGAATTCGTTTTTTAGATATCCACTTTGACGGCCGACAATGACGGTGTTAATGGTACTGATTTCAACAAAACAACTGGTGAAACTTCTTCAATAATGGTGAATAATCAAAATTTAGGTGCTAATCTACAATTTCCTCCCTATCAAAATCTAAAATGGTCGGAAGGCATAAATGCGGGGCCTCCTTACGGCAGTCTACGAACCAACGCTAATGCAAGTCATCACAATGAAATAATGCAGTCAGCAAACAACAATTCCTGCCTACGAGCTGAAAATAATTATTCTAGCTTCAGTTCTGTGGCCAGTTTAAGTGGTGCCACTTGGGAGGCTCCCGCTTATGGACAGAATGCACAGCCAGATTTAAAATCATGGTGTGCTTCCAATCCAGTATCTCTTACTGAAATGTATGGTAATGATGTTTGTGATAGCATTGTAAATCAACTGCCTGCTGAAGAGCAAGAACCAGACCAAACGGAAGTGGCAGTGGCAGAGGCAATGGGACCAGCTGTAACTTTACCCAATCATTGTGCTCAAGCAAGTGGTTTTGTAGCATATAGCCGCATTAAACAAAGCGGTGTAGTCAAACCGCAAGTAAAGCCTTTGCAGACTCCACGATTGCCCAAAGAATTTTTTAGAAGTGGCGAAGAAGAAAATCTCTTGACCTCAGAACGAACACATTTTCATCCAATAGAAAATTTTGTTGATGGTCATACTTTTGATATAAGCAATACTTTAGATGCCATTGAGTTTGAGCGTACCGCGAGTGGTTTGTTGCATTACGAATCCGAAGATTATTTAGAGTATACCCGCAGTGATATTTATATGGCCGATGAAGAAGTAGCCACGCATTCAACAAACCTTTTAAAATATGGTAGGAAAACCAATGAAGATAAGGAGAAGAAAAATGCATTCATTATAAAATTCCGTGTTAAGCGGTCTGAAGAAGTATCTTGCCAGACGGATGAGCAAGATCTTCAACTGGCTGCCACAAAAATGGCCGAATTATCTAGGACATCTGCAACTACTCCAAGTTTTTCGCCATCCTTGGAGGTTAACAACATGTTTCATAATACATTTTCTTTAAGCCGCCAGGCTAATAATGAAGCCATTATGGCTGCTGTAACCAAAGCCGTAGCTGCCGCAGCTAAAGCAGCTGCCGAAAATCATTTGAACACAGGTCATTTCTGTTGGTTGTCAAACACAAATACGAACTCGAACACCATATCCACAAGTGCAGCAAGTGCAAGTGCCACTAACATCAGAGAAAATAATCCTTTTTGGAGACCAGACAACTCCGTTTGTGATGAAGTCGATTTCTGTCAAATAGACAGCAGTATTAGAGAACAACAGCAAAAGTTAGCCCAAAATTGGTCAATGCAAGAAATAGAAAAACAATGCCACCAAAGACGTTGCCTGCCCCAGCCTCGGCAGCTGCAACAAGAGCAAGAAATAAGCAGGCAACTCCAAACCAAAGCAGATCTAGATAGAAGTGAAGAAAACTCCCTTGATAACACCTCTCTACACACTTTATGGGGCATGTGTGCCGTTTGCAACAGCTGCGATCTTGACAAATCAATGCCAGCCAATCGTCTGCTCAGAGATGAACTCCAATTGGAAGCTGATGAAATAATGAGTGATTTACGTTACATGCAAGATCTTTATATAGGCGAATCGAACACTTTAAGTGATACTAATGAAGATCGACCTACGGGTCAAAACGATTCAGAAATAGATGACAAAACTTTTGATTACTTTGGCAAGGATTTTGATATGAATTCAATGAAAGATTCTTGGAATATGATGGATATGAAGAAATCCAAAAGTCATCCACATGATCCCAGTCAATTTTCAATGTTGCAAAAAGTTAATCAGTTGATAGAAGATTTATTAAAACCCGAAAATACGGCGAAAATGCAACAAGAAGACAATGAAGCCGAAAAAATTATGGTCCCGCAGACACAACAAAGCAATGATGTTTGGAACGTACAGGGCGAGGAACTTGCTAAAAGAAAAAGTCTCTGGCAATTCAGCGAACAAAAAGATAACAATATTTGGCAAAATAAAACTACAACTGAACAACTCGATGAAAAACTAAGCAAAAGAAGTGAAGCTTTTACGGACCCCATTAATTTGTTAAAAGAAGTTGGAGGATCTTTGTCCAAAGATGCGGAGTATGCACAGACTTTGAATTGGGAACATGATAATTTGGCGAAATTATGGCAACCATTTATACCTGCTGCCACTCAGTCAGAAGAAACTGCAATGGAACACAATCAACACGAAATGGCAAATAAAATTTTAAATGAAAATTTGCTTAACCAGCAAGCAGACAGTTTAGATGATGGTAGCCGAAAATTAGTAGAGGAAAAAAATCTAAAGAACTTGCAGAACACAAACGCTCTAACACCGCCATCCACCACCAACACCACCGCCACCTTGTCCTACAAAAGGGTACAACAGTTTTTAAACAACTCGGCAGCAAAAATGAAATTGGCCGCCAATCGTAAAAGACGCCATTCAGCTTCTCAAAATTTCTATCAACAACAGCAATTGCACTACAGCAACAATAATAACAACAGCGAAAGTATAACAAATCTAAATGCTTATAAACTGGAATTAAACGATACTCTAAAAGCAGATGAAGCACCACAACAACGGCAAGAGGTTTCAACTTACAGTGACATCAACTCGGAAGAACAGCCCACAAAACAGACCATTATCACCTGCAAATATTGGACTGCGGCCACAAATGGCACACAATCCTCCCTAGATTCAGCAACAGCTGCTATGATGATTTTGGCGGCAGCCACAAACGCAAACAATACCACTGATTTGGTAACGGCCGCCAATGCGGCCAACAACTACAACCAAGAAGATGTCATGTTAGACGAGAATTTGTATGGTACCAGCACTTTTTCTTGTCTCATCGATAAAAATGCATCCATATTAAAACACGTAACCATGATGACACGACCTTTAACCCGTTAAAACACTTTACACTCGTACATACACTAATGAGATATAAAAAAAATAAAAATGCAAAAAAAAATATATATGTAAAGAGAAGAAATCCCGCATACCCTTTCAAAAAACAAAAGTAAGAAAAAAAAATTTAATGGTGAGAATATTTTTAAAAATTTTCTGATTCTAAAATAAAAAAATCACAAAAAAATTCAAATTATTTTCCTTACACAGCAAAACATAAACATGCAAATTATGAAATTAAACTGAAACGGAAGTACATAAGAAACATTTTCGATAACCAACTGTTTTGAAATAAAACTAACAACCATCTTTCCGCCAAGTTCATTGTACACTGTTCATGTAACAAAAGAAAACTCCCTTCTTTTCTTTCTATTGTTTTGTTTTGTTTTGTTTTCTTATTTCTTCAAATACATGTTAAAATATAAATTTATCTATCATCTATTTAACGCAGTGTTCTTTTAAAACAATTAACATTACTGATTTATTTCAACTATTTATGTTTATTATAATTTTTCTTTTCCCTAAAATTTATTTAAAATTTTGCATAAAATTTATGAAAAAAAAAACAAAGATAAATAAAAAAAGCTTATGTAAAAACCACATTTTTTTGTAACAAATAAAATAGTCGTCTTGTTCATACAATTTCATTCAACACACAAATCACCAAACAACTAAAGAAAAGTGTAAAGTTCATAACAAACATAATAAATACAAAAAAAAAAAACATATAAAAAAACTTAACATCCTTGAAATAAACAACCAAATAAAGGATAATAAAAATAAAAAACTATATATAAAATAATTTCTCTATTGATAAGTTTTTTCTCTTTTAGAAATATTACAAGGAAAACTGAAAATTTTATTGAAAAAGGCAAAAAAGAAAACCAAGAATGGTACTACAAAACAAATTTTAATGTAAAAAAGTATAGCTCAACTTTCCAATATCGGATTTTTTGCTAAATACTAGTTACAACACTAGACTTACATATACATATCTTTACAACAATACACAGACGGGTGGTGGCTCCTCCATTATTTATTGCAAGTGAGAACTTTCAAAAAGAATTTGAGAATTTCAATTTGAAATTGAGAAAACTCCAAGTAAAATCGGAATTTACAGTATAAAAATAAGAAAATCCCAAACGAAACTTGAAATTTCAATATCAAAATGAGAAAACCTTAAATGGAATCGAAAATTTCAATTTTAAATTAAAAAAACTACAAATAAAATCTAGTTACAATTTAAAATTGAGAAAATTTTAAATGAGATTGGTATTTAAAACTGCAGAAGAGTAAACGAGATCCACTTTTGAATTAAGAAAATTGCAAATTAAAGCGAGGATATCAATTTTAAACTGAGAAAATGCTGAATAAAATCGGAATTTACACTATAAAAATGAGAAAATTTTAAATGACATTGCGATTTTCAATTTCGTAGTGAGAAAAGTTGTAAGTGAAATTGGAAATTACAGTATAAAAACGAGAAAACTTTAAATAAAATCGGATATTTAAATTTTAGATTGAAAAAATTCTAAATAAAATTAAGAGTTGCAATTTGAAATTGAGAAAATTTCAAATCAGATTGGTATTTAATAAAACTGCAGAAGAAATCGAGATATTCACTTTTGAATTGAAAAAAACTGCGAATACAAAACAAGAGTTTCAATTTTAAATTGAGAAAATTCTGAATAAAATCGGAAGTTACACTATAAAAATGAGAAAATTCTAAATGACATTGCGATTTTCGATTTCGAATTGAGAAAATTTTAAATGAAATCGGAAATTACAATATAAAAATGAGAAAACTAAGTGAAATCGGAAATTAAAATTTTAAATTGAAAAAACTTAAAATAAAATTGAGATTTGCAATTTGAAAATTCTAAATGATATTCGAATTTACAATACAAAAATAATAAAATTCCAAATGAAATCGAGAATTTCAGTATTGTATTGAAAAAATTTCCCAAGTAAAATTGAAAACTTCAATTTGAAATTGAGAGAATTCCCAATGGAATGTAAAATTATTGTATTGTTATTATAGGAATGCAAATAAAAAAAAAACTATAATTAGATTAGGAAGTTTTATTTTTCAATTAAGAAATTTTAATTATATAATTTTATTTGATGAATACATACATAAATAAGAATGGATATGTTCAAAGAAAATAAAATATGAAAATATGGCGTAATAATGCTTAACACCCATATCTTCCCAGATTCAGAGCAGATTAACATAACGCTGTAGTATACCGTATAAATCTACTGCAATTTCCTGCGTGAAACATGAATTACCTCTTCTAAGAAGACAAGCTTAAATATCCTATATAGAATGGGTTGACTTAAGCTCGGTACATTTATCTTTGTTTTCACCTCTTTATTTTAGAACAAATAATTTGAATTGGGTTAAGCATTAACAAATCGCGTTCAATCTTCATAATGTAGATGGAGTGTTGTCCAAAATACTTTTGTAGGCAGGGAGGGAGTATGCAACACTACCAACGCTTATCAGCCAATGCTGAGACTCGCAGAACAAAATGAAATTACAACTTGGAAGTCACAAAATCTATGTGCTAGAAAACGCAATCACAAAGAATTTCAGTATTTTTACTCTCAAGCAAAGTTTGAACACTAGGCGAACTTGCATATATTACAAAAAACTGAGTGCCACACAGTGGAAATAGAAATAAATCTAAATAAAATTTGTTGTGTTTTTATTTAACGACTTCAAAAGTAATCACTGATTTTTACAAAATATTTGGAGTTGAAAAATTATTGATCGCTGTGTTTCATCTGATTACTTTAAAAATCAGGATGTCTTCAGAGAGCACATAAGTTTCTATTCCAACGAAGGGCAGATAGAGAGGATTGAGCTTAAGAGAGTAAAACAGTTGCTCTACACTTAGACAAATTCATGTTTCGTTTTGAATAAAAAGCCTTATATCTTCCATTCGACGAGTCGATGTTCGGTGAGATAATGGCATTTCATAAATTATAAAAGAAAATAAAAAGTATTTTCAAACTCTTACTACTGAAAAGTTTTTAAAACAACATACATAATACAGCTTGATCTCAACAGAATCTTTATTTTGCCAGTGTACAACAAACAAAATGCGTAACTAAGCAAAATAAAAAAATTCCGTAACGGTCTTGCTTTGTTGAAATGTAGTAAGCTACTGAATTAAATTTCATGTTTTCCTCTCATTTGTATTCAGAGTTGCCTTTGTTATTATTAAAGAATGAAACAAAGAATACAAGTTGTTCTGTTTGTGGGCATTAGTAAATGAATTAAAACGGAAACACATAAAACATGTGTATATGTATAGCCGCATTTTTTAACATTTCGATTTAAATGTAAAAATGTTTATTTTTGTTATGTTAATGCTAAGAAATAGCATTTATCTATTTAGAATTTACGTGTTGATGATGATTTCATTCATTTTTTTACATTAAAAAGCAGTGTAACAAAATAAGTGTATGGTATGTTGGGGAATTTTAAGTAAGATTTTGGTATGTAAAAGTTTTGCTTTGTAGCAACTCTAGTTAAAAAAAAAATCCCGATCAGTAAATGAGAATAGCCGAACAAATTCATCATCTGAACAAACCAGCGCCCTTCGCTGTTCTATTCCCATGCAAAAAAAAAAAAACAAGTGCTACCAGACTTTACACATATAATAATACTCACACAAAAAGCGCTAACTTCAGCACGTAAAAATGAGATGTGCGATTTTGTGAGAAACAAGTGATTTATTGTTGTTATTTATTAAAAAAAAAAAATTACATGTATCAATATCTAATTATTGTTTGTTGCTTAAGCTAGTTAGATAGGTGGTTAATTCTTAAAAATTTTTTTTTTCTTTATTGTTCAATATTTCGACACTCCGTTGTGGGTCTTCAAGAAAATTTTAAGAAGTGATTGTTAGTTCAAGTAACAGACAATAATTGAAGTAAAAAGAGGCAAAAAATTAACATCAAGGAAATTTTAATTTCTAGTAAATATTTATTCATTTTTATTTTGACACTACACTTTGAATTTTCTCAAACCTAAACTGCTATTAGCAACTTTCTCAAACAAAAGTTCAAATTCTCAATGTCATAATGAATTTTATCAATTTCAATTCAAAATTCTCGATTTCATATGAAATTTTTGCATTTTAATACTTATGATTTTCAGGGCTGTTCTGCAAATCACTTTTTGTGCAAGTGATTTGAAATCACAAAAAAGGTGTTCTGCACACAAAATATTTTTGATTTTTGTGATTTTAAATCGGTTAGCTAACTTGCAATCAATTTGAAATCACATCCAAATTTTTGTACGCACTTTATTATGAATTTTTTACATTAATAAATAATTTAGTGTGTTTTCTATTGATTATTTAAGTAAAATCATTTATTTTATACGAAATAATTCATTAAATTAAGAAAAAATTTGTTGTATTATTTTGTGATTTGCTTTATTGGTTTATTTTATTTTACCTTTTATATTTATTAGAAGGAATTAACCTTATTTTGCAAATAATACCGCGATTAAAAAAATTCAACCTGAAAATAAAAATATCAGTAAATTGGACCAAAAAACAGCAGTTTTTTGTGCTTTAGAAGAGTGTAAATCTCATCGAAAATCACAAAATATTGTGATTTGCAGAACAGGCTCAAATAACATTTGTGCTTTTGAAACGGCATGTGCTTTGAAATCACGTGATTTTTAGAACAAGCCTGTTTATATTGAATTTTTTTCAATTTGAAGTTTATTTTCTCAAAACGATTAGCAATTTTCTTAACTGCACTTTGAGTTTTCTTAATTTCAATAAAAAAATTGTAGTTGTATGGAAATTATTTTAAAAAAAATTAATGGTTCTCACAAAAATTTTCTAGATCGATCGTCTGCCTGTGTTGTTCCGTAAACAACATTTAAGTTTAATGTTGATCTAAATTAATTTTTTTTTTTGAGCCCTTTTTATTTTCATTCAAATGCAACATCTGCATTTTTTTAACCAAACATATCGCAGAGTTCAAACCATTCGGATTGGGTTTTCAGAAAACGAAAAAGTGTCGTAGTGAAATGATTGGTAATATCTGAACAGAATTAATATGTATTTCCATTTAAAAATGATTTCAAGCTGCAATTTTTAAGGATATAATATGCGGATTGAATTGAATAATTTCAAGCCGTAATTTTTGAAGAAATAATATACATATTGAATTCCGTTTCGAATTGGGATTGAACTCTGTAGATTTTATATTAGATGTGATATAAATATATATTAATTTGAAGAAATTCGCGATTTCAAATGAAATGTTCTTTTATTTTAATACTTATGATTTTATATTGAACTTCTTTCAATTTTAAATTGAATTTCTCCAAACCATTTGCAATTTTCTTAACTGCACTTTCCATACAACAAAAGTTGTATGGAAGTTCTTTAAAAAAAGTTATTTTCGATCGTCTGTGTAATTAGCATTTAAGTTTAATTTTGATCTAAATTATTATCATTTTTTTTTATCCCCTTTTATTTTCATTCAGATGCAACATCTGAATGAAAAATATAAGTTTGCCGAAAGTACGGAAAAGCGGTAAGACAAATTTCTATAAAAATACCACAAGTAATATTTTGATGCTGTAATGAAAGTTGGCATTGGTATTCAAAGTAAACTTTCGGTGTGTGAAAGCTGTGATAGTTAGATTTTCTTCACACTTTTGGGGTATAAACTCTTGCATATGTTTTTTTTTTATTTAATATTATTACAATAGAGTTGAAAGAATTTATATATGAATTAATAATATCTATTTATTTGTTTTATTTTTTGTAATTATTTTGTGCTCTCATACAGCTGATAACTTAACTACTTGCCTAAACTACCTTGTAGAAAAAGGTATGGGTTCTTCTTTCAAGACTCTGTCGAAATGAAATGTTTAATGCTAAAAACTCATATTACACTAATGTTCACATTAAAAAGTATAAAATTGAAAGACAAGGAAAACCAAGAAGATATTTTAAATAACAATTTTTGTAATAAACATTGTTTCACACACTCGAACGTTTACGTTCGTAAAAATTTAAAACGGCAAAAATAAAACGTTTTATGAAGTATTTGCAAGTATCTTGCTACGTTTTCTTATTTTCAGTTTTAACATAAATATGAGTTGCAAACAGAGCTATTCAACACCCAATACCAGTGTTGCCAAAAAATTTCATGCGAAAATCTTCATTTTTCAAGAAAAAAAGTCTTTTAGAAAAAAAAAAAATCTTAAAAAGTGCTTTTACTTTTTTTTGACAACAAATAGTTAATTATTACAAATAGTTACGAGTAATTAAAATATTCGTAGATGACACCACAACAAAGCAAAATCAACTTGTCAAGGATAATTTAATATTGTCAGCGTATGTCACATTGATTCGTTGTGACTTTCGCTACTGGGTATGTAATATGCTTAGAGAGGTAAAAGCAATTTCAGGATCGATGTTATTAAGTCAATATTCCATAAGGCGTCATCGTCGTCACATGAAGTCGACACTAACAATTTTGAGATCGTGAAACAAGCCCTAAAAAAACGTACGAGTATCTAGTTTTTAAGACCTAAAGAGATGAAAAAGCTGCTATTTTGTATTAAAATAACAAAATTTTTTGGGTGTTTCCATATAAATTTTCTAGCCAAGTCGCTCGTCTGTGTTGTATGAACAGCACATTAGATCTATACTTTAATTCTATTGGCCCGATTGCAAATGAAAACTTCGTGGCAGTTTTTTTCACTTTTCTCTTTCCTCCGTTTATGAAGAAAAATTAATGTGCTATTCATAGGGGGGATTAAATCTTTAAATCCTACAATAAAGTTAACAGATATTGTGTTTTTTTTTTTAATTCGAATTGAAAAAAGGACTTTGCGGGAGAAATAAATTCCTTAAAGAACAAATTCCATGAGAATATTCATAATTTTACTGTACATTTATCTATATCGTAAGCTTTCCATGAAACAACGTCAAGAGAAATTATTTTTTAGTAACTGCATGCGTCTGCCGCTTGCATTCCGAAGACGTTAAAATAAAGAAGTTAATCCCTTAAAGTTTTAACATATATGTTTAAAACCATTCTCGAAATCTTTCTCGAATTTCCTTTAATCTGTTACAAAATCTCGTTAAGATTTCGAAAATCTAAATAAGCCCTAATGCTAGTTTTCAATTTAGTGTGATATTAAGAGGGGGTTTTGTTTTGTATAATTAAAAAGCTATTATATATCCTTTATGCCTTAAATCTTATTGTACTCCTTTAAAGGAAATGTATTCTATTTTTGTGTGTAAAAATATGTTCGTATTTCTAAAGTGTTAGTAAATGTAAAACAGTTTTTTTTTTGCAATCATTTGGGTCTAATCGTACTTGGAGAATTTAAACTACGCCGACGACTATTTGTAATAAAATAGAGAGAAAAGATTTATTTATTCATTAATCTATTACAAATTTGTCGTAGACATATGATGCATACGGTAACCACGTTAAGTGGTATTATACATGTTTGCAAATTTATCAAATAAAATTTAAGCAGCGAAAATTTATTCAAGTCTAAACAAACTCAAATAATATGTTTTCATTTACTAAAGCGTGTTATTTATTATTAAGATTTCCTTGTTTTATTGTTTTGAAGAAAGCTTCAATATCACAAAAGTTGAATGTTAAAGCGCAAATGGCAAAAATGCATTTAACTTTTGCTGAGCGTTTAATAAAATTTTCAGTTATCTTAAAAAAATAAGCATTGAAAAAATTGCATAATTTATCTATTAAAAGAAGTGGAATAATATCTTTTAATTAAGAAAAAAAAATTTAAAAAAATAAAACAAAAAGTGTCGCTCTAAATTAAGTTTTAGGAGTTTTAATTTTATGCAAATTATAATAATATTTCATTAATGTATATTTTGTTTTTTTTTATAATAAAAAATAATAATAATAATAATAATTACGAAAATCCCAGCAAACAATTTAAAAGCACGCGCTTTGGTTTCTTTTAGTTTCTTTGTTAAAAACTGGGGCTTATTACGGCTCTCGAAAACTTCGGGCGCTTGTAATAGATTAAAGGAAATTCGAGTATTTTATCTTTAGTCTCTTACGAACTCTCGAAGAATTCGAGAATTCTAATAGCTTAATTATTTGTTTTCCTTTCTTATGTTAAACTGTTTCTGTTTGTGCTTTTTGTTTCTAATTAAACTATATAAAACGTCTGTTTTTTTTTTCTTCTTTTATTTTGTTATGTGTATATTAAATGTACATATTTATTATAACTTGATTTATTACAAACACAAAAACAATTTTTGTTATTTTATTAAATCATAAAATAATTTTTATTTAAAACTTTAAACAAACCTAGTAACAAAATATATTACCACTCTTAAAGTAAAAAAAAAAAAATAACTAAAAGCTGAAAAAATAAACTAAAAAAAAAATTAAGAACAAATGAAAATTATAGTAGTAAAAATATTTTGTAAGTAACTACTATAATTTTAAAGTATTTTTACAAAAACAAAATAATATATACTTTACCAAAATTTATAATTTATAAAAAAAAGAATTTTTTTGTAAAGAAACCTTTTAAACAAACAAATTATTTAATGGTCTTATTTTTAAAATAAATTGGAATAATTCCGCTTATTGGGGTTGCCGAGTTAAAAAACGCCTGTGGCAGTTTTGTAATAGATTAATAGATATTATTCGTTCTCTTTAGTCCATTACAAAGCTGTCGTAGGCGGTTTTTAAAATTCACCAACTGCAATAAGGGTCCATAATTTTTTTATTTTATAAATAAGACCATTAATCTATAGTCAACAAATTATAATTTTTTTATTTAATATAAATATAACAAAACTATATTTACAAAAAAATAATAATAATATAAAACTCAAGCTTTTTATATATATATACATAAAATATATATGTAAAAAAAATTATATACACTTACATTTAGAATTATACAATAGCAAATGTAAATCGATTTTATTAATATTTCATATGTGATATTAAAATTGCACTTCATACTTTTTAGTTTGATTCGATTTTAAAACAATTTAAAATTGCTTTTAACAGGCCACGAATTTAAGACCCAACATTTCACTTATATATTTATGATAATTTTTTAAATCTTATCGAAAAAGTTTTAAAACCAAGTTCTTTTCCCAAAAGTTCCACTAATAAATTTTATTTTTCCTAACGATGCTAACAAATTGTTATCGAATTATCGAAGAAAATAAAGATCGTTAAGAATTGTTTATAAAAATTAATCAAGACTTAAAGCTGCAAAATATAAATTCACTCAACAAAAAACAATATAAAAAAAAAATATATATTGTGAGCGTCAAAATAAAGTGTACACAAATATTTCTTAAAATATTCAGGTCTGTTCTGCAAATCACTTTTTGTGAAAGTGATTTGTAATCACAAAGAAGATATTCTGCAGAGAAAATATTTTTGATTTTTTGTGATTTGAAACCGGTAAACTAACCTGCTATCAATTTGAAATCACATTCTAATTTTTGCAGATACTTCAATATGAATTTCACAATTTATTACATTTTTAAATAATTTAAAATGTGATTACTTAAGTAAAACTAAATTATGAAAAAAAAAACTCAATACGTTTATTTTATTGTACTCTTTTGTAATTTGGTCTGTGGGTTTATTTAACTTTTTTGTACTTTACCTTTCATATTTTTTAGAAGTGATTAACTTTATTTTGCAAATCATGCCGCGATTAAAAGAAATTCCACCTGAAAATAAAAATATCAAAACCAAAAGCAGCAGTTTCTTGTGCTTCCAAAAAGTATAAATCACATCGAAAATCATAAAATATTGTGTTTTTGATACGGCATGTGCTTTGAAAACACGTGGTTTTTAGAACAGGTCTAAAAATATTTTTTATTTTTGTGATTTCAAACCGGTAAGCTAACCTGCTAACAATTTCAAATCACATACAATGTATTTCATTATTAAAATCACTGCAAATCACTTTTTGTGAAAGTGATTTGAAATCACAAAAAAGGTGTTCTGCACACAAAATATTTTTGATGTATGAGATTTCAAACCACAAATATTTCTTAAAATATTCAGGGCTGTTCTGCAAATCACTTTTTGTGAAAGTGATTTGAAATCACAAAAAAAGGTGTTCTGCACACAAAATATTTTTGATGTATGTGATTTCAAACCGGTAAGCTAACCTGCTATTAATTTCAAATCACATTCTAATTTTTGCAGGTACTTCATTATGAATTTAACAATTTATTTCAACATTAACAGGGCTGTTCCTTAAATCACTTTTTGTGAAAGTGATTTGAAATCACAAAAAAAGGTGGTCAGCACACAAAATATTTTTTATTTTTATGATTTCAAACCGGTAAGCTAACCTGCTATCAATTTCAAATCACATTCGAATTTTTTCACTTTTTGTGAAAGTGATTTGAAATCACCATTTTGTGATTTTTAACAGACGCAAATCATATTTGTGCTTTTGAAACGGCATGTGCTTTGAAATCACGTGAGTTTTAGAACAAGTCTGTAAATAACTGAATGTGTTGTTTTCTATCGACTACTTAAGTAAAACTATTTATTTTATACGAAATAATGCCCTAAATTAAAAAAAAAAAAACTAGATACGTTTATTTTGCTGTATTCTTTTGTGTTTTGGTCTGTGGTTTTATTTAACTTTTTAATACTTTCCTTTTTATATTTATTAGAAGTAATTAACTTTATTTTGCAAATACTACCGCGACAAAAAAAAATTCCACCTGAAAATAAATATACAAGTAAATCAAATCAAAAATCAGTGTTTTTTTTGTACTTCCGAAGAGTATAAATCAAAAAAATAGTGATTTGCAGAACAGACACCAATCACATTTGTGCTTTGGAAACGGCATATGCTTTATATTTTCGTGAGTTTTAGAGCAAGCCTGATAGAATCGAATAAAGCATTCATTACTTACGCTTGAGCTTCAAAAAGCACCAAACAAGCCCTTAAAAACCAGATATTTCAAAAATGTTTTAAATTCGCGGTCAGCTTCAAATGCACGGTTTTACGATAACGTAATTTCGAAATAATGTAATATCGAAATCTTCGAGAATTTGGAGTAGATTAAAATAAATTCTAATATTTTTTTTAGTCTATTTTAAACAGACTCAAAATTTCGGTAACGACGATCAGCATGAATAAAACTAGCAACAAAATATAAAAACAAAACTAAATAATATCACTTTTTTTAACATTGCAGGGTATACTGAAAGCTAATGATCTAATTTGATATTGCAGGTTGTAAAAATTATCATAACTAAGCACATTAAGAGTACCGTGTCTTATATGGTGTTTATGTCACATGATTGAGTAATACGTCTAGAAAATATGAATTTATACTCAATATTTTGAGTGTATTTCAAACAAATTTTCCACACGTATCACTCATTCGTGTCTCATAAACACCACATTAAATTCGTGGTCATCACAATAAATTTGAGCAGTTTTGTTTTTGAATCAAGCTAAATAATAAAGTTAGTTTTCCGATACAAACAGCAAGACTTATTTTTTAATAAGAACAACTTTTAATCACATGACAATGCTTTAGCTGTTTGAGAAAAAAAAACGCATCAATAAATTTTGTCTCTTAATTTAAAACAGAAATCGTGATTTTAAAACTAATTTTTTCTAATTGTCGTGTTTAACTCAGTTTGATGTAAAGTCTTTAAAGATAAAAAAAAAATCTGAAATTATTCGCGAGACCCTAGTCAGTTTTTGGAATTTTTTCAAGCAATGAAGTTTAAACCGGCTTAATAATGGTTTAATTGACAGAGCTCAAGTCCTCTCACTCTCTAAGCCATATACGCTAATCATACTATATATTACCATTCTCGAAAGTTTGTAATAGACTAAAGAGAAAATACTCAATTTTCCTTTAATCTATTAAAAATTTTTGAAAATTTTTAAAATCATAATAAATCCCAGTTTCTGTTGAAATTTGCATGGTGAAGTTAATTCATATTGATCTTTAATGCAAATGCCAAAAACTTTTGAATGAAGAAATCTGTTTTGTTTAAATAAATTATTGAATTTTTCATCATTTACACTTTCTAATAAGGATATGCCAAAAACATAAAATCCTGATAAGAAATTATTCTTATGACGGTTTTGAAATGTTCCTGAGTTTGTATAGATTAAAAGAAACTCGAATATTTTCTCTTAAGTCTCTTACAAACTCTCGGAGATTTTGAAAATTGTAATAACCCTAATTGCTTTTAAGTAGTATTTCGTTAATTTTAAGATCCTTTTTGCTTATTTATTTTAATATGTCTGCCAATATTTCGCTTTCCTTCGGATAGCTTCTTCATTATTGCCCTGAAGAAGCTATCCGAAGGAAAGCGAAATATTGGCAGACATATTAAAATAAATAAGCAAAAAGGATCTTAAAATTAACGAAATACTACTTAATTAAGAAATAGAGGTCGAATAAAAACCAAAATCCTAATTGCTTTTCTAATATTTAAAAACAATTTTCTCAAGAACCAAGCAAAAGCACTCTAATCTTATTACACACCCTTAACGTGGGTGGAATATTTTAAAAACCTCTACGGCTGTTTTGTAATAGATTAATAAGTATGTTTTCATTAATCTATTACTGTCGTGGGCGTTTTCGTCAATCACCTTGAGCACTTTGAAAAAGTAAGCTGTTGTAAGTGAATTAGGGCAAAGATCGGTTTTTTCATATTTGAAATATTAATAAAATATGTACTCGTACATCATAATAGAAAATAAACAAATTTTGTTAGGAAAGTGTAAATTTATAGAGAAATTTAATTAAAGTATTTATATTATATTTCCCTTTTGTCCCTAAATCTTTCTTATAAAAGCAAGAACTTCTAGAAATGTATAAATAAAGTTGAATTTAAAACTAACTTCAACAAAGAATTAAAACTTAAATTTTTTTAAAATAAACAATAGAGAAAAAGACGTCTATATTTAAAGCTGTCCAATGAAACAAAATTAAAGGCAAAGAAATCAGTGTAAAAAATTAAACTCACTAATAGTTTGGGGAAAGAACAATAATGTGTTGCTTACAAAACACAGACAAGCGACTTGCACTCAAAAAATTAAGCAGTTTTCAATGAAATTTTATAGCAAGTCGCTGGTCTTTTTTTTTTGTAAACTGTTCATTAATGTCGCTTTAAAAATATTCAGTAGTGAGAGAAAACACAAACTTATTTATTTATATTTTCCATATGAATTCCAAAGCGAGTAACGTTTTCTTTAAATTTCAGTGAGAAGAGAGGCAATAAATACATTCACCGTTAATGCGGTTGGTGATAGTTTTGTAAGAGATTTAAGAGACCAACAGTGATATTCATTAATCTATTACAAAAGTGTCGTTGGCGTCTCTTGAACTGTGTAAAGGGAATGTACATATTTGATTCTCTATTCTACTGAAGTGTTTATGTGACACAAATGGGCGATACGTCTAGATAATTTGTATGAAATATACTCAATATTTTGAGTGCATATCAAACAAATTTTCCTAGACATTTCACTCAATCGTGTCCCATAAACACCACATAAGGTACTACTACTACTACTCCACAATACAAGCAAGTGACTGGTTTGAAATATTTCTACAGAAATCACTCAAAAAATTTATTGCTTTTCGTATAAAATTTCTTGAGGAGTCGCTTGCTTGTGATGTGGAGACATCACATTAGTTTTCTTTAAAATTTATGCTCAGAGCCGGCTAAAGTTTGCCTAACTTTTTCGATTGCCAACATTTCTAACAACAAGCAAAAACCTGTTTATACTAAAGTTATAGATACTACTAAAGTATAGAGACACAGAGCTCTGGTCAGTGTTGTCTTATTTTTTCTTATATTCTGAAAAAAAAAAAAAATAAATAAATAACTTTCAGTCAAACCAACCAGTTTGTGTGTGTGTTTGGTTCCATTTTGTTCAAAAAATATACGTTGTTTCTCCTAAAATGTTCACGTAACTTTCTCAGTGTCACAATAATCGATGATTACTTAGAGTCTACACCTGCGATAATATCTAAGATGAGAACGTCAAATTCAATCGCAGAGAGAATTCTGTTACGTGTAGACTTAAAATCAGTGTTATCGCAGTCTCATAATAATTTTTATGAGAGCGTTCTTATGAGAAATCTTATGGCAACAATCTTATAATAAGAGCTGTCGAAAAAACGATTGTGTGTGTGTTTGTTTACAAAAAGACGCCCTTGAAATTTTAGCGATTATTAATTTTGAAAAATATCTTTTAAAAAACGATTTTAAATGGACAATAATTTGTTTTTATGCATTAAATATATACTATAAGTGATTACTTTTGTACAAAATGTGCGCATATACGAAATTCAAATAAGACTTTATTCATCGCAAGATGTGTTTTCTTCTCGGCTTTCATTGATATATGAATTCTTATAAGATTAACAACAATACGTATACTCCTTGTTAGATATGAAGATGGACATAGAGAAATTCGCTCTCCCATTCTGCCGACGTTTTCTCAGATATTATGTCAGAGTTAATCGCAGTTGTAGACACTAGGTTAGATTTGATCAAATGTTTCATCGATGAAAACGCGTTGGCTTATGAAATATTTTTCCATAATAAATTCTCCACGTGTCTACTTCACTTAGTGTTCACATCTGCAATAATATCTGAGATGAGAACGTCAAATTCAATCGCTCTGCGAATTTTGAGAATTCTGTTACGTGTAGACTTAAAATCAGTGCTATCGCAGTCCTATAATAATTTTTATGAGAGCGTTCTTATCAGAAATCTCATGGCAACGATCTTACAATAAGAGCTGTCAGACAAGCGATTGTGTGTGTGTTTGTTTTTAAAAAGACGCCAATGCAATTTTACAGATTATTAGTTTTGCAAAACATCTTTCCATTTTAAATGGAAAATAATTTGTTTTTATACATTAAATATATACTATAGGTGATTACTTTTGTACAAATTGTGCACATAGATAAAATTCATATAAGATTTATATTGATAGCAAAGAATTGTTTTCTTCTCGGTTTTCAATGATTCATGTACTCCTTGTTAGCTATTATACTCTCATTCTGCCGACGTTTTCTTAGATATTATGTCAGAGTTAATCGCAGTTGTGACACTAGGTCCCGACTGGCAAATATGAACTGTCAAGACTAATGTTTACCAAAATGGCGGAAAAACAAAGTAGTATGTATACCTTCTCCGCGGACATTAATTTTGCAAAGAAATTTAATTGAGTAGACTATTTTCTTAAAATTTTTGTTCATCATCTCATTGTGTTAGAATAATTATCCATATTAAGATTTTTTTCTAAAATTAACGCCAAATTTCACAATTACATTTAAAGCAATAACAAAATTTTGAATGTTGTTTTTGTTTTAAATGTAATTGTGCCAACGAAGGAACAGCTTCGTTATCGTGAAATTGGCACTAAGAGTTTCTTTTTGAAAAATGTTGAATTTTCGACCAAAAGCTCTGGCAACACTGCTTATAAATGTCATACATATTTTTTAACTCTGATATATTTCGTTTGCAAATATGTTTTTGTATACACATATACATATGTAAATCAAAACAAACAATTCAAAGTAGTAACTTTTGCTCTCAAGATATTCACAATAGCAACTTTTACTTTACAAAATATTAGCGATAACGATTTATTGGAGATAGAAATACAGATTTGCTCCCAATCATTAAAATTTTAGAAGGAAAATTATACGTTTTTGAAAAAGGGTTATGAAATAAAAATGTTTGTTTCATTTGACAGCTTTATTTTAACAGGCAACATTTTCCAAAACATTTTGTTGGTCTCATTCTTCAGCTCTTGAAATGAAATGTTTTACAAAATGTTGGTCTATATAGACGTTTTGAAATTAACTAATAAGACTTAAATTAGCAGTTTAAATTTAAAGATTTTGATAAGAAAAAAAAAATTAAGCCTGATTTAAATGATTCAAAAAATAAAATGAAAAAATATCTTAAAATTTATTATTTTTGTCCAGAAAATGAAATTGAACAAACACAATATTATATTTGAACACATATTAAAATTAAATATTTATACCCCTTAACAATATTTGTAACGATTTCTTTATTATTTTATACATTAATGGCCTTATTCATAAAAAATATTGTATGTTTATTAAACAGTTATTTGACAAATTTCCCATAGAAATTTGTCAAATAACAGTTTAATAAACATAAAATATTTTTTATGAATAAGGCCGTAAATTTGTTAAAAATTTATGCAACAGGGGTATAATTATAATATAAGTTTCAATAGCAAATGTATTAATTAAGATTTAGAAATTTTAATTCTAAAATCTTTTTCTTTGTGTTACGAAACGGTATAAAAACAATTTTGAAATTTTACAGCCGTTATTACAACTGAATTGAAATTTTTAATTTTCTTTAAATAAAAAAAACAAATAAAACAAATTATTTTCTATTTTCTTTATTTCATTATATTTTTTTCTTTTTTAACACATACAGAGGCCGTTTAGTTATTGATTTTCTTTTTTTTTGTATACTTGTACATACATAGAATTGTTCACAAATAATTTTGTATATACACAGCTGTATGTATTTAGTTTTATAATATAAATAAATTTGTAATTCTACATGTGCTCCCCTATTCAACCCATAGAAAAGAAACCACCATTTTCCTCTTCAAAACCCCTTTAAAAAAAAGAAAGAAAAAAAACTTAAAAACACAATTAACTAAACAACAACTAAACTAAAATTATATAGCAAAAGTTAAATAAAAAAAATAATAAAAAAATTCAACTAAAATCATTAAAATAAAATTTTATTAAAGAAAAAAAAGTAAAGAAAATAATAATAATATAATTTTGAGGTTATATTTTTTTACTTTTGGCGAAAAGCTGCAAATTGCAAAGAAAAGTAATTGGAGAATTGAAAAGTGTTTGAAAAATATTGCTACTTATCGTGATTGGCAAATTTGAGAAGCATTTATACGTATATAGTTTTGTAATAGCTTTAGAGATAATGTAAAGTTGTTATCTTTAATCTATTACAAAACTGTCGTAGTTGCTTTTAAAATTCGCCAACGTCAATAAAGCGATTGCTTTACACTTGTGCTAAAATATTCTTTAATAATTATTAAATTGAATAAAATTTATCTTTTAAATATTAAATAAACTCAAATTTGTATTGTGCACATTTTTGTGTGAACAACTGAAACTCTTTAGTTTTTTTTTTATTTTCTTTTTTTGGAAACGTTTTATAAGATTTTGTATTAAATACCAGAAACTCGCGGAATTTATTCCTCACGGAATGAATTTCTCACGTAAAGTACTTTTTTCAATTCAAATTAAAGAAAAAAGGACAATTTCTGTTAATTTGAAGATTTGATCATCTCCCTTTAGTGTTTTCAGGGAATTCAGAACAGGAAAAATAAAACATCATATTTAATTTTTGCTCGTTAATTGTTGTTCGAATTTTCATTTGTAATTGGGCTGAATGATGACGGATTAATGATAGATTTTTCGACCTTTTTTCCGACAATTGTAAATGAAAATACCTGGAACATTTCTCTTTCCTCCAATTATGAACAAAAATTTTATATTACCCTTTTTTTCCTTCTCTCCATTCACTGAATACACTAAAGGAGGGATTAACTCTTTAATTCCAACGGACAATCTATCAAAAATGTTGGGTTTTTCTTTAATTTGAATTGAGAAATCTAATGTAGGTAAAGCTTTAAACACATAGACGACAGCAGACAGCAAACAGCAATCTGTCAAAAATAGAATACATGTGTTTAGATGCAGACGATTATTTTAACGACACCACAGCAGCACGACTTCACAACAGCATTTGCTGCTGCTGCCAACTTAGACTAATTTCTATTTTTGTAAGCAGCATAAAGTAAATGCAGTGCTGCCACTATAAAAATATATTGGCAGCAATAAGAACTAAAATTTTTTTGAAATATTTAATAGAAATAAACGTCACACAAATAAAACAAACAAATAAATTGATTAGTTTTTACAGTTTTACGTGATATTATTACGTTTTTAGTCAGTAATTTTAATTTTATTTATGTAAAATATATATCTGGCACCTCTGAAATTTGCATTGTTTAAGTACTCATAGTGCTGCTGCTGTCTTGAAAATAATTATGTTGCTGACGAGACGGCAGCATTTGAAGCTAACTTCATTTGTAGCCGTGAAGTTGTGAAGTCTGCTGTCGTCTAAGTGTTTAGAGCTTAAGATATATGTAACTTCCGTGATGAATAAGTTCCGACAGAAATAAATTCCGTGAGGATATTCATAACTGGGCTGTATATTATGTATGGCAACTATTTTGAGTTGCTGAAAAGTTAACGATAGTGATATTTTGACATAATTCTTGTAAATAATTTTTTTTTTTCTGGAAAAAATTGGAATTTTAACTTAAAAGCAAAAAATAAAATGATAAACATGCAGAATGTGGCGGTTAAAGAATTCTCCTAATCCTGGAGATTCGCGCACTGTCATGGACGTACGAGGGCTGATGAAAAACTAACCATTATTTTACATTTTTTCAAAAAGTATTTTTTTATTCATCAATAACTCTCTTTCCTCCTTTAAAGTATTCCGCCTCAGATATACAGCCCAATTACAAATGAAAATTCCTTGGGAGTCTTTTCACTTTCCTCCAATTATGAACAAAAAGTGAGTATGATGTTTTGTATTATATCAGTGGTGGACAAATTTGTTTTGCACTTGTGTTAGTGAGATAATTTAAGAGTAATTTAAAGTATAGTGACAAGCAAAACTAACATGAACATTTTCGTTTGAACAATTACATCGCGTACGTTAATGCTGTTATGACAGTTTCGTAAAGCCCAGTTCAGACTATTATACAGTGTATTAATACTTGTCAAAAATTCAAATAATACGTGCAAGTCTGATAGTCTGAATGTAGTCCGTCATACATACGAAAAATAATACGATAAAAATTTTACATCCCATACGACTTTTTTGTTTTTTGAAACTTTTCAAAACGATAATACTTTTCATTGGATCAGGGTTGTGTTTTTTAGGAAACCAGCTGAAAAAAGATTTACCAGCCGATTATTTATTAGCCGATGACGTGCCGTCACCGATAGTATTTTTTGTCGTTATAAGAAAGCTCGAAATTTGGGATTTAGCTGTCGTATATAAATGTATTTTGCTCATGCTATATGTAGAACATAAAATATTTTGGTGCTTTTAAATTTGGATCTGTTTTACATAATTATTATATTAGCTGCTAAAGATTTTCAAACGCCGGCACATCTACCGCCTACGACGAAGAGCTCACCTGCCGCCGTGTAAAGTTGCTGCTGAATAAATAAAAAAATATGAACAGCTGTTTTCTTTTCTACTAAAATTTTTTGGTTTATATCAAGTGTGATGGTGTGAATGCAAAATCTAATTTACGTTAGACTTTTAGACAGTCGCAAGAAATGTGTTTAGAATTTTATCTCACAAAATCTAATGAAAGTATTTATACTTGTCTATGTTGGCCTTAAGAGCTTTAAATTTTTCAAAGACGTAGAACCAATTTATTATGTTGTTTATTACATATAAGTCCGAAAATCTTTTTTCACATAAATATGTTATTATATTTATTCATATTAGAATGGACGAAATCATAATACCTTCCAATTTTCTTTCCGTACATATTTTAAATGTTTGATGGCATAAAAGACATACAAACGCATTTTTTATCATAAAAAAATTTTTCATTGTCATTTATGTTATCTACTGTAAGTGGAAAAAAAAGCTCTAGCAGACATGTGCATTCGCCAACGTCTGTTGAACGACTAAACTAAAGAGCATAAGAAAAAAAAGGCGTTGCTTACAAACAACTGTTTAACTAAATGTCCATCGCTGTATTATATCCTTCTCTCCATTTACTGAAAATACTAAAAGATCATCAACACTTCAATTCCTAGTATCAAGTTAACGAAAATTGAGCTTTTCGCTTTAGAGTGAATTCAGAAAAGTACTTTACTTGAGAAATAAATTCCGAGAGGAATAAATTTTGTGAGAATATTCATAATTGGGCTGATAATACACTTATGCCACCGTTTTTTCCAATTCTCGAACACTTCTGAAACGCACTTTTTGGTATCGCCAACAGCTCCTTTTTCGATTTTTCTTTTGTAGCAAAACGCTTTCCTTTCATCGATGTCCTTTAATTTTGGGAAGAGGAAAAGTCAGCGGGGGCCAAGTCCGGTGAATACGGTGGTTGAGGCATGATAACGGTTTTGTCACGCACAAGTATCGATGTGCTAGCTGGTGCGTTTACAGTTCTGTGCGTTTCTGATGAATTGCCACGCGCAAACGGCGCATAGCTTCAAGGTAGCATTCCCACCACGCCATTGCAGTCGAAGAAGACAGTAAGCAAAACTTTCACATATGATCGAACTTGACGTGCTTTTTTCGGTCTTGTCTCTTCTGGACGCTTACATTGACATGATTGGGCTTTGGTTTCAACGTCATAGCCATTCACCCATGAGTCGTCACCAGCAATGAACTTTTTGTGGAAATCGGGATCGTCCTTGACGATGTTCAACAGCTCTTGAGCGAAGTCCACGCGACGGTGTTTTTGCTTAAAATTTAGTAAATTTAGTAAAAAATCGAAGAGCACACCAAAACACGACTAGCCTTTTTTATCTGTCAAAAACAAATCCGAAATAGCTGATATAGCCAATATACATATATAACAGACATGTGTACCAATATAACAGGGGGGTTACTCTCTATTGCGATGCGAAATTAAGTTCGATGCGAAAGGTAAATGCGATAAGAGTATAATTTGGTACTCTGTGTCGTTTGCACAAACTTTTTCGCGAACTAGTTTGTAAATGAACCAACACTGGTACCACAAAATAAACAATAGCGAATAATGATAAAATAAAATGTGCAAAAAGGATAAATTAAATGGGAAAGTGAAATGCGAAAACGCAATGCAGAGGACCAATTCTTTGATTTTTCTTTCGCATCGCAATAGAGAGTAACCACCCAGAAAAACTCACGAAATTTGAAAAAAAAAACAGTTATTTTTTTATCAGACCTCGTATCCATGTTTTTTCTGCCTTCTTAAGGATGCTGTGGTGTATTTCGTGGATAATGTCCTCCTCCAGTTGTAAGCAGATTTCTTTTGTTTTGGGCCACTTCTTCAAAATTAACTCATACTCTCTGCCATTCATCAGGTGTACGAACTGGTGGACTAATACTTTTTAGTTATTCTGAAATATTGGACCAAACATGATCTGCGGTTGCTATACCTTCTCCAAATGCCCGAACTTCGCGAACAACATGAGTGCTGGATTCCACTGCTTCTATAAAGGGTATCAAACTGTTGCTTAAGGGCACTTCAGACGATCACACTTTGCATAAAGACTTGTCAAAAAATCGAATAATACGTGCAAGTGGGATAGTGTGAATGTAAAGCGTTATGAAAATGAGAAATAATACGGTAAAAGATTTGACATCCCATAACACCTCACCATTTTTAGAAATTTGTTTAAACAATAAGATTTTTCATTGGATCAGGGCTGCATTTTTTGCAAAAGCAAATAATAGAAATATTAAAACCAGACGTTAAGTAAATTGGCTGTTTATTTTCAAGTCATATTCCTTCTTTTACTTTAGGTATGATAGTGTGAAAACAAAGTGTAATGGTACGTTAGATTTTTTGACAGTCGCAACAAATATCTTTAGATTTTTGTCCCACAAAATCCAATCAAAGTCTTAAGACTTGTATGATAGTCTGAAACGCCCTTTAAGGGCACTTCAGACGATCACACTTTGCATAAAGACTTGTCAAAAATTGAAATAATACGTGCAAGTGTGAATGTAAAGCGTTATGAAAATGAGAAATAATACGATAAGAGATTTGACATCCCATAACACATCACCATATTTAGAAATTTGTTTAAACAATAAGATTTTTCATTGGATCAGTGTTGCATTTTTTACAGAAGCAAATAATAAAAATATTAAAACCAGGCATTAAGCAAATTGGTTGTTTATTTTAATGCGAAAGAAAGCTAGTCACTCACACTCGAATCAATTTGGGTTTGTCTATCTCACTATTATTCGTTCGCATAAAAAAAAGTTAGACGAACCCAAATCAATTTTCTATCGCTTAGATTGCGAACGCAAGCACGCTGTCGAGATTGGTAAACTGGCTGTTAATACCACTGCTTACTATTCTGACTTATGAATGTCTTGCATAAAGTTTAAAATTGAATTGAAATAGCAGATAGGCCTGCTATTTATACTTCCTTATTATCTTCTACCATCATCATGATCTTTCTAGTTATTGTTAATTCCAGAATGAAATGTACACTTATAATTCTTTCGCATATACACATTCACACACATGCTTGCGAACAATAAGCAAGTAACAATTAAACGTCTGCATTATTACGCTGAAACCGCATTTGAACATATTCATTTGCTTTTTGAGTGAATAAAGTTTTGATCACACACAACTGACTACGAAGTGACTCATATTCTATTTTAATAAAAACAAATAAATGAATACACAAACCGAGCGAATAATGATAATAACTCCACTCGTGGAGAAATAAATACAACCACATTCAAATAGAACGAAAACAAGAAGAAAAAGTTTCAAATATATTATCATTCGAATAAATCGAAGTAGCATTCGATTGTATTTATACATATGTATGTATCCAAGGCGAATTCATACCAGGTATATGCAAGAGCAATAAATACAACACTACGAAAAATAAATCTTTTTCAAATGTCAAGAGAAAAGTATAAACACAAAAAGGAATTTAAAAAATGTATATTAAAAAAATTTACAATAAAAGATAAACATTTAATTATTTAGTGAAACTTTTAGTTATATCGCGAAAATGAAAGTCCCAGATCATAGAGCTTGGAAAGGTGAAAATGGCCAGCAAGATTGCGGAGGACTCTGAATGATAGTTGCAATAGAAAACCTAAAAAATTGTTTAAAAAAAATTTTTTTTTTTTCAAATTTCGTTTAAAAATAATTTACAATAAAAGAAAAACTTAATTATTTCGTGAAAGTTTTAATTATTTCGTGAAACTTAAAGTCTCAGATGATAGAGCTTGAAAAGGTGAAAATGGCCAGCCAGATTGGGGAGAATTCTGGATGATACCTGGCGCTCAAGATACAATAATAATATAAAAAATTGTTTTAATTTTTTTTTTTAAATTTATTTTAATTATTCCATTGACATCTGAAAAAGATTAAAATTAAAAAAAAAAAAGTTATCAGTTGCGCTGTCAATTTCACCTGTTATGAATTCGCCTTGTATGTAAGTGTGTACATCAAAGTTCTTTTACCAACTCCAATTTAAAATTTTCAGACCTTAAAAGCAAATTACGTCATAAAAAAATGTTTATCTTTGTAGAATAACGAATGTGATCTGCATTCGAATTATAATCGTTTTATTCATTCATTCGTTCCATATTTCTTGGACTCTATCAAACAGTTATATTGTATTTGCGTGCTTTTGCTCTTACAAATGAGAAAAAATATATCTTTGTATTGGAAAGAGTATACGACAGAGTCTATTTATTACGACCAACTATACAACGCTGTTTTTTCTCATTTTACTTCTTATCTCTCTTAAAGTATTCGATATTTGAATGAATATTGTATTTTCAGTGTGCACACAAAAAAAAAGGACTGCAGCCTACTAAAAAATAATAAGAAAGGAAATACCAAGTATGCAAGAACAACAACAACATCATTTGTTGTTGATTTACTTGGAGTTTTGCGTTGTTTTAATCATGTAATTTTTTTGTTTATGTGTTATGACTTTACTTTTATGTTGGGTTAAATATGTTAAAAAGTTGTAACAATATTGTAAAATGCCAAATACGCCAGCCACGATAAAATATATTAACGATACTTACGATACTCAATATAATCAATATATTGTACTTAATTAAAGAAAATTTTAGTATTTTTTTTTAACATTTCCAAATCTTTCGAGCACCGCTCGACTTGAAAACCTTTCTGTTGCAATATGCTTGCTTTCTCGCAGATCTAATTATAAAAAAAAATAAATGCAATATTTGTTTTAAATAAAAAAAATCATATTCATAAAATCAAAAATCATAAAAAAGTAAAAAATAAAAATTAAAAAAAAAATCATAAAAAAAATTCACACACAAAAAAATTTTATTTTTGCTAAAAACTTTAAAATTTTGTAATTTTTCTTTTTATAATTAAACAAAAAAATATTTAGTTGTGATCAAAGATATAAAAATTTATTTAAAAAATATTTTTGATTAAAAAAACAATAAAGCACATAAAAACTATGATGTGTAATATAAAACTGAAAAAATTCATTTAATAAAAATTCGCTGAAATAAAATTTGTAACTGAAATTCGAAATTTGCAGTATTTTTAATTAAAGAAAAAAAAACAGCTAAAACAGTTTTATTTTGTCAACAAAACAAATAAAAAAAAAAAATAAAATAAAAATGAAAAAAAAATAATCAATAGTTCATAAGTAAAGCAACAGGTCAACACATTTATTTAAGAATATTAAAAGAAAAAATGTAAAAAATAACCTTAAAAAATTAAAAATTTTCCAAAATTTTTCCGATATAAAAAGAGGTTACAAATTATTTATATATTTACAAACATAACTCAATATCTGTCTAGCTATTGTTTGAAAGGTAATTTGTAAGTTAAAAAAATGCCCCTTTAAAACGATTGCTACATTACATTTTCGAAGTCTAATAAGTAATTGCTTTTACTGGAATTTAAAAACTTGAAAATAATCTCCCTCATGGCGGCTATCGTATTCAAAAAACGCTAATTGTTTTGTAACAGATTCTTGAATAACTAGTATTTATTTCTTTAATCTAGTACAAAACTGCCGTAGGCGTTTTAAAAGTTTCTCAACTATGAAAAGATATAATGTTTTGAAATGGAAATATGTACACAAAGCTAAAAAACACAATAACAGGTGTAGAAATAAAAAAAATACTAGCTAAAATTAAAAATCTAACTACTCACAAAAAAAGGGATCATTTCAAAAAACAACAACAACATAAATTGAAAAATTATACAACAAGCAAAGTCGAGCCGAAGTATCTAGCTCGCATGGTGTTTGGCGTATTTTAAAAACGCCTACGAAAGCTTTATAATAGACTAATGGATAAGCCCATCGGTTTTCATTAATCTATTACAAAACTGTCGTTTTGAGGTTTTCTAAATTCCCCAAACATGACAACAACCATTATTTTTAAGTCATTTATTTGATCTAACAATTAATCATTCATATTGCCCTCCCCCCCCCCCCCCTCACTCTCCCCCAACACTCTTAAAAACATTAAAGCAAATATGTAATAGAACTCATTTTTTATTATAACAGTAAACTCTCAAAGAAAATATAAAGATTTTTTGTTTCTGTTTAAAAGAATTAATTGTTTAATTTTTTAAAAATTATATTTTATGTAAAAAAAATCATTTGTAAATTGACATTAGTTTAAAGAAATTTGTCAAAATAATAATTCTAATGCAGAGCAAGTACCCAACAACAATCCGTTACACATAGAAAAACCAAAAACAACAAAAAAAAGCGAGAAAACGGAAAAAGAAAACATTAAAACAATTTAAAAAAAAGTTGATTTAATAAAAACCCATCAAATATCAAACATTGAAAGAATTGGAAATAAAGTTTCACATTCTGCAATGCAAGTGCTGATTTGCATTATTGGAATGTTGAAGGAAAACACAAAACAAACAAAAAATGTGTTTTATTTAAAAAATTGAAAAATTGACGGAAGGAATATTCTCTCTGCCTTAAGCTAGGAACGCAACTGCGACGAACGACGAATTTCGCCCATCGCGACGCATTTCCCAGCAAATATTCGTTGCATGATACAAAAAACAAGATAGCCGCTTCGCTACAACAATACAACAATAAAAAAACAACCATGATACAAAAAACAAGGTAGCCGCTTCGCTACAACAATACAACAATAAAAAAAACAACAGGTGTTTTGTTTGTGTAAAAAGGCGAATTCACACTTAAGCTGTCAAAAGTAGTTGATAACGAACATGTAAAAAATTTAAATGGCGCCGAAAAAGGTAAACAAAACTTGACAAAGAAAATGCCGCCATATTAATCGAACTCGCCTGAATTCGCCGATGCATCCACCTAATAATTAATTCGCCTTGAAAACAACAGGTATTTTGTTTGTGTAAAAAGGCGAATTCAAAAATTTAAATGGCGCCGAAAAAGGTAAACAAAACTTGACAGAGAAAGTGCCGCCATATTAAATGAATTCGCCGGTGCATCCACCAAATAATGAATTCGCCTTGATTTAAAGTGTACTCAATTCAACTTTAAACGAATGGTAAGCTAAAAATTGTTTTTGCATGCAACGTTAAGAAATTTTTCTTAACAGTAGCTTATCAAGCTTTGTTAAGTTTTTTTTTTTTTGAATATGGCTGTAAATCTCTTTTTCAAGAAAACATGGATGCTCATAAAATAAGTTGGTGCTTGCCGTATTATGACGATGAATTTCTAGATTCAGTCCAGCGAACATCACACTGTATTTTCATTTGAAGAACATCAAGAGCATAACAGCCAGTTTACCAATTTCGAAAGAAAATGAATGCGAAAGAAAGCCATTCACCTCTTATTTTTTTATTGTTGTAGCGAAGCGGCTACCTTGTTTTTTGTATCATGCTTTAATGACATTTGACTTGCCGATTATTCTTTTTTTGAAAAACACAAT
The DNA here is from genome assembly GCA_914767995.1 of Thecocarcelia acutangulata. Classification (NCBI taxonomy): domain Eukaryota; kingdom Metazoa; phylum Arthropoda; class Insecta; order Diptera; family Tachinidae; genus Thecocarcelia; species Thecocarcelia acutangulata. The sequence goes on from OU612095.1 coordinate 73,133,675, forward strand.
AGCTTTGTTCGAGGAAATTCCGGGTAAAGTCCAGTAAAATGAGAGTAACAAAAAACACTCTCAGAAAACTATGTATCACTTAGTTATTTTTCGAATTTTGCTCGATTTAAAAAGTAAATTAGCTTTCAATTATTACGTTTATGCGCATCCTACTAGCAAATAGAAAATATTTGCAAATTATTAACTGGCTGCTTATGCGTCAATTTTGGAAATTTTTATTTTTTTTAGTATGGCTTATGGTCAAAATGTAACTAATGATCACAAAATATAACAAATTATTAGCAAAATATTGACGTTAAATAAAATTTGTAAAATTTTGGTATAATAAATCGAGATTAGTGCCAGCAACAGTTTATTGAAAAGCCAAAGCGAAATGTAAAACATATATATAAACAAACTTTTTTATCAGCTATCAATACAAATTGTTTGAACCCTGTTAAAAGAAAATTAAATAAAAGCATCGTGCATTGATTTAAAAATTCTTTGTACGATTTTTAAAAAGCGTTCAACCTTATAATTCAATCATAGTATTTTGCCCTTGGAATATTGTTATATCAACCATATTTTTTTCTACGTGTACATGGAAGGCGTCTTACTGTACCATGTTGTAGAAAATTTGCAACTTGGCGGTTTATTGTAGGTGCTGAAGGTCCAGTGTTGTCACAATTGACCTTTTTCACAAATTTTGTTCGCTGTTGTGTAGTGTCCCATGTTCAATTCCTTAAGTCTTCTTCACAAAGTTCTGTGGGGTTACTCTCTATTGCGATGCGAAAGAAAAATCACAGAATTGGTACTCTGTATTGCGTTTTCGTATTTTCCTTTCGCATTGAATTTTTCCCTTTCGCACATTTTATTTTATCATTCTTCGCTATTGTTTATTTTGTGATACCAATGTTGTTTCATTTTCAAACTAAATATTACGTGAAAAAGTTGGCGCATACGGCATTTACCTTTTGCATAGAACTTAGTTTCGCATCGCAATAGAGAGTAACCCCCCTGAAATAAAAATGAAAAATACATAAACTAAAAAAGTTAGTGAACACACCATAAAGGTAGCTCTGCGCCACCCTGTATATCATTATTAATGTATAAATCTATACCAAGAGCTTTATTTCCTTTGAGAGGTTTTGAATGTTGCCAGAACTTTTTAGATCTTGCAGCCAATTTTACGCAGCGTTTGAAAAAAATATTGCGATTTGCAAAACACCATGAAAGCGCCACTGTGGTTTTAAGAGCACAAGCGAATTTCGGAACATTTTGTATATATTCGATACATACAAAAATTTTCTGTAAATGTTTTTTTTTTTTTGCATTTTAATTGCAACAGGTTCATGCTTATATTCTCTTACAACCAATATTTATTGTAGATATCCTGGAAAAATAAGTTGTTTTTAAATTGAATGTATTTCTAATATCATTTCATGCTTTCTCTGGCCCCTATAACAAACACTCGTAAATCTGTAAAGTTTGATATGACCATTAACATGGGATGGCCATCAAAGACCAAAGAAAACAATCAGAGTTAATTCCTTATTGATTGCTGTTCTAGGGTGTGGGATACTAAACAAGCTCTTAATTTACTTAATAATAGTCAAAAGTTGGCAATATTCTTTAACTCCCCAACTTTTAAATTTGATTCTTATTTCAGAAGGAAGTACTTGGTGGAGCGCAATAAATTATCTTCTTATCTTTTCCTAATGGATTTTTAAGAGCTTGAGGGTTGCTGAGTGGTGCCACAAAAATATTTGTTACAAGATTTTTCTATTTCTTAAACACTGCAATTCAAAATTTAAGGCCGGTACGGAGTTCTTAAAGAAATTCACGTTTGGATATATACATTTATTTCTACACGGAAAAATAATTGTGTAGATTGGTGTAGAGAAGGTATATGTATATATGTAAATACTTACCTGATGCTATTTTCACCGTCCAAATATACGGCAAACAATTTTTCCTCCATTTTATTAACAAAAAATTTTTCTTAAACCTATTTTATCAACAATAATAATAATAGTCAACTGTCAAAACTTCCGTAGGCAAATAAATGCATGAACATTAACAGCAGGTTTACCAATTTCGAAAGAAAATGAATGGGAAAGAAAGCCAGTCACTCACGTTCGAATCAATTTGGGTTTGTCTATCGTTCGCATATTCTTATGTATTTTGAGTGAGTTTTGACGCATCGTTCGCATAGAAAAAAATTTAACGAACTCAAATCAATTTTCTTTCGCTTAGATTGCGAACGCAAGCACGCTGTCGAGATCGGCAAACTGGTTGTAATTTTTGTTTAAGTTAACGGAAAAAAGTCTCCACGTTTACTTTATACATTATACTTATATATAAATAATAATAACAAATAATATATATAATAACAAATAATATAATTGTTGTTTACTTGAGCTTAACGTCACTTGTTTCAAAATTATTCGTTTATTAATGTTTCGATATTTCGACACCCCCTTGCGTGTCTTCTTCAGGAAAATTTCCACACAAAGGGGTGTCGAAATATCGAAACATTAATACACGAATAATTTTGAAACAAGTGACCTCAAGCTCAAGTAAACAACAATTATATTTAAAAAAAGGTCGAAAAACTAGGATCAAGATACGAATTTATAACAAATAATATAGTAAAAAAATATAAATAGCTTGCTTTCTATGTTTCCCAGCTATCTATATGTTGACATTTCATAGGAACTACCCTAACCATCAGTAGACTTTGGAAATTTTTGAAAGATATTCTCAAACATTCAACTTTATATCCCAACAACATAAATAAATTGTTGAGAATTTAAAAGAAAAATGCTCTAATAATATCCGTCAACCCACAAAAAACAAGCTTTTCTATTTATAAACGTCTCTAACATTTCTTTACACCTTTCAAACAAATGAACAACCGTTGGTTGCTACGATTTGCTTTTTGAAAGTATCGAAAAGCAGAGAGAAAAAAATTCAAACAATTAAGTTTTTTATTCGCTATTTAAGTTTCTAATATTTATACCAGTAAAAACTTATAAATAGCTTGTTTCCTATGTTTCCCAGCTATCTATATGTCGACATTTCATAGGAACTACCCTAATCATCAGTAGACTTTGGAAATTTTTGAAAGATATTCTCAAACATTCAACTTTATATCCCAACAACATAAATAACTTGTTGAGAATTTAAAAGAAAAATGCTCTAATAATATCCGTCAAAACACAAAAAACAAGCTTTTCTATTTATAAACGTCTCTAACATTTCTTTACACCTTTCAAACAAATGTAAAGAAATGTTAGAGACGTTTATAAATAGAAAAGCTTGTTTTTTGTATTTTGACGGATATTATTAGAGCATTTTTCTTTCAAATTCTCAACAATTTATTTATGTTGTTGGGATATAAAGTTGAATGTTTGAGAATATCTTTCAAAAATTTCCAAAGTCTACTGATGATTAGGGTAGTTCCTATGAAATGTCGACATATAGATAGCTGGGAAACATAGAAAGCAAGCTATTTATAATTTTTTACTGGTATAAATGTTAGAAGCTTAAATAGCGAATAAAAAACTTAATTGAACAAATAATATATATAAATATAAAAAATTCCGTTTATATTTCTTTAAGAACTCCGTACCCGTATGAGGAAATTTACTTAAGGAATTTACCAACCTGAAAATCCGTAACTTTTTTTTACACACAGTTCTTATGTGAACCTGAATTTCCGTTAGAACTGCGTACTGCCCTTTAACTGAAAATTAACATAAGTTCTCGTATTGTATGAGAACATTTTCAAAACAAATATTACTCTACTGTACTAAACTATATATTTTTTTGTAGACTTCTATTTCTTCCATTGCGGAAATGCCTGGTTTGGCCATGAACATTAGTGTTGTAAAAAGTGGTTACTTTTAACTACTCGATACTTTCAATACTATTTGTACTTGTTTAATTCATTGAAACTTTTTTTTCTTATATTAAACCGGTTGTCAGGGCAATACGTGTTTAGATCCCTGATCTCGTCAGAGCAAAATCGAGTGGAGTAACGATAAAACAGAGAATGGAACCCCACACGACGTCGATGTTCCACTGAGTCAATAAAGTTGGATACCTGCATACGATCGAGTAGCCCCAAAATAGACTTTGAGGTACATCAGAGTTGTATTCCACTTTCGGTCGGATGTAGTAAGGAGATCGGATGGAGTGATGTACTTCTTACACCGTTTCAGAGGCATGAAAAATGTGTTCAGTCCAGCAAACACCTCACTGAATTTTCATTACAATGCTCTTGATGTTAAGAGCATCCGATTCCCCAATATCCATACCGTCCATGCGTGCCGATGTAAAGATTGAAATAGAATCATTATTATTAAAGCCCAGTTCAGACTATTATACTTTGTATTAATACTTGTCAAAAATTTAAATAATACGTGCAAGTCTGATAGTCTGAATGTAATCCATCATACATACGAAAAATAATACGATAAAAATTTGACATCCTATACGGCTTTTTTGTTTTTTGAAACTTTTCAAAACGATAATACTTTACATTGGATCAGGGTTGTGGTTTTTAGCAAACCAGCTAATTAAAAATTGAGTAGTCGGCTATTTTGTAGCCGATGGGGGCCGTCACTGATAGATTTTTTTGTCGTTATAAAAAAGCTCGAAATTTGGGATTTAGCTGTCATTTATAAATGTATTTTGCTCATGCTATATTTAGAACATAAAATATATTTGTGCTATTGAATTTGGATGTGTTATACATAATTATTATTTTAACTGTTGAAGAATTTCACGCGCCGGCACGTCTATCACCTACGACGAATAGCGCACCTGCCGCCGTGAAAAGTTTTATGATGGCACATCTATGTTGGTTTATATCAAGTGTGATGGTGTGAATGCAAAATCTAATTTACATTAGACTTTTTGACAGTCGCAAGAAATGTGTTTAGACTTTTATCTCACAAAATCTAATGAAAGTATTTATACTTGCATAATAGTCTGATTGGGCCTTAAGTCTTTCATATTTTGCCTCATGGTACAAATAGCGAATAGGCTGGGCCAACAACTGAATGAGTACAAAGTAAGAAATAGAGAAAATTAATTAGTTCATAAACAAAGCCAACATTTTTATAATTTTTATTTTAAAATATTTTGTACTTTTTTAGCTTTCAATAAAATATTTTTACGTCTTATGTTTAAGAGTCGTAAATAGCTGAAGCAAGGCGAATTCATATCAGGTACATGCAAGAGTAATAAATACAACACTACAAAAAATAAATCTTTTTCAAATGTCAAAGGAAAAATATAAACACAAAAAGGAACTCAAAAATTATAATAAAAAAGAGTTTACGAGAAAAGACAAAACTTTTTATTATTTCGTCAAACTTTTAATTATTTCGTGAAAATTAAAGTCTAAGATCATAGAGTTCGGTAAGGTTAAAATGGACAGCCAGATTGGAGAGGATTCTGGATGATAGCTGGCACTCAAGGTGCAATACATAACTTAAAAATTCTTTAAATATTTTTTTTTTTCAAATTAAAAAAAAAAAAAAAACTATAAAAGAAAAACTTAATTATTTTTTGAAACTTTTAATTATTTCGTGAAACTTAAAGTTTTAGATGATAGAGCTTGAAAAGGTGAAAATGTCCAGCCAGATTGTTGAGAATTCTGGATGATGTCTAGCGCTCAAGATAAAATACATAATTTAAAAAAATTTTTTTTTTTGGTTTCAAATTTGTTTTAATTATGCCATTGACAACTGAAAAAGATTAAAATTAAAAAAAAAGTTATCAGCTGCGCTGTCAATTTCACCTGTTATGAATTCGCCTTGATCTGAAGTATTTTAGAGAAAATATTTGTGTATACCATGCATATACATATAACATACTCGAAAATATAGCTCTGAAAGTGTTGATTACTTAGTTTTGCGTATTGAGTACCTAAACAATTTAGTTGTATTGAGTACTCCAACACGTTCACAACACTAATGAACATCACCTTTGAATAGTAATAATGTATTCTGTAAAAAAAGAAAAAAAAAAACTTTTTGCGTACAAAATTGGATAAATAATTTATTTTACAGCCAATTCGCCGATGTCGAAAGGATAAGTTCATTCACATTCTAGGGGAAAGAAAATTGATTTGGGTTTTTCTAACTTTATTCTATGCCAAATTCTTTTGACAGCTTAAAGGCCGGGGCACATAGAATCCGTCGTACGTTATACTTTGCCTTTTTCAACTGACAGCTAAGTTGAAATACATGTAGGCTTATGAGCTTTGTCACATTCGGTACTTCTCCGTCAACGCAAAGTATTAAAGTTGAGCAACTTTCAACTTTTAACGTACGTTGAGAGCTTTGACAACTATGTGGTAATATTTTTTGTATATTTTAATATAATTTTTCGTTCAAAAAATAAATAAATTGAAAAAAAAATTGTGTTAGATTTTGTGTGCTGTGTCTGAAATATAAATTCAAAGATTTTAATCAAGCTAAAGTAAAATGCAGTTGGTTTTATATCCGTTATCAAAGTGCTGATTGTGCCAACTTCATACTTTGTACACGTGATGTCAGTTGATAAAAGAGACGGACAAAGTACGACGGATTGTATGTGCCCCGGCCTTAAGTGTGAATTCGCCTTTTTCACAAACAAAATACCTGTTGTTTTTTTATTGTTGTATTGTTGTAGCGAAGCGGTTACCTTGTATCATGTTCATGTTCCTTGAACAAAAACATACTGAATTCGCCTTAAACTCTACTGAACAAATCAGTATTGCCGGAAACCAAGGCGAATTCATTACTAAGTGCATTTAACAGCACAGCTGATTAATTTTTGTGTCTCGCGTTTTTTCCAATGAGACTGTCAAATTTTTTTTCTTTTGTTTACAAACTTTTTCGCGCCATTTTAATCTGATGATTTTTTTGTATGATTTAGTGCAATTTCAAGAAATTTGTGTGAATTTAAAAGTGAAAAACAACAACAATCTGTAATTTTAACTACAAACAATTTTAAAAGTTTATATATAACGTTTATATAAAATTTTTTCCCAGCTGAACAATCTTAGGCGAATTTAGATTTTGACATTCACGATATGTTTTACAATTGTTGCGGGAAAATAAAAATACTAAACATAGGGTTATTTTTGTAGTATTGTTGTTGTGGGAAGATTGGCCAGGCTTCAGCGACGGTAGCGTGATAGGTCTTCAATGCTGACTGCTGATTAGAGCTGTTGTACTACATACTGTAGAGAAAAAATTAGAACTCAAGGTAAAACAGTCATGCAAAATAAAAATGTGTGCTGGGTAAAAATGGGGCAATATACATACATACCTATGAACACTCAAATCTGGATCAGCACAAATTCCCGTATGGCTGTCCTTACGAAACAACAGGTGGGTTGGTTGGTTTGAAACAAATTTTTTTTCCTCTTTTGTTGTGGCAAATCGTATTGATAAAAAAATTAAAATAATTTATGCCTGATTGCCGGTGTGTCTTGTTTAGCTGCTTCTTCTTTTACGCATAGTATAGGTGTCAGTGCGGTTAGTCAGCTTTTACATTTGTACAGACGACGGGCAGACAGACGAAATTTGATGGTGCGGTAACGAAAATTTTCGGTGGGGGAGAGTGTGTAGTACACGACTCTCTGTACTAGACATTTGTGGACATTCTTTGTTTCTCTTTTTAACTTTTCGTATTTCTTATGTTGTTGCTTCATATCATTATTCTCATATCAACATCAACTTCATATAAACACACTAGCTGTGCTTAAAAAAACAACAACAACAAAAGAAAAACGAAAAGTTTCTGTCTGTCTATTAATTTCTTAAATGTAAAAGGTTTAGGCAAGACCAAAAGAGAATTGAAAAAATGTCTGCCCATCGTCTGTACAAATGTAAAAGCAGACATAGAATAGACGTAAAAGAGCAATAGGGTGACTCGAATTATATTTGATAGTGAAGAAATACAGGGATGTTGTAAAAGTAAATAGAAAAAGAACCGGTGTAAATTTAAAAAATGGTTTCGGATAAATTTATGAATGAAAACTTTGCTAATTAAATTGTATGAACTCCTGGTAATGAGAAAAATAGGGTTATAGCCTATACATATGAAAATGGAGAGAAAGTTGAAAAAATGAAAGAAAAATTGATGAAAAGATTTATTTTTGTATCAGTTAGCAACAAAATTTCATATATTATTAGATTAATTAAAACGCAGTAAATTTTTTCAGAAAAAACTTAGTTAATCCTATCCAAGTTTCTAGAAAAAGGAAAAGAACCGATAAATTTGGAAACGAAGCGGTTTAATTTTTTTTGGAATTTGGAAAGAAACAGGGCAAATGTACGCAGAAGCGATAGATAGTAGAGTCAGAATAAAATTCAAGTTAGTGAAGAAAGCGTCAAGAAAGCTAAAGGGAAGTTAGTACAAAGAAAATTGTTGAAAATAGAAAAAAAGTGAGTCATAAAAAAATTTTAAATTAATTATTAAGAAGTTAACGTGGAAAAAAATTAACAGATAGTTGGCCGTGCAAAAAGATAGAAGAGTTTATTCTGGTGCTATATGAAACTGAAGCAAAGTGTGGACCAGAAAGAGGAAAAACACGGCAGGCTGACTGATCCTAAACCAAGCTTTCAGAGACTGTGGGAGGAAATTGCAATCATTGTAAGAAGCTCTTGTCCAAACGACGGTAAAACCAAACAGCCAGGTAACCAAATTTGCAAAAATAGCGAAAAATTTGAAAAAAAAAGACAGCAACTTTTAGAGTAAAAATAAATAAGTAAATGGAAAAGCTAAAGGCTGTTAGGAAGAAGAATTTGTGAAGAGAAAAAAAAAGGAGTAAACCATCCAAGTGAAGAAAAACATTCAATAGAAAAAAAAAAGAAAAAGACTTGAGTAACAGTTGGTCATTTTTGAATATTTATTATTATTGGTAGTGTTTTAGTTAGTGATTTGTAAAATTTAAGTGTATTTTGTTATTTCGATTTGGCAATAAGAGATTTTGTGTATAAAAAGGACCACGGCGAATTTATAGTGGAGTTAAAAACCGCACGGTGAAGAAAAGGTTGGTTAGTGTCGTAATTAGCGGAACGCCTGGAAATATGTTATTAATAATTCTAGTCAGCATATTTCTCTAAAGTGGGGCGTTATTAGAAGCAAAAGCCAAAAGTAGGAAATAAAACAACCTTTTGTATACCAAACCGAAGCTTGAATTTGGTTTTTTTTGAGAAGTGTTATGCTTATGGAAAATTCAACGTTTTCTAGCTGTCAAACCCTTTACGGCGAGATTACCGGCCTGCTGTTGCTCTCAGGAGGGTTCCAACCCTGTCGCCAGCAATTTGACCTCATTTTCCAACACACACAAAAAAAAATTTTTTTACACACAAGTTACTATTGCTATCACCATACATACACTTCACACCTCTCGCACACCACAATCACGTTCGTCAGATGAGGGAATAGTTGTTCACCCTCTCTCTGCCCACCCTACCATGTCACAGAAGGCTCCTGGAACACATTTTATTCTGTGACCCACTATCCACTCGACCGTTCCCACCACTTACCGATCTACTAGTGCCATAACATTTCTCAATTTATTCTTCCATTGCTCTATATATTAATTTTTTTCAAATCATTTTATTAGCTACAATTTCCTTATTACTAATACAATTTGTACTATAATCTTAAAACCTATTATCAATAATAAATGAATTTAACTTCTATAGATCAATATAATCTCTTACAAACTATCTTCTTTTCCTTTGCGACACAATTAAACTTTAACCGCAAATAAAGATATTTATATGTATATAAAAACTTATTAATATTATCCTATCCTACAGACTAGAGCTGTGTCGTTCATGAACGAACGGGTTAAATTGAACGGATCATCTCGTTGAACGTAGTGAGCCGGTCATTAAACTGACCACTTTTCGTTCAATAGTGAGCCGTTCAATTTGGGCAGCTTTCGTCCAAATATCTTTCGTTCTTTTTGTGTCATGTTCATGTTTGTTTTTGTTGTGTAGCTTAACTAAATTGGGGGTTGTTTTTTCTTTGTATTATTTTATATTCTAAATTATCTGAATTAAAACAAAAATCGATTATGAAACTAATCAAAATTTATTACACCAAAATGGTTTTTGTTTAAAATTATTTCTTCTTTTTAAAACAATAATTTTTTTTTATCACTTTATCATTTTTTGTTTTGCTATCTTGTTGTGTTCATTTTTCAGTGCTGTGTTGATAATTGACCGGAAAGTTTTAATATTGGCAGCGTGCCGTTGGTTCAAAGTGACCGAATGAACGAAATGAATGAACGGATCAATTTTTTGTAACTGAACCAAAGTGACCGGTCACTAAAATGAACGACCCGGCACAGCTCTACTACAGACCCTATTTAACAAATATAAAAAAAAAACAGTTTCACCACCGACCAATTTATTACCGGCGAACAAAAGGCAAGTATATCTACTTTATAAATCAATTTCTTTCTTTCCCGATTTTCCCATTTATTTCTTCCAACTGCAGAAAATTTCTCCCTTTTCTACCTGCCGACTCTGGTTTTATCCCAACCTACCCGAAGGAGCTCCCTAAGGCTAGTTATCGGTTCTACACTTATCAGAACCCAAATAGTTTTACTACTTCTGTTGCGGGAAAATAAAAATACTAAACATAGGGTTATTTTTGTAGTATTGTTGGCTTCAGCGACGGTAGCGTGATAGGTCTTCAATGCTGACTGCTGATTAGAGCTGTTGTACTACATACTGTAGAGAAAAAATTAGAACTCAAGGTAAAACAGTCATGCAAAATAAAAATGTGTGCTGGGTAAAAATGGGGCAATATACATACATACCTATGAACACTCAAATCTGGATCAGCACAAATTCCCGTATGGCTGTCCTTACGAAACAACAGGTGGGTTGGTTGGTTTGAAACAAATTTTTTTTCCTCTTTTGTTGTGGCAAATCGTATTGATAAAAAAATTAAAATAATTTATGCCTGATTGCCGGTGTGTCTTGTTTAGCTGCTTCTTCTTTTACGCATAGTATAGGTGTCAGTGCGGTTAGAATAGACGTAAAAGAGCAATAGGGTGACTCGAAGTATATTTGATAGTGAAGAAATACAGGGATGTTGTAAAAGTAAATAGAAAAAGAACCGGTGTAAATTTAAAAAATGGTTTCGGATAAATTTATGAATGAAAACTTTGCTAATTAAATTGTATGAACTCCTGGTAATGAGAAAAATAGGGTTATAGCCTATACATATGAAAATGGAGAGAAAGTTGAAAAAATGAAAGAAAAATTGATGAAAAGATTTATTTTTGTATCAGTTAGCAACAAAATTTCATATATTATTAGATTAATTAAAACGCAGTAAATTTTCTCAGAAAAAACTTAGTTAATCCTATCCAAGTTTCTAGAAAAAGGAAAAGAACCGATAAATTTGGAAACGAAGCGGTTTAACTTTTTTTGGAATTTGGAAAGAAACAGGGCAAATGTACGCAGAAGCGATAGATAGTAGAGTCAGAATAAAATTCAAGTTAGTGAAGAAAGCGTCAAGAAAGCTAAAGGAAAGTTAGTACAAAGAAAATTGTTGAAAATAAAAAAAAAAGTGAGTCATAAAAAAACTTTAAATTAATTATTAAGAAGTTAACGTGGAAAAAAATTAACAGATAGTTGGCCGTGCAAAAAGATAGAAGAGTTTATTCTGGTGCTATATGAAACTGAAGCAAAGTGTGGACCAGAAAGAGGAAAAACACGGCAGGCTGACTGATCCTAAACCAAGCTTTCAGAGACTGTGGGAGGAAATCGCAATCATTGTAAGAAGCTCTTGTCCAAACGACGGTAAAACCAAACAGCCAGGTAACCAAATTTGCAAAAATAGCGAAAAATTTGAAAAAAAAAGACAGCAACTTTTAGAGTAAAAATAAATAAGTAAATGGAAAAGCTAAAGGCTGTTAGGAAGAAGAATTTGTGAAGAGAAAAAAAAGGAGTAAACCATCCAAGTGAAGAAAAACATTCAATAGAAAAAAAAAAGAAAAAGACTTGAGTAACAGTTGGTCATTTTTGAATATTTATTATTATTGGTAGTGTTTTAGTTAGTGATTTGTAAAATTTAAGTGTATTTTGTTATTTCGATTTGGCAATAAGAGATTTTGTGTATAAAAAGGACCACGGCGAATTTATAGTGGAGTTAAAAACCGCACGGTGAAGAAAAGGTTGGTTAGTGTCGTAATTAGCGGAACGCCTGGAAATATGTTATTAATAATTCTAGTCAGCATATTTCTCTAAAGTGGGGCGTTATTAGAAGCAAAAGCCAAAAGTAGGAAATAAAACAACCTTTTGTATACCAAACCGAAACTTGAATTTGGTTTTTTTTGAGAAGTAGTAAAACTATTTGGGTTCTGATAAGTGTAGAACCGATAACTAGCCTTAGGGAGCTCCTTCGGGTAGGTTGGGATAAAACCAGAGTCGGCAGGTAGAAAAGGGAGAAATTTTCTGCAGTTGGAAGAAATAAATGGTAAAATCGGGAAAGAAAGAAATTGATTTATAAAGTAGATATACTTGCCTTTTGTTCGCCGGAAATAAATTGGTCGGTGGTGAAACTGTTTTTTTTTATATTTGTTAAATAGTGTCTGTAAGATAGGATAATATTAATAAGTTTTTATATACATATAAATATCTTTATTTGCGGTTAAAGTTTAATTGTGTCGCAAAGGAAAAGAAGATAGTTTGTAAGAGATTATATTGATCTATAGAAGTTAAATTCATTTATTATTGATAATAGGTTTTAAGATTATAGTACAAATTGTATTAGTAATAAGGAAATTGTAGCTAATAAAATGATTTGAAAAAAATTAATATATAGAGCAATGGAAGAATAAATTGAGAAATGTTATGGCACTAGTAGATCGGTAAGTGGTGGGAACGGTCGAGTGGATAGTGGGTCACAGAATAAAATGTGTTCCAGGAGCCTTCTGTGACATGGTAGGGTGGGCAGAGAGAGGGTGAACAACTATTCCCTCATCTGACGAACGTGATTGTGGTGTGCGAGAGGTGTGAAGTGTATGTATGGTGATAGCAATAGTAACTTGTGTGTAAAAAATTTTTTTTTGTGTGTGTTGGAAAATGAGGTCAAATTGCTGGCGACAGGGTTGGAACCCTCCTGAGAGCAACAGCAGGCCGGTAATCTCGCCGTAAAGGGTTTGACAGCTAGAAAACGTTGAATTTTCCATAAGCATAACAAAAAAATGGCGCCCAAACAAATGAAATGATTTATGATTCCTCAGCGTTATAAATCAGAGAAAATTAGGCATGTGAGAAAATCTAGACATGTAGAAATAGCCTATTAAAGAAATCGAAATAGACCAAATGTATGTCCGCAGAATTCGAATGGTTTCTTCGTAGCCTTCTAGTGGTTAATATCGATTGAGAAGTAGTACAAGGTAGCCTATGAATTTTGTGAACATCATATAATTGCAAGCCATAGCCATCTGCCGTAACTTGACGGTAAAATGTACTGTGTTTTAATGTACGGTGATTGTTGTGGGTTTTTTTGTGTTCAAATGTTTAAATTTTGTATTAGTAATTAGCCAGGTTGTACAGGAAAAAGTTAAGTATCCGTTTATTAGCAAACAGTGATGAAACGTCGTGCCTAACATAATTCCTGGAGTGTCGTAATCTCGTCAAATTGTTTTTTTCACGAACAAACGAAGTACGATCTGCAGCTTGGAATTTTACGTATAATAAAAGTAAATTGATTTCACATCACAATCGCATTCGTCAATTTTGAAAGTTAAAACCACTGCGACCGCCACGTCCGTCTACTGATGCCTGACATAATGAATAGATTTGTTAAAAAAAAAATATATATATATATAATATAACACGTCATAAAACTAAGGGTAATATATTTATATACAATTTGTCAGTTTTGAGTTCTGAAGCAGTTTAATATTTTTAATTGTGCAAATTATTGAAGTAGAGCAAACCGTGAGATCTGTATTCCAAGACTGATAGCAGTTAAAGTGTTTCAGTAAAATATTGAGTTAGCATTGCTCATATAATTTATTAGTGTTGTTGAACTAGTGTTACTATTCAATTTTATATTTGCGATCAAATTGATTGGTTAGCTGAAATATTTATTAAAAAAAGTGTTTCTTTAAAATTAATAAGTACTTAGTTTAGTAGTTTTAAACATTAATTATTACTGTATGTAGATGCTTAAGTGAACTTCTTTTCCAGGTTTTTATAGAATTTAAACAGCTTAATATAACAGAGATTTTAAAGCGGATACGTTTTTCGAGTAGTCCAGTTTTATTTTGCGTTGCGAATTAAGTATAATACTTACATCTTATATTTAAATTTTTATTGCGACATACCTATAATCGAACTGTTCAGCTAAGAGAAGAGAAATAGTTTTGTATAGAATAGGTTTAAAATAATATGAACATTCAAACTCGAGCGCAAAACAGGAAGCGAACAAGTCAGGTTAGATTAAATCAGTCAGGAGTTAAAGTGCCGCCGAAAATTAGAAAAATTGAACAATCAAAAATTATGATGGAAAAACAAAATAGTCAAAATAACAACCAGATTCAGGATCTTTCGGCGACCATCAATACAAGACCCTTGAATGTAGCACCTTCAGCGAGTATAGTTGTAGATGAAGCAGATGATTTGCCCTCGGATGTCAGAGGATTAGTTAGTAATGAAGTTTTAAGCATCCAACATTCGCTAGAGAATAAAGTGAGGGATATGGTGCAGTCGGAAATGGCTGAAGTGAGGAGAACTATAGCTGAACTGGCAAAAGGTGTTACTGATTTAACTAACATAACAAGGCAAACGCCAACAGCACCTATTAATCAAAATGCGTCAAATTTGGGCAGCAATGAACATTTTTCTCTGCCTGGAAGAATGGTAAATTTGCGAAATAGATCTGAAAATGGGTCAATAAATAGTACAAATTTTAACAATGGAAATATGTCATTACCCGCGACCGGCAGGCTACATTTATCAGCACAAAGTTCAAATGACTCTGATGTAGCACGGATACGGATTGACAAATTAGGCATAGTTTTCGACGGGTGTCCAAAACATTTGAATATAGACGACTTCGTGTTTCGACTAGAACATCTTCAGGCACATTATCAGATACCATGGGCGGAAGTATTGCGGGATTTTCATTTGCTTGTGTCAGGACCAGCAAGGGATTGGTATTGGCTACACGTTAAAACCCATGGCATAGCAGATTGGCCAAGGTTGAAGCATGCATTATTGGGGCAGTACCAAACAACCAGGTCTAACTTTGAAATAATGAGAGATTTAGTTGAAAGAAAACAGCAGAGCGGAGAAACTGTGGACAGTTACTTTCAGGCAATGTGTCAAATAAGGGCAAGACTTATACAACCGATACCTGAATATGATCTGATAAAAATCATAAAAAGAAACGTTAGAGAAAGTTTAGGTAGAATTGTTTATCCCATATCGGTTTCGTCTGTTGAGCAACTTAGGGTGGAATGCAATAAAGCCGAGAGGAATTTTCCGAAAAGAGAAATGAGACCATTGCAGCAACCAGCGCGTCACCCAAAGTTCATAAGTGAAATAGATTATGATGATCAGGAAGTCGAAAATGAATTTGTGAACCCATCCGGAAATTATGAAGACTTAGCCGCGTTGAAATTGAACATGCCACAGCAGAAACAACTGGTAAGATGTTGGAATTGTAAAAAACCGGGCCATGTTTACATGGAATGCACAGCTAAAGAGTGGTCAGTATTTTGTTTCAAATGTGGTCGTCCAGATGTAATCGTACCAAAATGTCCAAACTGTAAGTCGGGAAACAACATTCGGAGCTTGGGAACAATGGGGGACCAACGCTCTCATGGAAATCAGTCCCCGAAAAACAAATAATTAATAAAAACCTTACCTCTAGAGCCCAAACCATACCCCAAATAAGACATTATTTACCTCTACAAGACAGGAAAAAGAATTATGAAATAGTTCGAGCAAGGATTTTCAGCGATGGTAAAACACATAGAATATCGAATAGGATTTATAAAGTAAGAAAAAAGTTTGCGGAACTTAAGAAGCAAAGAAAGTTTGCAATAGAAACTGTCAGTCGAGTAAGCAATAGGCATTCCGAAAATAGAGTATTTGCTAACGTGCAAATAGAAGGTATAGATATTCAAGGGCTATTAGATTCAGGAGCTTCAGTAAGCGTTCTTGGTAAAGGATGTAGAGAATTCGTAGAAAAATTAGACTTCAGCATTAAGCCGATATTGGCTAATGTGAAAACAGCAAGTGGCCAATGTTGCAGAATATTAGGTAAAGCCAATTTTTCCATTAAGTATAAGGATCAGGAGCATAAAATGTTATTATATCTCTGTCCAGATTTGGAGCAGCCTCTTTACCTGGGTATAGATTTTTGGAGACTATTTCAGTTAGCACCAGAAGTGATAGGCATAAACGGAATGGATATTGAAAAGGTTAAAAAAGATTTCATTTCAGAAAGTAGTGAGTATAAATTAAAGCCGCATGAATTAAGCTAAAGGGTTCGATTCTTTTGAAACAAAAAGGCTAGGAATGACCCAATTGGAAAAACACTCAATAAAATTAATAGAGGGGGCAGAGCCAATAAAAGATAGATATTATCCGATTTCGCCCGCCGTTCAAGAGATTACATATAAAGAAATAGACAACATGCTGGAACTGAAAGTAATTGAATTGAGTGAAAGTCCATGGTCGAATCGTACAACAATTGTTCGGAAGCCAGGCAAGAATCGATTTTGTCTGGACGCGCGCAAACTGAATAAGCTAACGGTGAAGGATGCATATCCTCTCCAGAATATTGAAGGTATTCTTAGCAGGATAGATGAAACGCATTATATAAGCAGTGTCGACCTCAAATATGCCTTTTGGCAAATTGAGTTGGACGAAGAAAGTAAAGCTTATACAGCATTCACAGTTGCAGGACGGCCTTTATATCAGTTTAGGGTAATGCCTTTTGGCTTATGCAATGCGGCACAGCGACTCTGTCGTCTCATGGACAAAGTGATTCCATCCCGGTTGAAGGAAAATGTTTTTACGTATTTAGACGATTTATTGGTGATATCTAGTACTTTTGAGGAACATATGGAACTATTACGAGAGGTTGCTAAATGTTTAAAGGAAGCCAATTTAACGATAGGTCTGAAAAAGTCGCAATTTTGTTTCCAGGAGTTGAAATATTTGGGTTTCATAATAGGAGGAGGCACACTGAAAACCGACCCTGATAAAGTCCAAGCTATTCGCAATATTAAGCTGCCGAAAACGGTTAGGGAAGTCAGAAGTTTTCTAGGTACTGCGGGGTGGTATAGAAGATTTATAAGGAATTTTGCTGCTATAGCAGCTCCGTTGACCGATACGTTGAGAAAACGTGAAAAATTTGTTATGACTCCCGCAGCCATTGAAGCTTTTGAAAAACTCAAAAGAGCCTTGACAACTGCACCTGTCCTACGACATGCAGATTTTACTAAGCGTTTTTACATCCAGTGTGATGCGTCCGATTGTGGAATTGGTGCTGTTTTGTACCAATTGAATAACAACAACGATGAACATCCCCTAGCATTCTACTCGCAGAAGCTTAACGCGTGCCAAAGAAATTATACAGTCACTGAGAAAGAGTGTTTAGCTGCAGTAATGGCCGTGAAGAAATTCCGACCATATGTGGAGATGATGCCATTCACAATAATTACAGATCATGCCAGCCTAAAATGGCTGATGACTCTGAAAGATTTAAACGGAAGACTTGCAAGATGGTCGTTGCAGCTGCAAGCATTTGATTTTCAGATTGAACATCGCAAAGGATCTGATAATATTGTGGAGGACATGCTTTCTCGGATGAATCTAGATGAAATTGTAAGTGAAGCGGAAAGTGATAGCTTGCTAGACTTTGAAACCGTAGAGTTTGAATCAGATGAATATATGGATCTGATACAACAAATTCAAAATAACAGCGAAAAATTGCCTGATATCAAGATAGACGACGGCAAAATATATAAACGAACCAAGGGCGAGACCAGTTTAGGAGACTTAAGCCAATGGAAACTGTGGATACCCCCTAATCTGACTCAAGCACTGATAGAAAAAGCTCATGCGCCGAATACTTCTGCTCATGGGGGAACCGCGAAGACAATAGAAAAGTTAAAAAGATTTTATTATTGGCCCAGAATGGTAGTGCAAACGAAAGAATTTGTCAAGAATTGTCAAACGTGTAAGGAAACTAAACCAGCGAACAAAAACCTTATGCCAGAAATAGGACAAGAAGTAGTGACAGATAGGCCTTTCCAAAAATTATATATAGACTTCTTGGGAAAGTACCCTAGGTCTAAAAGTGGCAACAGTTATATCTTTATCGTAATGGATCATTTTACGAAGTTTACGTTTTTGAAAGCGATGCGAGAAGCAACGACTTCAAATGTTATAAAATTTCTCACTCAAGAAGTATTTTACAAATTCGGAGTTCCGGAAATGATTCATAGCGATAATGGGGCACAATTCATTGCTAAACCATTCCAGGAAATGATATCTTCCTTTGGCATTAAGCACATGAAAACGGCAGTTTATTCTCCCCAATCAAACGCGGCTGAAAGAGTTAATCAATCAGTCTTAGCGGCTATAAGGGCATACCTCAACAAAGATCATAGGGATTGGGATTTGTATTTACCCGAAATAGAGTGTGCTCTCAGAAATTCTGTTCATTCAGCTACAGGGTCTACACCATTTTTTGCGCTCTTCGGTTTTCATATGTTTTCGAACGGGGCCGATTATAGGCTTGCCAGAAAATTAATGTCTCTTTCAGATCATGAAATAAGCAGTATTGATTCCAAAGACAAATTAGAAATGATAAGAGAACAAATTAAAAAGAATATGCATGAAGCGTATGAAAAAAGTGCAATGAGGTATAATAAAAGAGCGCGTATTGTAAAATTGGTCCCTGGTCAAGAAGTTTATAGGAGAAATACGGTAGTAAGCAACTTCGGAAAAAACATAAATGCTAAATTCTGTCGAAAATTTGTCAAATGTCGCATAGTTAAGCCTATAGGGAATAATATGTACGAATTGGAGGATTTGAACGGAAAATCAATAGGAATATTCCACCTAAAAGATATTAAGCTGTGATACGAGGAAATATCTCAATTCTAAATCTGTGATAGATTCGGTAACAAGTGCAATATTAGATTAAGTAACACAATTATTAAACCAATTTATTTAATTTTAAGGAGAAAATTTGTGTGTTGTGTTGTTCTAATATGTGACACTGGAACTGAGCCTCTTTTAGATTTAGAATTGTCCGCGATAGAGCTAACGGAGGGTTTAAGAATAGGATGGTAACTAGACAGTCTCAGCAAATGAATGGATGAAAGATATGGTCAACATTCGTTTTTATTCACTGTTTGTCCGAATAAGTAGGGTTAGCGTCTTGAATAATAGTTTGTTTTATAGAGTAACACAGTGGACTTACCTTTACGCCGTCCCTGAAAACGATTATATCTCAAATAGGAGAAGTTGAGATCCAGCGCTCGTACGGATGTTGAATAATATTCAAGTCTGACGCTGACGTATGCTTAGTGTAAAGGAAAGAAAGAAAGAACAAAGTATCAGTTCTTAATAGTGATTAACAATTAATAAATACTTCCCGTAACAGAAGGTCGTCCAGGAGATAGTAGTGGAGTAGTAAAGACAGCCTAGGCAGAGATGAGAAGCTAGAGTGTTGGGTTAATAATCCTGTAAAGAAAAGTAAGAAAATTAGTAATGAAATACTGTGATAGACTATAATGATACAAACCCGTGATAAATAATCTGTGATAAAAATAAATTTAGTAGTTTTTGTATGTATTTTGTATAGCTACATAGGATAAGTGCAATATTATAGGTGGTCTGAGATCGTCGATACAAAAATGTGAGTGATGAGAACTTATCTTAAAAGAAATTATCATAGTCAGCAGCCCACAATTGGAGGTTCTAAAAATCTCTGTGTTCTTTTTTTTTTAAATGATATCAGAGAGTAGGGACCAGGAAAACAGCAGTTTTGTTTAGAGAAAGGGAGAATGGAGGATTAGCCCGTGCAAATGTAAATTAGTTTTAAGCTAAGTATCTATTTCATATATGTATATACGGCTATGGGTATATGTATACATATACTCTTTCGCCTGAAAGGGCATTCGCTTTAATATTGTGCTGTAAGTACACTACCATTCAGAGATGGTAACAAGATTTAAAAATGTTTGTTGGGTTGCCTCTACGATCTTTTTTTCTCGGAAAAAAGGATTTGGTCAGAGAGCTGTTCAAAGTGGCCACCAGAACTTCCAGTGGTGCTGCGAGTTTCCATAGAGATTAATCACAGTGACTCACCAATTAGTGCCCGGCTAGCTCTAGGGTAGAATTTGAGACTATCTCAGGGTGTGGGAGTTCCCCACGTTGGGAATCTATGACAAAACCCGCACTCCGTCCCCTACAGCGTCCACTTGTAGAACCCGGAGTTTTGTTGCGGGAAAATAAAAATACTAAACATAGGGTTATTTTTGTAGTATTGTTGGCTTCAGCGACGGTAGCGTGATAGGTCTTCAATGCTGACTGCTGATTAGAGCTGTTGTACTACATACTGTAGAGAAAAAATTAGAACTCAAGGTAAAACAGTCATGCAAAATAAAAATGTGTGCTGGGTAAAAATGGGGCAATATACATACATACCTATGAACACTCAAATCTGGATCAGCACAAATTCCCGTATGGCTGTCCTTACGAAACAACAGGTGGGTTGGTTGGTTTGAAACAAATTTTTTTCCCTCTTTTGTTGTGGCAAATCGTATTGATAAAAAAATTAAAATAATTTATGCCTGATTGCCGGTGTGTCTTGTTTAGCTGCTTCTTCTTTTACGCATAGTATAGGTGTCAGTGCGGTTAGTCAGCTTTTACATTTGTACAGACGACGGGCAGACAGACGAAATTTGATGGTGCGGTAACGAAAATTTTCGGTGGGGGAGAGTGTGTAGTACACGACTCTCTGTACTAGACATTTGTGGACATTCTTTGTTTCTCTTTTTAACTTTTCGTATTTCTTATGTTGTTGCTTCATATCATTATTCTCATATCAACATCAACTTCATATAAACACACTAGCTGTGCTTAAAAAAACAACAACAACAAAAGAAAAACGAAAAGTTTCTGTCTGTCTATTAATTTCTTAAATGTAAAAGGTTTAGGCAAGACCAAAAGAGAATTGAAAAAATGTCTGCCCATCGTCTGTACAAATGTAAAAGCAGACATAGAATAGACGTAAAAGAGCAATAGGGTGACTCGAATTATATTTGATAGTGAAGAAATACAGGGATGTTGTAAAAGTAAATAGAAAAAGAACCGGTGTAAATTTAAAAAATGGTTTCGGATAAATTTATGAATGAAAACTTTGCTAATTAAATTGTATGAACTCCTGGTAATGAGAAAAATAGGGTTATAGCCTATACATATGAAAATGGAGAGAAAGTTGAAAAAATGAAAGAAAAATTGATGAAAAGATTTATTTTTGTATCAGTTAGCAACAAAATTTCATATATTATTAGATTAATTAAAACGCAGTAAATTTTTTCAGAAAAAACTTAGTTAATCCTATCCAAGTTTCTAGAAAAAGGAAAAGAACCGATAAATTTGGAAACGAAGCGGTTTAATTTTTTTTGGAATTTGGAAAGAAACAGGGCAAATGTACGCAGAAGCGATAGATAGTAGAGTCAGAATAAAATTCAAGTTAGTGAAGAAAGCGTCAAGAAAGCTAAAGGGAAGTTAGTACAAAGAAAATTGTTGAAAATAGAAAAAAAGTGAGTCATAAAAAAATTTTAAATTAATTATTAAGAAGTTAACGTGGAAAAAAATTAACAGATAGTTGGCCGTGCAAAAAGATAGAAGAGTTTATTCTGGTGCTATATGAAACTGAAGCAAAGTGTGGACCAGAAAGAGGAAAAACACGGCAGGCTGACTGATCCTAAACCAAGCTTTCAGAGACTGTGGGAGGAAATTGCAATCATTGTAAGAAGCTCTTGTCCAAACGACGGTAAAACCAAACAGCCAGGTAACCAAATTTGCAAAAATAGCGAAAAATTTGAAAAAAAAAGACAGCAACTTTTAGAGTAAAAATAAATAAGTAAATGGAAAAGCTAAAGGCTGTTAGGAAGAAGAATTTGTGAAGAGAAAAAAAAAGGAGTAAACCATCCAAGTGAAGAAAAACATTCAATAGAAAAAAAAAAGAAAAAGACTTGAGTAACAGTTGGTCATTTTTGAATATTTATTATTATTGGTAGTGTTTTAGTTAGTGATTTGTAAAATTTAAGTGTATTTTGTTATTTCGATTTGGCAATAAGAGATTTTGTGTATAAAAAGGACCACGGCGAATTTATAGTGGAGTTAAAAACCGCACGGTGAAGAAAAGGTTGGTTAGTGTCGTAATTAGCGGAACGCCTGGAAATATGTTATTAATAATTCTAGTCAGCATATTTCTCTAAAGTGGGGCGTTATTAGAAGCAAAAGCCAAAAGTAGGAAATAAAACAACCTTTTGTATACCAAACCGAAGCTTGAATTTGGTTTTTTTTGAGAAGTAGTAAAACTATTTGGGTTCTGATAAGTGTAGAACCGATAACTAGCCTTAGGGAGCTCCTTCGGGTAGGTTGGGATAAAACCAGAGTCGGCAGGTAGAAAAGGGAGAAATTTTCTGCAGTTGGAAGAAATAAATGGGAAAATCGGGAAAGAAAGAAATTGATTTATAAAGTAGATATACTTGCCTTTTGTTCGCCGGTAATAAATTGGTCGGTGGTGAAACTGTTTTTTTTTATATTTGTTAAATAGGGTCTGTAGTAGAGCTGTGCCGGGTCGTTCATTTTAGTGACCGGTCACTTTGGTTCAGTTACAAAAAATTGATCCGTTCATTCATTTCGTTCATTCGGTCACTTTGAACCAACGGCACGCTGCCAATATTAAAACTTTCCGGTCAATTATCAACACAGCACTGAAAAATGAACACAACAAGATAGCAAAACAAAAAATGATAAAGTGATAAAAAAAAATTATTGTTTTAAAAAGAAGAAATAATTTTAAACAAAAACCATTTTGGTGTAATAAATTTTGATTAGTTTCATAATCGATTTTTGTTTTAATTCAGATAATTTAGAATATAAAATAATACAAAGAAAAAACAACCCCCAATTTAGTTAAGCTACACAACAAAAACAAACATGAACATGACACAAAAAGAACGAAAGATATTTGGACGAAAGCTGCCCAAATTGAACGGCTCACTATTGAACGAAAAGTGGTCAGTTTAATGACCGGCTCACTACGTTCAACGAGATGATCCGTTCAATTTAACCCGTTCGTTCATGAACGACACAGCTCTAGTCTGTAGGATAGGATAATATTAATAAGTTTTTATATACATATAAATATCTTTATTTGCGGTTAAAGTTTAATTGTGTCGCAAAGGAAAAGAAGATAGTTTGTAAGAGATTATATTGATCTATAGAAGTTAAATTCATTTATTATTGATAATAGGTTTTAAGATTATAGTACAAATTGTATTAGTAATAAGGAAATTGTAGCTAATAAAATGATTTGAAAAAAATTAATATATAGAGCAATGGAAGAATAAATTGAGAAATGTTATGGCACTAGTAGATCGGTAAGTGGTGGGAACGGTCGAGTGGATAGTGGGTCACAGAATAAAATGTGTTCCAGGAGCCTTCTGTGACATGGTAGGGTGGGCAGAGAGAGGGTGAACAACTATTCCCTCATCTGACGAACGTGATTGTGGTGTGCGAGAGGTGTGAAGTGTATGTATGGTGATAGCAATAGTAACTTGTGTGTAAAAAATTTTTTTTTGTGTGTGTTGGAAAATGAGGTCAAATTGCTGGCGACAGGGTTGGAACCCTCCTGAGAGCAACAGCAGGCCGGTAATCTCGCCGTAAAGGGTTTGACAGCTAGAAAACGTTGAATTTTCCATAAGCATAACACAATAACAAAATACATAGTACTGAATTCGCCTTTCCGCTTGCATTCACCTATAAATTCAAATATAAATTCGCCTTGCCGGAAACGTAAATGACTTTTCCACAGTCAAGAACTCGATATTACACAAAATTCGAAAAATTAAAATTTTTTTAATTTTTTGAGAATATAAAAATCAAGGGGAAAAATGTTTAAACTGTATAAGTATATACTTATTATATATATTTACGTCTAACAAAATTTTTAAAGTCATCAGAACAATTTTGTCAGATTAAGAAAATGAGTATCGAAAACGCAAGTGCTAACAACAATGAAGAATTTTCAATTGATAAATATATTGCCTTCAGAATTTTGAATAAAAATACGGAGTTTGCCTCAACTAACTGCATTGGTTTACAGTTTTTTTTAGAGGTTATTCATTGTTAACTACGTGGAAACTTCCTATGTGAAGGCATTGGTCGTTATAGTTAGTCACAGCGACGCTACAAAAGTACTGTTAAACCATCTTGGGCATTATGATCTTTGTCACCCCGCCCATGCTGTGCATCCTATACTTTGCGAATTTACTTTGCAACTGTATAGTTACTAAATAAATAATAAATAAATTTTGAAAATAGATTGTTTTCTGTCACAGCTTCTAAAAACGAATTTTTTGAAAAAGAGATGTTTTTTTTATCTTTTTCGGCTACTTGGTAATAAAAGGAACCGATTGTTTCATGAAAATGTTGCGCAAGCGAACTTAAACAACTTTGTTTGCTTTTTCTAATATCGTCCACATACATATCTTCCAATTCGGGCCATAGAAAGCTCGTTATCGTCTCACGATAGCGAATACCATTTTCATTAACTACCTGACCGGCCTCATTTTGGAAAAATACGGTCCAATGATGCCACCAGCCCATTAACCGTACCAAACAGTTGTTGCGAGTTGCCTAAAAACACCGAAATATATGCTAATTTTTTATTATCTCTCCTAGGTTGAAGAAATTTTTATACATATGTAGGTATGATTTATTGGATAAATGGAAAATGCTGTTTGTTGTTCTGCATAGGTATGTAGTTTATTGTTGAGCACCGATAGTTAGGTGCGAGAGTTTGCTTGCAAGTTTTTATTTTTTTTTTTTTTAGATTTGAATGTGGTGTGGGTGTGTGTTGGTATGTATGGAAGAGGTCTTGATGTTGATTGATGGTTTGAATGGTAGATTCTATGGTTTTATTGTGGACAGGAGGTGATGTTTCTTCTTTTAGTTTGGTCGGTTTCGTTTGGATGGTTGAAGTTTGATGTGTAGTATTGATCTGGATGGAAGTGTGTGTGAAATGACTGGGAGGGCAAAGGCGAACATCTGTCATTAGTGTGGTGCTGTCATGTAGACAAAAGAGTACGGTTAGTAGAGGTGCAAAGTTTAAGTGTATGGTTTATCCAGAGGGAGGGTTGGAACCCGCTGAGGGATCAAGTGATCATAACTATGACTAGTCGGAAACCCGCATTTAGGCGAATGATAATTCGCTTATTAAAGAATCCACTGAGGTGAAAATGTGCGCCTCATCACTGAAGATGATTTTCTTTATTTCAGTCCACCATTCCGACCATGCTCGGCTGTATACCTGTCCACGGTTCAAATTGAATTAGTCTGAAATTGAGAAATGTCAAATGAAATGCAGAAAAAAAAAACTTGAAGCTTAGGTTTGTTTTACATTCAACATCGGCCTTAAAAATTTAACCACCCGATATATAAAGACTGTCAATCACATTCAACCGTGTTTGACAACGAGTAAATCAGTGCCAAGTTTTTTACGTTGCTTTCATGTGACTACGATGACGTCTATTGGAATAAAGAGGAATATACATATATGGTATTTAAAAATATGTATGTATATACCTTTTTTGCACATTTGCTTTTAAAACCTTTAATTATGAAACTATTCTATTAAATGTGAAATGACCTAAAATCACTAATAAAATGTAAATTCGTTAAAAATACAAGCTTTTCCAGACGACATCGATATATAATTATGAAACCCTTGGATTCAAAAAATAAGCACAGTTTCAGTGCCAATTATCGGATAATGAAACTCTTCGTTCGCCCAATTACATTTGAAACAAAAACATTCAAAATTTTGTTTTAAATGTAATTGGGCGAACGAACGAACAGCTTCGTTATTTGGAAAGTGTTATTTAATTTTATAAGTATGTAATCATGAAATCCTAGGATTCAATAAATAAGCTGTTTTCAATTTAAGCAGTTTAATTCTATACGTACAAATAATGCATGCATACATATGTATGCATGTATATAGCCTGCAATTCAGCCAAAAAAGTCATTTTCCCAACTGGTATTGGTTCGCAAAATCTTCAAAACTTCATTACACATTCCTTCTTTCGTTTTCATAATTGGTTTTACAATATATTCATAAACTTTTTCCTACATTATAAAAAAAAACATACTTATGTACACAATTGCTTAAAAAATTTTAACACTTCAAATGTGGTTATTCGAATTTCACTCCTTCTTGCCATACGTAGTTATCACACCGGCTACTAACGCAACAACGGTAAAACCTTGTGCCAAAATACGTGCTCTCATCATCATTTGTGACATTTTGCGGTTGCCAGTGCGAAAATTGTAAAGCCCAAGTCCTAAAACTGTGGCTGTGGTAAGACAACCTTCATAATGCGGAAGCATATTAGTAAATGTTTATAGTTTTGAAATTTCATTATATAATTTTTATATGCGACTTACCAATTGGTACTACGGGATTTTCTTTTATTTTGCGCAACATTTTTTCTTTGGTGGTCTCCGGAAACACTGATTCTTCCCGCATCTGAACCCAATCAAGTTCTTCATTTGGTAAATTTATCTGTTGAGGAGCCATGCCAAATTTTTATAATTGTTTTATAAATATTATTCCAAAAACACAAGTTTTTGGATTTAAAATACAAATGCAACGATTTCCTGCGCTTGCTAGTTTATTGAGTAGACTAATTGTGCATTATTTGTTTTGTAAATTTTACGATATATCAGCTGTGCGAATGTGTTTTGAAACAGGGTATTATGTAAAGTTGTTTTTTCATGTGTATAATTTGATATAAAGCTTTGTGAATATGTACTAAATTTATCGACAAACAACATTTTCATAACGGATTGCCTCAAATTCATTTTATAAAAGTTAGTTTTTATAGAGCGGAATTTGCATTATCAAATAAAACAAATGTCTTATTATTGTAACGATAGTTAAAGCTGTGTTGAGTAGTCTGGTAGTTTAATGCAGTGTAACGAGCGTTGCCAACTTAAAACATACAACGGCGAGCTTCTCTGTGTCAAGAACACAACCATGTGTTACCTAATGCTCAAAATTGGCAATATGAAACAATCGTCTTCGTGTGCTTTCGGATTTTTCTGAAAAAATTTCGTTTTCACGTCTCGCTGAAGAAAAAACTTAAATTTATACATTTTAATTAATGTAAAACTGATAAAAACTTTTGTAAAATGTAAATGCAGTTATAAGATACCGAAAATCTGTCAAATCAAAGTCAAGATCAAGTGTTTTAACGTTGAAAAACTTTTGTGAGGTTCTCAAGGAAAACATTTTTCCAAACGATGCCGCAGTAGTTATGTAGAAATAGTGTGTGCGAGAGGTTGTGTATATGTGCATATGTGTTAAGAAACAGGAGAAACAAGCAAATAATGAAGAACGTAATAATTAAGAAAAAATAAGCACAAGAACAACAAATCTAATCAAATCCAAAAATATCAAAAAAAAATTCAAAAGTTTACTTAATGAAAATATATCTAAATCCGGCGAATCAAACGAAAATATTAAAACAATTTAGTATTCAGCTTATAATACGTTTTTAACAACACGAAACATTTTTGTTTGTTAAAACCGGTAATTCATAAAAACGAAATCAATTTTTAAAAACAAAAAGAACTGGAGGTTGCTTTGTGTGCTGGTCAACAATAGAAAAAAAGTAAGTTTCTATTTTAAAACATGATTTTTACAAAATAACACACACAATCAAACAAACATTAAACACGTAGTCGTAAGAAAAAATGCGCGCGACCATTTAGCCATACTGACGCAGGCTAAAATGGAGCGCGTTGCTTTGGTTTCCATGTTCAACCTCCTTTTATTGTTTTATACAAGTTTTTTTTTTTCTGTACAGTGATCCACATTGACGCGTATTCTTTTTTTTTTTTTTTTGTTTTTTTCTCGATTTATTATTTTTTGGGGCTTTCCTTCTGTAGCTGCTGCTTCCGCGTATTGCGGTTTAATTTTGTGTATTTAGCAAATGTGTTTATTTGTTTGTTGATGTTATTTTTTATGTGTACGTATGGCTCTTCGGAACTTGTATTGCTCCATCTTTTTTAATGTTCAAAAGACGCGCGTCACATGGCTGCCATCTAACTATTCGTTTATCTGTTCTTGAGTTTTTTGTGCAATTTTTACCTTTGGAACCAATTGATTTATTGCTGAATATTTAGGATGGCTTGTTATACCTATTATGTACATACGTGTGTGCGTAAAGATGTACATATGCATAAGTAATTTTCTTTGAACTTTTTTTGTAGAAATCTTTTATTGGCTAATAAGTACATATGTATATTAAGCATTGTAAACTTTAATCTCACATATAATTGTTTGTATTAGGTCAAATTGATATTGTCATCACGATTTGCTATAACTTATGTTGTTAGTTTGCAATCTCTGCAGATTTATAACAATCATAGGTGAAAACTACTTTAGGAAGCTATTAGGCATAATTTATCTGTCAATTATTCTGACATCGAGTTCGCAATTATTGAGAAATACAAGTAGTGTAAGTATGCTGTGTCAACATTTATTTGTTTTGGTCTTGCCGTGTTTTTACTAATAGGTGTAACGTCCACCAACACTACTCCCTCTTTCCTCCTCATAATCTAGTTCCCTAGTTCCAGTGCAATACACTGCATATGTATACTGAGTACTGGTCCAAGATAAAAAAAAAATGTCCATATTTTTATATTGGCCAAGAAGAGGCTAATAGGGGTAGACAATTGAAAAATATTAAGAAAAAGTTAAGTGCTAAATAAAGTCGTTAGAAATGCATAATTGCCGATTTATGAGCCTTTGAAGTTTTGATATATGTAGGTGTAAACGAAATCGCAATAGGTATCTACCACATTTCTAAAGTTATTGCTTAATATTCAAAAAAGTTTTTGTTTGCATATCCGGATTTTGTTATACCATAGAGGAGATAATTCAATCCGGATCTAAGCACGGAAACTTTAGTAAGCAATACCGCTGTTTGTTATAGGTACGATAGAAGGAGAAGAAATTATTATTATTAGTATTTTTAATACTGTGTCATTACATTTCATTTAAATATTTCATCATATTTTTTCATTTTTTTTTTAAAGGCTTGCGTCCTGTTAACGCACAGAGCAGCGAATAGAAAATTGAATAATAAGAAAATGTTAAGTGAAAAAGTTGGCTGAAGCGCATAGTTTCCGGGTTATGGACCTCAGAAGTTTTGATATATGTATGTATGTAGGTACGTGTACATGCAATTGTGATGTTTCATTACATTTGTCAAGGCATTCAGACGAATTTGGTATCATTTGAAAGCTCTTAAATATGCCTTTTTAGATAGGTATGCAAAAAACATTTTTTTCTTACCTCGTTTGGAAGCAGGAAAAATATAATGGCTTTGATAAGCCATACTTTTTTATGGTTGAAGTCAAAATGAAAAAGAAATATATAGGTATAAAAGGAAATTTCGATTTACTTATATGAACCTAAGTATATGAAATTGCGCTTTTTCACTAGGTAGTTATATTTCCAAAGTTATGTATTGGTATGATTTCAAAGCCTTCCAAAAGGCTTTTTTAGATATGGATTTTTTTTAAATACAAAATTCTATGCGTGCAATTTTGACAACTATTTGTAAATTCTACCAACAAAATACATGTTGACGTTTGTTGGTGTTGTATTTATTGTAATTCTGCCACTACCTATATAAAGCTGCCTTGTATTTCATAATACTTACGTAGTGTTTACACGTGCAGGTGCAAGTTCGAAAAACCCAATACATACATTGCGTTTACACGTACAAGTACTTGCATGGAAGTCCTGTGTATGTATTATCAACGAAAATGTCGAAAAAATACTCGACTTTCTTACAAGTTGCATTAGTATTTAACACTAAGTTTACACGTGCAAGTAACTTGTTACAAGTAGCGTGTACATATTAACAACCAATACATCGAAAAAAATAATAAAAACACTTGCAATTTGCACGATTGTTTACACACGCAAGTGCAAGTTCATTTTCAAAATGCCGTCGAAGACAAACGTTGTACGCCTTTGTACTACATGCGCTTTTGATGTCTGTGCTGCCAAAGTTTTAGCCTAGCAATATTACAGGGGAATTATATTAAGTACATAAATTTTTCACAATATAAATAATAAATTTGTAATCCAAAGACAAAATAAGTTATAGATGTTTATTTATTTTTGTGTTTTTATATTATGTTTTCGGCATATAACTAAAAATATTAAAATTTTAAAAATTTTTCATTGAAAAATACCTATTAAAGTGAAAATGAAATATCTATGGGCAACACTGTTTGTTTCTGCTTGCATGCAAGTGAAAAAATCACTACCAACCAAAATCAGTTGCAAGTGAGGCTACTACTTGCAGGTGTGTGTATGTATTAGTAAAAAAATGGTAATGTATTGGATTTTTTGCACTTGCACTTGCGTGTGTAAACATTAAGTAAAGAATAACATGGAAGTTCAGTTTAAAAATGTCAGTGGAGAGACAACAGCTCCTAAAACAGCATTGCCATAGAAAACCATAATTTTATTTTACGGGAAAATGAATGGTAGGAATAAAATAAATAAATGAAATAGAATAATTTTAACTTTTTTTCATTCAAAACGGCAAAGACTGCTTAATTTATATATTTTCAATAAAAAAATGTGAATTGTTTTAAATATATGTTTTGAAAAATTTAAATATGACAAAAACATTATATTAAAATCAGTTATTCTCCGCAAAACTTGTTGTAAGGCAACACTGTTATTTCAGTTATTTGATTCTCTGCACTTGCAACCAACTTTCAACTGAACTGACAAGCAATTTCAGTAGGCAGTGATTTTTTGGCACTTACTGAAAGTCAAATGACAACTGAAATAACAGTGTTGCCTTACAACAAGTTTTGCGGAGATTAACTGATTTTAATATAATGTTTTTGTCATATTTAAATTTTTCAAAACATATTTTTAAAATAATTAATATTTTTTTTTTTTTGTTGAAAATATATAAATTAGGCAGTCTTTGCCGTTTTGAGTGAAAAAAGTTAAAATTATTCTATTTCATTTATTTATTTTATTCCTACTATTCATTTCCCCGAAAAATAAAATTATGGTTGTCTATGATAATACTGTTTTAGGAGCTGTTGTCTCTCCACTGACATTTTTAACTTGAACTTCGCTGTTATTCTTTAAATACTAATGCAACTTGCAAGAAAGTCGAGTATTTTTTCGACATTTTCGTTGATAATACGTACACAGCACTTTCATGCAAGTACTTGTACGTGTAAACGCAGTGTTAATATCCATGATATAAAAAATACAAGGTAGTTGCATTCTCTCAATTTTCCTTGACATTCACCATCTGACAAGTATAAGGAATGTGTCATTTTCCATAAATTTGTGCTACCGTATTAGTTTATACATTCCCTTATTTTCAGTTTTATTTGAAATTTCAAAATCAACATAGGTGCATATATACTATTTCAACACTTAAAAAAGTAAGTAAGTAAGAAATGATGTAATTACGTCAAATTTTACTCACTTTTATTCTGAAGTGAATTTTGAATACTTACTGTAAGTAAAATGACAAATAATAAAACAGTGTAGCCGAAAATGAGTTTAAATGAAATTAATATTATTAATTATTAAAATAAAAATAATGTTCATAGCTGATTTTTTGTATATTTATATGAAAAGAAAAATAAAGAAAGAAGATAGGTGTATAGCAACATATTTCAATGGTAGTACCAAGGCAGCTTTATACAGGTAGTGGCAGAATTACAATAAATACAACACCAACAAACATCAACATGTATTTTGTTGGCAGAATTTACGAATAGTTGTCAAAATTTTGGTTGTAAAAGCAAGGAAGTCTATGTGTTTTTGACAAATTTATGCAAAAGAAACGAAAAACAGCTGCGCTTATACCACTACTAGTTACCTTGGCTGGGTAGTACGAAACATAAATAACATTATTTTTTGGAAAAAAATCATTTCATGCAATATGTTTTTCTGAACTTTTATAATAATGACAAAATGGCAATACTTGATCCATATTTTTTTCATCAAATATTATTTTATATCAAATATTTTCCATCAAATACAAAAAAAAAAAAAATAAAAAATTATGAACAAGAAATTTTTAAATAAATTTCGTTTTTATTTTTGTATATTTAACATGTTTAACTACAAAATTAAAGCATTTTTTAATGCAGTGATGATATTTAAAAAATTAACTTGCATTTGTCTGTGTAAACATAAAAGTACTTTTTGAGGCATTCAACAATTTTTCCGACATTTTCGATAATAATATGTATACTGAACCTACTGTAAGTTACTTGCAGTGGTACAACTGAATTTTTAGAAGAAAAGCTGTAGATTTTATAAAAAATGTGAATGCAAAATAGAGCTTAAAACTTTTTTTGATGAAAATAAAAATGAAATGTAATGAAAAAGTATTAAAAAATACTACTAATAAATAAATAATAAAAATAATTGAGTTGTAATTAAGAAAAAATTGTGTGTATTGGTAAAATAGTTTGAATGTGTTGAGTTTTTCGAACGTGCACTTGCATGTGTAAATGCCGGGTTACATGTGTAAATGCTGGGTAAGAGCTAACAGGTAAATTTTAACTTTTGCTCAATTATCTTTCGAACTTGCTTTTTGTTTTCTTTAGATCCTATTTTCTTACAACTTATACTGTATATGTATCTACACGTATTTATGAAAGTAGCTTTGTATTAAAAAAAAAAAAAAAACAACATTAAATACACATATGTATAAACATATGCATGCTAACAAGGTGCATTAAATTCTATAACAGAGGTGCCCAAGCCCTATGCGCTTAGTGCTCATTTGTTTTTGTAAAAGCACTTAGCTATAGGCTGCGCGCTTTAATATACACATGTATGTGTACACACACAAGTGCAAAGCAACAACACTTTCGTATACTTTGCTTATTAAGTAAAATTAGTTTTTCCGTAAATGAATTGGTGTTTGCTCTTCCATATAGAACTTTTGTGCTGCCCCTGGTCTACAAGGTGGTAACCCTGCGGCACGTGACGATTTTTTGCTACTAGCAATATAGTAAGCCATGTATGTCAAATGTATTGTTTATATTTTTGGAAGCGAATTTAGTGGCTTATTCTGAATTAAACATTTAAAAATTATTTTGTGAACATAAAAATAATGCAAATAAACTATAATGGTGAAATGGTACTTTCATAGTTTATAATTGTGAAAAAAGTTGCAAATATTTTTGACAAGCATAGCTTAGCACATACCTGTTTTTGTTGTAATACCTTGTAAACGTTAATGCGCCTTGCATGCTTATATACTTTTATGTGCTCCTTTATAAATTTTAGTATTTTATCCATTAATTATTTGAATAAAGTTTAATATTATTTTTACATCACGAAGTGAAACAAGAAATGAGAGAAATGCCAAATAGCACGAATAAGAGAAGCGTGCTGATTACCTATTTAACCCCCTTACCGAAAGCTTCTATAAAGTCAAGCAAAGATTTGCCCTGTGTGATCTTGCTATTAACAAAAATTTGGCAAAATTCACAATTCTTGCAATGTAGAATAACCCAGTGTCTATAACTGGGATTAACTCTGAAATGATGTCAAAGAAAATGTCAGCAGAAAGAGAGAGCGAATTTCTTTATGTACATCGTATTTCTGTTAATCTTATAATAATTCATAAATCATTGAAAGCCCAGATCTTTGCGATCAATAGAATTTTATGTTAATTTTGTCTATATGCACATTTTGTACAAAAGTAATCACTGATTGATGTATTTAATGCATGAAAGAAAATTACATTCCCTTTAAATGGGGTTTTTAAAAGATATTTTGCAAAACTAATAATCGGTAAAATTGCAATTGCGTCTTTTTGTAAACCAACACATAAGCTTTAAACACATAGACGACAGCAGACAGCAAGCAGCAATCTGTCAAAAATAAAATACACGTGTTTAAATGCACACAATTATTTTAACGACATCACAGCAGCACGACTTCACAACAGCATTTGCTGCTGCTGCCAACTTAGACTAATTTCTATTTTCGTAAGCAGCAAAAATTAAATGCAGTGCTGCCACTATAAATATAAATTGACAGCAATAAGAACTAAAATTTGTTTGAAATATTTAAAAGAAATAACCATCATATAAATAAAATAAACAAATAAATTGATGTGTTTTTACAGCTTTACGTGATATTATTACGTTTTCAGTCAGTAATTTTAATTTTATTCGGCAGCATTTGAAGCTAACTTCATTTGTACCCGTGAAGTTGTGAAGTCTGCTGTCGTCTAAGTGTTTAGAGCTATACACAGTCGCTTTTTTGACAGCTCTTATTATACCATTGTTGCCTACAGATGTCTCATAAGAACGCAGTCATAAAAATTATTATAAGACTGCGATAACACTGATTTTAAGTATACACGTAGCAGAATTATCTATGCGATTGAATTTGACGTTCTCATTTAGGCATTTAAATACAAAATAAGCGTTTCTTTTTCAGCAATTTTTTTGCTTTCTTGAGTTTTTATTTCTCACAATTTAGATTGTATATGCGTATGTATACAATACATACATGAGAATATGAAATTGAACAGCACCGGTACTCTCCGAAACCTTCAATAATGTCAAGAAATGCCCAACTAAAATTGCTGTCTGTAGTCTGGGACTTACGCAGCTTTAAAAATATATTGTGGCGCGGCAACGAATTAAGAATAATGAGAAGTTATTTAATTTATTGAATTTTTGTTGAACTTTATAATTTTTAAATTAAATTTTTGGTTTGTACATTTGTACAACGGGTTATAGTTCAAGTTTTTTCCTTTCTTAAGTTTTTTCTTAAGAAGGATTTTTTACAATACAAATTTGCTGTGATCAATAATTTTCGATTGAACAAGACAAGAAAAATAATAATCAAATCTTTAGCTGGGGGACAACTACTAGCTGTTTCGTAGTCGCTACACTACTCATCAGCACCCACTGGGATTTGAACTCGGGCCATGACGTATCATGATCTGCTGCTTTAACCACTCAGCCACCGAGCATTTAATTATTCTCTATCTATATTCATCTCATATTGAATCACATATGCATTTTGTTAATTGCTCACATTGTTTGTACAGCGTTTGCTGTCTCAGAACTAGCGGTATTTCTTTTTAGTTATTGACATACATGACATTTTTGTATTTCAACAATTCTACGTACCCAGAAGCTATTTTATTTATTTAACTATATAGTTGCAAATAAGTTTACAAAGTATAGGACTCTCAGCACTGGTGAAGTAACGAAGACCTTATGCCCACGATGGTATTAACAGTAATTTGCAACGGCGCTGTGACTAACTTTAACGACTTATGCATTCACATGGAAGTTGCCGCGTGGTTAACAAAGAAATGCCTAAAAAAACTGTAAACTAATACAGTTAGTTGAGGCAAAGAGTTAACCGTGAGAGCGAGACACAACACTCTCGAAGGTCAAACAAAAACAAATAAAATTACGATGACGCTACAGCTGTTCCCCAGCCCAAAGCTGCTTTACGACTATAATGAGAAGTTATAATCCTAATATCACTTCGTATGTATGTACATATCACTCCTTTATTGCAACATAGTCATATCTCAAAAAATAAGCTTTTCGAGTTAACAATGCAGAATTGTTAACAGTACTACCATTTACATTGTGCCAAAAATTTATTCAAATTGCTCTTAAACTGTTTCCTTTAGAAGATATTTTCTAAAAAAATTTGCTAAGACTTGTATGGAAACTAGAATGAGATATGACTATATTGCAATAAAGGAGCGATATCTGCCACCAAAAACAAAGATGTATATATGTAAACAGCAAGTCTTCATGTTTTAACTGTGTTTCAAGTTTGGTGTGTCTGCATGCCATAATATTTAATTTAGAAGAGAGTTTGATAAAAAGTTCTTAATAAATAAAACCAGTCTATATATTTGTATGCATGTGTTAGCGTATACTTATGTAGGTAAAAACCAGAAAATTTAAGTGCAATTTGTAACACATTCTCCAAGCAGCATGTATGCGTTAACTATGGACATGCAGTTACTAAAAAAATAATGTAAACAAAACTAAATAATACCCTGAGTGTAACAGAACAGATATAAAGACAAATAAACAAAATACATTTTTTAACATCATTGATTTTTAGTTATAGTTTTCTGTGTCACTAAGGATGCCGGCATTTTCTGCATTCACATTTTTTTTATAAAAAATTCTTAACGTTTTGTTGTTCTTATGAAGGCTTTATTTTAATTGTAGATGCTTATACTTGTATACACATTTAATACCTTGGGATGAAAATATTGTTCTGTATACAAGCATGCAACAATAAAAAAAAACAACCACCAACCACACAAACTGTAGTAAAACCATTGCCCGCCACAAGACACCATCAACAGTAATTGAGAGTAGCGTATCAGCTTGTAAATTTCATATCTCAAATTGAAGAGTATTTATTGCGTCTGTACCAGGCATGGCAAATTCAACACAATCCTATTTTTCACTTCAATTTGGATATTGTAACTTCAATAATACTATAGACATAAGCACCCATCAATAACATATTAGTGTGCGTGCAGTCGTATTTTTTCGCTAACACGTGTGAGTTACCGGCAATGATTTTTTATTTGATTGTTGGGATAGATAAGAAAAGTAGGAAAACTATCTATAACATTTTTTTAAAATTCAAATTCTGATTGACGTTTTCTTTACATGCCCTTTAAAACGTCAAGCATAGGCCTCCCACACATGCACTAATTATCGTCTCTAGGACACTTTAGGTTACGGAAAATTGAAAAGTTTCTGATAAAAGTTGAGCTGCTTCTAAGTATTTGCTGTTGTTGTTGAATTCTAAACAATTGGTTTTACAACACAAAAAAAAAAAAAATGTGTGTGTCATTTACTTTGCCGTGCCTGTACACAGGAAAGTTCTTTCTTGAAAATATCTTGTTCGTTTACATAGGAAAGTGAATTGTTTTTTAAAGAGTTTTTTTTTACTTATTGAATCCTCAAAATGGACTAACAATAAGTATTAAAATCTTAATACTAAATATAAAAAAAAATAAAAAAATGTGCTTTTTACTAACTCCGGCCAATGCTAGACAAAAATTTTTATTATTCGGGAACTATATCGGTAAAAGCACCTATTCAACGCTCTGATGGGGGTATCCCTTCTTCTCAACCGAGTGTGGCCGCCAAAATTAAGTATATTGCGCGCAAGAGGATTTGGGTGAAGTGAAATTTCGTTTTAGAAATGTCACCGTAACAAAGAGTTGCAAAATTTGCCTCTACCTCTCTTGATTTTTATTTTGTTTGTTAACTAATAAGAGTTGCCAATGCTATTACGAACACAAATTTATGGGACAATAGTTGAACGAAATTATCGCTATCAAATTTTTTGATAAGATTATTTTTATGAAAAGGCTTTAATTGTATTATTTACATATATTTAAAGAAAAAATATTAAAATTTTTTTCCTTTTAATTTTATAATTATTATAATTTTGTAGGTGGCAACAGTGCCAAGGCAGCTTTATACAGGTAGTGGCAGAATTACAATAAATACAACACCAACAAACATCAAAATGTATTTTGTTGGTAGAATTTACGAATAATTGTCAAAATTTTGTTTGAAAAAGCAAGGAAGTCTATGTGTTTTTGACAAATTTACGCAAAAGAAACGAAAAACAGCTGCGCTTATACCACTACCATATTAAAGTTGCCTTGAACAGTGCTAACCACTTTGTCATTTTATTTTCAGCATACGTCAAAAAATTTGTTTCGTGAAAGTTTTTTTGAAAGCAGAGTGGAAAGTTAACAAAATGTGTGTTAATTATATCAATAAAAATCGCTGCAAAAGCACATTGCATGCGTTAGTGCATGGGCACTAAAAAGTTAAACTAGTGTTGTTAATGTTACATAGAAAATATTCTTAAGACTTTTTGCCACATCTAACCCAGTGTGCAGCTGTTCATCTACGTATTATGAATGTACAACACACATTCATACAAACAAAATAAAACTTAAAACATAATACACAAACAAACAATCATACATGATTTAAAGTACGTTAAATTCCTAGTAAAACAAATACAAATGATGTTGTTGTTTATTTGTATTCTTGATATTCTTTTTATTATTGTTTGTTTGTGTGCCTTGGTTATTGTTCACAAGCATGTGTATGAATGTGATATGCGTAAGAATTATATTTGTATATTTGAGTCTAGAATTATGAATAGCTAGAATGATCTTGATAATTGTAGAATATGACAATGAAGTATAAATGCAGGCAGGTGGGCGGCAACGAGTCGGTTTATTTTTGAGCTTTGTGCAAGACAGTCGAAAAAGTAGTAAGTCTAGTGTTTTGGTATTAAGTGTACATAAAGTTGTGAATATTTAAGTACTGTATAACGAACAAGTGTGTGAGTCATTATTTTATTTGCAAATGAAAAATCCGTTGAACTGGCTGCCGGCTGATCTCATGGTG
Organism: Thecocarcelia acutangulata; assembly: GCA_914767995.1. NCBI lineage: Eukaryota > Metazoa > Arthropoda > Insecta > Diptera > Tachinidae > Thecocarcelia > Thecocarcelia acutangulata. The sequence continues at coordinate 73,172,503 of OU612095.1, forward strand.
AAGGAAATAGACATGAACTCGTCTATCAGGCTGTGATCAAGCGGGGCGTGGTGGAGGTGGCATATGGTCTTGCCTCATTAATATCTATATCCCCCTGTATGAGAGAATCATGAGTTTCAGGATGCAGAATAAGTGTAGCGTAGCGGAAGCACCAGCTGGAGTCTATACAACATCCAGGTTGGTTCGTGAATGGCGGATATCTATAAAGGAGATAGCGAGACATTCGAACCTGGAGCTTTTCTGGGTAAGAGCACACTGTGGAGTGCCCCAAATGTAGTAACGGATGAACTGGCAAAAGCCGCTGTCCTGCTACAGCAAAGAGTTGTAAATGGAATCGTTGAAATACCGCTTGCGTGCTGTAAGAAACAAGTACAGCGTCAACTTTTTCATGCCGCTCAGGACAGATGGTCTAGTGTGGATACCTGTCGAATATCAAGGCTCACATGGCCCAGATATGATAACAGGAGGACTATCATCCTTACGGGCTTGCCCCGACGGAGGTTGCGTTCTGCTGTGGCGGTCTTGACGGGACATTGCCATATAGGGACGCAGGCGTCCTTCTGTAGAAGTTGCAGTGGCGAAGAGAAAGTAGAGAGCGTTGAGCGCTTTCTCTGTCAGTATCCAGCTCTTTCTTATCCTATCCTCGGGTTGGTTCTAAACCAGCGATATGTAGATCTACTGAGATACATATCATATCCGGAAGTAGATTGGACTCCTTTATCGGATCCTCAGGTTGGTTCTAAACCAGTGATATGTAGATCTATTGAGATACATATCACATCCAGGCAACACAACGGGACGAGACTGGATGCAAAGGGCTGGTTTTACAATGGCTGACGGCTTGTTAAACCTAACCTAAACACATGGGATTTATCTTTTTTTACCACGTGGTAGCCAAACAAAAGCTACAAAGACTATGTTTTATTTAAAAATAAGCAAACAACTAAAAACGTTTACAAATTAATTACTCTGCGTGCCACCGTAAATTAGAAATTAGAATCGTTAGTTCTTCTAATTTCAGAGCAAACAATGTGGGAAGAAGAAAGAATTAAAAACGCTAGTTTCACAGTATAAAATGTAGTAAAAACGTTGGTTTTTTTTTAAAGATGTGAAAACCAAAAGTGCATAAAACTGCCTTTTCAGCACATTAAAAAAAGCATTAAATGCCTGGCTCTCGATGTCGTTTCGTTAAAGTTCGCTAATGTTTTATATAAAAAATAAATGACTTATAGTCAACTATTATAGTTACAAATAAGAGATATATTGGAGGAGGTAGCCAAGGCAAATGATACAAGATCAGGGGCCTTAAAAATTATGGCCAACGTTTACGAAACGACACCTTGAGACAGGCAGTAAGTTACTGACTTTATATTGCCGCCATTTTGGTAAACATTCATATTTGGCAGTCGTGAAGTAGGTTAGCTTTAACAGTCTACCAGCCATCGAAAAGCCAAACGGTTCATTTCGAAATTTCATTAATAAGTGGCCACACTGTGCCGATTTGAACTGAATTTTTCTTTTTCTATTTTTTGATGTTTTACTACTCCTAATTTTTTGTTTATTTATTTATATAAATAAAGAATTTAAAGTGCTACGTCGTTTTGATATTACTTCCAATGGGTTAAAAAAATATTTTTCTTACCCATCCGCGGCTGACAACTTTGCGATAAATTAAATTGAACCTCTTCTGTCAAACTGAGATTTTGTGTTCAAGAATAACTTTCATGTATTAATAGTATTTGTTATGATATGACAAAAAATATTTAACTCCTAATTACAACTGATTTTTGTTGATGAAAGTGTTTAATGCGGAAATAGTGCTAAATGTTACAATAGCAAATAGAGAAAATAAATAAAAAATGAAAAACAAAAACAACGAAATAATAAACAAAAGTTCGTTGAACGTGCGCTTCACTGTTGAAAATACAAATATTGAAGCGCGCAAACAGAGAACGGGCAGGCATGCTAGCAAATACTTACAAAATATACTGGCAAGACATTTAATAGCAAAGAAAAGGTAATGTATTCAAAAAATGTTTTGGGGCGCAGCTTACTCAGTAAGCAAAGTGCTTTTTAGTATTATACATTTGCACATGTATGTTTGTGAATACGTGTATAATTACTACGTACGTCGTGTGCACATATTCATGTTTTCAATTGTCAAAAGAACACTTGCTAACAATTTCTTTTGCTAACAAGTACTTTTATTACCATCGGCTTACATTGGATTAAATATGTAGTTGGTTACTTATTTTATTGGCAATAATCGTTTGCAAAATAAAACGAATAAACTAAACGTCATCTTTCATATAACAACTTCACCACCCATTTATTTAACCCATTAACCGTCATAATAGACCCAGGAGTGATGTTTAACAAAAAAGGTCCGCCGTGTCCAAAAACATAAAAGTTATTAAAAACTGAATGAAATGAAATTTTATTAATTTAATCAACTTACCATAATTACCGCTAAGCTGAATAAGCAGCCCGTTACGTTGCACAAATACATTTTGTTATATTTAATGACTTTTTGGGTTTTTTTATACATACGTGTACAATTTCGCTTCCTTCACTAATAGCAACCTCTCCATAGGTATTTAAGAGCATTCGATGAACTTCAGCCACAGATTTATTTTTTTATTTTTATTAATATAAAATTCAGAATCAAGCCTATAAGGCTAAATATTACCCATATTCTACTCCGTTGCAAAAAAAAAAAAAAATAATAATAATTGTATATGTATAGAAACAAAAGATTAAAGATAAATTTTAAACTTATATAGAAAGAAAAATTTCTTAATTAAAAAACGTTATATTGGTTTAAAAAAGAGAAAAAAAAATAATAATTTGACTGCAGTTATAAAAGAAATACGAAGTTTATATATGTATGTATTTAAGTCACAGAAAAGCTTTTTCAAATCTTTCTTAAAAGCATTATCGGTCTGGGAGAAAAACAATTCTATGGGAAGAGAATTCCAAGCTCTTGTGATTCTTACATGAAGGGATTTTTCGTAAATAGATGAAGCGATGCGATGGCATATTATGTGTGGGTTTCTACTTTTTTATTTTATTTATTTTTCATTTATTTCATCATATTGCAATACAAAACCATCCAGGCCAATACAACGTATCGCAGAGCATAAACACATTGAGTGGATCACATATGAAATAAGTGATAATGTATTAATTCAGTAAATACTAATTATCGGCCATGACACATCACTCCCGTTCGAAAATGGAATTGAATCGGTTTTTTAATTCTCAAAAAACGAAAATCTAAACCTTTTTTCGGAATGAAATCAATGCTATAAGACAATACTAGCTTTATTCTTGCAAATAGAAATGATTACATTCCGAAAATTTTTTAGTTTTTCGTTTTTGAAGAAGTAAAAAATAATTCAATTCCGTTTCCGAACGGAATTAAGCTTTGTGACATGGCTAATATAAATAATAATAGGATATAAATTTTAATAGTAATTCATTAAATACTAACTATAATAAGATATAATGAAATACATATGAAAAAAGAAAAATAAGTACGAATGTCTATAAAATTAGACTTTAGATATCACATAAACATATGCATATATTTTTTGGCACCCCAGGCGCACAAACAAATTGTATAACTATAGTATCTTTAAAGGATCTGACCACTGTCAGTGACAACTCCCACTATAAATAAACAAATCAAAAAAGTTACGCTCAATTTAATTGAATGAGAAAAACTGAAATTTCCAACCAAATATTTTGGACAGTTCGACCTTATGGCCTTGCGAAACAAAAGTAAAATCCTGAATTTTACAAGTCCCTCAAAAGATGTACAAACAAAAAAACAAAATCACGAAGTAAGTAGAGATATGATCTCTAGGCCCCAGCTTATGTCCATATCTAATAACCCGATTAAAATTCAGATGGTTTTTTTCTTAAAAAGCATAAAACAATTGCGAAACTAGCAAAGCATACGCGACATTTTTTAACTTGGAGTGGCAAGTGTAAATGTATAGTCGTCTTATACAAGTATTGACACGCGCACATACGATATCAATATGTTTAGAAAAATTTAATCTGTTATCTAAGACCACACCAAAGCAATTCAACTCGTCAACAAAATTCATAATCAAGCCGTCCAAGGAGAATCTGATGTCCGCTGAATCACATTTCAAGATTAATACTAAGACCATTTCATCCATTGTGAGATCTGACCGAGGAAGAAATTGACATTGGCCTCTAATACTTCTAAATATTCAAATGAAAACAGAATCTGAATGTCATCAGCATACACATAGGGCTCAACGGCTGTATCATTAAATAGGTTAATGAAATTATTCACATATACCATAAAAAGTAGTGGCCTAATTACCGACCCCTGAGGCACTCCACTATTAACAGTTAACCTATCACCTAACGCAACATACTGTGATGTACCAGACAAATAAGACTCGATCAAATGGCAGGAAAACTTAGAAAATTTGAGTATGTTACAAAGCAACTAAGGTAGAATGCACAACTTTATCAAAAGCCTATGATAAATCCAACGAAAGAAGCACACACAACATTTTATCATTGATTTTCCGTCTTATAGCGCCCGAAAGCCCAGAGCTGTACTGTGATTCTGTCTGAAACCAGACTGATTTGGATGCAATAGATTGTTTTCATCTCTATAGTTCAGCATTTGATCCTTCATTAAGTGATCTACAAGTTTTGATAGGATAGGATAAGATCAGTGAAATGGCTCTTAAGTTGCCCAGCTTATTGGAACTACCTTTCTTCTTAATAGCTAAAACCCGTGCAACTTTCCACAAATCTGGAAATTTGGATGTTAAAAGATGTGTCAATGGAGAACAGATGAAGGTATATATTAATTTAATGAGCTTTTTAACGGGATTCCATCATGACCTGACGTAGAATGTATTTTATGTAAGGGTAGGCCAACCTCCTGCTGGTTAATTGAACGACGCGAAAATGCATTCACCTGCGAAAAATAAAGCTCTGAAATAGACACGCAATGCGATTCTTTCGACTGGTTTGAAATAAAAAAAATTATTCACTACATCTGTATTAACATCATCCACACTATCCCTTTCCACCACACACCCATTTCCCCTTAATAACTTCCAAACTTGTTTAACATCAAGATTATGAAAACGTTACATATGAGCCCTTCTTTTTGCTCTTCGAATTATATATTTTGTTCTGTTACGCACCCGGCAAAATATTTTCCAATTTTCCGCAGTTCTTTCTTCCAAAAAAATTTAAAAGCTAGATCATGTAGGGATAAGTTGACGGCAATATTATCAGAATAAATCCAGTCGTTATCATCATCCTTCTCTCTTATGTTTAGCCTTTTAACGGTTTTAATTCAAAAAAAAAAAAAAAAAATATCAATATTATTTCAAGATGCACAATTACTGTTGTTATATTGGTTTCGATATTATTCAAGGATTTTGTGACAAATTAATCTAATGAGATTTCCGATTGTCAAACAATCTAACGTATGTTCACACTTCGTTTTCTCACCATCACGACTCAAACAAAATGAAAATAATGGGTAGAAAGTAAACAGCATATCTTAATTTGTATATATCGGAAATCTGAACGAGCAGTTCCGCCGTCCAAAATATCGGTATAAATCCACCATTTGTAAAATATAGATTTAATGTGCTGTTGTCTATAATAGAAAAAGTTTTAAAAAAGGTCTTACATATGCAATTGTCAGAATGTCTGAACCGAAATAACCTTTTATATAAATTGCAATTTGGTGTCTGAACAGGTAGCGGAACGCAGGAAGCTGTAGTTAAGGTTGTCGTTGGTGACGGGTTTGCAATTGTTTACTAGTTCAAAGGCATTTGTCCTTGTTGATCACGATATTTTACTATAAAAACTTATTTACTCCGGTGCAACTTGATTGAGAGCTACCTGCACCTTAGAGCGCAATATGTTGATGTCGAAGCCGTTAATTATGGGGTCCAGCAGGGAAGTGTATTCGGTCCTTTACTTTTTATAATTTTTTTAAACATCAAATCTGAAATTATATGGAAAGTTGATAATGTATGAGGATGACAATCACAAATGGAGCAAGATGCAATCGTGCTGCTAGAATACGTAATTTTTTACAGGTTATTATTAATTAAAGATAAAACTAAGTTAATCAGGTTTCGACCTTACTGTTCAGGAAAGATGCCAGCCTTCAGTATTTTTATTGGTGATTTGGAAATTCAAGAATGTTCTTTAAAATACTTGGGTGTTATTTTTCCAACCAGATTATCCCGGAACAAACACATCCAATCTTTGAGAAATAAAAAGCTCCGGCAATTGGAATTCTCCACAGATTTAATAACGTTTTTGACAAAAGAACTAAGCTTTTGTTATATAACGCATTAATTCATAGCCTTCTGACTTATTTGCCAATTATTTATGCTTATAAGTAGTTCTCGGACCTCAAAATACTGCAAAGAGTGCAAAACAAAACATTAAAAGCTGTGATCAATCTACCGCGTTTATATTCAACAACATCTTTATATAATGAGATTGCGAAAACTATTTTGCTAATTTATGGCTTGTATAAGATTCAATTTTCAATGTGTAGGTTTAAAGCGGTGCATAACATCGGATACCACGCTATAAAATTTAGAATAAATCAATCTAACTTTAACACTAGAATGAGCGCCAATCTCGTAGTGAAGTGATGACGAGTAGAAAAAATTAACGAAAGATTGAATACGTTGGTTTGGTTGCTCTGATTTTAATCACCTTGCAATTATTTGAAGATATACATCGAATTTCACATTTTAAAGTTGCTTAAAACATCATTTACTTCAAGATATCGAAATGCTTCTACGTAATTGAATCAAAATTACTTAATGTTAATACCTATAAACAAATATTTATTTTTTATTTTTCCAAATTACTCTTCGATAGTTCTTATCAAGGCAGCTTTAGAACGGTAGTGGTATAAGCACATCTGTCTTTTGTTTCCTTTGCGTAAATTTGCCAATAACAAATAAGACTGCCTTGCTTTTTCAAACAAAATTTTGACAACTGTTCGTAAATTCTACCACCAAAATACATGTTTATGTGTTTTGGTATTTTATTTATTGTAATTCTGCCATTACCTATTAAAGCTGCATTGGTTCTTATTTTTATTTTTTTTATTACTTAACTATTTTTTATCTACTTTTAGTTTAGAAATTTATAATTTTTTATTTTTTATAAAAAAAACCTTTGCCAACTGGCCCCTTTAATGCGCTGTGCCACTCATATTGTTCAAATATATATTTATATACAATATTAAATTATATATTAATATTTGTAATACTTTGAATAAATAAATATTGAATCTTAAAAAAATAAAAATGTTTGGCTTCAAAACATACTTTGGCAAATCGTACCAACGAAATGCACTTTTGAAATATCTATGATGGAACAACTGTGTGTGTGTGTGTGTTTTTGTCGTTAAAGCTGAATGAAGTCTGTGGATAATTACGTATGTCTAAAATAGTTATTCGATTAAATTCGTCATCAGTATCATGTTTTATAGCGTAAAACAGTCGATATGACTTTTCCTTTTTTTTCTACATTTTTAATGTACACATTTAAATGAATGTTTGTGAAAGTTTTTATTGTGCCAGTGGCACACTTGTGAGTATTATACAAATTGTTTTTCATTTGTTTTTTTTTGTTAACTGCAAACCTTGGCCTATAACTTGCAACCTGGCTCATGTCATAAAAACAACGCCGTGTACATAAATAAATCAGAATAATGTTCACTTTATGAAAAAGAGCAAGAATCGTATATATATGTATGTACACACATACATACATGCATGCATACATACATACATACATACATCCATACATACATACATACATACATACATATGTATAAATATAAATAAAATAATGAACCAGTTTTCTTCTTTCAGTTCTTTTATATAGCGAGTAGGAATAAAATCGAATGACAAAATGAGTTACAACCAAAAACCACCCGGTTCTAGTGGCAGTGGCATGGGCGGGGGGCCGCCAAATGGCCCCAATAATATGCCACAAGTTGCTAAAACATTTGCTGGCATTCAACAACAAATGCAAAATTTAGTACATGGCCAAAACGCCATACCACAGTCATCGCAGGCAGATATAAATGCATTTTTGCAGCAGCAAAGGATACAGAACATGCTTAAACAACAACAGCAATTTCTGCAATTTCAACACCAAATGCAACAGCAACAACAGCAGCATCAACAACAACAACATCAACACCATAATATGGCGGGTGGTGGAGGTGTTGGACCTGGCCCAGTGGGTGGTGTGCCTGGCGTTGGAGGTGTTGCTGGACCTGGCGCTGGTGGGGCAGCTGGCAGTGGAGAACCCTTGGCTTTAACACGAACAGCCGGTGCTGCTGAGCTTCTGAACAAAACGTACCAACAGCAAGCAAACGGAAACCCGGCGTCAAATCCCACATTTAATCAATTGCAACAAACTCTGCAAGCGTTACCAACAAATTTTGTTCAGCATTTGCAAGTATTTCAGTATCAGATGCAAGCTAAGCAAATGCAACAACAACAACACGCGGGTGGCCAGGGTCAGCATGGTATTGGCCAGCAGCAAGCGGTGCAGGGCGTTCCGCCGCCGCCTACTACCACTGCAATGCCTCACCAGCAACAACAACAGCAGCAGCAGAAACACCAGAACCAACAGCAGCAACAGCAAAATGCTTTATCCCGTTACCTTACGGCTGCTGCTGCTCAGGCGGCAGCAGTAAGTGGAAACAAAATGAGTTCTGCTACTCCACCACCGCCGCCTTTAACAAATCAAATGAAACCTCCGAATCTGCCACCGAATACCCAAATAACGCCAGTAACAGCCGCAAATATACCGGCCGGTAATATATCAACCAGCTCTCACTCCAAGGTATCAGCGGGAAATACAAGTACAGGCTCTGCTAAGCATTCTGCGCCTCCACCATCCATATCATTAATGCCATCGAAAACGGTAACATCATCACCAAGTGTCGCGCACCAGCAAAACAAATTTACTCCACCCACAAATAGTGGCGCCAAAGGCGGACATATGGGACATTCGCAGAATTTACCGAAATCTACACACGGTGCTACACATACCGCTACTAGCAATACCACCAGTCCAGCCAAGACTGGTACAAATGCGGATGCTACAGTAGCAACATTAAAATCACCACAATCTACTCCAGTACAATTAACAAAACAGATGCCTCCAACGACCACTACAGCGGCAATTGCTAATAAAACTCTGTCAAGTGCAACAACATCCACAACAACAGCGGGTGCTACTTCAGCAACGGTTTCACCACTTAAATTAGCAACCACACCAACCACAGCGTTGGCATCTACCACTACTAGCCCATCAACAAATTCTGCATCGGTTGGAGCAGCCATAACCAACACCTCCATTGCTACAGCAAATACTACTCCAACAAAGCCATCAAATGAAGATGCTGATAAACCAGCATTAGCGGATGAATCAGCATCTACAAAAAGTTCGACCAAGCAAGATAAGGAGACGTCAAAATCATCTTCAAATGAAGTCAACAAACCAGCTTCTGATTCAAGTGGAGCTTCTGCTGTCGACAGCTCTAAAAAGGAAACAGAGAAGACGAAGGAAAAAGAAAAGAAAGCTGAGTCGGATGTTGCAGTTAAAAAGCCGGCTACAGCAGCTACAGACAACACAAACTCTGCGGAGAAGGTATCTGCTGAATCAAAGCCGAATACCGCTTTAAACACTTTCCCTAATAAGGCTCCAGCAACTGTTTCAACTTCATTAGAATCAAAAGAAAAAGACGATAAAGAAAAAACTACTGTCAAAATAAATAAAAGCGATGAACATGATGTCAATGAAAATGAAAAAAATTTGTTGGATAACAAGACTGTCACAGAAAAGGTAAAAACAAAATGTGCAATTGTGCTTAATCAATTATAAGTCTTTTTAAATCTTTCTTACTTTCAGAATAAACTCACACCAACAGATGAGAAGAATTCTGCTCCACCTCCAACAGTATCTTCACAAGAAACTGCAAAAGAACAAGAGGCTTCAGCACCAGCTGATTTGAGTCAAGTTAAAAATTCACACGAAGACAAGAAATTAGAGGGCAAAGATAAAGTGCCAGAAAAAGATAAAGATAAATCAGTTAAATCAAATAAATCAACGATAGAACAAACGGAAATTGCTGCATCAAAAGATATACAAAAAGTTGCCACTGTAGTGGAGAAGCCAATAGCTGCTATAGAAACGAAAACAACTTCACCAATACCAACTGCGCAAAATCCTCCCGATAAAACATTAAAGAAAGATGAAGCAAATGTTAAAAATTCAGTGGAAGCAAACAATAAAAACGATAATCCAGAAAACGATCAAAACAAAAAAGTAGAAAAACAACCGGCCATTGCTGCCGTCGAAACAGAGCCTGCTAAAGCTTGTGTATTGACAGAAAATAAAAAAGATTCCCTTCCCAAGGAGAAAGAAGCTTCTTCGTCTTTAAACCAGGTTAAATCAATTGAAAAGCCAGATACCACAGAAAAATCTGTAAAGGTTCCATTTTCGCAAGTGGCAGCTAGCAAAAAGACAACGGAAGATAACATCAAGGAAGCGGCAGGGGTTACGCCTAAAGAAACACTAAACGCAGTATCAACACCGCCTGTAAAGAAGGTGGGTCGTCTTGCCAAGGGTGCAAAAAGTAAGGCTGTTGCAGCTGCGTCTTCTGCTGAAAGTAAAACTGTGGAAGTGAAAGAAGAAAAACCAACTGCTTCAAGTGCTGTTCGCGTAAAGCGAAAACCAAAAGCTGACAATTCAGTTGTTTTAAATTCGACTCCGTCAACTCCGAGGGATGATGATGCGGACAGAAAGTCCAAACGTCACCGTCTTAAGACAATACTTTACCAAAGCCCTCTTCCTGAGTTGGCCTACATAACTAAACTATCAGCTAGTGAAGCTTCAAACTCTCCAAAACCCATGTCTAACGAGGATCGCTTAATTGTCTTTTATAAAAATGAATATATGGCGGTACGTAATGCTGAGGGCACATTCTACTTGTGTCAGACCATGCAAAACGTTTATCGCACCTCGCCGCGCATAAGCATTCGTTGGCTGTCGGAAGATACCAGCGACAACAATGTTTTTATTCCCGATTTCTACGATCACACAGACATTGAGTGTGTCCTCACAACTGTTGAATTAAAGCGCATTGATAAGGGCCATCTTCGTTTACCCAAAGGAGAAAGAAGTCGCATAGAAAGCATACTCAAGAAGGCTATAGACGTAGAAAAAGGTCTAGTGCCAAGACCAGAATTAACCGAAGAAAACCCTGATGGCCGTAAGTCGATTAGTAGTAACTTTTCCTTTTCTCAATAAACCATTAAATAATCTATCATATTTTTACTTAGTTGACATATCCCTCTTCAAAGATGAATCTCAAATTGAAAAGAAATCTGCCTTAACGGAAGGCAGCGAAAGTCTCGCACCTTCACTTGCTTCTGGTAGAAAATCTAGAAGAGGTGCTGCTTCAGCAGCTCGTAAATCCCTTGCATCTGCCACACCCTCAACATCGTCTGGTTATAAGCGTAAACGCGATGTGTTATCGACTACAAAATCCTCATCTAGCTCTCGTAAGTCTTTAACAAAAAAACGAAAAACATTGGTAAAGCGAAAGAAGAAAATCGATCACACTGACGACGAAGATGATGATGATGAAAGCTCAGATGATTATGAATCAGATGCAGAATATAAACCCACACAAAAACGAACAACCCTCAATGTTAGTGGCGCTGCCAAATCTGCGCCTCGAGCACAAAGATCACCTTTAGCTAAAGCTAGAGCCGCATCCCCCATAACACCAACCACATCTAGATCTAAAAACGTACCTCAAAAAGTAAGTACTTAACGTTATGATATTATTGCATAGTATTTCTATAAATCTATATTTTTCTACATAAAATTTCCGATTTAAATTAAAAAAATGTTTGTATACAAATATAAAAGATATGTTGTACACACAAAATATATAAAAATATATGTTATACAATCACTTTATGAAAAAATGACTACAAATAGCACTTAGAGCACTTCTAATACATCTGCCAAACCATGCAATGCCGGTCTGCATAGATACTGCATGAATATATTCATTTGTTTGAAAATACGATATTCATTTAAAATATTTAATTTTTTTAAGATCGGTTAAGATAAAAGAGAAAAAAAAAAACAGAAAAGAGATTAAATTGCATTTTATAGTCGATCGTAATAAATAATAATAAATAGATTATTTCATTTACTCTTTAATTAGAGTATTTTATAAGAACTATCGGAAATTTAAAAAAAAAAAAAAACACATAAAATTCAGAAAAATGCATGAAATATTTATTTGGATCGATAGTTGGGTCGATATAATTTAATGTTTGAAGATTATTTCATGCAAATGTTGGCCGCGGCTGCGCCTCAAATGGTCCATCCGCTTAGTCCAATTTTGGCATACTCTTTCCAACATTTCGGCCGGTATCTCACGAATAATGTTGTCAATGTTGGCTTCCAGTGCGTCAATCGAAGCGGGCTTGTCCCTATAGACATTAGCCTTAACATAGCCCCACAAAATATAGTCTAGAGGCGTTAAATCGCACGATCTCGGCGGCCAATTGACTGGTCCCAAGCGTGAAATAAACTGTTCACCGAACTCGCCTTTCAATTGGTCAATTGTTTCGCCTGCTGTGTGGCATGTGGCACCGTCTTGTTGAAACCACATGTCATGCAAGTCAAGCTCTTCCATTTTGGGCAAAAAAAAGTTTGTTATCATCGGACGGTAGCGCTCACCATTCACAGTAACGTTGTGATTCGCATCATCTTTGAAGAAATACGGCCCAATGATGCCGCCAGCCCATAATCCGCACCAAACGGTTGTTTTTTGTGGATGCATTGGTAGCTCTTGCAATGCTTCTGGCTGCTCTTCACTCCGAATACGGCAATTTTGCTTGTTCATGTATCCATTCAACCAGAAATGAGCCTCGCCGCTGAACAAAATTCTTCGATAAAAAAGTGGATCTTCATCTAACTTTTCAAGAGCCCATTCACAAAAAATTTGGCGTTGTGGTAGGTCGTTTGGCTTCAATTCTTGCACCAGCTGTATCTTATAAGGCTTCACACCCAAATCCTTCCGCAAAATTTTCCACGTAGTGGAGTAACAGAGGCCCAATTATTGCGAACGGCGCCGAATCGATAATTCACGGTCATCACCAACACTGGTCGATACGGCTGCGATATTTTCTTCAGTTCGCACTCTACGTAAGCGTGTTGGTGGTTTAATGTCCAACAATGTAAATTTGGTGCGAAATTTTTTTACAATAGCCCGAATAGAAGCCTCAGTAGGTCGATTAAACTGACCATAAAATGGAAGAAGCGCGCGATGAACTTTCTTAACATAGCACGCATTTTGGTAATAAAATTCAATAATTTGCAAGCGTTGTTCGTTTGTAAGACGATTCATGATTAAATTATAGACCAAACTGAAGATGTTTGACAGTGACACAAGATACAAAACGTGCGTGAGCTGTCAAAACTAGTGTTGCCAAAAAGATAATAGCAAAAAATCACTCGTTATTTACTATATTGCAAAAGCACACAAATACTCGATTCCTGATACATGGAGTACAAGAAATATCAAATGAATAAACGAATAAAGTGAAGATTATTACAATGTACAATACATTCGTTACACTAGAAAGTAAAAAATTCTGTTAAAACGAGATGTGCTTTTAAAGAGTATGCGGAATAAAGGCGGAAATATTAAGTTGAAGTTGACAAAAGAACTGTGATAATATATAAATAACGCATATAATTTTAATTTTCTAATCAAATTTGACTTATTTCTTTTAATAAATGACTGCAAATATAGACCTACATATGTATGTGCATATGCACTTTTCATAATCTTAAAAATAAGGAAATTAGTAAATAAATTCCTATAGAATACTACATTCCAGGCTTTAGCATAAGCACGAACTTCAAATACAATAAGACAGTCTTTTTTTCAACCATTTGCTTTGTGCTACCTGCTCTTAACAAATACGATGGAATATTCTCTTAAAGAAAACAAACATAATAAATATTACGTTTCTAGTAATTAAAACAAGTAAACTTGAGTGTCTCAAGATATAAGCGAAGAATATCAAGACATGTATTGATTAGGAAAAAAATCAAGCATTCTTGGAAACATTTTGTATGATACTTGAGTATTTTATAAAGGTACTTTTATAAACATTTCCAAATGATTTGAAAATAAATACAAAATAGATATCGGACTCTCGATTAAAATTAATTATTGTACAGGAAATATAATCAATTATAGGCAATAAAATATATTGTTTTATTTCTTCAATATTTCGTTTTATATAAATTGCGGATAAAAGAAATGCTAAAGGAAGAAAAAAAAATTTTTTTTCAAATACTTTCGGAAACATTTAGAGTAAAACTAGCAAAATTTTATTTGCTTTAGTTTATTTATATTCAACAAGCACGAGCAAATACAAATACTTTGCACGTATAAAGAGAATAAGGTTTGTATTTGTATTTTTTCTTTGCATTTGTTTGCTTTGATCGGCATTTGTACTTGGCTTTATGCTGATAATCTTTAACAAAGTAAATGTATTTGAATTCAAATACATTTGATGCTAAACTCTACTACATACATAAATCTGAATACATTCGAATACTACTTACATTCGTTCCAATGATAATATATTTGCAACTTTTTCTTCTTGTATTTATTTTATTTGAATATTCTTGTATTTATTTCTCCACGAGTAGAGTGTCTTATTTTAATAAACACAAGTGAATGAATACTTGTGTTTATTAAAATAAGATTCACTTTGTATTCTATCGTGTATGGTACGAAACTTGATTTATGAATGAAGGAATGAATATATTCAAATGGTTTTTGAGCGTAATCACGCAGAGACCTGCGCAGTCTCTAAAAGTTGACGCTATATATGGTTTTTACAGCTTTTAAGCGGAATCCATCTCGTCTATGTCACCTTGTAGCAAATGGACCCCGGCTACAACCTCTGTATGCAGAAAAGCTCCAGATTTGAATGTCTTCATATCTCATTAAAAGTCACCCAGGGGAGCAGGTTTTGCCTTGGTGTATGTCTAACCAGGACAGTCTGTGCTTTCTTAGGTGTCAAATGCGGTTCCATCAGATTGGTTCATTCGAAAGCTAATAGTGACTTTGTTGCTTTATACAAAAATTTTTAGGTTGCGCTTTGGGTGACTTAAGGATGTGTGTGAAGATAAATATGACGAGTTAAATATGTTTGACGTAATGGAATGACGTAACGACATATTTAAGTGTGAAGATAAATATGTTTGACGTAACGTCCCAACGAACTAACATGTTTGTTTATGTGTTTGAAATAACTTTTATTAAAAAAAAAATACACAATACCTTAAGACATGTATTGATTTGGAAAAAAATCAAGCATTCTTTGAAACATTTGAGTATTTTATAAAGGTACTTTTTTATATATATACATACATACATACATACATACATACATACATACATACATAATATGTATTGATTAAAACAATTAAGTTTTTTATTCGCTATTTTTAGCTTCTACCATTTATACCAATAAAAATTATAAATAGCTTGTTTTCTATGTTTCCCAGCTATCTATATGTCGACATTTCATAGGAACTACCCTAATCATCAGTAGACTTTGGAAATTTTTGAAAGATATTCTCAAACATTCAACTTTATATCCCAGCAATATAAATAAATTGTTGAGAATTTAAAAGAAAAATGCTCTAATAATACCTGTCAAAACACAAAAAACAAGCCTTTTCATTTATTCACCTCTCTAACATTTCTTTACACCTTTCAAACAAATGAACAACCGTTGGTTGCTACGATTTGCTTTTTGAAAGTATCGAAAAGCAGAGAACAAAAATTCAAACAATTAAGTTTTTTATTCGCTATTTTTAGCTTCGACATATAGATAGCTGGGAAACATAGAAAACAAGCTATTTATAATTTTTATTGGTATAAATGGTAGAAGCTAAAAATAGCGAATAAAAAACTTAATTGTTTGAATTTTTGTTCTCTGCTTTTCGATACTTTCAAAAAGCAAATCGTAGCAACCAACGGTTGTTCATTTGTTTGAAAGGTGTAAAGAAATGTTAGAGAGGTGAATAAATGAAAAGGCTTGTTTTTTGTGTTTTGACAGGTATTATTAGAGCATTTTTCTTTTAAATTCTCAACAATTTATTTATATTGCTGGGATATAAAGTTGAATGTTTGAGAATATCTTTCAAAAATTTCCAAAGTCTACTGATGATTAGGGTAGTTCCTATGAAATGTCGACATATAGATAGCTGGGAAACATAGAAAACAAGCTATTTATAATTTTTATTTGTATTGATTAAAATTAAATGCCTTTGCACACAAACATACATACGTATTTAAAAAAATTAATTTAAAGAAAAAGAATTTTATCGTGAAAAAGTCTGTAATAAAAGTTATAATTAAACATTTCCAAATGATTTGAAAATAAAAAAGATATCGGATTCTCGATTAAAATTAATTATTGTACAGGAAATATAATCAATTATAGGAGTAAAATATATTGTTTTATTTCTTCAATATTTCGTTTTATATAAATTGCGAATAAAAGAAATGCTAAAGAAGAAAAAAAAAAAGGTTTTCAAATACTTTCGGAAACATTTAGAGTAAAACCAGCAATATTTTATTTGCTTTAGTTTATTTATATTCAACAAGCACGAGCAAATACAAATACTTTGCACGTATAAAGAGAATAAGGTTTGTATTTGTATTTTTTCTTTGCATTTGTTTGCTTTGATCGGCATTATTACTTGCCTTTATGCTGACAATCTTTAACAAAGTAATTGTATTTGAATCCAAATACGTTTGATGCTAAACTCTACTACATACATAAATCTGAATACATTCGAATACTACTGTTCAACCTAAAGTTGAACAAATATATGTCGTGAACATGGTATCCCTAATTCTAGTTAAAAATAAAATAAAACAAAAATGTACTGCCTGGCCCACTATGTTACTCGATATCGCTCGCTCGCATGAATACATTTGGAACAAAACCAAATTTAATCAAAATGTTGTTTTTGGTATGCATGTATTTATGCGATCGATCGATGTCGAGTGACATAGTGGGCCAGGCAGATAGTTTTAAAACACACGGCGAATTGGTCTCGCTGCATCGTAGCTAAGGTTGCCGTAACTTTTAAAACAATTTTTTAATTTATTATTACTTTGAAACAGAAGCCTCTACGAACATCGTTTTTACCTTATTATAATTTTTTTTTACTTTAACATACATTTTTCTAAAGTATTAAATGAATTTATTGGCCTATCCATTAACGTCATTGGATTAAATTAAAATTGGATTGAATAAAAACCTAAATATTCCGCTTTTTATCTATCTCGTGTATGGTCAGTTGGGTGTCCTACATCAAAACCAGAAAGTAAATACATCAAAAGTATTCAACTACTTACATTCGTTCGAATGATAATATATTTGCAACTTTTTCTTCTTGTATTTATTTTATTTGAATATTCTTGTATTTATTTCTCCACGAGTAGAGTGTATTCATTCACTTGTGTTTATTAAAATAAGATTCATTTTGTATTCTATCGTGTATGGTACGAAACTTGATTTATGAATGAATGAATGAATATATTCAAATGGTTTTTGAGCGTAATCACGCAGAGACCTGTGCAGTCTCTAAAAGTTGACGCTATATATGGTTTTTACAGCTTTTAAGCGGAATCCATCTCGTCTATGTCACCTTGTAGCAAATGGACCCCGGCTACAACCTCTGTATGCAGAAAAGCTCCAGATTTGAATGTCTCCATATCTCATTAAAAGTCACCCTGGGGAGCAGGTTTTGCCTTGGTGTATGTCTAACCAGGACAGTCTGTGCTTTCTTAGGTGTCAAATGCGGTTCCATTAGATTGGTTCATTCGAAAGCTAATAGTGACTTTGTTGCTTTATACAAAAATTTTTAGGTTGCCCTTTGGGTGACTTAAGGTTATACAGAGACGGATTAATCGGCACCTCTAATAACAAGTCCGTGTTAAATTCGCCACCCAAATGCATAGGATAGCAGGGTTTGTCGTAGCGTACATCTAACCAGAGCACTTTGTATCAAGGAGGTCTCAGCATGAGTCAGGTTGTGTTGAACTTCCGGACTCTCGCCAAGCGTCAACTGTGAGAACAGCAATCAGCAAAACGCCCAGAAGGTTCAGTTTTACAGGCCATCCTGGCCTGAGATACCTGCATCTTGGCTAAAATGTTCTGGCTTGGCTTAAACCTAAAATCGCACGGAGGGGTTGGGGTGGTTATTAGTATTCGCTGATAATTATGATGCACGCCAATTTTGATTAACTAATTATAATTCCCAGATACTGTTGTCTTGCAACTGTTTCCTGCAATGTAACGAACCAGTAGCGATGTATGTATAGAAGGGAAAGCTAGTTAAGGACTGAAGCTCTTTATAGACTTCGGACAACCGACTCCCAAGGCCTTGTCTGTGGAATTGCATGCAGCAAGGATTAGAAATCCAGAGCTCTTAAGCAAAAGGTTTGTTCATATAGCTACAAACATATGACTAAAAGTTGCGACCTATGTGAGCCTTACAAGCCATAGGAGGGCGCTGTTGAACCCTAAATAAGTTCACCCACATATATTCGGCGTTTTCGGACCAATCTGAACGTCGTATGGATGCCCGCAGCCTTAGTATTACTATTTCTACAGAAGTTCGTCTATAGAAGACAGCGATTCCATAAACGCCTTCGAAGTTACGCTATAAATCTGAAAAAAACAATGATATTTTTGTTAAAACTTTGTATATTTATATATATTTTCCACAATGTTGGAAGCAGCTGTTTCTCGCCAGTGCCAATAAGCAATCTTTTTCATTAAACGAATCATCGACATGGTAATCAGTAAATAATGAAATGTTTTCTTTTATGAAATTCTTAAAAAAATATTTTTTTTAAGTGCCAGCTGATATGGGTGTTTGTATTGCACGCAAACCATTATTTTGAAAGTCACAACAGGGGCCATAGTATCAAATAAAATATCTAGATATATTTTCCACAATGTTGGAAGCAGCTTCAACTTTTTCTGCTTCTCGCCGGTGCTAATAAGCAATCTTTTTTATTAAACGAATCATCGACATAATCATAATCGACCATAACCACGGTATTTTTTTTATAAGAATAACATTAATAAAATTTTTAATTATTTTAATTTTCCTATTTTTTTTTTTTTAAATAATACAAATAAATATTTCTTATTTTTGCAGCTACAGTCGTTTTTTATTTTTTATAAAAAACTTAACAGTATTTATTTTCAATATTTCGATAACAACTTGTTATCATCGTCAGGAAAATTAACATGTTATTAAAGAATTTTTCAAATAATAAAAATTTTTAATTTGTTAAATTTTTGTTGAACTTTTTATAATTTTTTAATTTATTTTTCTTGTCTTCTTCAATATTATTTTTCTTGTCTTCTTCAATAAATAATTACTGCCTTATATATAAAAAATTTTTCAAGTTTATTAAGCTGTTATTGTACTGATTTCTATACAAAATTTGTACAATAAGAGCTTAATAAACATGAAAAAAGTTTTATAAACAAGACCGTTATTGATCACAGCAAATTTGTATTGTAAAAAATCCTTCTTAAGAAAAAAATTAATAAAGGAAAAACTTGAACTAAAAACCTGTTGTACATATGTACCAACCAAACAATTAATAAAAATTTTTGGTTTATAAAATTGTTAAACCATATTTTTTAAAAGTGCCAGCTGATATGGATGTTTGTATAAGTATATTCTATTGCAAGCAACCTTTTTTTTTTTTTGTTTTTAAATTCACAACAGGTGCCATAGTATCAAATAAAAATGGGTTTGTTTAGTTAATACGACTACAATCGATAATCCACAGTTGCTCATAATAGGCAATGTGAACTTACAATCCGTTTTATACCTCAGATTTTTAGACATATTTTCAAAAAATTTTTAGAAAAATTTTCAATAAATTTTATTTAATACTCCCCCCATTTTTGTCAGATGAATGAAGTTTTCATTTGAATTAATTCTAAAAGAAACATTTTATATGAAAATAAAACTTAAAAATCTTTTGTTCTTTACAGACCGCACCTACACCGTCTACATCAAAAGCTTCACGAGGCGAAAGAGCCGCAAAAAGGAAATCAATTATTGACGCTGGTTCATCTGAAGAATCTTCAACACCAGCCAAAAAACCAACGACCACCTCGAACAACAAAAGTAAAGCTTCAGTAAAAAAGAACAAACATTAACAAAAAGCGTTTAATTAATTTGTATCTATTAGAAAAAAGCAAGCGAGGCTACTACTGCTGTAAGAAAACGTCCTCGTTGCTAACATTGCAAGTGAGTTAAGGCAGCAGTAGAAGTTAAGACATCACAACAACAAAAAGAAAATCGTCGTCTCTAAAAAGGCTGACGAAACCTTTTTTAAAGATCTGAATTATTTCGCCTCTGCTATAAAAATATTGTTCTTTTTTTTAAATGGTGTTGAAGATGATGGTGCAATTCGTTTTTTTTTATATAAAGTCGCAATTCAAATATTCAGATTTAAATATTCATCTTCAAATGACGTACGTTGTGCGTTCTAATGACATTTAAAACAAAAAGGTAATATTTTTATTTTCTAGATAATAGGCTTTAGTATATATACATATATTATTTTTTTTATTTAAATTCGTTCCAATAGATCCTTTTTTTTTTTTTTGCTCTTGATATATAAACCTATTTCAGTTTAAGTGTTAAGTAATTACTATTAATTATTATCAACAATTTATACACAACTATATTTAAGAAGAACTAACAATGTTTGATAATTTGCTTAATTTCTTTTACTACTTTTCTATTTGTAAGTATTGCTAAAGTGAAAATACTGTGTAATAATTTCTCATTATTTTTTAAGACAAACTGAAGAAAAATTATGCCTTTTTCCATAAAGTGTTTCAATATGTTTTACGAAACTCGTTTATTATATTATCTATTATTTCGAAATTGATATACATAAACTGTATGTATTTTTTATTTTTTTTTTTTACATTCGAAAAGCAGGAATTTTGATTTTTCTTATTGTGCATTTAATGTACAAATAATTATCCGTTGAACAAGATTTATGTTATAATTATTCTTTTGTAAAAATTGGTGTCGAAAATAAGTTTTAAGAAAAAAACATTTTATCCAGTTTATAAATGTTTTACAAATATTATATGAATATACAAAATTCCCAACAGTTTGAATTAAATTGTAATGAAAATTAATGGCCTGTTCCAGAACTTCAAACGTTAACGTTAACAAGCATTTTAAACCGCAAAGAAATATATTAGAAACCGGAAAAAGTAAGCTTTTCTTTTGATGCTGGAAAGTAATAGTTGATTGCAAATATTTACTTCAATCTCTCAAAATATTTTGAACGGTAACGTTGCAGGTTACGAAACAGACCCTGAACTTTTTAAAACATTTTTTTTTTCTTTTTCTTAGTCCAGATTAGCATATGAACAGAAAAATAGGTGTTAATATTACAGTATTTTTACATATTTTCTTTAGTATTGACTGCATATTTCGCGATTAAATTTTTTAAATGCACATATTTTGTGAAACAAAAAGTTGTCAAAGTACAAATAATTTTGAAGTAACTTGAGTACAGGAAATAAACAAAATTTTGGTTTGGATAATAATAAATATGTATAAAAAAAAAACTTCAGCAGTCGCCAAAATTCCCCACTTCTTCGGAAACAATATGGCAACTTCAATTCTCGTACTAAATCGACTGACCGTTAATAGTTCAAGTGCACGAAAAATCGGTTCTGATTGGGTTAGCAAAGCGGTTCCGAGTTTTTGTTCGGAATTTCCAAAGTCGGCTTCAGGAAACATTAAAATCACACACCTCCCCTCCCACTTTTATCGAGCAATACGGCAACTTCAATATTTTGACACTAAAGCGAATGACTGTTTATAGTTCAGATGCATGCTCCATGGCAATAACGCGCACCGAAAATAAAAACCCGGCTTTAAAGCGGTTAGCAAAGTGGTCAAGATACTTTTTTTTTGGGAATTCTCGAAGTCGGCTTCGTGAATGCCCAAAATCCCCCTACTTTTTAGGAAGCGATATGACAACTTCAATTTACGTACTAAAGCAGCAACACTGTATATACAGTTTTATATGCCTACATATGTAATTAATAATTAGTCATATAGCATTAGTCATATAACACTTGAATTGTTGCAGCCATATAACAAGCATACAACTGAAACTAATATAAGCGTGTTAAAAACGCAGATAAGTACGTTGTGTCAAAACAATTCACATTTTTCAACAATTTATGATCGCTGTCCCATGTTAAATTCCCTAAGTCTTCTTCACAAAGTTCTAAAAACTAAAAAATATAAACTAAAAAAGTTATTGCAACATTCAAACCCAGAAAGATAGTTCTGCACCATCCTGTATTTAAAAAGAAAAAAAGTGCAATGAGTGGAGAACCTTCAATAATCAAAGACACCCAAATCAAACTCAACGTCATAAAGAACATTATTTGCCAAACAGTTTACAATCTTTGCTCTTTCACTGGTTCTGGGCATTCTTGTTTATTAAACTTTTTTTAATATACTTGTATATAATTGCAAAGATTTTTTACGACTTCTGGTAGTGCAGCGAGAAGTTTTTTGTGTTTCCAAAACAAGTTTCTAGAAGCAGGGCACATTTGCACAAAAATGAACGGATATACTCACGATTAGGGGGATCGACTGTTCGAATTTTTTTCCAAAACCGGTTATTGAATACCTCCAATAGTGGCAATTCAAAAATCCCGGTTTTCGGTAAAAAAAAATTAAAGGAACCCCTGGTTTTTAAATAAAATAGAAATAAATTTGTTAAAATAACATTTGCTTTCGATGTTTGAAGTAACATTTGAACAAAAGCAAATTCCCAAAAAAAAAAAAAAAAAAAGATTTAAAAACTTTTTAATAAATCTATGTTTTTCGCTAAACATATGAAAAGATGCGAAGTATATATGTAGAATGCTCGAAGAGTTTGACTCCAATGTACATTTCGCATACGTATGCATGTATTTAGATCAGTAGTCTCGACAAAGAGTTCACTCAGAGGGCATTGCATGATGATCAATAAAGTCATTGATTACTCACAAAACGTACTTAATAGGACTCACATGAAGAATATAATACATATCGCTCCTTTATTGCAACATAGTCATAACTAAAAAAAGCTTGTGTCGAGAAAAACATATTTAAAATTTTTGGTGTCCATACAAGTCTTAGGAATTTTTTTTAAAGAAAATATGTCTTAAACACTTTAAAAGTAATTTGAATAAGTTTTTGCCACAATATAAAAGGTAGTACTGTTAACAATTCTACACTGTTAACTCAAAAAGCTAATTTTTTGAGATATGACTACATTGCAGTAAAGGAGGGATATGTATTCTTAATACGTATTTAAAAGCGAATTACTCATAAAGTCGGATATTAGTTTTTCATCTTTTAATCCTCCAGAAGCAATATGCTTACACGTTTAACAGTAGTTCATTTTTTGAATTGTGCTTTCAGTAACCGCTTTTAAGCTTTTTAACCAAATCGTGGTAACATTTTTATCAACAATCTTTTACGCTGAAGTGAGTAAAATTAAAAATTTTTTATGAACACTAATGTTCACTAGTAGGAGTAGTAATTGGAGATAGAGTCACCAAAGCGACTTGAAAGTTAATTACCACAAAAAAGAGTAACCGTTGTTTCGAAGTCAACTTTATCGACTAAACGATAAGGTTTACTCTCCCAAGTGCTGTCAAAATTAGATTTTCCAGTTTCAAAATGCTTACTACGCGCAAATTGGGCTGGTCTACTATATTTTGTGTATATATCAGAATTCATGACAGTAAATTAATGCTCTAATTTAGGTTGAGTCAGGTAGGGTCTAAATTTAACATAATTTTAAAATTTAGTACTTGAAATTCAATCGCAGAGAAAATTTGATTACGTGTAGAAATCAAACTGCAGTGTTATAATAATCAGCGTTGTCAACTTTGAAATTTCAAAACGCACCAAAATGAAAAAAACAGGCTTTCAAGCGACAATTATACTATATATATCAAACTGTGCCTGATAGCACCACCTGGTGGTATGCCATCATATTCGTTCAATAGCTAGAATTTATGTTTTTCAAATTAGGTTTCTAGTGAGGTTCTGTTACTTTTATTAAGACAATGGTATCTTTAGAATAAATATAACGATATTTTATCAAATTTTTTATTCAGCAGTATTATTTAATTATATTCGCTGTCGACCGAAGGCAGCTGCAACTTTTACCTACTATTATCAGGTACACAAAAATACAGCTGCAGTCGTTAAAATTATACTGCAGGAACATACTCGTACACCGTTACGGTTATCGGATCATTAAAAGTTGCAGAATTGCCAAAAAAGCCATCAAACTCTATTAACAGCAGTTCCATCGTAAATTTAATTTGTGTTTCCGTAAGCGAACAGAGTGTCTTTAAAAGAATTTATTGAAATATACGAACATTTGCCAGAATTATAACACATAAAAGAAGAAGTTTACCATAATCAATATTTAATTCAAATGTTTTTGAAAACAAAATTTACAATTTAATTAATAATTTGGTAATCTATCAATTACCAAAACAGTAACGAAGTCACGCGTCATCATGAATACGAACTTCAGCATTCAGTGCCTGCATTTGTTGTAATATTTGACAAACTTGGCTTGATCGTTTAATAGCAAAACATGCTCTAAAAGCAGAAAGTATTTATATACAGCATTTGTATAATATATAACAGCAAGATTGTCTTGCTTTTTGCATATATTATAGTGTGTTTTCCATATTATCCGGCATCTTTGATTCATCATGATTTGAAAAGTTAACTTTTCATTTTTGATGTTCTGAAAAAGTAGTAGTTTGAGTGTTTCATTCTTTCGTTGGAACTGAACTTCGAAAATAAAACTTGGATACGTTTTCAAATAACTGACACGAACCTTGTGTTCAATTTTATTTTTTTTATATCAACCACTACTGAAATGAACCATATTTTCTATTAAATTTTATTTTCTGCGATATACCTTTGACCCAAAAAAACGTCGTGCAAAATTTGTAATCTATCGCTTGTTATTTTATAAGAGTAAAATTTAGTTAGGTTTATAAAATTCTCCGCGAACAACGATGATCGTAATTTTTTAAGCGCTATTTTATGTAAAAATTTTATGTAGCCTTTGGCGGTAACCCCACGACACGAAAGTGATGACGATGATTCGGATGAGTTAGTGATTCCGTAATCGTTGTAATAAGAGATGATATCATCAATAGACTTTAGTAAAATGACAAATATTAGTTTTTTTATATATATATTCCTTATTTTCTCTATGAATATATGAACAATTTTATGTCAAACAAATATATCGTCATCTAACCTTTTTGTTTCAATGTGATTGCAATTACACTCACGTTTTTCGTAACTTTTAATTTCCCAATGAAATTTAAAAATATATTGAAACTACACTATTGTGTGTAGTTTCAAGAACCAGACAATTCACTAGGAATTAATGTTCAAAACCAAATTTTAAATGAAGAGTTTGAAATTGAAGTAATTTCAAACTATTTTCGCTTCAAAGTAGAATTAAGAACATGACCGTATAACTCAGTGTTCTGATTTTGCCCTGCAAAATGAAACGTAAAAATTTTGAACACTTGAATAAACTTATTTTTTTTCACTAAAACAAAAACTTGAATTGAATTTGATTTGGTGTTACCGAAATGTGAAAAGCGCACCGAAAATTAAAAAAAGCGCACTGCGCACCGACTAAAGAACTTTTCGCACAAATATTTTAAAAAGCACCAAAAACCGAGTTCACAATACCGGTTATAATAATTTATCTGAGAGCGGTTTTAATGTGATGTTAACTTTTATTTTCAAAGTACTGTACGACTTAAAACAAATTACAGTATTTTGAGCAAAATTACCGTACGGAAAGTATTTAGCTGAACTGCTCGTAATACTACCGACGCTAATAAACCAAAACTGTGGGCATTTAATAATTTATTAAAAGAACTAAATGAACGAATTTCACAAAAATAATATATATATATATATAGTAATTTTAATCTAATTCTGGTTTCTTCAGTAAAAAATCTCATCTGCAATAATTTATTAGATTCGTCAAAAATGTTTGTATTCAATGTGAGAGAAATCTAAATCCAAAATTTGATAAGTAGTCAGTAAATTTAAGTTTTTTAAAGTATTTCAGAAAACTCTCCAGTCTCAGCACAACAGTTTAAATTTACATTGGCAGCAATTTAAGTGTCCAATTGCAGTTCAAGCATATTGCATATTGTTTTTGTATATGTTGTACAACCATCAGTAGTTTTATTATATTATATTAAAGTAGTAGTTTTATTATATTATATTCTGCTTTTAGGCGATGTAATTTTTAACAATACGCAATTCTTGATATAAGTATAATAAAGCAACTATGACTTTATTAAAAATGAAGAAACCAAATGAATGAAAATTACCGTGCAGGTTTGAAGGTCAAAATTACCGTACAATACAGTAATTACCGTACAGTTAACATCACTGCTTATGAGTGCAATCTTAGAACAAATATAGTCAAAAAACTATGTATGTATTTGTTACATAAAAAGAGGCCATTGCAAATCTACTGAAATATTAGTCATACAAATTAAGTATTAAAATATACTTATAAGGAAAAAATAATTCTACTGATCGCAAGGAAGCGTTTTCTCCTCGGCTGCCAATGATTTATGAATTGTTATAAGATTAATAAAAATACGTGTTTTAGCTAGTTATATTATAATTATGAAGCACATTCTTCTCTATGTTATCACTCATAAAAATACTTTAATTAAAAGTTAAAATCCGGTTTATTCGATATTTGAAAAATAGACATTAAAAAATGTTTACAATAAAACCAAATAAAAAAAACCCCGATAAAATCCGGTCGAATAATAACCGTTCGATCATCCAACTCACGATCAACCATAATATTGCAAATTTGCACAAAGACCATCGTGAAACTCTTTATATTACAAAATCACACAATCGTTTCCAATAGCCTTTTTCATTTGCATTATTATGCTGAATATTTCGCTCAGTCTTTTTGTCGGAGTTTACAGTTACAATTTTTGTCAGCCTTATATGAAATTGTGACCAAATAGGACCCAAATGAACTGGCTTCAAGTGGCTAGTAGCCTATTGAACCTAACATACACCTATTTTTCTGTCCACATGTGTATATTTTATAATGCTGTTAGAAAAACGAAACCACTATTCAAACAAAAAATTTCATTCCATAATTTTTAGTAGCCAATCCACTATTTTTCATTTATCATAAATTGTTTTTTGTATGTGGAAATTTTGGTTTGAAACAAAATTTTTCCGAATCAAATCGTGTTCACATTTAAACAAACGAGTTTATTACTTTTTTCATTTTACATCATGGTTCACAAAAAAATAAAAAAAAACTGGATAAAATTGTACAAAATAAAAGCGAGAAAACCTACTTAAACTTCATATCATTTAAATGTTCCCCGAAGTGCATGTTTTATAATTAGAGTGTATAAAAGTTAACAAAAAAAAAAAAATGAAGAATTAACATAAACCATTTTGAAACTGAGTAAATAAATCTTTATTTTGTTTAAGTGTTTTTTTTTATTTGTTTGTAATATTTACTTTTTATTCGCAATGCAAAGGCGGCGGCACACCCAATTAATACAAACCTTAATTTTAAGTATGCATAAAAATGATTAAACAAAAAATTAAAAAAAAGAGTAAAAATAAAAATAATTTTGTAATGAAACCCTCCTCCCTTCCCCCCAAGCTATAATAAAAATAGTCCCTTATAAAATCATGACAAACAATTTAAGTAAAATTTCTTATAACAAAGGAATTATAAAAAAAATTTTACTTGAAAAAAAAATTATTGCATTATATTTTAGTTTATAAATTAAATATAAAAACAAATCCGAAATTTATAGAATTATAAATATATACATACATCTATTATGGCAATTATATAATATAATTTAATTAAATGAAAAGAAAAATTAAAAACAAACAATTCTTTATGTAGATTTTAGTTTTTAACTGAGAGAATATAAAACATATTAATCTTAACATAAACAAAAGATTAAAAAAAAAAATTAAAATAAAACTACTTTAATATTTTAAAATAAATCATTCGTGGAGATAATAAATAAATAACATGAAAGTAATAACTGTTGTCGTCACTTTAAAAAATGTAGAAAATAATAATTTAATACCAACTAACCATTACAATAGTTTCAATATGCATAAAATTTAAATAAAACAGAATTAAAGTTAAACTCAATAAAGGAGCTAATTAATTTTTAATATTTAAAAACCGCTTTTTGGAATACGTTTGATTCTTTTGTATTTATTTAATTAAAAGAAAAAGAAAAAATAAAGTATACAGTTTATCAATTACACACATTAAGATCATTTTGTTATTTATTAAGCGCAGTCTCCACCTGACGCGAAAACAATGGGCTATAATTATAGTCAAACACTAAAGTCGGTTCCTTTTAAAAACAACTTACAGCCAGTTCGCCAATGTCGAAAGGATAAGTTCATTCGCATTCTAGGCGAAAGAAAATTGATTTGGGTTTTTCTAACTTTATTCTATGCGAACGATGTGTTAAAATTCAATTAAAATACGTAAGTTCATGCGAACGAATAATAGTGACATAGACAAACCCAAATTGATTCGAATGTGAGTGACTAGCTTTCTTTCGCATACATTTTTATTCGATATCGTCAAACAGGCTGTTAAATTTTAGCATTTGCTGCTAACTTTTTTTCAACTATAGTTGAAACTAAAGTTGGCTCTAAGTTGAACTGGCTCTAAATGGGTGACAAGTCAAATTCATTAAACATTTGCATACAATCAAGGCGAATTCATTACTAAGTGAACTTAACAGCACACGTGATTATTTGTTGCTTCTCGCGTTTTTTCCATTGAGACTCAATTTTTTTTTTTGTTTACAAACTTTTTCGCCCCATTTTAATCTGAAGATTTTTTTTGTATGATTTAGTGCAATTTCAAGAAATTTTTGCGAATTTTAAAGTGAAAAACTAATACAATCTGTGATTTTAATTACAAACAATTATAAAAGTTTATATTTAACGTTTATATAAAATTTTTTCCCAGCTGAAAAATCTTAGGCGAATTTGGATTTCGACATTGACGATATGTTTTACAATAACAAAATACCAAGGCGAATTCATTACTAGGTGAACTTAACAGCACAGGCGATTATTTTTTGTTTCTCGCTACTTTTCCAATGAGACTGTCAAATTTTTTTTTCTTTTGTTTGCAAACTTTTTCGCCCCATTTTAATCTGAAGATTTTTTTGTATGATTTAGTGCAATTTCACGAAATTTGTGCGAATTTAAAAGTGAAAAACTAATATAATCTGTGATTTTAATTACAAACAATTATAAAAGTTTATATTTAACGTTTATATAGTAGTGTTTTGTCTTCCATCCTGTACAGACGTCTTTTGTTACTGCTGTCCGTATTTTCTATATATTGCACTGGAATAGGTAGCAAACTGTGTACACGTGTTTTTATTTTTTTTTGTCTCTTTTTTTTCACTGTTGTCCGTATTTTCTATATATGCTCACTATTAGGTTAGGTAGGCAGGCCGCTGGGTTCTCCAAAGAGTGCCCGGATACTCCAGCTCACCTGGGTCCTGAAGGTCGTTCCCTTTGTGGTTGCCTGAAAAGTTAGGGTATGATAGAAGGGGAAATAAAAGTTGTAAGGATATAGAAGGAGTGCAGAAGAGGGAAAGAAAAGGTGGGAAACTGCTTAATGTGGCATTACTTGCTGATTTACTAGCCATCCGCTACTTCTTATGAAAGAAGCTATAGCAGTCGGTTTGACCAAGGCCAGACATGATAGACTATTGAAGCTTATCTCGCCTAAGCATCTTAGACGATGGTGCCCCAAAGCCGGGCATGTATCGAGGAGATGAAGGATATGCTCACTATTAACTTCGTATGAAACCGAATTGCACCGGAATAGGTAGCAAGCATTTTCTTGTTTTATTTCTCATTTTTCACCGTGTTCCGTGTTTTCTTTATGTGTTCATTCATAATATATTTTGAATATACTTCATTACCTTGTGGTGTTGGACTAAATTTTACTAATCTGAGCAGTGTCGAAGGTATATACACTGGGCACTGATCAGTTGTAACTAATTTTATTTCAACATTTTAAATGCTGCAATCAGAGTTTGTTTTAGTCTCTCTTGTTGTTATTGTTTTCTTCTCATTATAACCTGACTTCCCAGTTCCAGTACAATGCACTGCATATGTAGGGGTTATCCCCTGAGTACTGGTCCAAGATAAAACAAAAGAAAATATATAAAATTTTTTCCCAGCTAAACAATCTTAGGCGAATTTAGATTTTGACATTCACGATATGTTTTACAATAACAAAATACATAGTACTGAATTCGCCTTTCCGCTTGTATTCACCTGTATAAATTCGCCTTGCATACAATCTAGTATAACATATAAACGAGTGGCATCTCTGATCAGCTGACAGGCGAAGTTAAAACATGATACAATAGGTGTGTTACACGTGAATAACGAAACAGTCCGAACTAGTCCAAAAGCGTTCCACGTAACAATTTTTGCGCAATTTTGAGAGAAAATGAGAGAGTAATTTTTTTCATTTCCTGTACAAATTAGCCCGAACTTTTTCTTTGGGTAAGTTCGGACATATGAAACTGAGAACGTAATCAGAAAATTTGCAAATTGGAACAAAGTTTTTGTTTAAAAATTAGTTAAAAGCAAAATGAAAGGTTGCCCAAACTAAAAATAACGTTGTGTAGTTTTAAATAGAACATGCAATTGTTATTTGGCTTTTAATTTTATAAATATGATTATAAAAATCTATTGTTGCCAATAATGCAAATGCATTGTTTATATGATGTTATGAGTTTTAAGCGTCCAAAATCACTAAAATATACTATAATCTAAAAAGTAAGCAGCACTAATATTGCAAGATGTACAATTGTGGCTTTTTGCATTCTAGCAGTTTTGGTCAAAATTTACAAATTCAGAAAGTAATTTGCTTTTTACTCTCATTAGTCCGAACTAGTCCGAGATCTCGTGGAACACACCTAATAATATACTAGTAGTGTCGAAACGGCGGCGGCCGACATATTTTTTTCTGTGATGATAACTGTTGTTTATATTGTGTGAACTGCAAGTTAAAGTTTCCCAATTGGTTTATCTTAAAAAAATATATAAGGCGCGACCAACTGCGCCAAGACGAATTATTAAATAATCACAAACGTTATTTTTACTTTTTAATTAAGAACACCTTTATTTAATTCTTTTTACAATTAATTAACTAAATTAAAACTTCGCAAATATTTCGAATCAACGCACAACCAAGACTGTCCGTTCCCAGCCAACTTTGTTGGCTCTTAACTTGATGGATCACGTTGCACCAACATGTGCAAGTATGCAGACGCTGATCATGTGCTTTCCCATCAACTCAGCAATTTCGTAAACAGGTTGGAAGCGCTTGAATTCAAAGGGATTAAGTTACACAATTATTTCTTGTCGACAGTGTGGCCAACTTTGTTAGCTTACATACACACACATATCTTATTATTGTTTACAAAATGAAAAAGTTTTGGAAAAAAAATGTTCCAATAATACTTTTCGAATACAAAAACAGCTTCAAATACAACAGACAGCTTTCTCTTGATCCTTATTTATATATTTACGCTGCATTTACACACGCAATTAGTGGCATGCAAATTTTGTATACGTATTAGTTGTGTTCGACGTCGTTACCTCGGGAACCCGCGGGCTCCCAATTTGCACGAAAAGTGTTTCTTGTGTTGAAAAATGTGCAAATTGGGTAAATGAGAAAGCTTCTGAGAGAGTAATTTGTGTTTCTCATTTTACCAGACTTTACCCGTACTTTTTTTTCCGTGCAAAATGGTAAAATTGTTAAACCATTTAATCAGCTGTTAGCTAATTATGAAAATGAAATACAAAAGTGCAAATTATAATAAAAAAGTATTTAAAAATATAACAATACCTTATATTTAAATAAGTTATATTAAAATAAGTTAATTTTCGTTTTTATATGGCTCAAAATGTTTAAATAAATTGGCAAAAATATTTGTTTGAATTACAACAGCGCTGTCAACTTAGCGCTTTTAACACCGATTTTAGTGGTTTTTTAAAATCGCAAGCTTTTTCATTGTTTTTTGTGTTTTGACAGGTATTATTAGAGCATTTTTCTTTTTAAAGTATCGAAAAGCAAATCGTAGCAACCAACGGTTGTTCATTTGTTTGAAAGGTGTAAAGAAATGTTAGAGACGTTTATAAATAGAAAAGCTTGTTTTTTGTGTTTTGACGGATATTATTAGAGCATTTTTCTTTATAAATTCTCAAAAGTTTATTTAGGTTGTTGGGATATAAAGTTGAATGTTTGAGAATATCTTTCAAAAATTTCCAAAGTCTACTGATGATTAGGGTGGTTCCTATGAAATGTCGACATATAGATAGCTGGGAAACATAGAAAACAAGCTATTTATAATTTTTTATTGGTATAAATGTTAGAAGCTAAAATAGTGAATAAAAAACTCAATTGTTTATATAATAATAAAAATTTTCAACTTTTTGTAAAAGTATGTGTTTATTATTGGATTTCGGTGTATTATAAAATTTTAAAGATGAGAACACTGAATTTTAAAATCGTATAAATAAACAACAGCTGATATTTAATTTCGGGCTTGAAAAATGGTTTTTTGTGTTCCAGCAATTTTTTTCAAATTTGTTGTTTTCAGAGAGTATTTTTTTGCTCTCATTTTACCGGACTTTACCCAGAATTTCCTAGAACAAAGCTATTATCAACGAAATGCAATTCGAAATACTCGAATCTTTTGCCACACGCTTTTCAGTTTACACATGCCATTGCAATTTCATTTTTAAAATGTCCTCGAAGCGTATACTTCAAGCAATTTGTTTACTTCTCGAATTTTTGCCTCCATTTTGAATTTGTCTTCTCTTTACAAAATAGAGTTACCGAGTTCACCATATTTGGGGAAACGATTAAAATTTATTTTGCTTAAAATTATTTTAATAATCTAATGCTTTATAATTAACGAAACTGTTCTTTTTATGCGTATTTCAAGAAATAAATCCTAATAACACATATGAGAAGCTAATATTTGTAATTACATTTTGCTACAATGCAGTTAATTTGCATTAAGTTCTTGGCAGGGTAACATTGTTTATCATCTTGACATTCAGTGGCACGCAAATGCCAAATTTTCACTCGCATGCAAAATATGCTGCCACTGGAGCTGCCATTGCGAAAAATGTGGATGTATTAGTGAAAAATAGTGAATATATTGAGTTTTTCGAACTGGCAGTGGCATGTGTAAACTCTAAGTTAGTTTATTGCAAAAGTTTTAAAAGCAAACACTTATTGAAAATTGATTTGTAAAATAAAAACACGAAGAAAAATATACGTTTGTTTTTTTATTTTCTTTTGTTTTCTCTGACAGTTATCAACACAAAGCAACAATAAAAAACCATGTTGTTTTTTTATTGTCGGTTTGTTGTAGTACCGCATTTACCTGTTATATTAGGTGTGTTCATCTACTTTACTAGTAAAAACTACTAACGAGAGAGTAACAAGAAATTTTGCAAAATTACTCTCAAAAATGTGAAAAAGTAAATGAACACTTTTCTAGCTAAAATTTGCGAGTTAGAGTAGTGTTGTTATGTATAGGTATATATGAGTACTTAATAACTACTCTTATATTTTTTTGGACAAATTATACATATGTATATGTATATTGTTATAAAAAGAGCGTGGTTGTGGTCATTTATATTCAGCATTGTAGTGGCTGGCGTTTTTTGAGTACGGCTTGTAACAGAATAAAGAAAAGTTTTACAATTTTATTTAATCTAGTACTAGACGTAGTCGAAATACGCTAAATACAGGGGTGATTAGATACTTTTGAATAAAATATCTATTTTTAATTAGGGGCGCTTACCCCATACACGTTTCAACTCAATTGGTTAGGTAAGCAGGCCGCTGGATACTCAAAAAAGTACCTGGATTCTCCAGCTCACTTGGGTTCTGAAAGATCGTTCCCTTTGCGATAAACTCAATTGGCTACTGAGTGGGTTGTTGTACAAATCAAGACGTTTAAATTGATTCGTTTGGAAGTTGTTGAGTTGGTTGAAGAAAAATCAAACCATTTTGATTTTTTTCAAGTCGGCTAGTATGTCTCTCAATTTGATTGTGCTTTGTATGTTCGAGTCTCCTGATCAGTTGTCCAAAAAACTTAAGAAAGGAAAAAACTTGAACTATAACCCGTTCTGCAAATGTACAGACCAAAAATATAATTTAAAAATTATAAAGTTCAACAAAAACTTAATAAATTATTGTCCAAATTTATATTTGTAATTTTTTGTAAAGAAAATGTTAAATAATTTTAAAATTGTCTTTAATATCATTGAATCTGATAGTTGGATGAAAATCTTTCAATTCAGTTTATGAAGTGTGTTGCCAAGAACCAATTCAATTGAAAGACTAATTCACAATTGAATTGAAACGTGTATGAGCCGCTTTATACATTATAACTGCCTGCCTACACGTAGCCTTTTTGTTTTTTCAAATTAATTTCAAAGTGTAAAGCACCGAGTAGCTAGGTACTCATAATATTTACAATACTAAATATTTACTAGATAAATGTTAATATAATTATAAATGGAAGGATCCAAGTGTGAATTTAATTGCTTCCCTAGAAGCTTTAAACACATTCAAGCAAGTAAATTTGCCGGAACATCCTTTGCCACTGGTGTGCCAGATACTGTGTTGCTTAGTTCATTTCCCCCAGACTTCTTATTTTACTTCTGTTGCTAATAAGTTACACAAAAATAAATTTGTAATCTTTTTAATACTTTTAATCGGCTTAAAAGTTTACATACAATTACAATTTCTTAAATTTTCCAAAATGTTTTAATTTTTAACTTAATTTCGAAATACTGTTTTGTAAACACAAAAGCAAAACAGCTGTTTGAATAATTATTGCAAGTAAAAATTTTACTTGTAAAAACTTGCAAGAATTTTTATGGCTCTCAATTTTTTACGCTCTTTTGACGCTCTCTGGTTGCACATTTTTTTGGTTAATGAACGCTTTCTAGTAACAATTATTACAAATTTGTAAAAGTTTTTAGTAAATGAACACAACTATTATTTTACATTGTAAAAAAAAAAAAAAAAAACGGTCAAAAAATTTTAATAAAAATTAAAAAAAGTAAGTTTTTAAAAACTATTGTAAATTAGTTACAATGGAAAAATTGTTCTATTATTTTAACTCTATAAATTTGCGCTTTTATTGACAGGGTCAACATAAAAGCGAACGGGAGATTAAACGGAGCACCGTTTCCAGCCTGTATCGTGAAAGAAACGAAAAGGATCAAACCTCTGCTAATATATTTTGGGTCTTCTTTCCACCCGAAAATCATCAATTATGGCAAAGTCGACGTCAATGTACACATTTTATATATAAATTTTTAACATTTTTATTTTATACCAAATTTTACTTCATTTTTTAATTTTTTTTTTATATTGGACCCGTACTCAGGGGATGACCCCTACATATGCAGTGCATTGTACCAGAACTAGGAAAATAGGTTATGAGGAGGGGGAAAGAGGGAGTAGTGTTTGTGAACATTTGACTTGAACTTTCCAACGTTATAACAGACAGGAAACACTTCTGCAGGCAACTTGTTCCACAGACGAAGCGTACGGCTGAAAAACGAATTCTCTCTGTAATGCGTAGTACGATTCCCCGGACAATCGACCACAAATGGATGAGCTCTAGACGATGAACGCGTGCTACGTAAAAATGTGCGAGTTTCGGGAACAAGATCCCTAATCTCGTCAGAGCAAAATCCATTGTAGTAACGATAGAACAGAGTAACGCACCCCACACTGCGTCGATGCTCCAGTGAATCAATAGAGTTGGATACCCTACTGTCACTGGTGAGCTTCTTCGCCCTCTCCTGTACACGGTCGAGTAACCCCGAAATAGACTTTGAGGCACCGGCCCAAACATGAGAGTTGTATTCTATTTTCGGTCGGATGTAGGTGGTATAAATAGTAAGGAGATCGGATGGAGTGAAGTACATCTTACACCGTTTCAAAAAACCGAGACACTTGAATGCTTCTTTAGAGACATGAAAAATGTGTTCAGTCCAGCGGACATCACACTGTATCTTCATTCCAATAACATCAAGAGCATCCGATTCCTCAATACTTATACCATCCATGAGTACAGATGAAGCAGCATTTGCGGTCGTTTGTTTGTGCGTTAATAAGCAACATTGGGTCTCACGAGCGTTAAAGGTGACCCTGTTTTTACGACCCCATTCGGAGATTAATAGAAGATCACTGTTCAGTGAATCGTTCGTATTTAGCCTCTTGGCAGTGATCTCTGATAGGCTGGGCCTATGATCAAAAGAGTAAGAGTGACAAATGCTGCTGTCATCTGCGAAGAGGGTTGGAAGTTCGATAGAGAAGGTCGTTGAGGAAAATCATTTTATCATTTGATGACGAAAAGCTGATTTATTTAGAGTTACGTTAATTTGCTTAAAAACAGCTTTTTCTCTGTTTAACTCTAGAAACTGCTTTTGAAAGTAAAGTAAGCTTTTTTTTGTTTATAGTAGATGAAAAGTATACTTTTGGTTAAACATCCTCCATATTCCATAAAGCGTCATCGTCGTCACATGAAGTCGACGCGAACATTTTTTCATGTGTTTACTCGTTGCCAATTGAATGTTGTCGACAGCCTCTATCTATCGCTTAGGTCTATGAAATACCGAAGGCCTATCAAAGAATACATAATTGCTGTCGAAGGCGAATTTGTAACCGAGTGTTTTTTGATGTCGTCTTGGTATGCGACGATGACGCCTCTTGGAATATGGGCGATTACTTTATACGTTTTAAAGTATATTGTGTTAATGACTACAGTTATAGCCTAACAACTGTAATGTTAACTTCAAGTTAATTGTGAACCGCAAGCTATAACTTGGTTGTTAAAATATTTGAGTATAACAGCCTATTATTTGCAGTTAATTTTCGCCATTTTTATTTTTTACTATGTGAAGTTATCCTCGTTAGTGTTTTGTCTTTCGTTCTGTACACACGTGTTATTCATTGTCGTCCGTGTTTTCTATACTTATACTAATGTTTATTATTAGTTTCTAAAGTGCGGTCTCCACCTGACTTGAAAACACTAACTTTAACGCTAACATCAAGTTAAAGTTAAATGTGGACCGCTCATGTTAAAGTTTGGTTAAAGTTACAACTTGGTTGTTAAAACATTTCATTTGGAAACTCTGTTATAACTTAAATTGACAACAGCCTGCTATTTGTAGTTGTTTTTCGCCATTTTTATTGTTTTACTATGAAAAGTTACAACTCTAACATCACTACGTGTACGCCGACTTTAACAGATAGATATTTAAACAGCAAGTTTTAACATCATGTTTTAACTGCGTTTCAAGTTAGGTGTAGACTGCATGTAAAAAACGAAATTATTTGTAATAGGTAGAGTTCTTTTTTTGCATCATGTGTGCACGTGTTTTTTTTTTTCTTATTTTATGTTTTTACTGCCGTTTGTTTTTTCTCTATTTGTTATTATTAATTTCTTTTTTATGTTCCTTCTATGTATTTATTACCTTACGGTGTGCGCGGTGTTGAACTAATTTTTGTTATTCTGAGCAGTGTCGAAGGTATATACACTGGGCACTGATCAGTTTTAACTAATCCCCTAATAAAAAAAAAAAAAATCACTACGTAAACATTTTTAAAGATGTTGCACAGTCGCATGCAAAACTTTTGTTTTTTTTTTATATATAAAACGTCATGCGTTAATTAGTAATCGCAATATCAATTTTAACAAATGAGCAGAAAGATGTTATTATATAAATAAGCAAATATTTACTTCACATATGCTCGAAAACAAATAAGAAAAATATTAAATAATTAAATTAAAAAATTAAGTTCATTGATCCCCAACACTTGTTATCTGGAACAATTGAGCTCTCAGTTTTCGGATTTCTTTTCTTTTTAATTATAAAAGAAAAGGTTTTATAAGCAAAAATAATATGTAGCTACAGAAATTGTTTTAACAACAACAACAACAACAAAAAAAGTTAAAAAAAAAATTTAAAACAAAAAACAATAAAACCGTGCCGTTTTTAGATCGGAATATTGATGAAAAATACATAAATTAAAAGTAATTTTTATATGCATATTAGCTGACCCGGCAAACGTTGCTTTGCCTTCAAATTTTATTTACATTCGGTGTTGTCATGGAATCCAATTTTATTGGAATTGGATTTAAAACCGACCAAAAAACCGAGCTGGATTCATGAAATCCAAATTTAAAGAATTTAAGGAATAAATAATATTACGTTTTATAACATCATCATTTAAGGAGAAATCCATGTGGCAATAAAGCTTGTTGAAATCTTTGCAGCATTTAATTAGAGATGCAGAGTTGGCATAATTTGTTCTAAATGTTTATCATAAGCGGAAAGTAGAAGCGTGAAGAGTAGCGTGGAACATTAAAAGTTAAATTGCTGACCAGAAAACTAGAGTAAATATTACCAAACAAACATTACGTTCAGCATAGTTCTGCGACTATGCAAGGATGGTAACTTAATAAGTGGAAGTCTCGCAGAATAAGAGGGAAGACTTCTTGGATTCCATTGTAATCCTCTTAGACAAAATAATAGAAATTGTTTCTGCACTGCTTCAATTTTATCAATGCATACTTTGTATGTTGGATCCCATATAGTTGAGCCATATTCCAGAACTGGCCGAACAAGAGATGTAAACAATTGTTTAGTGACATAAGGGTCATCAAACTCCTTAGCCCAGCGTTTGATAAAACCGAGAAGACTTCTTGCCTTATTGACAACCAAAGTAATGTGTTGAATAAAGTTCTGTTTTGAGTCTAACATGATTCCCAGATCCTTAAAAGTATCAACCTTATCCAACTCGTAACCACTCAGAAAGTATTTAATGTTTAAGTGACATTTTCTGAAGAAACACATATACTTGCATTTTTTAAAATTTAATTTCATTAAATTTGCACTGCACCAGGAATATAGCGAGTTTAAGTCATCTTGAAGAAACTTATGATCCATATAATTGTTGTAGGAGTAAAAAATTTTTACGTCATCAGCATACATAAGCACATATGAATTTTTTATAACACTTGGTAAATCTGGGGTTCCTTGAGGAACTCCAGATGTCACTGGAATTGTTTTAGAGGTAACACATTTAAAAATTACTTTCTGCTTTCTGCTAGTAAGGTAGGAGTGCAAACATTTCTCTGAAGCTTTTTTATAAGAAGGTTATGATTCAGCTTGTCAAACGCTTTAGAAAAATCAGTATAAACTACATCAGTTTGTTTTTTAAGTATAAAACCACGATTAACACAAGTTGTGAATTCCATTAAGTTAGTTACAGTGGAATAGCCTTTACGAGAGCCATGCTGGTGGGTTGATAATAAAGATGAAACATGATGACTGAGATGATCAGTAACTAACTTTTCAAATAGTTTGGGTATGACACACAGTTTGGCAATTCCTCTATAATTTGTTATATCATTTTTATTTCCGGACTTATATAATGGGATGATATAAGAAACTTTCCATAAATCCGGAAAATATCCAAATTTAATAGACAGATTAAATAAAATAGTAATGGGAGCCGCTAATGCCTCAGAACATCTGATAAGCAGACAGCTTGGCAAGTTATCAGGGCCACTATTATACGAAAATTTCAGTTTTTGTAAGCACTTAAGAACAGAAGATTCATTCACAGCCGGCAATAGAATTGAGTTATGTTCAAGACCTGAATAGGGTTGTGTATTAAAATCATGTGGTTGATCATCATCATAGGTAGAAGCAAAGAAGTTAGCAAAAAGATTACTTATCTCCAGATCATCACCAGACTCACATCCATTTAGCTTCATGATAGGTGGAAATGATGTGGATTTCCTTTTCAAATTTACAAAATTATAAAAAGTTTTCGGATTTCTTTTAAAACTATTTTTCATTTTAAATAAATAAGATCTGTAGCATTGTTGATTTAATTTATTATATTTAGCACGAGCAGCAGCATATTTAGTAAAATTAGAAGCTGTTCCAGATTTTTTATACTCTTTATAGCATTTATTATTATTTAATAAATAACATTCGAGTATTAGTTTTACTTTATTAATCTTTAAGAAATTGGAACAAAATTATTATTTATATATTTAATAACAAAATACACGGCTTAACAATCTTGACATGGATACAATCTTGACATGGATACAGCCAGTTGTTGATGGAATCTTGTATTTGCTATAAAAATAGTTTCCTGGCCCACATTTCTCATTTTAGTCCATTTCAATTTTTACCCACTGCGGACAAACGTAACGCTCGATAGTCACAAGCACATTGTGCAACACTGAAATGAAAAAATTATATTTTCAATTTTTAAGATCCGCCTAACCTGAATTTTATTTTCTAATATAACATAAAATAACAATAAAATTTAAATAAATTAATAAATTTAGTGATACTATTGTTAAATATATGCATACATACTTACGGCCGTATTCATAAAATATATTATATTAAATTTTCTCTAGATATTTGTCAAATAACAGTTTTTTAATAAACAGACAATATTTTTTATGAATAAGGCCATTAGACTCAAAACAAGAAAACTTAATTTTATTAAATAAGTAGAATGTGCATAGATACAAATGCATACACCAGTTGATTTTACATCACGTACAAGTAGTTCATTTATTTAATGCTGTTCTCATTATAGATCAGAACTTATATCCGATTATACTTTAAACTTTGGAGGCCCACCCAATCTGAGTTAATCGTAGTAAACGAAAACTTTTTTAAGTTAATTTATTCTTTTTATCTCTTTAAGGAGTTTAGTTTTTAGACAGAAGAACTTATTCATGAAAGTTTTATATAAACAGATCTTGTTCCGTAAATAAAAAAATTGTGTGAAGCTAAAATCTCTTAGGTGGCCACACTGAAATATAATTTGTTGAAAATGTATTTATTTATTTCTCAAGTTTCTTAAGCCGCGGAGGCCAATAAACTCTAACAATATTCAATATGGCACTTAGCGTATATACATAATTCATTGCTTAGCTTAATTTATAATTTATTCTGAAAAGAAAGAATAGAAAAAAAACATATTTCTGTTAATAAACCCCCCATTGCACAAACTCTGAAAACACGGAAGCACTATTGCATAACAACTGTAGACATGTGGAACAATGATTAACAGCAGTCGAAACATATTTTTACAAAATTAAATGTTGTCAATAACAATTTTCTTAAACTTCTTATTAGAATGGGAGAATTTTCTGCTCGCATAAGGAATTACTGTGTTCCATAGCCCAATAGATCTCACAATAAATGATCTCTTCATTATTAGCGTAGAAAATCGAGGAGGAACTAACGTGCATGCCCTAGATGAGCAGCCAAATTGGAACCTATGTCTTAAATATAGCGGACAACTAGTTCTGACAGTCTTATAAAGTAATAACAGCAATCTCATGCTCACAAAGTCTTTAAAACTACTTCCAAGCACCAACTTGGTGTAAGGAGTTATATGCTCCCTATAACCCAGTCCGTAAATATATCGCACCATTCTATTAAAGCAATGTTCTAACCTCTCCATATTCTGCTGGGAAGTACCACTATATATCTCCAAACCGTAAATAATAATAGGCATACATGTGGAGAAAATCAACCTCTTCTTTATATCTGTTGACATAAAGCAACCCAGTGCATAAAACCGTTTTAACACAAACGAAACGGAAGAAATAACACGATTCACATGCACAGAAAAATTCAAGTCACCATCCAAATACATGCCCAAAGACTTTATATAATGAACAAACTCAATAGTATCTGTACCCAAGACTAACGAAATATTTGAATAACCATTATTACAAAAAGATACTGCTCGAGTTTTTGATGGGTTCAGAGTTAAGTAGTTCAATTGAGACCACTCCAATATACATTCCAAATCGCTATTAATATTGGACTCCAACAGACTAACACCATTTCCATTATCGCTCGCCACTAATTGAATATCATCCGCATAAGTAAAACATTTACAAAAACACAATCTCGAAAATATGTCATTTATATACATCATAAAAAGAATAGGTCCAAGTACAGATCCCTGCGGTACACCCCTATAAGTCCTTACAATTGAGGAGACCCTATCTTGCATTATGGTAAACTGAGTACGATAGGTGAGGAAAGATTTTATAAGCTTACAAGATGTACCTGCATATCCAAACTGACTGTACAATTTGTGAAGAAGCACATTATGACTAATTGAATCAAAGGCCTTAGAAAAGTCAAGGAATATTGCTACGGAATTAAATTTTTTATCTATGTTTTCTCTCAAGATCTCCACCACTTCCAAGGTTAAACTCGTCGTATTTACATTCTTCCTGTAACCCGATTGAAAATCATTAAGCAGCCTATTCTCTCTCAAATGTTCCTGAATTTGATTCCTCAATAAATGTTCTAATATTTTTGAGCAACACGAAAGTATATTAATTGGACGAAAATCGCTTGGCAATTGCGGAGACTTGATCTTGGGCACAGGAACAATTCTCCCTACCTTCCACAGTTCCGGAAATGAAGATGTAGTTATCACTCTATTCAAGATGAAAACCAACGGAACAGCAATAGCAGGGAACACCAACTTTAAATATTTGATTGGAATTCCATCGTAGCCAACTGCATTACTCTTTATTGCCATCATTGCATAATACACCTCCATTTCGTTCACCGTTCTAAAAGAAAATCCTAACTCCGAATGTACATCCTCACTAAAATCTATCTCATTAGCAATAGGGGGCATTACCGAACTTCTATTAAATTCCTCAACATCTATTGAAGCAAAACATTGTTGACCACCACCTATAGCTCCCTCATGTCTCAATCTCCTCCACAATTGAGTCTGGGTACAATTGGAAAAAAAATTAATGTAAGCTCTCCTTCTATGTTTCCTAATAACACTCTTTAACCTATTTCTATACTTATGGTATACACGACGGTTATACTCGGAATGTTCCTCTCTAAAGGCACGATAGGCCAAATTCCTTTCCATTCTAGCTATTTTTATTTCGTTATTCTCCATCCAGTTATCCTGTTTAAATCTCTTAGCTCTTTTTAGTGGCACATTACGGCAAAAGCTTTCCATTACAACAGAATTAAAAAAACTCACCTGGTCATCGACAGATAAAGTGTCATATATTGTAGAGAAATCAACCGATTGTAACTGAAGCATGCATTGTTCTATATTAACTGAGTCATAATCTCTGTAGTAAAAATCAGTGGAACCCCTCTCAGTCCTTATATTATAGGACATAGAAATCAGCGCATGGCCAGAGTTAAGAACTGGAAACTGATACTGCGTTTTATTCACAACTAAATCCGATTCAGAAACCATAAAAAAGTCAATTAAAGTAGAGGTTGAAAAATGTTCACATATATGTGTAGGCAAGCAATTGTGTACTACGGATAAATTAGATCTCATACAAAAATCCCTTATTATTGTAGCTTTCTCAAATTCAAACAAGTTCCTATTAAAATCACCCATTAAAATAAGGTTAGGATAACGAGAAGCTATGTCACAAAGAAATTCCTCCGAAGACTTAAAGTTACCGTTTGGCAAATATACTACACCCATTACAATAGTCTCTAATTCGCTCAACTTTACTTCCACAAATAAACTTTCAATAACTTTCTCTTCAATAAAATCACAAACAACCCTTGCCTTAAATTTATTCAAAATATACATACATACACCGCCTCCCCGGGACCAATGCCTATCATTCCTATAAATCTGATAGCCCCGAAATGAAACCGCCCCATCCTGCATATACTGTTTAAACCAAGTCTCACTTATACCTATAACATCATATAAACTCCCCTCGAACACGTGTTTTACTTCATCAAACTTAATGTTGTTCATTCACAAACATTCAAGAAATTCTTTGATAAATTTTGTTTGATGTGACTGCTATCAATCAATAGACCCAAGTTATTTAGCATCATAGCAACCCTCCCGTGCTCCCAAAGCCTGTGCAACTACATATTTAATCCCAAAAACTGTATAATAATTTCTTAAATACATTCTAAAACCTCAACTATGCAAATTTAAATTTTCATATATTAAACATACTTATATAATCCGAATCCTAAAAAATGTGTGTACATAATGATTATAATAAGAATA
The DNA here is from genome assembly GCA_914767995.1 of Thecocarcelia acutangulata. Lineage (NCBI taxonomy): Eukaryota > Metazoa > Arthropoda > Insecta > Diptera > Tachinidae > Thecocarcelia > Thecocarcelia acutangulata. The sequence continues at coordinate 73,217,042 of OU612095.1, forward strand.
ATGATGATTATAATAAGAATAATGATTGTCATAAGAATAACCATACATACATACATACGCATCCTTCTCAAATTACTAATATATTCAAGTATATCACCCAAGATTATCCGAATACACATGACATCATACCCATAACCGAGCTGATTTTCCTCTGCCCATAAGCATCTAGTGTACATCAGATGAATTCACTCCTGTCGTCTTAGCGCCTAAAGTTATTTTTTCCACAAGCCCACGATCCGCAATATTATTCAGATTACAGCTTTGCGTACCCAAGGCCGCACTCAACTTGACAAGATACTCCAAATCACCCTCTTCCTCTTTACCACTATAGAGATAAAACCTTGCCCTCGGTATTTCCCAACTAAGCATTTTGAACCGAAGTAGTTAGTTTTATATCCAATGCCTTTGCCAAATTAACGACTGTGGGATACAACTGCTCATTTGAAATCGTTTGCGGCAAACCAGAAATAATAATATTTGCCCGGTTCATCTGCCACCGTAGTTTATTGTTTTCAGAAGTAAGCTCTTTAATTCTTACGTTAATAGCCTCCTCCAGCTTATTGCTTCGATTTATATTTAGAATGAACCAGATCCTGCTTTATATCCACTAGTTGCGCCGCCATAGACTGCATATATTTTTCCAAGTTGTCGAGTTTGCTGCTCACACCAACGTCAGCCCTACAGGCCGTTAAACATGCTTTGCATTTGTAAGACAAATTACCACCAGTTTTCATTATGGCATCCAATAGAGTCTTTGTAAGATGTGGAGTAACTTCTATAACACAACCGTAGTGAAAGCATAGCTCGCAAGTGTCACATTTTACCCGACTTTCGTTTTTGCCAATACTCTTATTGCAATGATCACACTTTTGTGCCATAGTCCGCAAGAAAAGTTTTTGAGGTTAGATTGAATATGAACGAGACACAATTAACCACTTCTTACAGCTCTCCAAGCAAAACTTCACAACTTTGAAAGATTCGTTAACGACTTAATCTCACAGTAATGCGCCTTATTTAACGTTTAATAGCGAATTAATTCAGATTAAAAACTTGTTGAAAAAATAAATTTGCACAGCAAGCCAAAAAACTATTCCGATGCCTTAGAGTTACCAGATCAACTGTTGCTGCCGTGTTCAAAAGAATTCAGTAGTGCCCTACATGACTACAATTACAGGTTGCAGCATTTGCTACTATGAAGTCTGCTGTGGTCTATGTGTTTAATACTTAATGGTCTGTTTTTTCTATACTTTACGCCGTCAAAATAAATCTTTTATTCAAAAATAATTAATTTTACTAGTTTGGTAAGATGGCAGAAAGCTTCAGGATATTGAAAAGGTCTCGCCACCTTGTTTAAAGATGATTGGCATTCTTGGACCAGACTGGAATTAAGGTATATTCCAATCAGGGAGTTGATGGCGTTCTGGCTGTCCGTTACAATCATGATACCCCTGCCGCATATCTTGTGGAACATCAGCCATCTAACCGCTTTATTTATAGCCGATATTTCAGCTTGAAGAACACTACATCTGTCTGGTAGTCTGAAGGATATTTTAGTGTTGAATTCTTTCTCCCCTTCTGTACCCATCCGTGTAAACATAGAAGGTTCTAGATTCTAAGGGAGATTCCTCGATTGTGTAGCTGAAGCTCCTTGAGAGGAAGGGTTTTGTGATGCATTAGGCATTAGTTTCAATCTCAAGTATGTTGGCGTGACCCCACGTTCTGTGGGTCCATGCTTCTGTCGCGTTCAACCTGGTCGCGGCTTTTAGTGTTATCTGCCCGGCTTCTAAAGGCCCTGATTCACTATCCTACACGATCGTACGATTCATTCACAGGAAACTGTTTCAAAAGTCTGGCCGACTTGGAAAAATCGCTTCAAAATGGCGTTGTAGGCCACACTATTACACAAGTATGATTGAAACAATTTATATACACAATAAAACAATTAAAAACTGTTATTAACATAATAATTTTACATTACTTAAATGTTTTTCTCGAGGCACCAACAATATTCTCATATTTTTCACAATATATACCACACTGATCGCACAGAAGCCATAATGTTTTGAAAAGTTTCATAAAATTTTTCAAATCGCACGATTTGTCCAAAACTCTGTTGTACGGTTGATTTTTTAGTACTTTTTCAGCACACATGCTTTATTTAGTAGATCGCACGATCGTGTATGATAGTGTAACAAGGCATTAAGTCACATGGCATCCAGCTCATAAGTGCAAGAAGTGCTTTCGTTTCTGTTGTCCTCATGGCCAGTATTGCCATGGTTCGACTGACTTTTTCAATTTGCAGTCTGTTTGTTGCGGAGTCCTGTGATTTCTATCATACTGATACTCCATAGAAAATTATCGGTTTCATAACCATTTCATAAAGCCACACAACTCCTTTTGATTGTAAGCCCCATGTTGAGCTTATTGCTTTTTTACATGACGCCAAGTATCTTGCTTTATCCCATAGGACAAGTGTGGTGCCATCCTATCGGATAAAGCAAAATTTATGAAGTAAAGAGAGACACCAAATTTGATATCGTCAATTACTGAGCAAATTGAATTTGAATCCGAAAATTCAAATCATCAACATCACGTGCGCTCAACCAATCATGTTTTGTGTGAAATGTTTGAGAGCACATTGAGTATGAGCTCAGACACACACACACACACACACACACACACACACACACACATATATATATATATATATATATATATATATATATATATATATATATATATATATATATATATATATATATATATATATATATACACATATGCAAGCGTCTATTGCAAGATGTAAAATTGTCGTTTTCTGCGTACCAGCAGTTTTGGGAAAAATTTGCAAATTTAGAGAATAATTTGCGTTTTATTCTTATTAGTCCGCAGTAGTGCGAGATCTCGTGGAACATACCTATCGTTAGTAAAAAGTAATCAAATACTTACAAAGCTTTTAACTGCCATTAAATTGTGGTAAAAAAAAAACAAACCCATCAATTTTGCTACTTTCTACATTTCAATATTTATTTATTTTATTTTACATTAATACATTTACATATAATATTGTATAGGACCAGTTCAGCAGTTGGCTTGAGTACGTATGTATGTGTGCATTCATGTATGTATGTATGTGGTGTTGCAAAAGTGCAACCATGCGAATATTTTCAATTGGAGTATGGTAAGAAAAGGTTGCAATATTTTGCATTTGCGGTTTTGCAAAAAGCTCTGAACCAAAAGCTCAACTGGACTATTCATTTGTTTGTCAATATTTTTAATAGTACTGTTATTTCATACACAAATTGATGTTTGTCTTGTTTCACTATTGTGAATGAATATATGTATATTTTTTTTATAAAACCGTTTGCTTATTTTCTCGTTATTCGTTTTAAAATAAAATGGGTTTTATTATTTAATTTTACAACATATACTTACATGCATATTTTGTATTTTTATGTTACAATTTATTTAATTTATTTAGTTTTTTTTTATCAGTAGCAAAATATTTTAAATTAAAATATATATATTTTTTTGTTAACAAAATTAAATTAACTTTTAGTTTTTTTATTTAAAAAAAATCTTTGTGAAACCACATACAGAATTATTAAATATATAAAATTAATATTAAAATTAAAACCACGATTTTAATGTTTGTAAATATGTTTACATATAAATTACAACTAGTGCAAATAAAAAAAGTATATGTATATGGTGTTATCGTTATAATTTAAGTTCTTTTGTTTTAGTTTTTATTTTTATATATCAGCGTATTTTTATATAAATGTACATACATTTTTATTTATGTAAGTATTTTATTTATAAAATATATTTATTTTGATATCATAAGTATTTTTGCATTATTAATGAAAAAAAAACAGCTGCTCTTCGGCCATTCCAACTCTGAGGTTTTAAAAATTATTTTTGATATATATTATGTTGTAATTAACATGTCTTTAAAATTAGTAAAATTTGTAGAAATTACATAATGAAGATTTAATTGTTTTCATTCATTCCGATAAGGTGACGCAATCTTTCGGAAGTGGCCAGCTATTAGACAGCAGCAGGGAAAATAAAAAATATTTTCCTTTGCCATCACAAAACCCAAGGCGCATTTAACTAGGTGGCATCACTAGCGCAGGTGACATTTTTTTGTTGCTTTGCGTACTCGATGTTAAAAATGTGTTTTTTTATTATCTTGGGCCAATACTCAGAGGATGACCCCTGCAGTGTATTGTGCAGGCCTAGGAAAATAGGCTAGGAGGAGGGGAGAAGGCGGGATTAGTGTTTGTGAACATTTGACTTAAACGCTCCAAAGTTATAACAGACAGGAAACACGTTTGCAGGCAACTTATTCCACAGATGAAGTGTGCGGCTGAATAACGAATTCTCTCCGTAGTGCGTTGTACGATTCCCTAATATCGTCAGAGCAAAATCCACTGTAGTAACGATATAATAGTAGCACAAAGGGAACGATGTCAGGATCCAAGTGAGGTGAAGAATCTAATTTTTTTGGAGAATCTATCGGCCTGCCTACCTAACGATAGAACAGAGTAATGCACCCCACACGGCGTCTATGCTGTAGTGAGACAACTGTGAAAATGATTTACCTCAGCACCTGCCTTTACGGCCTAATCTAATGGTGGACCAATTCCACGGAGTGAATTATTCACGATTCACCAGCGCCACCGTGTGGCTGATTAGGCTATGAACAACTTCTTGTTAAGGAGTTCGGGCCTTCTAATCCCTCCTGTATGCAATTTCCCAGCAATCAGTAGAAGACAAGGCTTAATGAGTTGGTAGGCCGAAGCCCACTAAGAGCATCAGCCAACTCACCCGTCAACCATCACCACTGGTTCTTTACAGTACAGGTGTCTGTTGTATAGGCAACAGATCCTCGGGAGGATGTTAGTCCCCAAAAAAAGCCACATAACAAACAATTATCAAGGATACAACACTCCCTTCATGCGTTTTAGGTTTCAACCACAGTCAGAACGGTACAGACGAGGTATGCACCTCAACCATGATCAGCCTGGGTCGAACCTCAAGCTGAACTATCCGGAGGCCATGCTGATCCCCGTTCTGTCAATTTATACCCTTGGTAAGGGTTTCGGAAGCCAACACAACATAAGTCATGTGGCTTCCTAGAGTTTTTTTTGCCGCACCAAACGAGGGACCCCTTCCCCTCTTTTCTCCAAAAAACAGAGCGCCAAGTTAGGAACACGCCAAGGCAAAACCTGTTACCCGGAGGGTAACAACAAGTACAAAAAGACAAAGTTAAATATTATGTTACCACACTCCCATTATTAAGAAATGTCAAAAGTAACATTTTTTTCATAAAACCATCATCAGCTTGCTCTGCCAACTTCATAAGATACGATTTAACCCGTAAATCATGTCGCAGAAAATTTACGCTTGAAGAAAATTTTGTCCAGATAAAAGTTACCTTTGTGTCAAATTCCTGAATGCCCTTATTGTTGTCTTAAAAAAATAGTTAAAAATTTAACGGCTATAAAATATTATTTGACAAATTTCAGTATAAAATTTGTCGAATAAACCTTTCATAAATATGAAATATGTTTTATGAATATGAACGTGTTTTAGTGTTTATTTATTCGTTGGCGTAAACGTTTTCTTTTGTTATCCATAGTTTTTAGTTAAATATTGTAGATTCATATACGAGTATATATTGTATTGTATATTATTCCCTAATGACTGTTTTAATTTAATCGTATTAAAAAAAAAACGAACGAAAAACCCAAACTTTGTTATATTTCAAAAATATATTTGTTTCAAGCAAATAAATTTTAAGCCAAATGTTTATTCCAGTTCATTACACACATCTGTTCGTATTTTTCTTTTATTTATTTATAAAGTTATTTTTTATTTAAATAACGTTCGTTTTCAGATAAATTCCCTTGTTGACAATAATAATTTTTCTTTATTATACGCAAACTATTAAACTTTTGTACAAATGTATTTAGACTGGACATGGCTGGGACGATTGCATTATTATTTGATACGAGTCGGTAAAAGTTTTGGGACGAAATAAAGCCACCTTCACATGCTGATACAAGTATTTAAATCTGCCAAAAATGTGTGTAGAATAAAGGAAATCTTACCGTGTAAGAACAAAATGTATTCATTAGGAGAGAAATCCAAATGCAAAAATTGACAAGCGGTCGGTAAATCCTCATTTTCTAAACCATTTCAGAAAACTCTGTATTCTCATCAAATTAGAGGTGTATTTTTAAATTCGCATTGGCAACACTTCAACTATTACCGAATGAAGGTGGTACAACATTTAAAAACTCAAACAATTGCAGTTCAAGAATATTGCATGTTGTTTTTGTAAATGTTGTAGAATTGTAACCATCACTAATTTCATTAGACCTTCACAATAGTACTTTGATTTTACTCATTCCACAAATGTAAATATAAAAAATAATTACAACACATTTTTGTGCACTTTTTTAAAGTACGGCGGGAATTTCGTAATATTTTTCTACCACAAAATCTAAATATCTTGTACTACCATGTAAAAGTGCCTTTAATAACATGTTCTCTATACCCTTCAAATGTTCGATGATTTCCTCTAGTATATTCAACTAGATTTTAAGGGATCATAATGCCTCTTAAGGCACCTTTACATGGTAATACAAATATGTAGATGTCAAAAATGTGTGTAGAATAAAGGAAATCTTACCGTGTAAAAACAAAATGTATTCATTAGGAGAGAAATCCAAATGCAAAAATTGACAAGCCGTCGGTAAATCGTCATTTTCTAAACCATTTCTAAAAACTCTGTGTTCTCATCACATCAGAGATGTATTTTTAAATTCGCATTGGCAGCACTTCAGTATATACTGCAGGTGTACAACATTTACAAATTCACACAATTGCAGTTCAAGAACATTACATGTTGTTTTTGTAAAGATTGCAGAATTGCAACCATCATCAATTTCATTAGACCTTCACAATAATACTTTGATTTTACTCATCCCACAAATGTAAATATAAAAAATAATTACAACACATTTTTGTGCACTTTTTTTTTAGTACGGCGGGAATTTCGAATATTTTTCTACCACAAAATCTAAATATCCTGTACTATCATGTAAACGTGCCTTTAATAACATGTTTTCTATACCCTTCAAATGTTCGATGATTTCCTCTAGTATATTCAACTAGAATTTAAGGGATCATAATGCCTCTTAAGGCACCTTTACATGGTAATACAAATATTTAGATGTCAAATATGGGTATAAAAACAAAATGTATTCATTACGAGAGAAATCCAAATGTAAAAATTGACAAGCGGTCGGGAAATCTTCATTTTCTAAACCATTTCGAAGAACTCTGTCAGGTGCATTAATGTCTACACGGTGGCAGCACTAGAGCAAAATTACAACAATACAACAAAAACGGGCATCTGTATAAGCCATGTTTGTCAAAAATAATTGTAATTTTTTTCACAATTATAAACTATGAATGTATCTTTTCATAATTATAAGTTATTTTTATTTTAATTATTTTTATGTTCACGAAATAGTTTTTATATGTTTAATTCAGAATATAACACGAAATTCACTTTCAAAAATGTAAACAATACATTTGACGTATATAGCTTACCATTTTGCCAGTAGCAAAAAATTGTCACATGCCGTAGCGCTACCACCATGTAGATGTTAATGCACCTTGAACTCTGTGTTCTAATCACATCAGAGGTGTATTTTTAAACACTTCAACTATTTACTGAATGAAGGTGGTACAATTCGCATTGGCAACATTATTTACTGAAGATGTACAACATTTAAAAACTCAAACAATTGCAGTTCAAGAATATTGCATGTTGTTTTTGTAAATGTTGTAGAGTTGTAACCATCAAAAATTTATTAGACTTTCTTAGTCCCAATTATCACGAGGCAACTTTAGTTGCGCAATTCTTGAGTTTGTGGACAAATAAGTGAGGAAAGAGCGGGGAGTGTAAAAATGAGTACAGACTTGCTTATACTCGTAAAGTCGTTTTATGCTATCATTCGTAATGTCAGAAATTTTACACTTTCTTTCATTTGTGTTTCTTTTATGTATTTATATGTTGTCTGTGATGACAGTAATATTAGCGCCAAATTGTGATATTTTAATTCATTTGAAAAAATTTTTTTCTTTTTTTAACATTGTGGACAACTTCAAAAAATACACGGCAGTATTAATTTAGAAGAAGTGAAAATAAAATGGAAAAATTTGAGAATGCAGTACATGCAAGATTAAGAAAGTGTAAGCAATAGAAAACGAAAGTTGCTCAAGTAAAATTGCTGTGTCTGAACATAAAAGCAATTTTAAAATAAAATTTGATAAGAATTGCGCAACTAAAATTGCCTCGTGAAAATTGGGACTTTATAGTACGAGTACTTTGATTACTTATCCCACAAGTGTAAACGCAGTGGGATAAGTACGGAGAGAATTACGTCACATTTTGCTCCCACAAAATTTAAATATCTTGTATTACCATGTAAACGTGCCTTAAGTAGTCATGTTTTTTTTCGTCATATATTTGTTTAATGTGCCCACAACATAGCGAGGTGATAAGAAGCAAGGCGAATTCATTATTTGCTGGGGACATCGGTGAATTCGAGCGAATTCCTTGTCCGATCGCTACATCTCTATATTCTATACTATACTACACTTCACACTCGCACGATAATACTAACAGCGCCTAACTTAAATTAGTGCATCAAGCGTAATTTATCTGTCAAAACTCCTTAAGTTCTAAACACTTAGACGACAGCAGACTTCACAACTTTACGATTATAAATGAAGTTAAATTCAAATGCTGCCGTTTAATCAGCAGCATAATTATTTTAAAGGCAGATCAGCACTATGTGTATTTTAACAATACAAATTTCAGAGGTGACACAAATATATTTTACTTGAATAAAATTAATATTACTGACAGAAAATGTAATAATATCACGTAAAACTGTAAAAACACATCGATCTATTTGCTTATTTTAATTTTTTGGTGTTTTATCCGTTAGATACAACAACAAAATTTTCGTTTTATATATATTTATAGTGGCAGCACTAGTTTCACGAAAATAGAAATTAATCCAAGTTGGCAGCAGCAGCAAATGCTGTTGTGAAGTCGTTGTCAGATGAAAAACGAAATAATTGAAACAAAATTTTTTAGCGCGAAACAAAAAAGTAAAGTTAAATTTGCTAAAAAATTAACATGAACGTTTGCATTTGAAAAAGCTGTCGCCAAGATGGGAGCTGAGTTTGCTCAGTGTCGAACCAAAAAGAAATCGGCAGACCACCTCACAGCAGTGTTTGGACATGATAAAGTGTAATCCTGCTGGTTTTTGGCGTCGATTAATAACTGTTGATGAAACGTGGGTTCACCACTACACACTTGAACTCAAAAATCAATCGATACAATGGATGGAAGCTGGTGGAAGTGCTAGTGAAATCGGCTGGCAAGGTTACGACCACTGTATTTTGGGATGCACACGAAATATTGCTAGCCGATTATTTTGAAAATGGATCCACAATCACAGGTATTGTCGTGTGTTATTGGAACAATTGATTGATGTAATTAAGGAAAAACGGCCTCACTAAAAATATAAAAAAGTGCTCTTTCTTCAAGACAGCACACACCATTAGATACGATGCTAAAATTATGTGAAATACATTTCGAGCTGTTTGGTCATCTACCTTATAGTCCAGATTTAGCTCCTAGTGACTTTTTCCTGTTCCCAAAAAAAAAAAAAAAAAAAAAAAAATATTCATCTCATATGAAGAAGTGATGGATGCCTTTTAAAATATTCTTATCGATAGCAAAATAATGAAAAAATATATATAAATTGTCATCTTTGGCTGTCAAAAATAACTGACACTTCTTCATGATGTTTGCGACGCTTGCAAAAGTGGTAAGCTGACATACTTTTTGTGTCATACGCGCCTGTGCATCCTATTCTTAGTGATGTGTAATTTGCCTCATTTATATGCACTGATTCTACTTTTTAACACGCTTCCCAGCGGCCAAAGTTTCGCTTACAGAAGCGATGATCCGATGCACACTTGTAAGTCAGTAATGCACACCATCTCATATACGAACCTAGTATACTTTTTCATATACATTGCCGCATTTGTAGAGTGAACGCCTACAACCTGCACATAAAGTAAGCGAGCTAGTGTGGTGTTCATCCAACAAAAGCTCATTACTTCCTAACATACATTGTAAGCTATCAGTAGGCAGCTCGAATACAATCTCGCATACTTTGTAAGTCGGAAGTAGGCAGCTCGGATACAATCTTGCATACATTGTAAGCCGGCAGTAGGCAGCTCGTACGTACTGCGCAATTCAGTTTTTTGAGAACATTCTATTAAATAAATTTGTTCCGTTTTTTGTCTACTGCATTCTTTTATTTTTTCACTAAATATTTTATATTTCTTGTACCTTTTTTAAATTGTTTTCTAGGCACTTTTACCTAATTTTGTTAATTAAAATTTTTACAACGTAGTCTGACAAAGACGGCGAACGTTTGATTTACAACTAAAAAATAAAATACATAAATACAAAATACAAAAGATGAATGTAATTCATTTTTGGGAAATCCATATACTACTTTCATACACTTTGTAAGTTATCATTCATTGATTACAAAGTGTTGCACACATCATCGAAGAGAAGTAATGTGGTAGGCAATGTTCGCCGCTGGGTTATACCATGTTCAGACGGTAATATGAAACACTTGGTTCGCTCTCTGAACCACTATTGCGAAACTAGGTGTTCAGACGGTTGTTTTTTGCTTCACACTGATGTTTACATATTTACATATTTTGTGCAAACGTTTCACTACTTCTTTCTTCAGTTTTTATTTAAATCTTTATGTAAGTATCCAATTTGTATATATTCAATGTGTTTCTTTTGATTTTACACGCATTAATTATCTGTTTTTACTTTGTTTGGATTTTTTTTTGCAGCTAGTTCAGATAAACTAGCGATAGTTTATTATCAAATTTGGAGATGACAGTAGGTTTTGCTTGGTTCGCAACAAGATTCAAAATGAACCAAGTTGGTTCGCTCATAAAATTTTGTATGGCGAATCATGTTGGTTCAATCAAGATTGGGCCGCGAACCACGAATGAGAGCGCGAACCTCGAAAATAAGCCTTCGTGTGAACATGCTATTATAATAGTTTCACTTGTATGTTTGCTACAGTAGAAACCCATGAGTGATTACGAGATGCATTAACGTCTATAAGGTGGCAGCGCTACGGCATGAGACAGTTTTTTGCTACTGGCAATATAGTAAGCCATTTACGTCAAATGTATTGTTTACATTTTTGAAAGTGAATTTAGTGGCTTATTCTGAATTAAACATTTAAAAAATAATTTATAATTGTGAAAAGTTACTTTCATAGTTTATAATTTTGAAAAAAGTTACAAATTTGTTTGACAAGTATAGCATACCATAGCTTTGCTACCTTGTAGACGTTATTACACCTTGAGTGATTATTACATACGTAGGTATATAAAACTGTGTATACAATGTTGCTGATTTAATGCGAAAATTGCAATTGCCGTATTATTTCGGGGAAAGTGGGTGGGTTTTGGAGATTTACGCTGCTGATTTTGGGAATTCTTAAAAAAATTCGTTGGCACTTCACTAATCGTTTTGGAACTGGCTTTTCATATTCGATGCCCATTTTTGCCGTAGAACTATAAACGGTTATTCGACTTTGGGTATTTCCAAAACGTGCTTTTTAGTTTTTAATTAATGAATATAACATATGGTATGAACCTCCAACTTTAGACCGAAACCCCCAACGCAATTTAACGTTGTAGTAAGTAGCTTAAATAAGAGCGGTAACGTTGTACTTTGCACAGTATTGGTCACTAACTTTGTTTAATAAAAAGCACTAAATAAAAATTATAAAAAATGAAAAGTAAACATAATAAAAAGTAAAAGTCGCTAAATTAGTCTGAACGCTTCTAAAGTGTGATTAACATTTGTTTTGCAGCGAATTTTACTGAGAGACAGTAAAAATTTCTCTTTTAAGCTTTGTCAAAATTGGATTATGTAATTACAAGGCATTGACCCCGTGCTATCTGGGTTGGTCTTATACATTTTTTGTGTACGTGACTATTCTAGACAAATAAATTACGCTTGACGCGCTAATTTAGGCTGCGTTGCGAGAGAGTACTCTATATATAGAAAAAAATTGTACGGCACTAAAAAAATTTCGTCTAATACTTGAGTATTACCCACTGTACTTAACTGTAAAACTATAAGAAAACAATACGAAGTTTTACAAATTTCCGCTTAAACGCTACTCTCTAGATAACAACAAGTCAATACTTAAAAGAAATTCTATTTATAATTACTTGCTTTTATCATACTAAATTTATTTTGTTACCTATAAGTTGTTCGTTTCTTGCCCAACAGTTTCACTTTTACGATAAGGAAACTATTATCATTATTGCTAGTGTTGCACGTTTTGCTGTCACTTTTTAGTCTCGTTTTTGATAGAATAGTTGTGTTTCTTTACTTTCCGGGCAACAAGTTTCGTACAAAAGAGAGCATAAGTGTCTCTCAAATACAGATACTATTTACCTAAAGTAATTGAACGCAAAAAACCAAATTTCAAGCCCAAACAGAAACATATTGCTGTGGCAACAAAAATTGGCATTTAGTTTTACGAAAAAATACTATGATATTTTACACTTTTGGGCTTTTAAAGTCTTTTGCATATTCCTTTTTATATGCTTATTATTTCTTTATTTCGACCGTTTTTTTCCTTTCTTAATATGTGTAATTGCTCGAGCTTAAGGTTTTTTTTTTGATATTTTAGTTTTTTGGTTTTTAATTATCTGGCAATATTTCGCTTTAATTTTTCAAAAATATTCTACAAATTGAAATTAAATAAATATTATTTGGCCTGAAGAAGCTATCCAAAGGAAAGCGAAATATTGCCAGATAATTAAAAACCAAAAAAAACTAAAAATTCAAAAAAATACCTTAAGGCACCCACAGACGATATGTTTTTGCGTCTGTTTCTTTAATATGTATTTCGTGCTGTATTTTTTCATGGCTGTCAAAATGTTTCATATTTACGGACGGGTTTTAAAATTTGCTCACAAACGTGTATGTACATTTACTTCTGACATTGTCTATGCTTTTTATTGTTATAAAAAATAATTATTTAAAACATATTAAAATATTATTGCATTAAAATTTCCTCACGCCGACTACTTATACCGCCCAAAAACGGCTGCTGAATAGTTCGCAAGGCATAGAGTTCTAATGTCAGATGCTTAAACATAACAAAATAGAACAAGCTCTATTTAAAATTTTGTCAGATGACTTTGCTTATGTTTTTTACAGACGCAATGTTTTTGAGATAACAGACGACATGTAGGCATTTTACATTGTGAAAAATGACATCTACATTGTTAAACACATATCGTGTGTTATCTACTTTAAGCTCGAACAAGTCCACATATTCCTTTTTATTTAATATTTATATAAAAACACTGAAATGATTTGTATACGAGTTGATTCAAATGAACTTTGTTTCTTTGTTATTGTTTATTTTTCGAACAGCTGATTGCTTAACTACTTGCCCAAACTAGCCGGAAGAAAAAGTATGCGATGTTTCGTGCAAGAAGAGGAGCATATTATTCTCTCAAAATCGCTCTCATTTACCTAATTTTAAAATACGGAAACGCTTTTCGTGCAAGTTGGGATCCCGCGGGAACCCAAAGTACAGTAAAGAAACACACCTAATATGCTTGCAGGGTTCATCAACTGTGGATGTGTGTGTGTGTGTACATTGGGTCTTAATATTTTATGTTAATTATTGTTTTGTACAATAAATTCTTGATATGGTTTATTTTATCAGTATTTTGTTAAATTTTATTCGATTTATTTATTTAAAGAAGAATGTCTTTATTTCTTACTTTTAATAATCTATTAATGTAGGTACACTGCCTGCCACTTGAATAAAACTTTAAAACTTTTTTAAACTTTAATTAAATAAATTTCAAGGTGTTGGCTTTAGTTTCCTGAAGAAATAAAAAATATATATATACTAAAATTATACATTTATTTAAAAACAGGTATTTCTGTGGTACTTTTTCGTGTGTCACTTGAATAAGGAATTCTTTTCATATTAATCAGGAAGGCTAAAGCTAGTCAGGAAACTAAAGCCAGACATCTTGAAATTTGGTTGTGCAAAAAATTATTTTTTTCTGAACTTTAGTTTAGGAGTTATACTTAATTTATGTTAAAAAAAAATGTCATTCCTTATTCAAGTGGCAGGCAGTGTATATGCAGGTATGTGTGTGTTTCTTTAAAATTTTTGTTTTTAAAATGTTTTGTATGAACTTCTTTATATGTGAAAGACTAGTAATATGTATTTTTTCCATACAGATATCATGTTTTGCATGTACATATGTATATACATATGTATGTCTGGTTTGGTACAAACGAACGAATAAATATTATTTATGTATGTATGTATTATTATTTAAATTATGCTTTTAATTATCATGACATGGCTGGCATTTATCAGTTGTTTATTTATGGCATTCGCAAGTCTCTGCTTTGCGACGACGATGATGGTGCCTCATCTGGACTTGGTGAATCATCACCATGTGGCCGGATACGTACGATGGCACGTCGTGTATCTTCGTTGCGTTGCGGCATATAAAGACCAGTTGGTCCCGAGTAGCAGGTTGTGTTATTGCCCGACAAACGTAGTTTTTCCGTTTCACCATTAGTACTTTCGGTGAATAGTTGACCCAAATTCAATTGTGGTATGTCATAGAATATAGTTAGGACAAGCATCATGGCGATGATTCCTTAAAAGAGAAGAATGAGAGAATGATTATTACAACGTATATATGTATGTTAGCACGAATATGTATTAAACGTCTGCATGATTATGCTCAAAAAGCATTTGAATACATTCATTTACTTTTTGAATAAATAAAGCTTCGTACCATACACGATTTAAATACGAAGTGACTCATATTCTTTTAAAAACACAAGCCGGAGGGATAATGATAATAACTCTACTAGTGGAGAAGCAAATTTAACCACATTCAAATAAAAGGACTATAAGAAGGAAAAGTTTAAAATATACAGGGTGTCCGCCGGGAATTCCATTGTAATCCTCAATGCGATGTAACATCGTCTTGTTAAAACCACATGTTAATCAAGCCCAGTTGCATGCAGTTGTGTTGCGTTAAAAAATTTTCCAATATAACATAAGTCATGCGGCCTGCTAGAATTTTATTTGGTACAATAAAGGGAGAACTTTTACCCCTCTATGTTCCACAAAGTGGAGGGCGCTAGCCAGGTAAATATCAGGCAAAAGCTGATTTCCGGCGGTTTTCTGAATTTGCTGGTCTACGACGATAAGCTCAAATCGAATGTCTACTTGGAGAATAACATTCGCCGCGTTATTGCCGATATACGGTAACGAATTTACCTGTCTTTGGGTTAAATTCAAAATCGGGTCACACTTTTTGCACTTCGGGTCTCTATACAGAAGTCCAAATGCGGGGAGGGATATTACCTTTGCTGATTTCGATGCCCTCTCCGATTCCATATCGAAGATCCTCGAGAGTTGTCCGAGTAGTGAAATTGTTGTTGCTGGTGATTTCAATGTTCACAACTCATCCTGGCTTCGTCATTCGAGTCATACAACTTCAGAAGGCCAATATGTTGAGTTATTCGCAGCGCACATTAGTGAATAAGCCAACGCATTTTACATGTGTTGAAGGGCACCATTCAAACACACTTGACCTATTCCTGACTTTACACCCTGAAAAGTATGAAGTCAGCGATAGTGCACCTCTTAGTAATTCGGATCATTGCAATATTTCTGCCTCCTTTTCAGTCTCTGAACTTCGTAACGTTTCGAAATCAGCTACGAAATGGTAAAAATTTATTTACAAAAAGGCTTGTTGGGCTGAGCTGACCAAGTTTATGAGCATTTTAATTGTAAACTTTGCTTTCTAGATAATGGCATAGATGTTTCAGCAAAAATGGTTGAAAATATGATATTGTTAGGTATGAAAATATTCATCCCCTCCAAGCAGATTTCGATTAAACCAAGAGCGAAATCTTGGTTTAATCAGACGTGCAAAAACGCAATCAGATCCAGAGAGGAAGCATTTAGAAATTGGTGCTTAAACAAAACCCCAGACACTGATTTGTTACGCAAAATGGCAAGATCTTCGTATGCCAAGGTACTTGGGCGTGAAAAATTTCTTCACGAACAGCGTCTTCGTGACAAGATACTTATAGCTCCCTGGGGCAGTAAGAACTTTTCGTCATTTGTTAAGAGAGTAAAGAACAATGCTAGTTCATCAATCCAAACTCTCTTAAAGATTAACCGAGCATTTACCGACCCAGATGTCAAAGCTAACCTGCTGGATGAAATATTTGCAAGCAATTCCTGGTGGCCGGAAAGCAGTCAACCACTTCCCGAGCTCGAAAGAGTACCTGTAACTATGCCAAAGATATTTTTCCAAGCTCGAGCAGTTAAAAGGGTTTTGCCAGACCTCGACGTAAATAAGTCTCCTGGACCAGATGGCATTCCAGCACTAGTCTTGAAGCAGTGGTCTTCTACGCTGGCGCGTTCATTAGCTCTGCGCTTTCCAAAGCAATGGAAGGTATAGTTAACTATCACCTTATGAGGTATCTAGAGTCGCGTAAATTACTTTGTGATCGTAAATATATGGATTTCGTAAAGGTCGTTCTACTGACGATCTTACGGCATATCTCTCAGAGAAATGGTGCGACTCAATCCATCATTTTGCTGAAAGTAAGGTGGTGACTCTGGATATCTCCAAAGTATTTGACGGTGTGTGGCATGCTGCACAACTGGCAAAACTTACAGCTTTTGGTGTCGTGAAGAACTTTCTCGGTTTATATCGAGCTTTCTCAGAGACCGCATATAGATGGGGTCTCATCAAACGAGTTCAAGATTAATTCAGGGGTACCGCAAGGCTCCGTTCTTTCTCCTACCCTGTTTCTTATTTTCTTCAACGACCTTCTCTATCAAACTTTCAACCCTATCCACTCTTTTGCGGATGACAGCAGCATTTGCCACTTGTACTCTTTTAGTTATAGGCCCAGCCTATCAGAAATTGCTGCCAAGAGGCTAAATATGAATGATTCACTGAATAGTGATCTTCTATTAAACTCCGAATTAAGTCGTAAAAACAGGGTCACCTTTAATGCTCGTAAGACCCAATGCTGTTTATTAACACACAAACAAATGACCGCAAACGCTGCTAGTATAAATATTTAAGATGCTCTTGAGGTTCTGGGAATGAAAATGCAGTGTGATGGAACAAATTTTTCATATCTCTAAAGAAGCATTCAAGTGTCTCGAGTTTTTGCAACAAGGTAAGATGTACTTCACTCCATCCGATCTGCTTACTATATAAACCACCTACATCCGACCGAAAATGGAATACAACTCTCATATTTGGGCCGGTGCCTCAAAGTCTGTTTTGGGTTACTCGACCGTGTGCAGGAGAGGACGAAGAAACTCATCGGTGACAGTAGGGTATCCAACACTATTGACTCACTGGAAAATCGATGCAATGTAGGGTACGTTACTCTGTTTTATCGTTACTACAATGGATTTTGCTCCGACGAGATTAGGAATCTTGTTCCCAAAACTCTCACATTTTTATGTAACACACTCGCATCGTCCAGAGCTCCACAAATGGATATTTGTGGTCGATTGATCAGGGAATCGTACTACGTATTACAGAGCATTTGCAGCCTGTGGAATAAGTTGTGTACAAACGTGTTTCTTGTCTGTTATAACGTTGGAAATTTCAAGTCAAATGTTCACAAACAGTATTCCCTTTTTCCCCCTCCTCATAACCTATTTTCCTAGTTCCGGTACAATGCACTGCATATGTAGGGGTCATGCCCTGAGTACTGGCCCAGGATAAAAAAAAAAAATAAATGCTTGACCTCCAGATCAAACTGCGTCCGAGCTAGCCGTAGCGGTCTTATGCCAGAAGTTATATTTGAATTATAATGCTAGAGAATCATTCGAATAGAGTAAATTTCATGTCAAGTTAAAAAGTTTATCTTTAGTTTTGTTCATTTCAAAGTTCTAGACCTCTATAAAAACACCTTTTTTATTTTTATTAGTTGATTATATATGTTAACAAAAAAAAAAAACATTCATTCACCTTATTATTAAAATTTTAAAATAAACTAAAGTGCTGATACAAATGCAGACGGTTTGAACAGGTCAACAACTTGCAAAGTTGCAAAACAGTCACTGCGCGTGTTATTTATGATTACTATGCTTTTTTATTTTTATTTCATTTTATGTCGCAACTTAAGTAATAAATAAAATTAAATTCAGTTGTAAATTAAACATTGATCAATAAAGTTTATTTTTTTAAAACTTAAAATAAATTTTCATCTAACTTATACAAATGGGTGTGAAATAAAACTGCATACAAAAGTTTTAAATATTTTACATATTTTTACAAATATTTATAGAAATATATGGGGTGTAGAAATAGTTATGTCGCTAACTGTATCCACTTTCATACATATGTTTGTATGTATGTGTGCTATTAAATGAAACTTACCAAAAATTAAATACGCTGTTATAGCCATTTTATAAACAGAACGGTTATCAATCGATACACCATCGCCCGGTATGTAATCGCCCAGACCAATTGTAGTTAATGAAATGAAACAATAGTAGAAGGCATCCAGAACACCCCATGATGGCTCCAAGTATGCGAACACAGCAGTCGGTATTGCAAAAAATAATACGGCCACAAAAGCAACTGCAATGCACAAACCAAAAAAAAAAATTTTTTTTAATATCGCAAATGAAAACATTTACAAGTTCAGATAAGAGCCAAAAATTACAAGGAGAAAAAAAAGTAGAGAAAAAAAAAACATGTTGAAAAAGAAAGTGGTTAAGTGTGCGGCAATAAAAACAATATCCAATTTAAAATTCATTAAAAAGGAATACGAGTACAAAAGTTATTTTTAATCCTCTTACATACAAAATACATTTTCCACTTACCAATAATAGTCAAGTGCATGACACGTATATTAAATGGCTGGTACAAGTGGCCCAGTTTCGAATTGAGTAAGCCCAACAGCCAATTGGCTGGTATTAATAATTTCTCAACCATTGCACTCAGCAACACCAACGTCAGTGGTATGCCGATGGCCGCATAAATCATGCAAAATACTTTTCCCGTTTGACTTAATGGTGTCACATGCCCGTAGCCTGCAAGTTACGTTTGTTTTCCGTTGTGAGTGTTTGAAAATTTAAAAACAGTTTCAGTTCATACATAAGTACACTACAAGTTTACATAAAAAATTTTAGCATGTACATACAGTGGGTCACAGCAGCATACATATTTCAACCAGTATCAGATAATTTCGAAATGAAATAATGTATTAAAAAATTATTGAACAGTCTTAAAAAATAAATTTTTTTTTGTATTAGGTGCACAACTTTGCTTCCGCCGCTTTGCTATAGATGGTTGTAGTGGTAGTCAAAATAAGTATATCGTCATCGCCATCGAAATATTAGTCGATTTGTTACTACAAACAGATCGACTAAAGTTTTATCTGTTTGCCAGATAAAACTTTGTCGCTTTGCGTGAAGCTTAAAACTTTAACAGAAAAGCGCAAAGCAAAAAGTGTATTTCCTTATAAAATCTTTGGCAGCGCTAACGATTTGTTCATTTATATAAGAAAATGGTGGTTAATTTTTATATTTAATTATTCCTTATGATAATAGAAGTTAGAAATATTATAATTACTGAAATTGGTTCTAATTGTTTTTTTAGCGCATGAAGCTTTGGAGAGAAAACTTCAACGTGTAAAAAAATGAGAACTTTTCGCTTCACGTTGCGCTAAAAGTACTTTATGTGACATGTTTCATATAAGTATGTATATTTTATCTTATATGGTGTTCATACATACACGGCCGAATAAGCACTGCAACAATACCAGCAGGAAGGTCAAAAGAGGTGGTAACTGAAGATAATATCAAGAAAATCCTCGATATCGTTATGAAAGATCGCCAAGTCAAGTTACGCGGGATTGTTGAAATGGTAAACATATCATATGAACATGTGTTCAACATTTTGCGTGAACATTTGCATATGAAAAAGGTATTGGCAAGATGGGTGCCGCGTTTGCTCAGTGTCGAACATAAACAAGTTCGACAGACCACTTCACAGCGGTGTTTGGACCTCATAAAGCGTAATCCTGTTGTTTTTTGGCGTCAATTAAGAGTTAGAGGTGCAATTGTTGGCCACGAGGACGATATGAGGTGGATGGCTCTTCAGGCACACTATCGTGAACAGCAGCACTATTTTCTGCAGAACGAGTTGTGCGAGCATGCTTTGGTATTTGGTGCTTTTTAAAATTTTTTGTACGAAAAATTCTTCAGTCGGTGCGATGTGCGCTTTTTTCTAATTTTCTGTGCGCTTATTAAATTTCGGTGGCACCAAATTATATTCAATTCAATGTAATTATTGTATTAAATTTTTATACTCTTCACAAAAATGTAAAGGGTATTTATAAGTTTGTGATTCCGTTTGTAATTTCTACAGTTTTTTTTTGCGACCCTATAAAGTATATATATTCTGAATCAGAATTAATGGAAAAGTCGATTAAGCGATGTCCGTCTGTCCGTCTGTCCGTCTGTCCGCTGTTGAAATACCGTTTCTGAGAAAACCATTAGACTTAGAAACTTTTTTCTTTCACCATTCTTTTACCCCATCGATTCATGGGTTTGCTATTGAAATTCAGTAATATCGGTCCACGTATAGCTGAGATATATTCAAAATTCCGAAAAAAGCCATTTTTTTTGCAGTTTTGTATGAAAATTTTTGAAAACAAAAGTTGTTCGTTTTGCTTCAAACTTCACACACTTATTAAGCATGGTGACTAAAAGACAAACAATTTTTTTTTCAGATATCGGTCCATATATACCCGAGATATAGCCCAAATCGGATTTTTAATGAAAATGTCGCATAGGCGAAGCTAAATAACTTTTTTTGCTCAAATGCAGTTCTGGTAATAAAATTAGGTTGCATAAATATGGAAAATGAAAATTTTCGATATCGGTCCATATATACCCGAGATATAGCCTAGACCGGGGTTTTCATGAAAATGCCGCGTAAGCGAACTTAAAAAACTTTTTTGTGCTCAAAAGCAGTTCTGGTAATGAAATTAGGTTACATAAATATGAAAAATGAAAATTTCCGATATCGGTCCATATATACCCGAGATATAGCCCAAATCGGGTTTTTCATGAAAATGTCGCGTAAGCGAACTTAAACAACTTTTTTGTGCTCAAAAGCAGTTCTGGTAATAAAATAAGGTGATATAAATATTGAAAATGAATTTTTCGATATCGGTCCATATATACCCGAGATATAGCCTAAACCGGGTTTTTCATGAACACGCGGCGTAAGCGAACTCAAACAATATTTTTTGCTTAAAAGCAGTTCTAATAATAAAATAAGGTTATATAGGTATGAAAAATGAAAATTTCCGATATCGGTATATATATATATACCCAAGATATAGCCTAAATCGGGTTTTTCATGAAAATATCGCGTAAGCGAACTTAAACAATTTGTTGTGCTCAAAAGCAGTTCTGGTAATGATATAAGGTTATATAAATATAGAAAATTAAAATTTTCGATATCGGTCCATATATACCCGAGATATAGCCTGAACCGATTTTTCCATTAAAAATTTTTTTTTTTAAATTAAATTTTTGGTTTGTACATTTGTACAACGGGTTATAGTTCAGGTTTTTTCTTTCTTAAGTTAAAAAAGTTCATCAAAAAATTCAATACATTTATATTTACATCTCTTGGTACGGAGAATATTAAAATACAAAAATATGTATGTTTATAAATAAAATAAATACCGCTAGTTCTGAGACAGCAAACGCTGTACAAACAATGTGGGCAATTAACAAAATGCATATGTGATTCAATATGAGATGAATATAGATAGAAAATAATTAAATGCTCGGTGGCTTAGTGGTTAAAGCAGTAGATCATGATACGTCATGTCCCGAGTTCGAATCCCAGTGGGTGCTGATGAGTAGTGTAGCGACTACGAAACAGCTAGTTGTCCCCCAGCTAAAGATTTGATTATTATTTTTCTTGTCTTCTTCAATCAAAATTATTGATCACAGCAGATTTGTATTGTAAAAAATCTTTCTTAAGAAAAAAACTTAAGAAAGAAAAAACCTGAACTATAACCCGTTGTACAAATGTACAAACCAAAAATTTAATTTAAAAAATTATAAAAGTTCATCAAAAAATTCAATACATTTATAATTTTTTTTTTTTTGCTGAAAAGCAATTCTCGTTATAAAAGAAGGTTACTAAAATACAGAAAATAGAAAATTCCGATATCGGTTCATATATAACCGAGCATATTTAGGTCACATTTTTAATATACTATACATATTCGTAACTATCGTGAAGGGTATTTTAGATTCGGCCCAGCCGAATATACTACACTCTTACTTGTTACATTTCATTTTGCAAAATTTGCTGTTTTATAAAAATTGCTGGTTTGCTATTAAACGATCAAGCCAAGCGAACTTCACTATGCAGACACTGCATAGTGAAGTTCGTGTTTATGATAGTGCGTGTATTCACCACTCTTTTAGTAATTAATAAATTATTAAATTAATTACTATAGTTCATCTTCTATTTGTTACAATTCTGGCAAATTTTCGTATATATCAATAAATTGTTTTACAGACACCCACTCTATCCAACGGATTTTCACTGTGCGCTTGCGAAAACAAAAATGCAATTCACACTGTGTTTGGTAGAATTGCTATTACACGAGTTTAATGGCTTATTGTGTGATTGTGTTACTTTTAATGATCCGATTATCCTAAATTTTTTCGACATATTTTATCCCTTGCTGTGACGAGTTTATACTCCTGCATCGACAGCGAATATAATTAAATATTGTTGCTGAATACCAAATTTTATTATCGCAATATCGTTATAATTATTTTAAACATGCCATTGTCTTAATAAAAGTACCAGAATCGCACTGGAGGCCAAGTTTGACAAACTTGAGTTCTAACTGTTGAACAAATTTGATGGCATGCCATCAGCCGGTGCGGTCTAATAGCTGCTTAAAAGGCTGTTTCATTATCGTTTTTTAATGTAAAAAATGAGTTTTTAAATAAGAAAAAAACGTGCTTTTTCTTCAATTTGGTGCGTTTTGAAATTTCAAAGTTGACAACACTGTCCTACAGACCAGGTTTGCTCAAATTTTAGCACGAATTTTCCGATTGTATGCACATTTAGACGATTAAATTGGCCGAAAAAAGCATGGTATGCACGTTTAGGTGTGGTTCACATTCAACAAATTTAACCATCCGGTAAAATTTAAAGCACTTGTGAATAAGTAATAATCAAAGGCACGTTCACATTAAAATCTCACATAGTTCTAAAATCTCAGATACATGCGATTATTTGCGAGTTTTTCCTTGTTTCTTCTACGGATTGTTATTGGTAGTGTTTAATACAGGGTGGCTTAGAATTAATCTTCTACGGATTGTTATTAGTAGTGTTTTATGCAGGGTGGCGTAGAATTAATCTTCTACGGATTGTTATTAGTAGTGTTTTATGCAGGGTGGCGTAGAATTAATCACCCTTTCATAAGATTTAATAGCTTCTGCAAATAACATTTACAGAATGCAAACAGAAAACTATAGTTCGCAAGAACGTGGAATAATTATGTAGAATTTTTTAATCACGATTTTGAGTCGAAAACCGCCATGAGCGACGAGGCGCATTTTCATTTAAACGGTTGCTTTAATACATTTTCGTTGCTGACGGTTCTGAAAATCCGCGTGTGTTGCATGAATAATCGTTACTCGTCTATCAACTTAAGGCTATCTTGTGGTGCGGTGTTGCCCGGGAGGAGTGATTGCACCGTTTATTTTTTTAAGCACGTCATAGGCAACAAAGTTACCGTTACTGGAGAACGTTTAGGGGACTGCACCAACGGAGGTTGCTTTCTGCTGTGGCAGTCTTGACGGTACATTGTCACAAAGCGACACAGGCCAGGAGGTTAAGTCTTCCTTTTACTGACCTCTGTAGAAGCTGCTGCTGAGAATATTGAGGACTGTCTGTTGATTTCCAGCTCTTTCTTATATAAGGGCTTTATATCTAAGCAGAGCGATTCTGCGTGATTTGGCGGAGGTATCGGTATATAATGTAAGTGCATTGGACTCCTTTATCCAATCATAGTTCTGGTTTTGAACCAGTGATGTGTAGATCTGTTGAGATACATATCACACCCAGGCAACACAACGGTACCGAATTGTTCAATAGCTGGCAGCCTACTAAACTTGTCCTACTGGAGAACGCTGCAGGGCCATGATAAGCAACTTCTTATTGCCGGAATTGATTGAACGGGGTTTGGTGAACATGAGGTTCCACAAGACGGTACAACTGCATTCACAGCAGGAGCCACAATGGATGTTGTAAAGGAAACATTTTCCGGTTGCGTAATCTCCAATTTTTTTGATATGTCATGGCCAGCCACATCGGCCGATTTAACCATTCTAAACTTCTTTCTTTGGGTCTACTTGAAGTCGTGGGCTTATGCCAACAAGCAACGTCAAGAATCTACTTACGGCTCCAGGAAATTGTTGAAGCTTTATCTTTTTAAAAGATGCTGTCTGAAATAAGCTATAAGCCACTGTATGTACATATGTAGTATGTATTAACTGATAAAATTCTATTTAGTAGTATTCTATATTCTATAAAAGTATTAAAAATAACTTACCAATTGTTGTTACAACAGTGCTGGAGAAAAACAAAGCTTGTCCAAAACTCCAATTCATTTCATTTGTTGAATTTCGCAAGGGCGATATGCCGCGATCATTTGCTGTTATAACAGCTTTTAAGAATTCTTCCAAATCGTCATCTGAAAAAAATTAACAGCGTTAAGACTTTAGAGTACCTTTCTATTTCCAATTACGGTCGAACTAGTGGATGCAACGAATTTTCATTCATATCACTATTATTATTATTTTTTGTCTTGGATCTATAATTAGGGTATGCAGCTCATTCTATCGAAACTAGGAGACTAGGTTATGAGAAGGAAATAGTATTTATGGATGCTTGCCTAGAACTCTCCAACATTGCAACTGACAGCAAACATGTTTGCAGGTAACTTGTTCCACAGACAAGCCGTACATTTAAAAAAATGAATTCTGTGTGTAATGCGTTGTGCGGATAATTACTCAATTGACCGCAAATGAACGACACCTGTACGATATAAGTATATTACGTAAAAATATTTGGGTTTTAAGAGCAAGATCCTTAACGTCATCAGAAAAAAATCTATTACAGTAACCATAAAACAGAGTAGCTCACCCCATGCCTTATTATCACTGTGGAATGCCTTACTATCACTATCTCACACGGTCGTGTAATCCCAAAATAGACTTTAAGGCTCCGGCCTAAAATATGAGAGTTGTATCCCATTTTCTGTTTTATATAGAATGTATAAGTAGTAAGGAGATCGTTTGGATTGCAGTACATCTTAAACCGTTTTAGAAAACCGATACATTTGAATGTTTTTTTAGATACATGAAAACTGTGATCACTCCAACGAACACCACACTGCACATTCCAAGAATATCAAGAGTACCCAATTCCTCAATATATGTATATACCATTCATGAGTGCAGACAAAACAGTATTCACGATCTTATGGCCGTTAAAGTCGACCCGGTTTTTACTACCCTTTTTACTAGTCCTGGCAATTAAAGTGATGAGGATATTTATTCCCGCTTCACAGATTTGACGAAATCACTCAGGAAATGACCTCTGTATTGCAGTGCATTGTACTGGAACTAAAAAAAACCCTTTACAAGGAGGAGTGAAAAATGGAGTAGTGTTTGTGGACGTTTGACTTGAACCTATCAATAACTACACGGCAAGACGAAAACAAACATTACGATAGCATTTAGAATATTGGAATTAAATTAGTTAAAACAGATCAGTGCTCGGTATATACTCGTATACCTCCGACACTGCTGTGACTGCTCAGACTAGCAAAAATTAGCCCCCCTCCTCCCACATAAGATAATGAATTACATTGAAAACAAACTAATAATGAACATATAAAGAAAACACGGGTGGCAGTGGAAATAACACGTGTACACGGGATGGAAGACGAAACACTACTCCTCTTTCTCTTCTTAATAAGCTTGTTGTAATTATATTGTAGGTGTAAGTGTGTTTAAATTTTAATGGCCGATGTTGATTTTGAATAAAACACAAATTATTTAGGAATTATTGTCACTTGTTTTTGTTATAGTAATATTGTTATAGTTCAATTATGTATGGAACAAAATATGGGCCAAATGGCCGTTGCGATCTCGGCGATACACCTCCATCAGATGATCCAAATTTTCGATAACGCTAAAGCATAATTCTATGCCGTTACTGCGCCAAATTAGTTCATACTAAAGCTCCCATTACCCGGGGAACAATTTTTGCCTTAGCGTATTCCAAACCAGGGTGAAGAAGTCCCTCGTTAGTTGGAATAACTCTGATTATTTTAGCTTATGACAAAAAAAAATTTGTATTCATATGAATAAAAAAGTAAAATTTTCCATACCAGAAAAAAGTAACACATCCACATATCTGGCAGTCACTTAAGGCCACTTAACCTAGTGTCTACAACTACGATTAACTCTGAGATGATATCTGACAAAACGTCGGCAGAATGAGAGAACGAATTTCTTTATGTACATTTTAATGTCTAACAAGGAGTACACGTATTTTTGTTAATCTTATAAGAATTCATAAATCAATGAAAGTCGAGAAAAAAACACATCTTTGCGATGAATAAAATCTTATATGAATTTTGTATATGCACACATTTTGTACAAAATTAATCACTTATGGTATATATTTAATGCATAAAAACAAATTATTTTCCATTTAAAAGGGGTTTTTTAAAAGAAAATTTGCAAAACTAATAATCGGTTAAATTGTAATGGCATCTTATTGTACACAAATACATACGCAATCGTTTTTTGACAGCTCTTCTTATAAGATCGTTGCCATGAGATTTCTCATAAGAACGCTCTCATAAAAATTATTATAAGACCGCGATAACAGTGATTTTAAGTCTACACGTAACAGAATTCTCTCTGCGATTGAATTTGACGTTCTCATCTCAGATATTATCGCATGTGTGGACACTAAGTAAGGAAATTGTGAGACAGAAATCTAATTATAGTTGCTTGGACTGTCAAAAAATCTAACGTACTGTTACATTTTGTTTTCACACCATCACATCAGAAGTAAAATGAAAAATATACAATGTAGCGAATAAACAGACAATTTGGTCAAAGTGCGGGTTTATTATTTTATGTATTTGTTTTTATAGAAAATGCAACCCTGATCCAAGAACAAATCTCATTGTTTAAAACAATTTCTAAAAATGGTGAAATGTTATGGGAGGTCAAGTCTTGATACAAAATCGGATAGTCTAAGGTGGCTTTTAACGTTGAATTCTATTTTCAGTAGATTAGTCCGCAACACAACAGAACGAAAAAGTGAAAACAAACCATTCACAAATATTGAACAGAAACAAAACAGCTGATTCGGAACGGAAAAGAACTTACAAACTAAAAATGTTTTTCCTAAAATTAAGATTTTATATTTATTTATTTTGTATTTAATTTTATATTTAAGGGCCTTATATTATTAATATATAATTTTTCCATATAGCTATAATTTAATAAATGAAGACCTTTCGTCAAAAATTTCTGGCATCACTGGTGTATAGTTTTTCTATTAATTAAAAAAAAAAAAAAAAAAAAAAAAAAAAAAAAAAAAAAAAAAAAAAAAACAGAAAAAAACCAAAAACAAACAAAACTTTAGAACACTGGAATATATTTGACGAAATGTAAACAAAAGAAAAACAGCTGTTTAAATGTTACCACTTTCTAATGTTTGATTAAGAATTGCAAGCAAAATTAAAGTACATAAAAGTTAACACTTATTCAAAGCCAGTTGAACTTAAAAGTTTACTTGTTTCGACCGAAAATACAAAAAATATAGCAAAAGCTTATTATTTAAAGAAGTATTTTAGTAAGAACCGCATTTACGCTTTGAATAAACTTTTATTAAAAAAAAGCCTGTGTTATTGGAGAAAAAAATTTTTTATAGTTTAAATAATAATCCATAAAGCGGCTTATAAAAATATTCGGTTTTAGCCCAATTTCGGTTAAAGTCCACAAAAAACTATAGGACTATAGGCGAGAAATGTATTATTTTTAAACACGAATTTAAACCAACTATTTTACTTTAAGAAATAATACCAATCAGAAAATTATAAACAGCTTGCTTTCTATGTTTTCCAACTGTCTATATGTCGACATTTCATAGGAGCTACCCTAGTCATTAGAAGACTTTGGACATTTTTTAAAGATATTCTCAAACATTCAACTTTATATCCCAACATCTAAATAAATAATTGAGATTTTAAAAAGAAAAAGAAAGAAAGAAAATGTTTTAATAATGCCTGTCAAAACACAAAAAAATACATCTACATCAAAATAAATCGTTTATACACGTAAAGAAAGGGAGAGACGTGTACAAACGAAAAACGCTTTTTTTGTGTTTTGACAGGTATTACTCATATTACTCGTATTAAAACATTGTTATTTTTAAATTCTCAATAATTTATTTAGATTTTTGGTATATAAAGAGAATATCTTTAAGAAACTTCCAAAACTGGTGCAACTAATCATAGATGTAACTAATCATAGAGGTAGCTCCTATGAAATGTCGTTATATAGACAGCTGGAAAACATAGAAAGCAAGCTGTTTATAATTTTTTGATTAGTATCAGTGCTAGAAGCTAATGTAGTGAATAAAGCTCGATTGTTTTAAGAAATAATTTTAAATTATTTAAAAAGAATAAATATTTTCCAATATATTTTCGTCACATTGACATTTTTTCAAATGCACAAAATTCAAAAATTTTATTTATACAATTTGATTAATGTCCATCTGTCCGTTCACCAGCTGAGATGTTGTGGTATGAAACAGCAAAAAAAAAGTATTTCATATAGTCTTTTAAATTTCTTACCATTTATTTGTGGATACCTTTTGACGAAATTATTCCGCAAAATTCGTATTTCATTACGTTTCTCCAGCTCAACAGGTGTTTCAATAATTTGAAAACTTACTGCCCCAATCATCAGAAAGCAGATATAAAATAAAACAAAAGTCAAAAGTAAAGTGCGTTCTTTGCGATAATCTCTTAAAAATTGTACCGGTGTGACGGGCACTAAGCAGCCTTTGTCGGAACTATTATAGTAACTGTTCGCCGGACGTATTAAACGTATAGAACCGAGACTAACGCGAGTATTTAAACTTAAACTGGAACGTTGCGTAGAGTTTTTGTAGATATTCGGATCGGAAATGGACATTAAACGGCGAAAGGATGGAGTGACCGCAAGGGGGAGTGGAGTATCCTTTGTACTGCTGTTTGGCAGATGATTTTCTACGGTTACAGTTGTTAATTTATTGATATGCTTTTCGAAATCTTCATAACCTTCTAAATGCATATTTTGTTTCCTTTTTTTTGTTTTCGTTTTAAAATTTAGTTTTATTTATGATTTTATTATTTTCTATTATTTCACTTAAATTGTGTTTTATTATACAAGATCCATTAATTAAATCTTTTGTTCGTGCTTAAATTTAGATTTGATGCAATCTTTTCCGTTTTTCCGTTAAGTGTTTTCTGTTTAAAGAATTGCACTAAAATTTTTATTATAAAAAATCTTTTACGTATTTTTGCTCGAATATTTTAAAGCTGCTTTTAAACCGCAGCCAGTCTGCATTTTTTTCTTTCAATAATGTGATGTCTCTCAGTTGACGAATTCTTCGAATACTAAAAGTGATGAGTGTTTTGATATGAAATTCTACTTTATCGCTTAAATTATAATTAAGAACTGCTGTTTCTTTTTGTGTATGGTTTTTTAAATATTGCGGTAAATATGGAACTGATTCAACAAAGCTTTAGGCATTTCACAGTTCTAAATAATTTCTTTATGAAATATAAACAATTGAGTTTTATTCGCTCTACTCGTATTAGCTTCTAATATTGATACCAATCAAAAAATTATAAACAGCTTGTTAAATAATGTGTTAAGTAATGTAATGATAAATAAATAAATACTTTTTGATAAAATTGAAAATAACGGTTATTTTTTGATCAGTCTTGTCATGTGGACCGATATTGGAAATTTTCCTTTGCCGGAATTTAGTAACTTTCTTTTACTGTCAAAACAGTTTTAAGAAAAAAAAAAAATTTGTTTTTTCCATGGAAAAATCGGTTAAGACTATACGAGTATCTCTGGCATATATGGACTGATATCCGAAATTTTAATTTTCTGTATTTTACTAACCTCCTCTTACTACCTAAACTGTTTTTAAGCCTGAACATTCTTGTGAAGAATGTAATAATAAAATATTTTCTTTAACTTTGATTTCACTTCGAAACCGGCTACTGAAAACATCTGTTTTCCGCTGGCAAAGTTGCGGGTAAATGGTAGCATATACTATATATTTACGTGACTATTGTGAAGAGTATTTTATATACTATATATTTACGTGACTATTGGGAAGGGTATTTCAGATTCGGCTCAGCCAAAATATATATTTATATTTTTGATTTTAAAAAACCTGCAGCCGTATTCTGTAACTCGCTAAAGCTAAATCTCCATCGCTAAAAATCTAAAAAGATGATTTAGTGATTTTTGGCCATAAATGCAATTCTGTAACGTGCATAGCTAAATTTGGCAATGACATAAAAATTGAATTCGCCGCAATTTTGGCGATTAGTGGCATCGCTAAAATGTTTAAATTTTGTATTCTCTAACACCAAATAAGTATAGGGTGTTTTTTAAGCTAGATAGAACTTTAAATTGTAAAAAGTAACACAAAAAATTAAATTTTGATGAAACATTTTTTTTATTTGTTTCAGTATACTCTGACAAATCATCATGAATAGACTCACGCTTGAACAACGCTACGAAATTATCCAAATTTACTTTGAAAATCAGTCGTCGATTCGCGCAACTTAAATTGTGTTCAGCGATGAGGCGCATTTTTGGCTTAACGGGTTTGTTAATAAGCAAAATTGCCGCATATGGAGTGAGGCCAATCCACAAGAGACCCTACAGACTCCATTACATCCAGAAAAATGCACTGTTTGTTGCGGTTTTCATGCTGGTGGCATCATCGGACCTTATTTCTTCAAAAATGAGGCCGGAGCTCGCGTTACGGTCAATGGAGATCGTTACCGCACCATGATCAATGATTTTTTGTTTGAAAATATGGATGACATTGATCCGGAGGAGATGTGGTTTCAACAGGATGGCGCTACGTGCCATACGGCGAACGCAACCATCGACTTACTGAAATCAAAATTTGGCGATAAGTTGATTTCGAGAAATGGACCTGTCAATTGGCCTCCAAGGTCGTGCGATTTGACACCTCTCGATTATTTCCTGTGGGGCTACGTGAAGTTACTGGTTTATGCTGATAAACCAGCAACAATTGACGCCTTGGAGGCCAGCATTGTTCGTGTTGTTCGTGACATACGGACAGCAGTGCTCGAAAAAGTGGCCCAAAATTGGACGTCCAGAATGCGCTTCGTCAAGAACAGCCGCGGTGCCCATATGCCCGAAATCATTTTCAAATGTTAATGTCACGTATTGATCTTTCGAATAAAAAAAAATTTTGATTACAATTTAATTTTTTGTGTTATTTTTTACAATTTCAAGTTCTATCGGGCTTAAAAAAACACCCTTTAGTTGTTGTTGTCTAAAACGCTAAAATATTGGCAACGGAAAATTTTAAGTGCTAAATGTAAGTAAATTACAAATGTTTTCTTTTTTCTATTGTTTCTTGTTAAAAAAAAAAAAAATTATTATTGTACAATGGAAAAAACAACAAAAAGAATTACAAAGGAGCAAAAATATATGCTTATTCAGTATTTGGAGGAGGACAAAGAATTTGCCCATGACAGGTAAACAATTAATTTTAACTTAAAGTGAAGCAAAACACAAAAATTTGTGAATTCCACAAAAGTTTCCTGTTCACAATTAGCTTATTGCGTTCACTAATTGCACTTAATGAATTCATTATATTACGACGCCGATAAAAACGGCTTATTTTCATTTTTTTTTTAATATTTATTGTTATCAAATGCAGAACATTTTTTCTAAACCTTATGAACGTTTTTCTTTTTTTTGTTTGTTTAAAATGTAAATAAACAAATACTTTTTTGTGATGCATCATCATCATTCGGTTGTATCATGAAAAAAATACTGCTCATAATTTATGGACTTAAGTGCTGTTTAAGTAATATTTGTCAAAAACAAAATAAATTTTGAATAGATCTATCACAATAACTATTTAAAATCGAGATTTTAAAACATATTTCAAAAAGTTATTGAAGAGAAGTTTTAAGAATATTTACGGGAAGCACAATAAAAAGAAAGGTAACACTACAATGAATTGCCAAAAAATATTACATTATATTTATCTCTTTTTAACGGAAGATCAACAAAATAGAAAGAAAGAAATAGTATACAGTTAGCAAATTAGCTGCAGCGAAAATATAAAAGTTTAGCTAAGCAATTTAGCTTACAGAATACAGATTTAGCGACATCGCTAAAATATTTGTCCTAATTTTTTTTTAGCATTTTAGCGATCGAGTTTTAGCTTTAGCTTAGCGAGTTACAGAATACGGCTGCTGACCTTTATCTTTTTTAATACTTTTTTTTGTGACACTTTTTGAAACTTTTCAAAGGCAACACTGAACAAGAGTTTCGTATCAACGCTGGAACATTTGCATTTGGTTATCATGCGCAACTCCCACCAGTTGTTAAAAATAATAATATCGAAAAGAAAAAACACTTTCTTAAACTGTGACTATCCCAAATACTCGTACTTGTACTTATTTAAATAATATTTTACCTTATTGAAATAGTAAATCGGTATTGTCAGCATATTTAAGGGTTTTTAGTTTTATAGTTTTTTTGAACTGATATTTATTTGTCTTAGTTTTATTTTGTTTTTATAATTTAGATAAGATTTCAATTACACAAGTTAATTGCTTGTAGAAGATGTTTGAAGATCATGTAGATGCTGATTTCGTACGCTAAAGGTTTAAGTATCACGTGTAAACATATGTATGTTCACTCTTACTCGTATCTGCATAATTTCATTTTTTGTCTGTTTATTTGTCAAAAAATGTTTTTAAGAAATATAAATATTATATTTTCAACTCTTAGAAGGCATTATTTTATATATGTATACACATATGTATGTACACAATTTAATCAAAATGGAAATAATTAAAATAAAATCATTTCATTAGACTTTACATATTTTACAAAAATTTATCAAAATTTGGAATGCAAAAATGTTTATTTATGTCTAAGAATATACATACATATATATCGACGGCTTAATATAAAAAGGGCGTAACTCAATTCTTTTCAAAATAGTGTTTTTTGTTTAGTCTTGTAAACAAATCTTAAATACATCTTGTTTCAAAGTTTCAGGGGGATATAATTGCAAATAACAGATTTACTCGTATAACGATTTCAATAAAGTCCTAAGTCAAGCCAAAGGATTTTCATTTCCCCAGTGGCGGAAAGAAGGAGTAAACAGGCCTGCTAGAAGGCCTAATTTGGCAGACACAAGACCTAGCTGCTGCATTCCATACTCATATATTTTTTACACACGTTGTCCTAGCTAGCCAAGGCCTTCCCCGTTCCCTTCCTCAGAAGGCCTGATATAAGGCCTTCTTCAACAGGTATGATAGAAGGCGTTCTTCAACAGGCCTTATTTCTATTTAATTTGTGCGTTTGTTAGTATACTTTCGTTAGAATGTTTTCTTTTTTGCCTTAGCGAGCTTTTAATCACTTTTTATTACTTAATTCTGAGAAGGCGCAATTAATCAGATTTAGACCTTATAGTACGTTTCCATTATAATCAAATTAAGTTGATTTAAGGAAAACATTTCGAAGTGTTTCCATTATGTTGTAAGTAATTTTCTCTTCGAATTTTCGAAATCAGTTTGACGTTTGAGTTTTTTGATTATATTTTATCATAAAAAAAAAAACAAAAATTGAATAAACATTGTGCAAAACGCTGTGGCATTCGAAAATAAAACGGTGTTAAACACCAATGAAATAGTTAGTGATGCTCTCGTTTATTAACATATGTGTTATTTTTGGCTGCAAGATATTAAACTTTGTGCTAGGGCGCGTATATTGAAAGAAACCGTTAAGAAAGCCTAGAAGCTGATTTCCTTATATGAAGACATGGGGATATGAAAGGAACGCATTTTTATTAAATTGCC
Organism: Thecocarcelia acutangulata; assembly: GCA_914767995.1. NCBI lineage: Eukaryota > Metazoa > Arthropoda > Insecta > Diptera > Tachinidae > Thecocarcelia > Thecocarcelia acutangulata. Next base: position 73,251,543 of record OU612095.1, read on the forward strand.
TTTACCATGGGAGGTTATCCAAGCCGCAGAAATTCCAGAAACCAAGCATTATTGATTTCCTCATTTGTCGGCCGCATTCTTGATTGTCATGTCATGTTGCCAATAAAGATAAAAAGCAATATGAATATAAGAATATCCAAGACTATATACGACTAAAAATATTGGAGAAATTAGTGCATTAGCCGACTGTGACTTGCTTACATTTTCTTATATTTTCCTACTTAAAGAACACGAAGATGATGCCGATGAGGTTACGTCTCAATTTAATAAAGTTCAAAAAGCAATTCATAAACTGGTAAAAATTTACCCTTGATGAATCCACCTTTAGATAGACGCTATGGCTACCGGCAAGCTCTCGAAACGAATTCGTAAATTTGCTATAGACATCACTGCTTTGGAGAATATAATTCGCAAACAAATAAAGTAGTTTCGTCTTCGTTATATTCTTTATTGGTACAGGGTTAAGCGCTTAATAGTAAATAAAACAGTAAATACTTTATACCATAATCTTCTTTTTTTTTTGTATGGGGGGAGATAAAATAGCTTTAATACAAAAAAAAAAAAAAAAAAAATTTAAATAATAAAAAAAACCTGTAAAAATGGAAAATAATATTAACAACAAATGTTTCTTTCACTTCATCAAGAAATAAAATCAGCCATTGTGATTCTTATTTAAATGTCACTTTTTCGAACTGTAACTCACTAATAATGGATACCCCAAGGTTGCATTTCTAAGAATACCGGTAGCACAGTGCTGCACAGACAAATTTCGACTTAATTTGAAACAAATTAAGTCGTTTGAGATAATTTGATCATATGAAAAATGTATGGGAAATCATGTCACAAATTACTTAATTTGTGCAAATGAAATGATTTGGCTCAAATCACGTATATGGAAACGTACTATTATGCACAAAGTTCAAATAGCAATTTCTTTGTATATGTTGATGGTAGGCCCCATAAAAGAATCACATTCAGTTAAATATTTGGGAATCACATTACAAAGCAATTTATCCTGGAATTGTCGTATTGAGAATGTGAAGAACCAGATAGCCTCAGCTATTGGTATTTTATACAAATTTAAAAATAAATTGTACAAAAGAACAAAGCTACTGACTTACAATTCGTTAGTAAACTATTTAATAAGTATTTACGCTTGCAATAAAAATAATATTTTTTTTAAATCTTTACAACGCTCTCAAAATAAAGCATTAAAAATAGTTCATAATTTGCCAAGAACTGTTGAATACAGTAACATTATATAAAGATATATGTAAAAATATTTTGCCAATTAATGGTATTTTTAGATATCAAGTTCTGTTATTCGTTTTTAAAAGTATGCACAATTAGATAACCATACAATTCCATTCATCCAAAACCAGGCACATTTTAATACCAGATATTCTTCAAACTTAAGGATTCCCAGATGTAGACTTGAAAGAACAAAACAACGTATCGACCATATAGGTGGTAATATTTTTAATAATTTACCTTCAGAATTAAAAACTGGCATGAGTATATCACTATTTAAAAGACTATATAAAGAATATTTAAGTAATTCAATCGAAACGCTTTTGTAAATTGTATTGAAATTAATTTTTCGGAACTTGGTAAACAACTATTTTTTTTAATATAAGTTTAACATAATTAATTGTACGTCAAGTATATGCAATTGCCAACTTGCCTCAAAAATGCCTTTATTGTGCTGAGGCCCAATAAATTCTATGTAAAATATATTTTATTGTACAATTATCTTTAAAAAAAATTCACATAAGTACATCTCTAACGCATTTTAAGCAAAACTATTTTAAGTTTACATCTTTTTTATTTTTCTCTTTCCACATTTTCCTATTTTGGTGTTTGCCGTTTTTCTTTGGAATTTTTATTTAAACGATTCATAAATTTTTGTTGGTACAAACGTACGTTTGTACTATATAGTACGCGTACAAGATACACATAATTAGAAACAAGCCTTCCTTTAGAAGGGAGTTAGTAGGCCTTTCTACTTCTATAAGGCCTTCTTGAGAAGGCAAGCGAGAATGAGTGTTGGATCAAAAAAAAAAAAAAAAAAAAAAATGTGTAAAAAGGCCTTACAGAAGGCCATATAAATGAAGGGCTACAAAAGTTTGCCACTGGGTCATTTCATTTTTTCATTTATTTACAAAAATAAGTTTTAAATTCTATTGTCACAATCAAGCGTACTAGTGTTGAACGTCACAATATTATATTATTACATAATTTATACACATACTCGTACATATGAATACACACATAACTTCTATAATTAAAACAAAATGTTTTTAATTTATTAAATATGTATATTTTTTCCAATAAATATTTTTAAAACTTGATTACATATTATCGAATTTTGAAAAATATTGATGATGGAGAATGATTGATTATTTTCGCTCTGGTCCATATACTCATAAATATCTGTAAAAATACAAATAAAATTCAAACAGATTAAAACACATATAGATGTAGTAAATGCATTTGTTGAGTTAAGTTCTTGTACCAACCTTTTTGCTTCCATAACCACATTACGGATTAATATTTATATGCTCTTTATTATTTTTTATATTCTTAATATAGAAAAACAAAAAACACATACAAATAAACTAATTGTTTCAAATAAAAAATGAAATAAAAATATGTATACATATGTTTAACAACAATAGTTAGTTTAACGCACATGTGTTGCTGATACATAAATTAACCATACCTACGTTAAAAACCATTCTATTGTTGTACGTAACAAAAGCTATTGTTGAGTTCGAATTATTTTTTAAACATTATTACTGCATTCAACCATATTTTAAAAGGATAGAAATATAATAATAGAAATGTGTAAACTTCAACAATGATATATTCATACAGGATTAAACTATATTAAAAACGAAAATATACTGCTAGTGGCAACAATACAAATTATGATAGAGCTAACACTAATGTTGCGACAACAATATGCCAAACTGATTTTTCTTTGCGTGCAAAAGAAGGAAAATTGGAAAAATCTAAAATTGGCGCGAGACGAAGTTGGCCGGGTTCACTAGTTTGAAATAAAATGTGTTCCCTCTTTTTATTAAAAATATTATTTGTAAATTATCTTGATCCTAATTATTTGACCTTTTTTTTAATTAAATTGAAATGTTTTTTAAGCTTGAGGTCAGTTTTGTTTTTTATATAAAAAATGCTTTAATTATATTCGATATTTCGTCTTCCTTCGGATGACTTCTTCAGGAAAAAATTTTTTAGTTTTGTTTACAAAATCAAAAATATTTGAAAACATATTGAAAACAATTTTAACATACATAAAAACATTCAACATACATTGAAACAAAAAGTTAAAGTACATAAAGAGATAATTAACATAATGTTTTATACATAATTATAGATATCTTAATTAGCTAATTTATTACCCTATTCTTATTAATTAAATGCCTATAGTTCTGAGCTAAACTTTCTCTATCTTTTCTAAAATTAATTCTACAGGGTGGCCCAGAAAGACCGAAGTGGTGTGAATTGCTTATAACTTTTTATTTAAGAGATATTTTTTTAATTTTTTTTTTTTTTAAATACATTAAATTTATGGGGAATATTTTTGGACTAGTTATTAAAAATGATATCCCGCAAGTGGTGGCCATATTCTGCTTCGCACAAATGTGCTCTTTCCAACACATTTTCCATGACCTTTCGCAAAACTTCCGGTGGTATGTTGTTAATTTCTTCTCGAATATTGGTTTTTAACTCCTCAATAGTCCTAGGCTTATTAACATAAACTTTTCCTTTTAAATAGCCCCAAAGAAAACAGTCTGGAGCGGTTAAATCCGGGGAACGCGGAGGCCAATTAAAATTGCTGTTACGAGAAATTATTCTTTCACCAAAGATGTCGCGTAAAAGAGTCATTGTGGCCCTCGCAGTGTGCGCTGTGGCTCCATCCTGTTGGAACCATATTTGCGGATGGTTTTCCACGGCTGGCCTTACAAAATTTTGCAACATGGCCCGATATCGATCACCATTGACGGAAATGGCGACACCTTGTTCATTTTCAAAAAAAAATGGGCCAATGATCCTTTCTGAAGAAACACCGCACCAAACGGTACACTTAACTGGGTGCAATTGTCGTTGATGAAGTACTCTCGGGTTTTCCGTAGCCCATATCCTACAGTTTTGCTTGTTAACGAACCCATTTAATTGAAAATGGGCTTCGTCACTCATTATTAAGTTATGAATAAAATTTGGATTCTCTTGTGCTTTTTGCTGGAAATAAATTGCATAGTCAAGTCGTTGCTGGTAATCTGTTGGTTTCAATTCTTGGACAAGTTGAATTTTGTATGGAAACAATCCTATGGTGTGCAAAATTCGCTGCAGCGACGTCCTTGAGAGGCCCAGTTGTGACGAACGTCTCCTGGTTGATGTTTCTGGATCCTCCCGAATACTCTCCTGTACCACTTGAATATTGTCAGCCGTGTGGACAGTTCGGTGTCTGCCGGGACCAGGAAGGTTCCTTACTGCTCCTTGTTCTCGAAAATTTGCAACCAGACGGTTTATTGTTGACTGAGAGGGTGCAACCCGCACATTAAATTGACGACGGTATGCACGCTGAGTCAACACAATGGACCGTTGATTTGAAAAGTAAATTTCAACAATTTGGGCACGTTGTTCAATTGTGTATTGCTCCATTATAAATTATCCAAGTCTTCTTTACAAAATACTGAAAAGAAAAGAAAAAAAAAATTATAATAAAAAAGTTATAAGGAATTCACACCACTTCGGTCTTTCTGGGCCACCCAGTATTAGCTATTGGCACATCTATAATCTGCAGCATCCCCAACATATACCGTTTTCTATAACTATAAATCGGGATTGTGATTTAAATCACGACAATGTATCGACAAAGCCGTCTTCTGTGATGATTTAATATTTTTATATTTCTGATCAGACTTATATCCTGCTAATCTAGTCTTCAATTTACCTCAAGCTTAAAGAACATTTCAATTTTATTATTTGTAAACTTTTCTGTATCAAATTTTTGTATCTAAAATTTTACGGATTTTTAAAATTTTTTTCTTTCTCCTATTAAGTAACAAAATATCGAGTTATGCCCTTTTTATATTAAGCCATTGATATATACTTGTATGTGTATATTTGCTTTAGAGTAAACTAGTAAAGTAGAAAATAATATCAATCGTGTGCGTGCCTAACAAAATGAGATAAAATTTTGTTCGCAATATTTGTTTAAGGCTAATGAACATATGATATTAAAGGGTGTTCTTAGCTTTGGGTATACAAAACTAACAGCCATGTCACAGAGCTAATTCCGTTCGGAAACGGAATTGAATTCTTTTTTTACTTCTTCTTCTGATTGCAAGAATGATACTAGTATTATCTTACAGAAATGATTTCATTCCGAAAAAGTATTAAATTTTCGTTTTTGGAACAATTAGAAAACCTATTCAATTCCATTTCCGAACGGAAGTGAATTCTGTGACATGGCCGTATATAGGGGTATTTCTATGTATTTTTGAAAAATTTACGCAAAGGAAACGAAACACAGCTGTGCTTTTGCCACTACCGTATTAAAGCTGCCTTGTGCCCACCCCAACTGATCAATTTAAAAGAATAGACTTTTTATACCCTTCACAAAAATGTAAAGGGTATATATAAGTTTGTGATTCCGTTTGTAATTTCTACAGTTTTTTTTTGCGACCCTATAAAGTATATATATTCTGAATCAGAATTAAAGGAAAAGTCGATTAAGCGATGTCCGTCTGTCCGTCTGTCCGTCTGTCCGCTGTTGAAATACCGTTTCTGAGAAAACCATTAGACTTAGAAACTTTTTTCTTTCACCATTCTTTTACCCCATCGATTCATGGGTTTGCTATTGAAATTCAGTAATATCGGTCCACGTATAGCTGAGATATATTCAAAATTCCGAAAAAAGCCATTTTTTTTGCAGTTTTGTATGAAAATTTTTGAAAACAAAAGTTGTTCGTTTTGCTTCAAACTTCACACACTTATTAAACATGGTGACTAAAAAACAAAAAATTTTTTTTTTCAGATATCGGTCTATATATACCCGAGATATAGCCCAAATCGGATTTTAATGAAAATGTCGCATATGCGAAGCTAAATAACTTTTTTTTGCTCAAAAGCAGTTCTGGTAGTAAAATAAGGTGATATAAATATGGAAAATGAAAGTTTTCGATATGGGTCCATACATATCCGAGATATAGCCTAAACCGGGTTTTTCATGAATACGCGGCGTAAGCGAACTCAAACAATATTTTTTGCTTTAAAGCAGTTCTAATAGCAAAATAAGGTTATATAGGTATGGAAAATGAAAATTTCCGATATCGGTCCATATATACCCGAGATATAGCCCAAACCGGGTTTTTCATGAAAATGTCGCGTAAGCGAACTTAAACAACTTTTTTGTGCTCAAAAGCAGTTCTGGTAATGAAGTAAGGTCATATAAATATGAAAAATGAAAATTTTCGATATCGGTCTATATATACCCGAGATATAGCCTGGACCGGGGTTTTCATGAAAATGCCGCGTAAGCGAACTTAAACAACTTTTTTGTGCTCAAAAGCAGTTCTGGTAATGAAATTGGGTTACATAAATATGAAAAATGAAAATTTCCGATATCGGTCCATATATACCCGAGATATAGCCTAGACCGGGGTTTTCATGAAAATGCCACGTAAGCGAACTTAAACAACTTTTTTGTGCTCAAAAGCAGTTCTGGTAATGAAATTAGGTTACATAAATATGAAAAATGAAAATTTCCGATATCGGTCCATATATACCCGAGATATAGCCCAAATCGGGTTTTTCATGAAAATGCCGCGTAAGCGAACTTAAACAACTTTTTTGTGCTTAAAAGCAGTTCTGGTAATGAAATAGGGTCATATAAATATGAAAAATGAAAATTTTCGATATCGGTCCATATATACCCGAGATATAGCCTAGACCGGGGTTTTCATGAAAATGCCGCGTAAGCGAACTTAAACAACTTTTTTGTGCTCAAAAACAGTTCTGGTAATGAAATTAGGTTACATAAATATGGAAAATGGAAATTTCCGATATCGGTCCATATATACCCGAGATATAGCCTAGACCAGGGTTTTCATGAAAATGCCGCGTAAGCGAACTTAACAGCTTTTTTGTGCTTAAAAGCAGTTCTGGTAATAAAATAAGGTTATATAAATACGAAAAATGAAAATTTCCGATATCGGTCCATATATACCGCAGATATAGCCTGGAACGTGGTTTTCATGAAAATGCCGCGTAAGCGAACTTAAACAACTTTTTTTGCTTAAAAGCAGTTCTGGTAATCAAATAAGGTTATATAAGTATGGAAAATGAAAATTTCCGATATCGGTCCATATATACCCGAGATATAGTGCAAACCGGGTTTTTCATGAAAATGTCGCGTAAGCGAACTTTAACAACTTTTTTTGATTAAAAACAGTTATTGTAATAAGATGAGGTTATATAAATATGGAAGATAAAAATTTCCGATATCGGTCCATATATACCCAAGATATAGCCCAAACCGGGATTTCATGAAAATGTCGCGTAAGCGAACTTAAACAACAATTTTTTTTTGCTTAAAAACAGTTCTGGTAATAAAATAAGGTTATATAAATATGGAAGATAAAAATTTCCGATATCGGTCCATATGTACCCGAGATATAGCCCAAATCGGGTTTTTCATGAATATGTCGCGTAAGCGAACTTAAACAACTTTTTTTTTGCTCAAAAGCAGTTCTGGTAATGAAATTAGGTTACATAAATATGAAAAATGAAAAATTCCGATATCGGTCCATATATACCCGAGATATAGCCCAAACCGGGTTTTTCATGAAAATGTCGCGTAAGCGAACTTAAACAACAATTTTTTTTTTGCTTAAAAACAGTTCTGGTAATAAGATGAGGTTATATAAATGTGGAAGATAAAAATTTCCGATATCGGTCCATATATACCCGAGATATAGCCTAGACCAGGGTTTTCATGAAAATGCCGCGTAAGCGAACTTAAACAACTTTTTTGTGCTCAAAAGCAGTTCTGGTAATGAAATTAGGTTACCTAAATATGGAAAATGAAAATTTCCGATATCGGTCCATATGTACCCGAGATATAGCCCAAATCGGGTTTTTCATGAAAATGTCGCGTAAGCGAACTTAAACAATTTGTTGTGCTCAAAAGTAGTTCTGGTAATGAAATAAGGTTATATAAATTTGGAAAATTAAAATTTTCGATATCGGTCCATATATACCCGAGATATAGCCTGAACCGATTTTTTCATTAAAAAAAATTTTTTTTTTTTGCTGAAAAGCAATTCTTGTTATAAAAGAAGGTTTCTAAAATACAGAAAATAGAAAATTCCGATATCGGTTCATATATAACCGAGCATATGCAGGTCACATTTTTAATATACTATACATATTCGTGACTATCGTGAAGGGTATTTTAGATTCGGCCCAGCCGAATATACTACACTCTTACTTGTTCTTTCTTGTATTGTCAAAAAGCCTTTCACAGCCAAGAACAATTTTTCTTCTAGTTTATTACACACGAGTTTAAGAGTCTGAACACAATGTTTGCGGTGCGGTACGGTTTCCCGTTGCGGAAGAGAAAAATAAACATAATGCAACGAAAGACGGCGACGGCAATACTTGTTATTGTAAATATAAATTTTTATTAATTTATTTGTGCATAAATTTATGTAAAATTTAAGAAAAATATTGTGTTTGTGTTAAATATTTTTAAGGGCATTAAATAAAAAAATTATAGGTGTTAAAAAATTTTTAATTTGATAAACCCCACGTTTGTTTTATATGTGGAAATAGAAACTACGACACATACTAACAGAATATGGTGGGTAGGAGCCGTTGATTTAACAAGGAACTCGGGTGGATTTTTCAAAACATGCTTGCAGCAAATTAAAAGCCAGTACCAGGAGCATCTTCATCTAGTAACAAGAATGAGTATTTCTAAATACAAGGCGCTCGTTTCCCTACTTAAAGCGAAACTGGAAAAACATTCATTTAGAAAACCGCTTTGCCCCGATTATCACTAACTTAATGTATAATGTTAAGTCTACAACATATTTAGAAATATGATTAAAAATATCTTGCTTGAGTTTTTATAATTTTTCATTAAGCTACCTTGTTCACTTGCAGAATGCAAATTTTGGCTTGAGCTTATAAAAAGGAAGATTTTTTATGAAACATGCGAAGAAATATGGAATCAATTGCATGAAGTCTATGTGGCTAATCCGAATATGACCGGTTGGTCCCAAATATCGTCTTATTTTTAGGCAAAACCTGGTCTTCCTCATTGTCCTTTTTGTAATTTCCCGACTGCATACTATAAAGACAGTCACACTTCCTAATTTCTTCGATCATTTTTTCGTTATTGGCCATTTTTTCTTAAACTTTATTGTTTTAACTATGGCAACATCGGAAAGAGAGTCAAAAATTTATAGAATAAAAAAGTCCGCAATGAAAATAAAATAAATTTAAATTTTATGCCGCTCCGCACTGCGATTTTTTACTTCAAAATCGTATGAAAATACGCACCGTAATAAATTATCGTTACATTGTCTTCAGATTCTACCCTGAAAAGAATTCCGTCATTAATATAATGAATATTGACATTAATCTAATGAAAATTTTCATTATTTTTCGGCCAATAATGGCCTTCATTGGACTAATGAATCTTGTTTCATTAAAAATTATGTAATGAATATATTCGTTAGATTAATGATAGCTTCATTAAGTTAATGAAGCATGAATCATAATATTTATGAATAGTTTACATTAAAACAATGAAAATATTCATTAAGTTAACGACTCAATTTCATTAGTTTTATGAATTTGGTACATTAACACTAAGTAAAACTTAAATTCTTTTGATGAATCTTCTTCATCATTCAAATGTAATTTTGTCATTAGGCCAATGAATTGTGTTACATTATTTTTCTGAAATATTTTCACTAATGTAATGAATACATTTGTTGAATCAATGAAAATGTTCACTAATTTGGTAAAAAAATTTTTTCATTCTAACGAAATAAAATCATTAGTTTAAGGAAGAGTTGCATTATTATAATGATAATGATTTTTTCATTAGAATTGTGCTACTGAAGAGAAACTAAACATTTTTTTTTATATTAAGCATAAAATAATTTTTTATTGTTTTAATACATTATTGAAATTTTTATTAAACAATTTTTTACACGGTAATTAATGTATAAAATAATTTACTTTATCATTTAGTTAGTAGTTGTAATATATTTATCATCTTACTTTTACGAAATCTCTACAATTTTGCACCCAGACTTCAAAAATTTGTTATTACAAATCCAATGAATTTTCTAATGAAATTATGAAACCTAATGAATCAATTTGAATGAATATTTTCATTATTGCTATGAATCTTCATTGATGGAACGTAATTTTTCATTCTGTTAATGAAAATTATCTTTCATTAGAAATATGAAGCAAATATTTTTCAGTGTAAATGAGGAGCTGCAGAACAAAACGTGCTTTTTTAAATTTTTTAGAAAATGCTTTTCTGATGTATTTGCATTAATTTGATAAAGTGCTAACGGAAAAAATCGTATTCGCATAATCTTCTCTTTCCTTCTCATCGAAAAATTTTGTCTTTAAAAAATTGATGCAGAACAAAACGTGCTTTTTTCTTCCAATTTAACAAAAAGTAGTTTTTATAATTTATTTTTATTGGTTTCATTAAAAGTGGAGATGGAAAAAATCATGTGTTTTTCTCGCATCACGCGTGATCGTAGCTTGAGCGAGCCTGCGTGATCAATACGTAAAAAACAGACATACACGTACCTCCTTAATTGTGACAGTAATACAGTAGAGAGGGGGGTACCGAATGCAACTGCATTAAAGAATGTATTGGAATAAAAGTTTGAAATTTATATTTTTTTTCAAGACTAACGAAATTGAAATTGATTTAAGTTAAACTAAATAGAAATAAAATATTGTATTGTATTGTAACTATTGTAAAGTTATGTACACACGGTCAGATGTTGCAATATTGTAGAATCTGGCAACACGCTGACAATATAGAGACAATGAAAAGTTCAACCGGAGAAGTAAATTGTGTGTTCAGCCGATCGTAAGAAAATCTTACAATTTCATTGTCAGACTATGGTCTGACAAATAATTCATCTGACAACAAAAATTGTCAGTTCACAAGGTTGTCAGATTGTTAGGTGAAAAAAATTGCCAGACATGTTGTAAAGCATTACCACTTATGTATATCAACAACGATCTGTTTGGCAGTGTTGCCCATCAAACATTTTTCTGACAATGATTCCATTGTCAGGTGCATTAATTTTATACATCTGACAACTAAAACTGAGCTTACAATACCAGCCAATTATCTGGCAATGCCGACGAAGAGTGTTCTCACGATTGCCAGATGCCTGACAACACTGTCGTCTTACAATTGATTGACAATGGGTTTTCTGACAACGTTGTAAGTTGCAAATTTTTTGCAGTTCACACGATTGTAATACATTTTCAGACAATTTTACTGGCAATATTGTAAGATCTGACAATCGTGTGGACGTAGCTTAATAGTTGCAAATAAATTTGCAAAGTATAGGATGCACAGCATGGGCGAAGTAACGCAGACCTTATACCCACGATGGTATTAAGAGAATTTTTTGCGGGGCTGTGACTAATTGTAACTAAAGACCTATGCCTTCGCATAGGAATTTGTACTCATTGTATTGTTGTAAACTAATACAATGAGTTGTGTGTGAGACGCAAAACTCTCGAAGGCCAAACAAAAACGACAAGCCTGACCGCACTTAAGAAATAATTACGATGACGCGAGTGTTGTTCCTCAACTCAGAGCTGCTTTACGACTGTCAGAAATAAAATATTAATTAATTGAGTTCAAGGTTTGGTTTACGCCAAGGCAAAATCTGTTCCCCGGGGAGGTTGTTACGAGCTACAATCTGATTAAAGAATAATATTTATGTTATAAACATAAAAAAAACTAAAGTTATTTCTTAAAAATGCTATAATACCAAAAAGGTTTGCCAGTTATTTGTATGCATATGAGGTCTTCTTCGAATTTATTTCGTTTTCTTTATGAAATTTATTCCTCACTACGCCCCATCCTTTCCAGTACAAATAAAAATAAGACACTTCTACAATAAATAAACAAACACAAATTTGCTCCCACCCTCTCAATTCGAAAATAACACTTAATATTATTTTGCTCTAAAAAGAATTATACTCGTAACAGCACTTGTTTTGCCACTCATCCTATTAAAGTGAGTGTTTTTGATGCTTGATTTATGTTTTCAACAAACAGCCTTCGTTCTTAATTGTATTTCATGTCCTTAACAGCTATTTGCAGTTAAATATCATGTTGTTGCTTTACGTTTACATCCTGTCAATGTTGAAAAGTATACTCACTCGTATTGGCAAAAATGAAATTACTTTGGATCTAAATTTTATTTGGTCACGTATTTGTTTGAGATTGTTGAAATACTCTCTGAAGAAATACTCAAACGTATTAAGCCATAGAAATCTTCTCATTTGTCTTCTGGTATGAATCTGGGTCTTATGTGCACCTACGTGCTTTAATTAAACTCGTCGATCACTCATAATTATGATTCTTTCCTTTTTCATAGATTTTTTAATGTTTGTTTAGATATGTTTACATGGTAATAAAAGTGCTGCGATTTGTCAGAAATTTGTGTGGTATGAAAAAAATTATATAATGTATTTTTAAACATAACGCCGTCGAAATATTAGTCGATTTGTATCTTCATCATAAAGTTATTCTCGATTAACCATATGGGCTTACGAGCCAAATTCTCGTCATTTCTGGGAGGCTACAATATTCTGCTTTAATATGAAAAATTCTGCGACAGAATGCCGCGAGTAAAGAAACGCGCCGAGACTAGTTTCAACGCAACGAAAGGTAATGTTGAATTTGAAGACCAGCATGGTGGAAGAGAGACGTTTTTCAAAGATGCAGATTTAGAGGCATTACTTCATCAAGACTCGTGGCAAATGCAGCAAGAATTGGCAGGATCATTGGGAGCGGTGTTGCCAAGCGTAAGGATTTTTCCCTTTTTGTACAGATTTATTTGTTTATTTCCACATGTAGGGGAAAAGGACGGATTTTGTATGATTAGGCTAATTGTAGGGAATGTGGTTAATATTATTATTTATTATTATACTATTATAATTTTTTCGACTATGAGGAAAACTCGTTGCCCAAATTGGATATCGATGCATTTTCATCCAATTTTTATATACCGTTAAATATTTAGCAATATTTTTTCCCAATTATGCCAAAATTTTTAAAATCGTATTATGGCTGATGGCAACGTTTTTTTTCTATAACTACCAATTGACGTACAAAAAGAGAAAAAACACTAAACCGTGATATTTCAGAGTCCACATGCATTATAAGACCTCATTTGCAAGCTTTTTAACTAAAAGCATAAAGTTTAGATGTACAGCCCCTAACCACCTTATAAAACGTTAATCACAAAGATCTATTAACTAAGTAGTTATATTAAAGGATTGTATATCTTTATATCGTTGGTCTCAGTAGAAAGGCCCTAGTTCGCATTTTTTCCGAACTTGAGTTTATTAATGATATCAACAAATTTCACATAAATACAGATCGTCGCTAAGATTTAATGGAATAAACAGTGAGCTTTTGCACGTAATTATATAATAAAAGTCACATATTGATGTAATTAGTTTCTGCTGTGTTTTTCCAACTTCTTCGAAGTTGTATTTATGTTAACATTGTGATATTACTTAAATTTACAATAAATGTAAAAATCCTATTAAAATAATTTATTTGAGCAGAATATAACTGAAAAATTGGGTAAGGAAAATTTAGGGAAATATTTTTTTGATTGTAGGGAAAAATAAAGATTTTTATGCGCTATGGTGGGGATTTCACAAAAAATCTCCTGTCAACACTGATTGGGAGTAACATAACTAGCCATTGCAAAAAGTCATAGGAGTGATTTAGAAAGAAGGAAATTGTGTGCCGTACTAGTTGAACCAGAGCAAGGTTGAACAGCGTTTGTTTGCTTGTGAACAGCTATTTGTAAGGCAAAGACGGAAGGGATTTCTGCATCGCACTGTGACTGAGGATGAAAAATGCTTTCATTACGATAACCTCAAGCATAGAAAATTATGGGGATATCCCGGCTATACGTCGACGACCAAAGGGATTATTCACGGTTCCAAGGTCAGTATTTGATGGGCCTAGTGAATTATGTGTTGTTAAAACGAACTGAAGCAATCACAGGCGATCGCTATTGAATGCAATTAATGAGTTTGAGCCGAGCACTGAAAGAAAAACGACCGCAATACAAGAAAAGACATAATAAAGTTTTACAGCATGTCAGTACTAGATCTGATATTGCGAAAGTGATCAAGACATACTTGGAAATGTTGAAATGGTATAGGACTTCCCATTTCAACCATTCCAACCTGCCGTATACTTCAGACGTTGCTCCCTCGTACTATCACTTGTTTCGATCAATATCGTTCGGGCTGGCTGACCAGCACTTCTTTTGTTTCTATCTTATACCAGTACTCAGGGGATAACCTCTACATGTGCAGTGCATTGTACCAGAACTATGAAAATAGATTATGGGGAGGGGAAAAGAGAGCGTGGTGTTTGTGAATATTTAACTTGAACTTTACAATGTTATAACAGACAACAAACATGTCTGTAGGTAACTTATTCCATAGGCGAAGCATACGGCTGAAAAACGAATTCTCTTTGTAATGCATAGTAAGATTTCCCGGGCAATCGACCAGAAATGGGTGAGATCTGGACGATGCACGCGTGTTACGTAAAAATGTGCGAGTTTCGGGAACAAAATCCCTAATCTTGTGTGAGCAAAATCCATTGTAGTAACGATAGAGCAGAATAATGGATCTTACACTGCGTCGATGCTCCAGTGAGTCAATAGAGTTGGATACCCTACTGTCACCGATGAGCTTCTTTGCTCTCTCATGTACACGGTCGAGTAACCCCAAAGTAGACTTTGAGGCCCCAGCCCAAACATGAGAGTTGTATTCTACTTCCGGTCGGGTATAGGTGGTATAAATAGTAAGGAGACTGGATGGAGTGAAGTACATCTTACACCGTTTCAAAAATCCGAGTGTTTATTCCAGCGAACATTGTATTGTATTTTCATTCCTAAAACATCAAAAGCATCCGATTCCTCAATGTTTATACCATCTATCAGTACAGATGAAGTAGCACTTGCGATCGTTTGTTTGTGTGTTAATAAACAACACTGGGTCTTACGAGCGTTAAAAGTGAACCTGAGTTTACGACCCCATTCGAAGATTAATAGAAGACCACTATTTAGCGATTATTCATATTTTGCCTTTTGGCAACGATATCGGATAGGCTGGGCCTCTAACTGAATGAGTATGAAAGGCAAATGCTGCTGTCATCCGTGAAAGAGTGGATAAGGTTGGAAGTTTGAAATAGAAGATCATTGAGAAAAATAGGAAATAGGGTAGGAGATAGAACGGAGCCTTGCGGTACCCTTGAATTTATTTTAAACTCGTTTGATAAGACCCCATCTATAACAACTCGTATAGTGCGATCTCTCTCGATAAAGCTCGAGACATGAAAAGCAGTAAGTTTTGCCGGTAGCGCACCATCCCACACTCTCTCAAATGCTTTGGAGATATCTAGAGCCACCACTTTACTTTCACCGAAATGATGGATTGAGTGACACCATTTCCCCGAGAGATATGCCAAAAAATCTCCAGTAGAGCTACCTTTATAATGTACAGCTGAATTTATGCGACTCTAGATAATTCATAAGGTGGTAATTAACCATACTTTCCATTACTTTGGAAAGCGCCGAGTCATTGGCTCATGGGCGGTAATTTTCCGGTCTGAAGAAAAAGTAAAAATTTGGATTGATTGGAGGATTGCTTCAAAGATGACCAGTTGTTTCTACACGGGAAAGATTGGTGAAAGTAGTAGTCTGCGATGGACAATACTTTGAATTATAAGTTTATAATCAGTTTTTTACTATAAACCCCCAAACATCGGAAAAAACAGCGGAATCAAAGTTGTACACCAATATAACTTTGCTTTTGTGGCGCTTAATAATGTATTGACATAAAATTTTACATTCCTGTGTAAACGAGGAAGAAATATTTAAGAGTCTTTATTTTAGTTGAAAATTTTATTTGTAATACGTGTACAGAAATTCCAGGAAAGTAAAGACAGAGTATTATGTATGTATATATTATATATAAATATCTGTTTCAATAATCTTATTGAAAATGGAAAACACGCAACGTGTAAATTTGGGAATTGTCACATCAACAATTTATGTTGTTTTACATTTATTTACATTTGTTTTTCAACTAAAACATTTTATTTATTTTACGCAAAGAAGATTCTAATGAATAGATACGTTTCATTTCTGCTTTCCCAAAGGATTATTGTACGAGTATGTGTGTTGAATTTGATTTTGCTCTTGATTGCCGCAAATAATACTTACATAAATATATACTCGTATAAATATACATACATACTTGTACATATTTTTATTATGATTTTACATGTGCAAGTTCCCTGCAAACATATCGAAGTAAACATTTAGATAGACTTATCTAAAAAGTGACTTCTCTAAATTATGTGCTGTTGACAAATTTACAAAAAAAAAAAGAAACAATAGTATCGTTTTTGTTCCAAAGATCTGCAGGGAGGTGAAGATTTTATTCGAAATAGGATAACAAGCATCCGGAATCTCCCAAGTCGTACAGGCCGATTAGTCTATCTTCGTTCATGTTGAAAATGGTGAAGCTATTGGATCACTATCAGCCCAATTATTAATATTCGCACGGACTTTATTTCTCACGGACTTTCTTTCTCACGGAATTTATTTCTCTCGTAAAGTACTATTTGAGATTCAAATGAAAGAAAAGAACACAGTTTTTGTTAACTTTATCGTAGAAATTAAAGATTTGATACTCCTCTAGTATTTTTGTGAATAGAAAAAAGAAAAAACTTGTCAAACTTAATTTTTGTTCATAATTAGAAGAAAGAGAAAAGTGAAAAAACCCCACGGAATTTTCATTTGTAATGGGGCTATATATCAGGGTAAATCAAGGGTTATGGCCTCACGCAAACTAGTCCTGGACATCGAAAAGCCTATGAGCTTTAAGGAGATTGCCTTTATGGACCCTTTTCGATAGCGCAAACATTACCACATGATGGAAAATGTATTGTACACAACATTAGAATTGTGCAGAAGGGAATGACTTTCAATAAATTCCGGGAAGACAACACCAGTTTACCTGGAAAAGGTAACCGAAGGTCCCTATTCTAAAGATAAATGGTATTGAGATTGCTACCAAGTTAGAAGAGAAAAATGGGCTTTAAGCAGTTTGCCCGTGAATTTATGGACCCTTCTCGATAACGCATTCCCGTTATAGAAACAGCACTTAGTAACTAAGGAACTCATACGGCGGTTGCAAAATGTTTTAGCAGTATGCTGCATCAAAGATTGGTGAGAGCTTCACTTGGCTCGACTAATCTTCGCGTCACCGTGGTTAAAGGATGGCCTCAACGTAGAATACTATCTCCTCTATTATGGTTAGTGCTTGTTGACGACCTTATTAGGTTTCTAAACCTGAAGAGATACAATGACTTTATGTAGGCAGACGATGTATGCGTGACAATTAAGGGTGATCATCTTGCCATTATTGGTGTGACGATGTAAAAATGTATTATTAGAATTGTGCAGGTGGGAATGGCTTTCAATAAATCCCGGCAAGACAACACTTGCCCTACACAATCGCACGATTCATTCACAAGAAAACGGTTGAAATGTTTACAAATTCGCTTCGAAATGGCGTTGTAGGTCACACTATTATACAATTACTGTTGCAATCATTTATATACAGAGAAAAATAATTTAAAACTTTTATTACCATAATAATTTTACATTATTTAAATTTTTTTCTTGAGGCGCCAACAATATTCTCATATTTTTCACAATATATATAACACTGATCGCACAGAAACAATCATGTTTTGAAAAATTGCACACATGTTTTCGATTTGTCAAAAACTCTGTCACATAGTTGCATTTTTAGTACTTTTTCAGCACACATGTTTTATTTAGTAGATCGCACGATCCTGCAGGATAGCGTAACAGGGCCTTTACCAGAAAAAGGGAACTGAAGGTCCCTATTTTAAAGATAAACAGTATTGAGATTGCTCCCAAGATAGAGGAGAAAAATCAGCTGGGGTGTGCAACTTGAATTTGTTATAAGCAAGGCTACAAAAAGTCTTTGGACTGCTAAACAATCACTGAGTAAATCTTAAGGCCTAAGCTCTAGCATGACACACTGGTTATATATTAAAATTGTAAGAGTATTAAACTAGACGGTAACGGCCGTATTAAGCTTCATAGTGTACAGAGACTTGCATGTCCGTGTATCACAAGGATGGTGATATCCATCACATCGTTGAGTATGGACGCTCTTTTGAATTTAACACCGATTTACGTGGCTGTTCAAGAGAAGGCAATTTGGGCGATTTCAATTTATAAAAGGGAGAAACTAAAATGAACTTATTCGTCGTCTTTCATTTCTTAGGAGAATCAGAGACATAATTGATGTGTCTCAAACGAGCGAGCAAATAGATCCAATCCGTTGTTTTGTCAGAAAGTCTAGGATCATATTACCGACAAAGAAAAAGTGAGAGATCAAGGCGGTTCACAAAAGTGGTATATAAATAGGTACAAAACGCTTCTACAAGTGAGAGCGGGCAAAGTAATAACTCTGAGTAAGGAGACCACAATATTCCAAGCGAAACAGCGAAACGATATGCAATAAGGAAAGCAGTAGAAATACTATCCGATAAGTGCCACAAGGGTGTGAGTATAGCAAATCTCTCTCACAGTCAATCGGTCCTCAAAGCTCTGGAATGTCACAACAGGCTAAATGCACTGGCGAAGGAGAACAAGATTACTTTGGTCTGGGTGCCAGGACTTGAGGGGCATTATGGTAATGAGATGATAGAAATTTGAACGGATGGATCGAAAATGATTCAAGAAGAGAAAGCGGGAATAATGGCGCTTAGAGCACGTTGTCAAATAAGTTTAGTAAGGCTACCACAATCTTCCAAGCGGAACAAGGGTGTGATGCTAAAAATACTCTCTGACAGTGAATCGGTCTTCAACGCCCTAAGCAGTTGTGTTTTTATGTGCAAGCTAGTACTGGAATATCACAACAGGCTAAATTAAATGCAGCAGGCAGATAACTGTGCCAAAAATTGAGCAGAAGGAACATTTTAGTCTGGTCGAGGTGCCATGTTTAGCACAGATAACTGTGCGAAAAATTGCACAGATATTTGTGACAAAAATTGAGCAGAGGGGACGAGACAAACGATCTTGAACATTACAAGAAATTCCTAAGCTTTCATACGAATAGGTCTGAACGTGCTCTAAGACTGGATAGGAAAACCTTTAGGACACTGACAGATGCACTTACAGGTCATTATACCTGCCTCAAGCATCTGTACAGAAGAGATATTTCCAATACAGATGGCGGTGAAGACGAGGAGTCGATGGAAGATTTGATCATTTTACCCCGCGAAGGAGTTGATACCATTTCTTGACGTACTTAACCCGGGAAGGAGAAAGGGGAAGCATACTAGATCAACAATGTTCACAGTGCA
This sequence comes from Thecocarcelia acutangulata, assembly GCA_914767995.1. Classification (NCBI taxonomy): domain Eukaryota; kingdom Metazoa; phylum Arthropoda; class Insecta; order Diptera; family Tachinidae; genus Thecocarcelia; species Thecocarcelia acutangulata. The sequence goes on from OU612095.1 coordinate 73,271,308, forward strand.
AGGGGCCTTTAAATATCAGTCAAAGCATCAAAAAGGTCTCTTCTGCTGGTATACGAGTATAGCAAAAACGTTGACCACTGCCCGCTAAATTGTGAGATTATTCGTATAAAAAAATGCATGAAGAATGGATTGCTGAAAACAAGCTAGCTTAAACCATTTAGATGCTACGGAACTATAAATGATTCTAATTTTATTCGCATTTACGACACTAAATGGATTCATTATGCAGATATTATCCATATTGCTCGTTTCATCCCCAACTGTTTCAATTTTACAATAAGAAAGCGATTATCATCACATATGATAATTTTGCTCGTTTTGTTGCCACTTTTGATAGCAAATGTTTGCATGCCATTGTGCACTCATACAAACATACATATGTATGTACTTACCACTTAAACATGTGTATTTGTCCAAAAACTGATTACGAAAAGCTGTGATTTTCTTTGATATGCCGTCTATTTTAGGCGCTTCGATGGCCGAGAACATTGCAGCACCCAGTATCAGGAATAAAATGTAGCCGCCACATAAAAACAAGAAACGACATTTGCCATTTTTGTTGTTTGCTGGTGTTGTCGTTGTAGTGGAGTTTTTCGTACTGATGGGAAATGCGCCCAAAATCATGCTGTAATTAAATAAAGAGAAAAACATATTTACAAACTGGTGTATGAGATAAGAATTGATAATGAAGAGTAAGCAGCCAGAAAAACAGTATTACATTTTGTGAAACTAACAACAACATAGTGCTGAATAATTTGTTTTTGCACTATAGTGTTTGTTACTCAAGAAAGATTTCTTTCTGTTAATTAACATTTGTGACAGGATTATTATACATAATAACTTTTGAGACATATTAACGATTAAGTTTCTTAGAATATGTGTGTGTAAATAAATAAGAGACATACGAATTTCATTCCGTAGATAGGGTGGCGGCATTAGTAACTTTATGAGATCGGGAAATTCATCGTGAAGTTGGATTTAAAATATTACACATAAACTTGAAAGTGAACTTAAAATATTTACATGGTCAGATCAAAAAAGAACCGTTATATTCAAATTTCGTAAGTTACGTATGATCGATTTTCGCATTGGTTTTTCTGTTATCAGGGTTGGACAAAATACTAACTTTAAGTATTTCAAATACAAGATACAAAATACTTCCCAGTTGAGTATTTCAAATACAAGATACAAAATACTTTCAAGTAGTGTATTTTAAATACAAAATACAACTAAAAACTACAAATACTTTTTTGTCTTTCGATCTCATAAGAATATACCACTCTGGTTTTAGATAAATATTTTATTTTATATATGCACTTAAACTAAGTTGCATATTGTCACATACAACTTAAAAGGGCGTAACTGGCAAAGTATTAAAAGCCTATTAAAAATTATGGATAGTTGTATTATTGATAATAACTAGACTAGACTAGAATTTTTTTGTCAGTTATGCTCTTTTTCTTTTTAGGCGACAATATACATACATATATGTTCATACTTACAACTGCATATATACTTATTATGAATTCAAATACTAGAAATAAAGCTGTGTAATATTATATAAAATGTGTTATATTTTTTTTATTATATATATTTAACATTCTATGCATTTTAGATATATACACGTGTGTATATTCATATGATTGCTCTAAACTCGCCAATTGGGAAATTAATAATATTTAGGATTTAATAGATAGCAAATAAAAGATTCATTCGGCAAAACAAGTATTTCCTTTAATAAAACAAGATAATTTAATAAGTCATCCGACAAACAACCTCTTGTTGGGGAGTGAATAAAATCTGCCTAGGAAAAACATATTTCTACAGCTTCTGCGGAACCTGCTGCCAAATTCTATAAATACATAAAAACAATAAAATTCTCATCATCTTTACTGCAACTACTACTTCTTCTATTGCATCCATGTTCGGTTTCACGTATTTTGTAATCTTTCTCTAAGGTATCTATTGCAAGGTTTTGAATTCGTTGCCTCTCTTTTAATGAGATGATTTCTGGTGACCAGTGTATTTTGAAACTAGGGTGGACGCCAATATGGCTCTATTTGCATCAATTATTATATTTGCAATCGATATAATCTGGTTCTCACAGACATTAAGGTAGGCAAAAATTTTCATAATAAAATTTATTTCCCTGTATATAATACAAAGCGTTGGGAAAAGGCTGGTGGCGAATATGTGAAAATTCCTATTGATATCACCTGATTAGTGTAAAATGTATTTGCTCTGGACAATACAATTGAAAGCTGAATTGCGGTATTGCAAAATAATAAACATTTTAGTGGTCGCAGTTTCTAGCAATTTTAGCTTTTGTGTGAAAAAACTTATTTTGAACTTATAATAAATAAATGTATTCTGTAAAAATGTATTTTTAAGCCATATGTATTTAAAATACAAGATACAAAATACCTTTAAGTTATGTATTTGAAATACAAAATACTAAATACTTTCAGGTTGGGTATTTGAAATACGTATTTCAAATACATGTATTTCAAATACTGCGCAGCCCTGTCTGTTATGTTGGTACACATATCTGTTATATATGTTGGCAATATCAACCATTTCGGATTATCAGTTTGTTTTTGACAGATAAAAAGTTTAGTCGCGTTTTAGTGTGCTCTTCGATTTTGAGCAAAAACAAGATCGCAGGACATCGCTCAAAAACTGTTGAACATCGTCGACGACGATCCAGATTTCCTCAAAAAGGTCATAACTGGTGACGAATCATGGGTGCTTCGCTATGATACTGTAACCAATTGCCAATCATCCCAATGGAAAGCGTCCAGAAGAACCAAGACCGAAAAAAGCACATCAAGTTCGGTGAAATGTGAAAGTTTCGCCCACTGATTTCTTCGATTGCAATTGCCTGGTACATCATGAATTCCTGCCACAAGCTCGTACGGTCAACAAAGAATACTACCTTGAAGTTATGCGCCGTTTGCGCGAAGGAATTCGTCAGAAAAGCACAGAATTGTGGAAAAAGCAATCGTGGATTTTGTACCGTGATTACGCACCAGCTCACACATTGATGCTTTTTTTTTAACTTTATTATTTTATTTATTGAATCTACATAAAAAATGTAATGACAATAAGTATTCAAATCTTAATACTAAAAAAAAAAATTGTGATTAAAGTCCTGCCAGTGTTGGACAAAAATTTATTTTTATGCGAATATTATTTCAGAATTCAGTCATCTGTTTAGAGCTCTAATGGTAGCCAAAGTATCCCTCCTTCTCAGACGGGTATGATCACCAAAGTTAAGAATATTAACTGCAAGAGGATTTGGATGGAACTCAAGTTTGTTAATATATCTTGTCGCGTACTTCACAAATTCAGATTTCACAAAACATTGATGCTTGTGCGTGAGTTTTTAGCCAAAAACAAAACCGTTATCATGCCTCGTACACCGTATTCGCCGGACTTGGTCCCCGCTGACTTTTTCGTCTTCCCAAAACTGAACACATCGATGAAAGGAAACCGTTTTGCTACCATTGAGGAAGTAAAAGAAAAATCGAAACAGGAGCTGTTGGCGATAGCAAAAAGCGCGTTTCAGAAGTGTTGAGAATTGGAGAAAACTCTGGCATAAGTGTATTATATCTGTGAGAGACTACTTCATTGATGATTAAATAAATATTTTTTGAAAAAATTAAAAATAACGGTTATTTTTTGATCAGCCCACGTACATCGGTAAAAGAACAATTAATAGCATTTATTTTTCGAAAATGATACTGTCTCGTTTTTACCTTTAAAAACGCAATACGCATCTTTCAAGTGCAAATTAAATAATGGCACAGACTCTTGTGTATTACACAGTACTCAAATACTTCACAGCTTTATTTGCACTTAACGCACTAGACTTGCTTAGTTTTCTGACTAATAACTATCTTGTACGCATGTACAAAACACCTGCACACGCAATTTTTTAAACACCAAATTGAACTGTGCTTTAAATTAAACAAATATGTTACTCTTATTATCTCTTTTATGTACTGACGTTCAATGTAAAAATATAAAAAACTAGCAATAATAATCCATATGAGAAACTCACTTAAAAGGAACAATAAAATCAGTGGGTATATCTGGTAATCACTCACTAAAGTAGGTCAAAGTGGGTCTACCAAGCAACAAGAACATGACCACAGGTTTTGGGATGTTCGTGCTGTCATTCCCCAACCTAGAAAAGTTTTCGGTGCTGATTTACGGCAAAAAGGAACACATTTGGCGGAATAATATGGCGTACCATTAGAGAGTGCAGCAGTGCACATTTGTGTAGTCACTACTGTAAAACTTATATAAGGAAATTCAATCATAAAAAGTGCGCCTTCCAATGGGTTACAGCCAATTTGAATTATTTTTTGTTTTCTTGTTTTGTAATTACGCGGGCGGAGTGATATTGATGCTATCTAATTAAAAAAAAAAAACATTTTATTTCAAAAACCATTTATTTCTCAACATAGTCTCCTTTTAGTTCAATGCACTGTGTAACACGATATTCAAACTTTTTTATACCATCTGAATAATACGATTTTGGGAACCCCTCAAAATACGCGTTGGTTTCGGTAATCACTCACACTACGTTTGAGATGAATCTTTTCCTGCGAGCCATTTTTCAAGTTTGGAAACAGGAAAAAATTCACTAGAAGCTAAATCTGAGCTATAAGGTAGATGATCAACCCATTTGAAGTGTATTTTACATAATTTTAGCACCGTATGTAATGCTGTGTAAACCGGTGCTTTGTATTGAAGAAAGAACACTTTTTTCTTCTTTAAATGTGATCGTTTTTTCTTGATTGCATCAATCAATTAATCCAATAACCTAGCGTTTAGACATGAAAGTAATTTCATGAAAGTTGCAATACACTCACACTTTTTCACTAACACACTCACATTTTGTTTACTTTCCACGCAGCTTTCATCAAAAATTTTATGAAACAAATTTTTTGACATTTTCTGAAAGTAATATGACAAATTGCTAAACACTGTTGCCAGATATAAAGAATTATACAAACTTGCGGTATTGTAGTAAAATAATAATTATAAAATTAACTTCTTTTGCATGTTATGAAAAGAATTATAATATTTTTTCCCTTTAATGCATATAAAGAAAACAATTAAAGTCGTTGTATAAAAATAATATCATAAAAAATTTATAATGATATAAAGTTAAATGTTTGAGAATATATTTCAAAAATTTCCAAAGTCTTACGAAATGTCGACATATAGATAGCTAGGAAACATAGAAAACAAGGTATTTATAATTTTTTATTTGGTATCAATATTTGAAGCTAGAATAGTGAATAAAAGAACTCAGTTGTTTGAGTTTTTGTTCTCTTCTTTTCGATATTTCCAAGAAGCAAATCGTAGCAACCAACGGTTGTTCATTTGTTTGACAGGTGTAAAGAAATGTTAGAGACGTGTATAAATGAAAAAGCTTGTTTTTTGTGTTTTGACTGGTATTATTAGAGCATTTTTCTTTTTAAATTCTCAGCAATTTATTTAGATTGTTGGGATATTTAAGTTAAATGTTTGAGAATATCTTTCAAAAATTTCCATAGTCTACTGATTATTAGGGTAGTTCCTATGAAATGTCGACATATAGATAGCTGGGAAACATAGAAAACAAGTTATTTATAATTTTTTATAATGATAGGTTTTTTTCAACTATGGCCCCATAAATTTGTATATGTAATTAATTTGGCAACTCTAATTAGTTAGCGAATAAAATAAGAATGGAGAGAAGAAGAGGCAATTTTTGTGACTCTTTGCTTGAGCAACATTTTTAAAATGAACTTTCACTTTCCTGTGTAGATGAACAAGAAATTTTCATGAAAGTAGTCTATTTCATTGAATTTTTTTTATTTATAATACGTAACAGAAATTTCATGAAAGTACTTTCCTGTGTAAAAGCAACGTAATATACGATAATACTTTCCTGTGATTGTGGATCGTTATTCAAGATAATCGATGAGCAATATTCAGTGTGCATCCCAAAATACAGTGGCCCAGAAATTCAGAAATTATTTGGCCAACGCAATTGTGAGATTTGACAGCATTAGACTATTTTCTTTGGGGTTATTCGAAGGAGGTGTTCTCTGTAAACAATTCAAAGACAATTCTTGAACTCAAGCAAACATTCTTGCAGAAATTTGAACGCTACAGCCACAAATTTTGAAAGATGGTTTAAGAAACTTAAAAATAATACATTTTTATCAAAGTAATACATGAAGTACTGAAAATATTTGAATTCAAATGGACTCCACCCTCGTTGACACATGTATGACATCTTATCAAAAAGTTATTCATTACTGCCTGGAGTGCTGCAGCGGGAATTGTCTCAACTACCGTTTGAATTGATTGCTTTAATTCATCAAAATTTGTTGAGTTTCTTTTGTAAACTGCTTGTTTCCACAAAAAAATCAGGTGGTCAGGAGATCTGGGAGGCCAACGGAATGTGAAGTTTCTTGAAATCAGTTAATTGGCAACATTTTGCCTCAATTCTGTAATAAGTTGCCCCATTCAACAGAGAAAAGGAGTCTTTTTCGGCGTAAAGAAAAGCTCATTTAACATCTTTAAGTAGCGGTCTCCATTGACCGTAACAGTAAGATCGTTTTCTTCGAAAAAGTATGGCCCGACAATGAACCTTGAAGAAACTGCACGCTACACTGTGATACGAAGTGGATGTAATTGCATTTGATTGAGTATCTGTGGGTTAGAACTACTCCATATTCGACAATTTTGTTGGTAACATTGCCATTTAAATTAAAATGAGCCTCGTCAGACATAAAACTGCAGTTCAATACGTTTTCATCCTCTAATACAATTTGAATGCTCTTCTCACAAAATTCCAAGCGAATCGGGAAGTCTCTAGGGTTCAGTTTGTTAGGTGAATTTTATATGGAAATGAGTTTAAATCTTGGTGTGAAAATTGGCAAGGAATGTCTGCTGACAGATAAGATCCTTGTCGAAACTCAGCGGATGCAGAAGTCCGAACTGAGGGATCTCGATGATAAGGCCCTCTTTGCGATTATCATTATAGTACATCTGCTAGGAGGAGTGCCACCAAACGTGTGCCTATACTCTCTTTGGACGAAAACAACGGACTCTAAAGCATGAAAGCGTTGCACCATCCAAATTCTTGGTTCATTGTCCCAATTCTTTATTTTAGTTAAACTTAAAGATCAATCTATAAAATACAATAAAAATATAACAAGTTAGTTACACAGAAAATAAGTTATAATTTTTTTTTTTTTTTGTAGCATTTATAAACATTTATAAACGAAAAAGTTATTAAACTTGGTAACTTTTGGCCCACCCTGTGTAAGTGTATTAAATTTTAAATTTTTTTTAAGTTTTCGTATTTCATCTTTTTAATGTTTCTTTGTTCCATAAGTTATAAAAACTTTTCTAAAAGTTTTATAGAAACTTTCGCTTTCTTTTCTTTATTTGTGCTGTTGTTTTTCATTTTACTCGTATGTACTCGTACAATGATTTAATGACGTCAAATTGTTTGAAATTGTTTCGGAATTGTAAAAGTGCTTCAGTAATTGTGTATTGTAAGCTCGTAAGCATCCATCAATTTGGCGTGTTCAGAATGTTGTCGTTTGCCATGTAGCACATGCACAGTGACACACTTCAGTACAATACAGACACACACACACACACACACACACAGACATGCATACATATACGGGTGGGTGTATGACGTTGTGTCATACGTAACCCCAAGTTAAATGTGATTTTAAAATACAATTAGAGATATTGTATATCTTTTTCAAACAACCTGCAAAAACTAAAAGAAAGAGGTCAAATAAACGACAGTATGAGTAAATTAAATTGTTATAATTCAAAGGCTGTCGGAAAGTGCTTTAAGATTAAAGTGGAAAACAAAGAAGTGCTGCTTACAAAATTGAAAGGAAACAGTTACTAAACCCAAGAAAATTACTTTATATATCCAGCAGTGGCCAGTATTTGGAATATATACAGTAGGGTGCAAAAATGAGTGCAGGTTTGTTTATTGCGCAACTTTTATTTCATAAAAATTTAAATAGGGAATCATATCCAGGGTTTATTTCATAATTTATTTTATGCTGTATTGCTTAACAAAATAGTTTAACAATCGAAACTGCAAGTGTTAAATCCTTAGAAAAACACAAACTTAAACGAAACACTTCATATGTACTCAATTTTGCCTTTTTTGTTTTTGCTTTTAGTATTTAGTACAATATCCTTTATTGCGTAACACATTTTCTACATATTTTGGAATACTTTCTACCAATTTATGAATAACTTCTTTTGGAACTCCTATCCAATCGCTGAAAGTTCGTTGTTAAAGCTTGCCCAAATTGGTTTGTGGTGATTGATACTCGTATAATACCAACCTTGCCTTCACGATTGACGACAAATCCTCAATCGGATTGAGGTCGGCCAGCTGCCTCTGCATCAACAACTATTGAGCAATTGCTTCACAATTTTGGATGTACATGGTCTGATCAAAAAAGAACCATTATTTTCAAATTTCGTGAGCTACATATATTAGATTTTCGCATTTTTTTTTCTGTTATGTTGATACATATGTCTGTTATATATATTGGCAATATCAGCCATTTCGGATGGTAATTTGTTTTGACAGATAAAAAGGTCAGTCGTGTTTTGGTGTGCTCTTCGATGTTTTGCTAAATTTTTAGCAAAAACAACGTCGCATGAGTATCGCTCAGAAGCTGTTGAACATAGTCAACGACGATTCAGATTTCCTCAAAAAGGCCTTAACTGGTGACGAATCATGAGTGTATGTATGGTTACGGCCTTGAAAGCACCAAAGCCTAGTTATTCCAATGGAAACGTCCTAAAGAGTCAATACCGAAAAAAGCACGTCTAGTTCAGTCAAATGTGAAGGGTTTGCTCACTGTTTTCTTCGACTGCAATTGCGTGGTACCTCATGAATTCTTGCAACAAGGTTGTACGGCAAATGAGGAGTACTACCTTTAAGTTATGCACCGTGTTTTCTTTTTCTACTCGGCTGTTTTCACATAATATAAGTGCGCTTGCAAGGAGTGCGCAGATCTGAACTCTGAATAAATTATGTGTGTGAAGATAAACTTGAAAATGTTTAACCTCGGACACAAACCAGCTATTTTAACATACCTCTGTTAATGTAGTAACATGACTTTGCTTAGCATGGAAATTGTAACTTAATCATTAAAAATGTGTTTTCAATCAATTCTTTAAGTAGATTTTATGAAACAATTTAAGAAAATATTCTTGCAACAAAATCTATAGTCACGAAAATTTGAATAGAACGCACTAATAAAATAAAATTGCAAGAAACTAAATATAGAAAATTTTTCAGGAATAAAAAAATGTGCGAAAAAAATTATTGGAGATCACTCCTTAGGCCGTCTGTAATAATGTCCAGTATTCAAAAGCCGTAACAGTGTGTTTTTCTAGAAATAACAGCCATTTTGCAAAAAATGGGCTTTTTAGGTTTAATTTCTCAGTTGTAAAGCAGCTTTGGGCTGGGGAACAGCTCTCGCGTCATCGTAACTATTTCATAAACGCAGTCAGGCTTATCGTTATCGTTTGGCCTTGGAGAGTTTTGCGTCTCACTCTCATTGGTTAACTGTCTACTTCAACTAACTGTATTAGTTTACAGTTTTTTTAGGCATTTCGTTGTTAACCACGAGGCAATTTCCCATGCGAAGGGTGCAGTTAGTCACAGCGCCACAAAAACGAGGTAATTTCCTATGCGAAGGGTACAGTTAGTCACAGCGCCGCAAAAAAGTACTATTAGTGCCATAAGGTCCTCGTGACTCCACCCATGCTGTGCATCCTATAGCTTGCAAATTACAAATACAATACAATACTCGTACAATACAAGTTTGATTTTTAAATGTGATCTCCAATAATTTCTTTTTCGCACATTTTTTTATTTCTAAAAAGGTTTCTAAATTTGGTTTCTTGCAATTTTCTTTTATTAGTGCGTTCTTTTCAAATTTTTGTGACTATAGATTTTGATTCAAAAATCCTAAATTGTTTCATATAAATGTGTTTAAATTATTGGTTTAAAACACCATTTTTATTGCTAAAATTACGATTTGTATGCTTAACAGAGCCATGTTACTACATTAACAGAGGTATGTTAAAATAGCTGGTTTGTGGCTGAGATCACAAATTGGTCTTGACATACACAATAATAAATTGCTTTTTTGCGGAAAATGTTTAATTTTTGCCACGAATTTCTCGATTTTCTTAAACACTCACATAATTTTTGCAAAACAAGTTAGAACAATCGTAATACGGTATACAAGTACTGGAATGTTTAACATTTCAGCTTATGCTCCACACTAAAAAATTACCTGCCTTTTCGCTAAATGTAAAAAAATTTATTTACTTTGATTTTCTTGATGAACAAACTTATTTTGCGAACAAAATTTCCAACTTTGTTTTTTATAATGCCGCAGGGATCTTTCCTAAGCAAATTGGAAGAAAAATATATTAAACAGAAAAATATGTATTTGTGCCAGTGTGGCCATATTCAAAACTATATAAAATCGGCTTTGAATTAATGCTAAAAAATAAAAAAAGAGTCTTAAAACCCAAAAATAATGCTAAAAACTTAACTATTATATTTAATTCTTTTTTAAATTATTTAAGTTAATTTATTTATTTATTGCACTTTATTTCAATAAAACAAACTGATTAAAAAATAATTTTGAACATAAAAAACGGCAGTATGCAAAAAGAAATTATCGAAGCTTGACAGTTGTTAAGAAAAAATTATAACTATTATAGTTTCTGAAACGATTAGGAAAAGCAGTTGGATCAAATACCTAGGCCTGAGGCTAGATTCCAGACTGACGTTCAGAACCCAGCTGGAACATGCTGCAACAAAAGCTGCTCAGGCGAAAGTTTCGCTCAGCAGATTGATGGCAAACATCGGCGGACCAAGATATAGCAAAAGGCAGCTGATAATGGCAACGACCCAGTAAATTTTGCTGTGCGGGTGCGAAATCTGGACAAATTCCTTGCAAGCAGAATACCGGAGGAATATGTTCGCAACGGTACAGCGTACTACTGCTCTCAGAGTGGCTTCAGCATATCGCACTGGACTACGCCGATTGACCTCTTGGCCGAAGAGCGTAAAAAGCTATGGGCGCAGCAAAGACAAACTGGGGAGGCAGCAACGGCAAGATCAGCACAGGTGGCCACTTTGCGGAAGTGGCAAGAAAGATGGAACAACGAATCACGTGGCAGATGGGCAGCGTGATTGATTATCGATATAGACAAGGGGATAAACAGAAAGCATGGTGAGATTGATTACTATATAACACAGATGCTTTCTGGACACGTTTATTTTCTGGAATACCTCCATAAAAAGGGGAAGACAGATACATCGATATGCTTTTATGAAGATGACTGCGTGGACGATGCAGAACACACATTCTTCAGATGTGACATATGGAGACAGGAAAGACATGACTTAGAGTAGAATGTTGGTGAAATAACACCGGAAAACAACGTAGAAGTTATGATGGAAAGCGAGAGGAAATGGAGTCAAATAGCGACTTACATTGAGAAGATCCTACGAGACAACAAGCTGGATATAGACGTTTGCATGGCACGTGCAATCCAGTAGGAATCAAGGAGGAGCCCCATCCTGTAGCAATGCGAAAGCGGTACCGGGGTAGAGACAAGGCTCACAGAAAAGGGAGGGATTTTAGTGGGTGCAAGCCCCACATACCGGATACTGTATCTGACGACGCGTTAGGCATTTCCCCTCTCTAACCGAAAAAAATTATAGTTTACGGTTAAAAATGAAAAATGTAGTCAGTCAAGTGATAAAATTCTCAAGCAGTTACTTTGTGCTGCTACAAATTTTCTCTTTTTTTATTTTTAATGCTATTTTACGTCTTGAGTACTTTCCTCGAAGGTGTCTTTGTTTACTATTATACCTAATCCGAGTAAGAATCCCACTAACGTAGAAGCCAAACGTTGTTTGTTGACTATAATTCAATAAAAACTTGATGTTCCATGCATTTTTATAGGGCTTTTTGAATTTGTTATTTAAATGTTTATTGAACATAATTTTTGTTTTTTCTATAATAATAAACAAGAGAAACGACAAACTGATTTGTAAAATTCGAAAAGAAAATTACTTAAAACACTTGAAAACACTTCTAAATATTTTCCTAGAAGCAACATGATGTGCTTATAATGGAAATGTTTCATTAAAAAAACGCAAAATACACGTATAGTGTCACCACTGAAATACAACTTCCAACCCTATCCACTCTTTCGCAGATGACAGCAGCATTTGCCATTCGTACTCTTTCAGCTATAGACCCAGTCTATCCGAGATGGTTGCCGAAAGGGAAAATATGAATGGTTTACTGACTACTGACTACTGATTAATTTCCGAATGGGGGCGCGAAAAACCTTTAACGCTTGTAAGACCTAGTGGTGTTTATTAACACCCAAACAAACAACCGCTGATGCAGCTTCATCTGTACTCATAGATGGTACTATTATTATTTATACCACCTACATTCGATCGGAAATGGAATACAACTCTCATGTTGGGCTGGTGTCTCAAAGTCTATTTTGGGTTTACTCGACCGTGCGCAGGAGAGCGCGAAGAAGCTTATCGGTGACAGTAGCGTATGCAACTCTGTTGATGCACTGAAGCATCGTCGCAGTATAGTGTGCGTTACTCTGTTTTATTGTTACTACAATAGATTTTGGTCTGAAGAGATTAGGGATCCTGTTACCGAATCCCACACATTTTTATGTAACACGCGGTTATCATCCAGGGCCGATCCATTTGTGGTCGATTAATCGGATTGTAGAATTTGTTTTTCGGCCGCACGCTTCGCCTCTGGAATAAGTTACCTACAGACGTGTTTCCTGTCTGTTATAACGTTGGAGAGTTCAAATTAAGTTTATCGGTGACAGTAGAGTAAGTATCCAACTCAAAAATAATAAGTAGCTGGCTACAAAGCTACATTTGTAGCCAGCGGCATATATAGTCGTGTATTCGTGCAGCCTGCTGTGGCGAATGTGTTTAATGTAATACACCCTAATTTAAGTCTTGCAAGTTAACATCTTGTTGTGGTACGAGTATATAAAAATTGTGATGCCAGATGTGATTTTTCAGTCGCGTTATCGGCGGGGTTACAATTTTGGAATCAACAAACTAAAGATGTAAACTTTAAAATTAAGATTACTATTTTGAATATTCTTAAATTCAATAATGCTAAAACATTTTGAATAGATAGTTGAAAAATGCTAACTGTTAAATGGAAAATTTGCAGCTAAATCAGAAAAAAATGCCGTAATGAGCACGCTGATGTGTGTTCATTTGTATAGAGTTGAGTTCATGAGCTCTTTTGAGAGAGTGCTCTTTTTAGTTCAGCTCTTTTTACTGAAATATGTCTTTGTTTTATTAGTTCAATAGCTCATACTGCTCCGTAAATAAGATTTTTAATCAACGGCTCTGTTTCAGCTTTCATGATAAAGAAAAAGAAAAGCAAACAAAATTGGTGTAAACAAATGAAAAGTTGAAAAGTATAAATATAAAGATTAATTAAAGGTGAGATTAGAAATGTTAAGGTGCGATGAAAATAATAAAAATATTGAGAAAAAAAAACGTTTTATTTCTGATGAGTCTCGATGTTTTTATATTCATTTATTGTCGTATATCATGTTATTTATTTTTATAATACAAAAAACAACTACATTTTTGCAAAACAAAATTGTGTTTTCTAATTTTCTGAATAGTTGTATATAACATAGATATGTACTATCTACGTCAAATTCTAGCACCACTGTGTATCAGAAAGAAAGAAACATGTGCGAAAAAGAAAACTTGAAGACAAAGGAAAGAAACATGAGCTACGGAGCTAAAAGAGCTCGCACAAATGATCGGCTCACTTAGCTCCCTGAAGTGAATAGTTCAGTGATACTAGTTCGTTCGCGAACTACCCAACTTTACATTTGTATGTATTCATGTATTAAAATTTAATCGCAAAATTCTTTTATGCTTGAAGCAAAAGACCTTTAACAAAATTTATGATTAAAATGTAAATCAAATTATTTTGCATGCTTTTACTGTTGAAAATTAAAGACTTTCGTTGGAAAAACAAAGAAAATTGAAATCAAACTTCTCTACGTTTTGCTGCCGTCGAGAATGTGTTGAAAACAAAATTCTACTAGCAAAATATGTTCCTAAGTTGTGTGTTGCCTTTTTGCCAACTAAACAATTAAAATTTATCATCCCCAATTCAGGGTTGTTCCTTGCGGCAAAACTAAAAATGTATGTTCTCGTAATAGAATTTTTTAGTCTGAACCAAAAATAGAAGCGAGAAATTGCCGCCAACAAGATTTAACCTTTTATATTTTATTTTAATATAAATGGAAATTTACAAAGGTTAAAATAAAAAAAAAAAAAATATTTATATTTGCTAATGGGAAAGTATGTACGAGAATGTTGCTGGAAAGTGGCAGAAAAGAAAGAGCGAGAAGTGGCGCAAGTAAAATGAATGCTACAAACTGATAAAATATTACTTAATGGTTAAAAAATAGAAATATTGTTAAAAGTAGCAAATTGGGGCGAAAACATTTTTGAGAAATACAATCAAGTCTTTGCTGCTCTAGAGGTGCAAGTAGCGTACGAAGATAACAAATCAGTCAAGTGCTGAAACTCATCTTTTGCAAAAAATTGTGATTAAGGGCTTGTTTCACGATTTCGGAGGTTAGTTAGTGTTCGCATACATTTAAAACGACCAAGCAACATATTTATAGCTCAAAAATAAAAGTTTTTCTTATGAGGTGCTAAATTTTCTTACACTATATTGCTTCTTAGCTCAATGGTGGATCGGGAATAGGAGTTTTCGCCACTCAAAGTGCTTGCGAACATTAAGGTTTGAAATCGTAAAACAGCTTCATAGAAAAAGACATGCGTTGAAACTCAACTTTCGCAAAAAAAGTGTGACTACATTTTGAAGCGACAAAATTGGTGTGCTGGAAAACGCAATTACAATAAATTTTGTTATGTCAACTCTCAAGGAAGGTGATTTCAAAAGCTTGGCTCAGCCAATCGAAGCTGGACTTCCCCAGGGTAGCATATTGGGTCCAACTTTATATTTGATTTACGCTTCAGACATGCCAACGAGCTGCAAAATTCACACTTCAACTTTTGCAGATGATATAGCATTCATCAGTGTCCATGAAGACTATAAATTATTTTATTTTTATTTATTTATTTTTTAATAATTAATCGAGCCCCTAAAGGCCATATATGATTAATACAGATGTTATCATTTCCGTAATGAGGCACATTTATAATTTAAAAAAAATAACACAAATTTAATACTAAAGAGGAAAAAATAAGTGTATATAAACAATAAGTACAAACGATAGTTGTGCATTATAATTGCGAAAATATAATTGAACAATTTAAGGCTAAAATGCAGAATTAAGTAAAAGATGCTTAAAAGTTGCTCTGGAAAAATTAAATTTCTTTAAATTTATAGGCAGATTATTCCAATGTCTAAAAGCCCTTACCAAAAACGATCGTCCAAACGTGGAATTTGATATTCTAGAGATCACCAAAACGGGATTCCTAGTAGATATAGAAAATGTAATCTGTTCGAATAAGCTAGATGGGAATTTTAATGTCACGACTTGGTGTAAAGCCAGCAAAATTTCAATCCTTAAAAAGTCCTTAAATGAACAATTTAAAAAATCTTTAACATAGTGCGATATATGCATAGAAATATTAAGCGCAAAAGTGAATCTAACAATACGTTTTACTGTGAGATTCACTCGCTTAAGATTTCTTGCTGTGACACCGCTGTGAACCACCAGACAATATCGAATATGCGGCATAAGGAAATTAGCATCACAAAATTTGCAAGAACATATTCTTATATTGGAGAAATGGCTGAAACTTTGGAAAATCAAAGTAAATGAACAAAAATGTACCCATGTTACCTTCACTCTACGTAGAAAAACTTGTTCGGCTATTAAAATCAACAACCATTTTGTTCCTCAACATAGTGAAGTCAAATACCCGGGTATTCATCTCGACGAAGCCTCACATTGACGCTAAAGTCATTCAGATGCAATTAAAAGTGCAACTAAATTGGCTCATCGGCAGAAATTCTATCTTGAAGTTAGATTGCAAACTTTTTGTTGAAATATTTGTTAACATTTTAACAATTTGTTCCCACTGTAGCTTAATTATGTACATTGTATTTATATGCACATATAAACATACATACGTAATCTTATATAAATGCATTGCACTGCATTAAACTGCATTATATTGCTTACGGTTCTTTATTGTTAATCTTTTTTATATTATTATACATAATTCTTAATAAAGTATTTTTCTTTTACTTACTGATCGCCAACAAAGAATCTTGTGTTTTTATTTCAAGAGCAACACTTTTTTTGTATAACGTAATCCTAAAGCCAATATGGAGCCATGGAATTCAATTGTGGGGTACCGCCTCTGCTACTAACATTGAGAAAATTCAAAAGCGCCAGAATAAAATTCTCTGTACAATTACTGCAGCTCCATGGTATGTTAAAAGCTCTCGAATTCACAAAGATCTAGGTGTAGCCTTAGTGAAAGATGATTTTTCAAAATACGCGGTAAGATACATTAACAGACTTGAGTCTCGCCCGAATCCTCGTGCACGTAGCAGCCACACTCGACTGAGAAGGATGGACACCCTTGCAACCATCAGAGCGTTGGAAAGGTGATTTACCAACAAAATACACGCAAGAAACAACTTTTCGTCTAGCATTGGCTAGACCTAAGTAAATAAAATTTTTCAATATTAATTAATTTTTTTCTATATTAATTAATTAATTTTTAGTTTTAAGATTTGCATACTTATTGTTAGTTCTTTTAGAGGATACAATGAATTATTAAATTGTTAAAAAAAAGAACTTGCAAGCAGAGAATGGAGTAAATACTAGCTGAACTTGCATGTAAAGAGTCGTCCAACCATAATGCACCATGTTAACTGGGAGTCACACCCAGTTTTATTTTGGCCAACTTAGGACTTTTGAAATGATTTACAACAACGGAATGTCAAATCAAAATGCATTTCGCGATTTGCTGGTCAGCATACACCGAAAGAAAAAAGTTTCGTTATAAGAACGGAACCGTTTCGTTCATCAATCTTTCGTTAATATCGTGAAAAGTTTTATTTGGGTTAAGTAAGCATTGTTATTTTTTTAAAGCGTTTTTTATTTATTGCATCTTCAAAATGAACTAACAATAAGTATTCAAATCTTAATAATGAAAATGTGCTTTTAGCTTAAGTCCTGCCAATGCTAGACAAAAAGGTTTATTATGCGGGAGCTATATCGGTAAAATCACCTGTTGGACGTTCTGGTGATGGCAACGGTATCGCTTTTTCTAAGCCTAGTGTGTAGTGTGTACTTCACTCCACCCGATCTCCTTACTATTTATACCACCTACATCCGACCGAAAATGGAATACAACTCTCATGTTTGGGCCGGTGCCTCAAAGTCTATTTTGGGGTTGCTCGACCGTGTGCAGGAGAGGGCGAAGAAGCTCATCGGTGATAGTAGAGTATCCAACTCTATTGACTTACTGGAGCATCGACGCAGTGTAGGGTGCGTTACTCTGTTCTATCGTTACTACAATGGATTTTGCTCTGACGAGATCAGGGGTCTTGTTCCCGAAACTCGCACATTTTTACGTAGCACGCGTTCATCGTCCAGAGCTCATCCATTTGTGGTCGATTGGCCGGGGAATCGTACTACGCATTACAGAGAGAATTCGTTTTTCAGCCGTACGCTTCGTCAGTGGAACAAGTTGCCTGCAGACGTGTTTCCTGTCTGTTATAACGTTGGAAAGTTCAAGTCAAATGTTCACAAACATTACTCCCTCTTTTCTCCTCCTCATAACCTCTTTTCCTAGTTCTGGTACAATGAGATCAAGAAAAAGAGTGTTTTAGAGGCAACAACGTAACAATGTGTTTATTAGCTGTCTATATGTCGACATTTCGTAGGAGCTACCCTAATCATCATACATGTAAACATAAAAAGCAAGCTGTTTATAATTTGTTAAGAAGTAAGATTTAAATTATTCATAACATTTCACTTGAACTTTTTTTCTGCATGTCAAGACTTGCAAAGGCATGTTAAATTTAGACAAAAAAATAAACAGCTCTCCCCGTTTGCAGGCGCTGTATGTCTGTCCCACATCAAAATTTTGCGTGTTTATAACTCATATGAGTGTTAAGGTGTTTCCATGCGCACTAACAATTATGCAGAGCTTGAATTTCGTATTAAAGGGCTGGGGACCGGTTTGTTTGTTGTGTTCGGTATAATGTGATAACCTCATTACCTGCTTATGAAAAATAAATAAACTTCTTATTTATTTTTAGCAGCCACTTGCAGAATGTGTATCTTGGACACCCAAAAATAAAATACAAAAGCATTAAAGAAAGTAAAATATTTTCATTTTCAAGAAATGGCAATTTACTGCCTGCCACCCCTTCAGTGAAAAGGTCTAAATTTGTTTTAATGAATCAATAAATTGTGTTTCTTCAAAGCATGTCCGTCCGACTGTTTGTCTCTTTGTCGTTTTTTGTTGTTGTTGCTTTTATTAAAGGTCCTTAACGTTATGATGCTCAATTGGCAACCTTGTGTAACCTTTGACGTTATAGTTACTAAATAAATATTTACTTGAATGTAATTCTGGTGAAATTGAGTTTTATTTTAGATAACTTGAGTAGCAGAATTTCGTTAGAGGGAGGGAGCAAAAGATTGGGTTACAATTTAAGTGGCCAGCATTAAAAAATCATTACATGAGTATTGTAAAATATTAGTTAGCATGTTTTGCGTGTTTTTGATTGCTATATTTTCAGATATATATTGGGTATACAGGTTAATAATGGCAATTCTTACCTCAAAAATTATTTTATTATACTAACATATCTCGTTTATATGTACGACTTACAGCCAATTTTCATGATGATTTTTTCAGACGTCTTTAATCTTTTCTTACAAAATATAATCAAACAATATAAATGTCATTCTGATCCACTTACACTGCATTCCGATAGTTTTGCCAAATCATGCAACCTTATAAGGAGCTGGACACCAACCAAGCTCAACGCTCTATACTTCTTCCTCGTCTCTGTAATTATCATTAGATGGAAGATTTATCCCACTGGCATACATCTTAATATGGCAATGTCCCGTCAGCAGCACCCCAGTAGAACATAACCTCTTTCGAGACAGGCCCCTAAGATAATGGCCCTTCTGTTATCATACATGGCCCTCGTTAGCCTTGATATTCGACAGGCAATCTCACTCTGTCTTGAGCGTTCTCTAAAGCTTGTAGCTGTACTTGCATATATCTTACAGCTCCTAAGCTTGATTTCAACGGTCCCATCTATATCCCTTTATTGTAGCTGGACACCGGTATTTGCCAGTTTGTCCGATACAATATTTCCAGGCACTTTAATGTACCCTCCTACTTAGAAAAGCTACAGGTGCGAGTGTCTCGCTATTTAATTTAGATATATCCAGCATTAACGAACCAACCTGGATGTCGTATAGACCCCCGCGAGTGCATAAAGCTCAGCCTTACTATCAGTACAAATACGGACATCCTCCCTGTATGTCCTGTAGTACCTAAATCAATTAGTTGCCCTCTATTATAGCCACTATATCCGCCCGCACTACACTCTACTTATTTTGCAGGCTAAAGCTCATCCTACTCTCATATAGGGGGATAAAGATACCCCCACAAACTCCAGATTCCAGCTTAGATCTATCTGTAAAGATTTCAAACACGTCCTCTTGACAACCCGTGCCGATCACCTCCAAGGCTACGCCTTACAAAATTACATCAAATCTCTTGTCGGGTAGACAAGAGCGGGTGAGCAGGAATCGTTGTTCTCCGGCAGGTTCACTATTCTTCCTATTATTGAAGCATGACCAGACGCCGCCCCCTTCCACGCCCTGCTTTACGATAGCCTCATAGCCGAATTCATGGCTATCTCTTTCATCATTAAATCAGATATCAGGTTTAAAACCAAAGCAAATTTAGGAGAACCAAGATATATGGTGATTCCACATTAGCTGCGTGTTTCTAGCGGTGTTGTTGTCAGTCTGAACTCACTTCTTCCCCCAGCCAATAATATTGCAATGCGCAAACATCACAAAAGTAATATTTGAGCCAGGCCCAATATTGCAATGCAGCAAATATGGTTGAACAAAAGAAACAAAAGCAGTACCAGCCAAAATCTGCTACCACACAGAAATTGCTGACATAACGAAATATTGGTCAGGGGAATGAATTCGGGTTTAGTCACTTCCAAGTCCAAGTGTGTGGCAGCAGCTACTACAGCAGTAGCAGTTTCCAGCAACTGCAAAATTGACAAACACTTATTTAAGTGATTTTCATGCAGTTTTGCTTCGTTGACGTGGCCGTTTAAGTGAAAATGGGTCTTGTTGCCCCAAAAAATGGGAATTACTGTGCGAAAAGGCTTTAACAAAAATATCTCTACAGCGAACGCGCGATGCTTACTCGATCACTGCGACATCGTAACTGACAAATCCACACAATCGATAATTACAACGGTGCCCCTCTGCACCCACACAGTTTATTACTTTTTAAAAAAGTCGTATAAAATATATAAATTTGCCACCAGACACCCTGTAAAAGGTGGCAGCGCTTTGGCGTATTACAGTTGTTTTGCTTCCTTTTGAAATCATGAGTGCTGAACGTCAAATATATTGCTTACCTTTTTGAAATTTAATTTAGTAGTTTATTCAGACTTAGAGCTTATTTATACGACAATTTAAAGCCATGTCTACTTTCATAATACTCTTTTAAAGTTGCTACGAAAATCATATTACATTTTTACGATGATTTTTACGGCATGTCATTTTTAAATTGGTTTTGTTAAGAAAAAAATCGCTTGTCTCTTTTCATTCTTTTGCTTGGTATCATGTTAGTCAGTCACCTTTCCGGACAAATGAAAAGTCTGGAGATCTCTTACGTGGGTTCTCGTCTTGACGACCCAACCTCGAGGTGATTCTCTTACCAGAGGAAAGGTATACATACATACGTCGATCAACCATAACAGACTTTTGCGCATGGTAATTTTTTTTGGATCATATGCTTAATAGCATATGCTCTCCCACATGGATTAGAGTGAAGCCTTGCTAATATTTCTGACGATCTCAGGACTCTGGCACCCGGTTGTAACTCCACACCGACTTACGAACTCTCCCCGCATTTGGGCATTACACCTAAGTCACTACGAAGAACCTCACCCTCACTCAAGTTGGTTGAGAACTAAGTTCCCTATACTCCGTTCGTACCAAATAAAAATGGCACTGATTTATACGCGCACCTACCTTAACGGTCTTATTTGATGATGACGAGTTCGAGCCTTCTAGTCCTTTCTGTATGCAATTTCCCAGGCCATCAATGGAAGACAAAGCTCAATGAGGTGATAAATAAAGCTCAGTGAGATGATAAGCATTTAAGAGCATCACACCAACTCACCTGCCTAGCCATCACTAGTGGTTGCTTATATGGCAGGTATCTGTTACAAGACATCATCACCGCGGGGTTTATTAGCTCCGAGTACCAGTATGCACCATAGTTATCACTGAATACTAATTCCCCTCCCTGCAATTTAGGTTTATACTATAGCCAGAGCATTTTTGTCATCACCTCAACCATGATCAGCGCCGTTATAGTCTGCCAAGCAAAACCTACTTCATGGCTGGTGATGACTTCTTGATGAAACCTAGGTTAAATTGCGTATTGCTTCAGTGTCTCATCGTTGTACATATCATGTATAAGTAGTTGATATACTTTTGCTTAAAACCGCTTTGTTATTGTTATTGTACATTGGCAACACAAAGACTGTTTTGAAATCAACACGCCGTATGCAAGCTTTCTTCAAATTGTTTTATATTTGGCTAAGTATAGTAATTTATTTGGTCTCGTGTGTTCACAGCGCTCGCTGCCCATCGCTGTTCTAAACGCAATAGGTTACTGTGTGTTTTGTTTACTTTGTTTGCACTACAGTAAAGCAAGCACACAAAACCATGTAGTAAATGGGTGATGACAGCTTGTTTGTACTTTGACAAAGTTCACATGCCACTAGCCAATTGATGGATGAGCACGTAATGGAAAGCGTTTGTATGACGCGACTTGCCAAAAAAGTTTATTTTTTCTTACGAAAATTCTTTTTCCACTTAAAAAACGGCAATCCTATTTCTAGCATACGTCCTACTCGTACATAAGAGTATGAACGTAAACACGAATTTGAATGTAAATAAAAAACAATTTATTTTACTTTGTTGAAAGCTTTTTTAAGTGGTCTGTTTGAAAAAAAAGAAAAAACAAACAAAACTTATGTTATTTGCACTTTTTTAACACGCTTATATTAGATTCACCGGTATGTTTGTTTGTAACTGTCGTAACTGCTATTGTACACACTATTGAGGAATTTGATATTCTGCTATAGAAAATAGTGTTGCCATTTTAGGGCGAAAATTGAAGTTGCCGTATTACTTCCGGGAATGCTCCGGGAAAGTGAGGGTATTTTGGAGAATCCTGAAGTCGGTTTTGGGATTTTCAAAAAATAACTCAGAATCGGTTAGGAACCGGTTTTTCATATTCGGTGCTCGTTTTTGACGTGAAATGTATATTAGAACTTTTAACGGTCATTTTGGAACTGGTTATATGAGCAATTATTCGCTTTTTTGTCGGTTTTTGGCACTTTTTGCGCTTTTTGTGCAATACAGTCGTGCTTTTCAACGTTTCCTACCGGTTTTTAAGGTGGTATCTCTGTGACAAAAAGCGATAGCACTTTGCGCTATATACATATTTCATAAATAGTTTTCCCGACGCTTTTTTCAGAATAATACTAGTATTTTCCTTCACGATTGTTTTAAGCTTATTTTTAAAATTATTTCTTACTTTTTAGTTCTATATCGAAGCATATATTTTTTCTAGTTTTACGGCAATTGCGATATACTTTAAACTGATGACTGCAATGGAAGTATACTCTCAAAGGCCAAACAACCACAACCCATTTAAATAACTTTGGCTGCGAAAAATGCCTAAATCCAGTTCCGCATCATATGCTTCGAATTCAGTTAATTCACACAAACAAAGTAACAATCACTCAAATGCTGAAAGTTCGGAATCAATAGTATTAGGTCATGGATCTGTATTCAATCATTCAGTTTTGAAATATCAGGGCCAAAAATGGCAACAGATTTTCGATGTCGAAAAAGTGCTTAAGCATATTCGCATGACCGAAAAAGTGCATATTAAAGAAAAAAAGCTCAAGTAAAAACGACACACACAAAAGTTCTAAGAGCAGCAATAATTCTTCGTCCTAGAAGTCAAGGAAAACTCCAGTATGACAAGTTCAAAGGGTGAATGGCACTGACATGCGTTATTATGGCATTGTGCCAAAGCAAACAGCATTAGATATCGTAGTTTCTAGTATATGTATGGGCATTTATATGGAGTTCGGTTTAAACAATCTTGTGATGTTGTAACAGCCTTCGGTTTGGACCAGTGTATCAGCCAAAGCAGCACCATTGGCAAACTATACAATTTTAGTCACAAACGATAATAGTTAAAGAAAGCGATGTTGTGCACAACACAGTTGTAAGCGCTCAAAGCGATGTTGCGCACACCACAGTTGTAAGCGTTCAAAGCGATGAAATTGATTCACCTGATTTGTTGGGAACGATATCGGCACGATTAAATGTCTAAAATAGTTCAATAACGACAGTTTCATCGGTTGCGCCTGCTGTCAACTATGCTGCATCCCTGACAACAATTTCAAGTTCCTGCCAAAAGAAAAAGTTCAGGGAGCAGCAGTAGCAGCCGCTCCCATAGCAAAAGTAAACATCTTCCTTCCCCGTCGCAAACTCAACGTCGTCTAATGCTAATGCGGAAGTGTCACATTCTTCGTCAGCAACAGTAACAGGATCAACAACTTCATTGTCTAGCATAAAGAGCTCATCCAAAAAGAGTTCTTCGAACTCATTGACCAGTTCCTCAACGATAATAACAAATGTTAGCGGAATTGCAAACAGCAACACGTCAGTACAATCAAAAGTTATATTTTGTAGGTGGAATAACTTCCGTTATTCGCCCTACGTCAACGGCTAACTCAATGCCTATAACATCGCCGATAACTACAAGTCTGAAATCAGCCAAAAATGCGATTTCAGTATCAAATACAGGCATAAAATCTGTAGATGTGACAACAAACAATACAATTACTGCAACCAACGCCAATTTATTTTGCTCATCTTCATCCTCGTTCTCATCTTCCTCCACTTCGTCGTCATCATCTTCCTCAGCCAGTTCGTCATACTCCTTACCCCTAACTCCAAAAATGGTAACAAACTTTTCACAAGATTCTTAGCAAATTTCGCATCTAAACACAAAAACAGAAACGTTTTCTCCAACGATGATGGAGGGCAAAGAAAAACTAGGAGTAGTCAATGGTGAAGAGATCATTACATCAAACAAGAAAAGATCAAAAATCCTGTCACGGTCGCCATCCCGTAATAACATTCACCATGATGTTATAACGGAGAACTCAAACAAGTTGCTTTTGCGGTAGTTGATAGCAGACTGTTGTCTGTTCATTTATTTAAAAGTATTTCGATTTGAACTTAAAAAATAAAATACATGTGTAGGTGAGTATAATACCCAGCGGCCAAAGTTTCGCTTACAGAAGCGATGATCCGATGCACGCTTGTAAGTCAGTAATGCACACCATGTCATATGCGAACCTATTATACTTTTTCATATACATTGCCGCATTTGTAGAGTGAACGCCTACCACCTGCACACAAAATAAGCGAAGTAGTGAGGTGTTCATCCAACAAACGCGCATTACTTCCTAACATTCATTGTAAGCTGGCAGTAGGCAGCTCATATACAACCTCGCATACTTTGTAAGTCGACAGTATGTAGCTCGAATAGAATCTCGCTTACTTTGTAAGTATGTCGTAGACGTACTGCGTACTTCGGTTTTTTTCGGGATTATTCCATTAAATAAATTTGTTCTGTTTTATGTTTACTGCATTTTTTTTATTTATTCACTAACAGCCGTATTCATAAGAAAACACTAATCAGCATTTTATAAACATTTTTGTTAAAATGAAATTTTTAGCAAAAAAAAAATGATTTTTTAAAAACGTATTCATAAACAGAATTTTAGCTAAAAAGCATTTTATTGAAATTCTCTATTTGTGACTGGCAACGCCTTCACATACAATTGAAATCTCGCTCATGGTGTTGCCTTAAAAACGGTTATTAATTCACATAGAAGTAATGTAAACAAATATTTTGTATTAATTTCTTTCCAAAAATCAATATTAAAAGCAATAAATAAATATTAAGTCCAATAAATATTAAATCCAATTAACTCCAATAAATCATTAAAGACCAAAAAATAATGAGTCGGAAAAGCTTTATTTTAATAGCGCATACAACAAAATGAATAACGAGCTTTTTGTATTGTATGTTTTTTTTTTACACATCACTACGAATAATAATAATAATACATAAACAAAATCTTAGTAATGTGTAAAGCTTATTTGCACATCAGGAATCTAAAATGCACTAATTGGTTCCATGAACATTTTCTGATGTCGGCTTCTCAAAACCATGTGTTGGCGCATTGTTGATTGAGTTTGAAGCAGCCGATTTCTGGGCATTGGCATGCAAAAAACTTAATTCTGTTATGGTGGCTGCTATTGAGAATGGTGGATTATCAATGATTGGTATAACTTTCTTGGTAGCTCCCAACTCATTTAAGCCCACAATAAGTGGAGCTGCTTGAATGCGTATGCCAGCTTTGGCCACGACTTTAATATTTTTGCCGTCCGAGGCATTGTTGTTGCAGTAGTGTTTGTAGTGGTTGGTCTTTTTGTTGTTCTGGGCAGAGGTATTGCCGTCGTTGTTGTGGTGGCTGCAATTTGTTGATTGTTTTTCGTATTTGATGGAATTTCATTACTTTTCACATATCGTTTTCACATTTCATATTCGTGACACTGCATGCAGGTTGATTACTGATCTTCGATTGAACTGAGGGAAAGATATCACTATAAATTGTACTTTCTTCCAGTATTTCATCTTTGGTTTGGTGTGCCATATGCCATTTTTGCCATTAAAAGCACATAGAACTAAAATTATTCTATGCTTTTTACCAATTCTTTTTAAGAAAAGCAGTTTATCCATGATTTATAAAATTATATTTAGGTTGAATATTTGCAATAAAGTTGTCTCTTGGTTTAAAAAAAAAATTGTTACTTTATTTTTAGATGGATACTTGTATATGTACGTACTATTTTTCCTAATATATAAAATGTAAACAAACAATAACCAAAAAAAAAAAAAAAAAAAACACAAAAGTCACCTTAAAATTGTCTTAAAATTGGGTGCAACCAGTTTTAAAAATGGTTGACTTAAAAAACTGCTAAAAAGAACATTTTAACGTAAAATTCGTTTATGAATACAGTTTTATCCAATTTTCCCTAAAAGTGATTTGAATAGCTGTTTAACTTTTTTATGAATACGGCCGTAAATGTTTTATTTTTCTTGTACCTTTTTTATAATATTTTCAAGACACTATTACCTAATGCTTGAACTAAAATTTTTGCAACGTAGTTTGACAAAGACGGCAAACGTTTGATTTACAACTAAAAAATAAAATACGCAATTATAAATGTGATATAAAAGATGAACGTAATTCATTTTAGGAACTCCACATACTACTGCCATAAACTTTGTATGTTAGCATTCATAAATTACAAAGTGTTGCATACATCATCGAAGGGAAGTAATGTGGTAGGCAATGTTCGCCGCTGGGTATGAGAGAGTAATTATAATGGGTGATACATTTGCATTACAATCCAACCATAATGTACGATGCTAGTTATGAACCACACCTTAACTTCAGGTTTATGGGAAAATGAGGTTGTTCAAGTAGTTACTGTGAATGCTATTCGCTATCGTCAGATGATAACGGGCTTCTTGTGGTCAGAAACTGAGAATATGGACCTGAACAACTGGATGACAGACAACAAAACAATGGCTGTTTTGCGCGAGCAATGCAATGGCCGTGCTATTTTACACCGTAACGATGTGATTAGATCTTCTTTCTTTAGGACTATTTGAAAGACAAAGTGTACGTCAATAAGCCAACGACAGTTCAAGAGCTAAAGAAAAAGATGAGATAATTCGGCACATTAACGACATTGAACCTCACTCAATTATTTCTCAGAGTCATTGAACATAAGGACTGAAGACATGGCGAGCATTTGGCCGAAAGTTTTTTACACATATAATTGATATCTCTCCTTCTATTGAGCAAAAAATTATTAAGACTGAAAACTTTTTGTTCTATTTGCAATTAATAGCGTTCGTTTTGGTTGGACCACACTTTATAAAATCAATTAATTTTTGTTTAAATTTAAGTTGTACTTAAATACGGCTCCAGCGTATCTGTCTGTAGTAATTGCATCGCTTAATTTCCCAATATTATGGAAAGTGCTCCAAAGAATAGCTGTTTGTTTTTGCAAATGCAGACACTTTCTTAAAGAAAAATTCTGAATTTATTACCGGCAAAGTAACACTTAAGTAAATACATACAGACATGCGATGTTATATATTAGGTGTACAACTTTGCTTCCGCCGTTTTGCAATAGAACGCTGTAGTGGTAAGTAGTAGCCGAAATAAACTACGAGTAGATCGTAGATGATTGAATCTTAAATGCTTAACCAGTTTTTTACAATAAAGCATTGAATTTAAATATAACAAATAAGAGTGTAGTATATTCGCCTAGGCCGAATCTAAAATACCCTTCACCATAGTCACGTATATGTATAGTATATTTAAAAATGTGAACAAAATATGCTCGGTTATATATGAATCGATGTCGGAATTTTCTATTTTCTGTATTTTAGTAACCTTCTTTTATAACGAGAATTGCTTTTCAGTAAAAACAAAAAAAAAAAAAAAAAAGAAAATTTTAATGGAAAAATCGGTTCAGGCTATATCTCGGGTATATATGGACCGATATCGGAAATTTTCATTTTCTATATTTATATAACCTTATTTCATAACCAAAACTGCTGTTGAACAAAAAAAGTTGTTTCAGTTCGCTTACGCGACATTTTCATGAAAACCCCGATTTGGGTATATATTGACCGTCACCATGCTGAATGAGTGTGTGAAGTTTGAAGCAAAACAAACTATTTTTTTTTCTCAAACATTTCCATACAAAATTGCAAAAAAAAAATTGATTTTTTCGGAATTTTGTATATATCTCAGCTATATGCAAACCGATATTATTGAATTTCAATAGCAAAACCATGAATTGATGGGGTAAAAGAATGGTGAAAGAAAAAAGTTTTTAAGTCTAATGGTTTTCTCAGAAACGGTATTTCAACAGCGGACAGACGGACATCGCTTGATCGACTTTTCCATTAATTCTGATTCAGAATATATATACTTTATAGGGTCGCAAATAAAAACTGTAGAAATTACAAACGAAATCACAAACTTATATATACCCTTCACATTTTTGTGAAGGGTATAAAAATGCGAAGCAAAGTTGTACACCTAATATATCGGGTGGTTAAATTTTAAGGGCCGATGTTGAATGTGAACCACACCTAAACGCCAAATTTTTTTCCGAATTTTATTTGACATTTCTCTATTTCAGACTTATTCAATTTGAACCATGGAGAGATACACGATCCAACAACGTGTTAAAGTTATCCAGACTTATTATGAAAATGATGATCAATTTTCGAAGAAAATCATCTTCAGTGATGAGGCATATTTTCACCTCAGTGGATTCGTCAATAAACAGAATTGCCGCATTTGGGCGAATGAGAATCCAAGAGTGACTGTCGAAAAACCAATGCACCCACAAAGAGTGACTGTTTGGTGCGGTTTATGTGCTGGCGGCATCATCGGGCCGTATTTTTTCCAAAATGAGGCCGGTCAGGCAGTTACTGTGAATGGTGTTCGCTATCGTGAGATGATAACGAACTTTTTATGGCCCGAATTGGAAGATATGGATGTAGACGATATGTGGTTTCAGCAAGACGATGCCACTTGCCACACAGCTAACGAAACAATTGCTCTTTTGCGCAACAAATTCAATGGCCGTGTTATCTCACGTAATGGCGATGTCAATTGGCCGCCAAGATCATGTGATTTGACACCGTAGGACTTTTTTCTTTGGGATTATTTGAAAGAAAAGGTGTACGTCGATAAGCCAGCAACAACTCAACAGCTAAAGGATGAGATAATTCGGCACATTAACGGCATAGAACCTTCATTATGCCTCAGGGCCATCGACAATTTGGACCATCGGATGGAGGTGTGCCGCCGTGGTCGCGGCGCTAATTTGGCCGATATTTTGCTTCATACATAATTGAGTAATACCAATATATCATAATAAAATAAAATTACAATAATTTCGTAAATAGTTTGTGTTTTATTCAAAATCAGCATCGGCCCTTGAAATTTAACCACCCCTTATTTAAATTTCTCTTAGTGTTGTTTCTTAGTACGAAATTAGAAAACTAATTTATAACAACTTTTAAAGGCAATAAATAGTTCATATCGCTCTCTTATTGACACAACTTCAGAACTAAAAAGTTTCAACATTCAGTATTAAAGGTAAAAAAAACACAAAATATGCACAAAAAATATTAGTTTAAGTTTAATTCAAATTTGTACTGAAAAATTGATTTTCGTGCTTCGATGGTTGATTTTCGTAGCTAAATGGCAATTAAATCAAAAGCAGGGCCTAAAGGTAGGATCACAAGATTGCTGCAATGCACCAATTTTCACACATTTTTATACCCCAATCGTGCGATTGCACAATTAATTGGTTCTTGCCGCAATCGCGGCCAATATTGTTCTTATTTTGACCAATCAAATGCAACCCTGCTGCGGTAATCGTGTGACTACTTGATATGCGATCGTTCGGCAATAAAAATGCTACAAATGCGCCAATATTTATTGTATTTAAGTGCGGCAATTCAAGTAGGCAATATACGCCAATATTTCTGATTTCTTCTGCAATTTTACTTTTTTATGTGTGCTCCTTTTATAGCAATACTTGTAATAAGAATACGAGTACAAGAACGATATTAATTTATTTTATATGATATAATTATGTGTATGTTTATGTACATGTGTATTTTAAATTCATAGTAGTTTTAGGCAAAATAAAATGTTTTCAATATAAAACATGACGAAAATATTTACATGGAAAATTTAAATACAATTCATACAAGCCATCATTGTGATTATTTAATTTCTGAAAGAAACACTTTTTTGTAGTGTCTTTCTGTTTGTTTTTTTTATGCTAATTTATTTTCTTTTTAAGAAGACATTTTCAACCACTGCACAACAAATTAGAAGCTAGTGCAACAGCTGGTTCGTGGTATTGCCGCAGTTAAAACCATCGTGCGACCATAGTTGCCATATTTGACGATTTATTGTCATTTTGACGATTTTGGGTGCTCAAA
This sequence comes from Thecocarcelia acutangulata, assembly GCA_914767995.1. Classification (NCBI taxonomy): domain Eukaryota; kingdom Metazoa; phylum Arthropoda; class Insecta; order Diptera; family Tachinidae; genus Thecocarcelia; species Thecocarcelia acutangulata. The sequence goes on from OU612095.1 coordinate 73,301,927, forward strand.
ATAGTACTTTAACGATTTAACAATTTAAGGTCTGTTATTGAATATTTTTGTGGATCACATTTACAACTACATGCATGCTTCTTTTTTTTAACTTTATTATTTTATTTATTGAATCTACATAAGAAATGTAATGACAATAAGTATTCAAATCTTAATACTAAAAAAAAAATTATGATTAGAGTCCTGCCAGTGCTGGACAAAAATTTATTTTTATGCGAATATTATTTCAGAATTCAGTCATCTGTTTAGAGCTCTAATGGTAGCCAAAGTATCCCTCCTTCTCAGACGGGTATGACCACCAAAATTAAGAATATTAGCTGCAAGAGGGTTTGGATGGAATTCGGGTTTGTTAATATATCTTGTCGCGTACTGCACAAATTCAGATTTCACAAAAGTTACGTTCAGATCTGCGTGGATTCGTGAGTTTTTAACGTACCATGGAGCATCTGTAATTCTACGGAGAATTCTATTTTGACTTCTTTGAATTTTTTCAATGTTGGATGCCGAGGCTGTGCCCCATAATTGAATCCCATAGCACCATATTGGCTTTAGAATCGAGTTGTACAGCAAAAGTTTACAATCAAGCTTCAAGGTCGAATTTCTGCCTAGTAGCCAGTTAATTTGCACTGCTTTCAATTTCACCTGCGTTACTTCCATGTGCGTCTTCCATGTTAGTCTACGGTCAAGATGAATACCGAGGTATTTGACTTCACTGTGTTGGGATATTACTTTATTATTAATAGTAATGGGTGAGCATGTTCCTAGATGCAGTGCGAATGTAACATGGGCACACTTTTGTTCATTAACCTTGATTTTCCAAAGCTTTAGCCATTTCTCTAGTTTGTCGATATGTTCCTGTAAATTTATTGATGCTTGCTGGTGGTTACTATGTATGCTAAGGAATGCTGTATCATCTGCAAATGTTGAAGTGTGAATGTTGGTGCTTGTCGGCATGTCCGATGCGTAGATCAAATATAAGATAGGCCCTAATATGCTGCCTTGGGGAACTCCAGCTTCAATAGGCTGGGCGGGGCTTATGAAATCGCCTTCTTTTATTATAAATTGGCGACAATATAAATAGCTTTCCAAAAGGTTATGTACATTTGCAGGTAAGTTAAACTTTATTTTATGCATTAAGCCATCGTGCCACACTTTACCAAAGCTTGTGACACGTCGATGAATAAGGCAGAGCAATATTTTTTATCTTCAAATGCCTTTCTTATGGCGTTAACCTGTGTGTTTGGTCAATGGTGCCATGTTTCGCTCTAAAACCAAATTGGTGATTATTGAGCATTGGATCCAACTTCGCCTTTAGCAATTTTTCGAAAAGTTTTGAAGTTGTTGTCAGTAGACTTATTGGACGATATGATTCTACTTTCGTGTGATCCTTCCCTGGTTTAGGAATCATTGTTATCATGGACACCTTCCACTCTGCATGGTAATACTCAGGTCGTAAAATAGCATTAAAAATAAAAAGAACAATTCTTTTAGCTACACGAGGCAGCTCTACGAGCATTTTGTTGCTGATTTTATCCATACCTGGCGCTTTTTTAAGGTTTAGATTACCAATAGCATTTTCAACTTCTTCAAAATTGAATTTTAGAGGCACAGGAGGTCTACTAACAATAGGCGGTTACTCATTTGAATTATCAGACCTATTTGTGGTAAAAACATTTTTCAAATGGTTAGCAAATAAATTACCCTTTTCCGAGTCATCTCGAGCCCAGTCAAATGTAGAAAATGAAAATAATATTGAGGGATAGAAAAAAATATAGTAAAATAAATCCGTAAAATTGAAATGATACGTGATATTTATGTTGGAGTATACACATATTGTATAGGTTAGAGATGTACTTAAAAGACTATATGTGAATAGAATTTGAAATAATTTAAAAAAAAGTGTAAAAATTTTCATGTTTACAGCGTGTGCTTATATATTAAGTACACTGAAGACTTAAAGATAATTTCAAAACTTTAACTTTCATAAATCCTTACAATATTATAAAAGTAGAAAGTGTTTTTATTTTCTGATGTAATCAAAGAGTAAATTTCAAAAGACGAGAACTTTAAGCCGAATTAATGCAACAATATTAATCTTGGAAAATTTGTTTACGATGCAGATATGGCAATGCTAGATTTTTGTAATGACTTATCAAAAATGATTCTTCGGTAATTTGTCTTTCTATGGGTAAGTTTATAGAAAAAATATTAGTTAGCAGGTATGTATGTGTTGTTGTTTTGGAATAGCTATGTCCTATTTGATTGAAGTGTTTTATTAAATATAGTATATGAAAGGAAATTTAAAAATTCCTTTTATTAATTGAATGTATTTAAAAAATGCGTTATGTACAAAAATTAGTGGATGGGTTCCTATGATATTAACTTCATGTTTGCTCATGTATATATTTTTTGTTTTCATATTAACTTTATGTTTGTTCAAGTACGTATTTTTTTTTAAGCTTTAAAGCTGTAGTTTTTCATTAAAGGCAACCATGAATTGTTTTGCTATATTTTAACCTATTAAAATATATATTTTAAGCAAAAACTAATTATGTTACTAGCTAACGATTTGCGATAATCATTTTGGCGATTTTTTTTCACCAAATTTGACGGTTTTAAACCAGATTTATCTGGCATCTATGCGTGCGACTGATACGGGGCAATTATTGCCATAAAATTGTTTTTCACAATCTTGCGGCAATCAAATCTGTGAAAAATGGGGCAATCATTTGATTGCAGAGTATTTGATTGGGACAATTTTGTTATTGGGCAGCAACTCGGCACAATAAAAATTTGGTCAGATGGGTCTATTTGCGGTAATCGTGAGATCTTACCTTAACGTCTAAAGAAAGAAGTGTGCCACGCTAAATACTGAAATAAAAAAAACACATGCCCCGAGTGAGGCTCGAACTCACGACCTTAAGATTATGAGACTTACGCGCTGCCTACTGCGCCATCGAGGCACTTGATTGTTATCTGCAAAATCAGCTGATTTCGTTTTGTCTGTTCTTCTGCGTTCTTATTCCATCTGCCACAATACATAATCGTTTTGTTCTTGCACTTTTAATTTTGCTCGTTAAACATTGCAAAACTGATAACAATTTAATTAAGGAACTTATTTGAGGAAAATATTAGTAAAATAAAGTGTGTTCTTTAGGTGTGACCAGTTCAAAAAAGAAGATTTTTGCAATATTATTTGAAAAATCTAATAAATATTGTTACGTTTAACACTTTGAGTATTCGTAAATTTTTTTATTTCTTGTATCTTCAATACGTTAAACTAACGAAAAGTAATCGAATCTTAAATCTAAATATAATTATTTAAGCCCGACCAGTGTCAGACATAAAGTTAATTTTTTGTCAAACAATTGAGTTTTATTTACTATATTTGCTTCTAACATTGATACTAATAAAAAAATTATTAACAGCTTGTTTTCTATGTTTTCCAGCTGCCTATATAACGAAATTTTATAAGAATATCTTTCAGAAATTTCCAAAGTCTACTGATGATTAGGGTAGCTCCTATGAAATGTCGACGTATAGACAGATGTTTATAATTTTTTGGTTAATTTGTAGTAATTTTTTCTTTTTTTAAATTTAAATTTTGTATTTTAGGTGTTTACATGTGCAGCAGCGAGGATTAGAGCTGCGGTGTCTTCTTTTTCAACCGCATATGTTCACGGTAATTTAAAATATTGCTTGCCAGGTGGCTAGGGTGGGACTCAAGTTTTGTTATATATATTCCTGAGTATTTATATTCGAGTTTTTAAGGCACCAAATGCAAGGAAAAGGTAGTTTGAAATATGATTGCGGCATCATTAGTATACATATATGCCATAATATTGTAAATTATTGTTAAAAATAGCTTATTCTCGACTTAGCAATAGTTTGTTTCTCCATAAATATGTTTTCGTTTGCATTTCAGTAAATCTATTATTACCACCTACTGATTTCCAAATATGGTTGTATACAATATTAGTATTTTTTTTTTGAACAACAATAGCTTTTATTACACCCAATAACGAAATATTTGTTTTTATCATATGTATGCAAAGTGTTAAGCGGCCCATACACGTTTCAATTCAATTGTGAATTGAATCTTTCAACTGAATTGATTATTGCCCACATACTTCATAAACTGAATTGTAAAGATTTTCATTCAACAATTAAATTCAATGAAACTATAGACAATTTTAAAAATATATAATGTTTTCTTCGCAAAAACACTACAAATATAAATTTTAAGACTGGATCAAGAGACTTGAACACACACAACACAATCGAATTGAAAGACTTGCTAGTCAACTTGAAAAAATCAAAACATTTTAATTTTTGTTCAACCAACTCGACAACTGCCAAACTAATCAACTGACAAAGCCATACACGCTTTGATTTGGACAACAACCGACTCAGTTGCCGAGTTGAAACGTGTATGGGCCGCTTTACATGTGAATAAACATAATATTGTCAGCATTTTTTATTTTAGTTTTTGACACATAGTTTTCTTTTAGGTTTATTTTTTTTTTGAAGAAAATGTGTTTGGTTTTTATTACAAAATTTGTTTGTTAATCTAAAAACCAAAAAAAAAAAAAGAAAGTAAAAGACTGCAAATTAAAAATGTGTAAAAAGGTTTAAAGAAATCAAAAGGTACGTTTGAATATTGTTTGTATGTTGTAATCAACAATACAATGACAACATCAAGAGTATTATTGGCCAACCGTATTTTTTATTTATACGATTATTGACAAAATACTCAATAAATTCTTTTTATTTCAGCTAATAGACGCTAAAACCTATTGAGATTGAAGTCATTTGCAATTCTAGGACCTAGTTATTTTTTGCAGATTAATTTTAGTTATACTATTTCATCAAAATGTATCAAATCGTAATTTTATTTTTTTATGTATGTTTATTACATGAATAGGCAGTTGTAAATAAATAAAACAGTATTGGTTTTTTCTAAAACGTCATTTTTTAATTAATATGATGGTTTATGACCTAACTATGGTTATATGCCAATAAGACTGACATTAGTATGGTTGTTTAATGAAAGTAATACGATTGGCATAATAACATGGCTAAGTGTGATATTATAAATTTTATTAATACTGTGTTTGATTTCAGTTATACCAATGTTGAACATTTTGCTTACAAAACTATGGTTACGCATTAAAATATAACAATGTAATATTTTCATTACCAACCATATAATTCATCCATAGTATGTTGCCCTTAGAATATTGTCATATCAACTATATATAAATTTTTTTACGTGCATAGACCGCCATCGTTATTAAACGTAAGATTTTGTTTTGGCCACGTTGAAATTTTTCTATTTTTGAAACTGAAGCAGTGCCCTTTAAAATTTACTTGTATACTAAAAGTCTACAATCTAAATTGAGATTGAATTTATATCAATCAACCAATGTATTTGTATGAATCTTAGTTTCATTTGTGTTAATCTGCTTGAAATCCAGAGAATGGCTTCTTTTAAAACATACTTATAAAGCCTTGATGGTACTGCTCAATATGACTATTGCTTGTGGAAAGCGACAAAAGGATTGAAAAGACCCGATAGAAGCAAGCCACCTATATGAACTCCAACTGGGGACTGGTCAAGAACCGATTCCATACAAATTTTCGATACAAATGATGCAGCTGAATGACCGCAAAGGTAATCTAATAGATCGCCTGTGCCTTTGGGACTTAATTTTCAAGACATTGAAAACGTTATAATTAACACAAATCCCAGGAAAGTTGCAGATATTAATAAAATCACTGGTAAAATGCTTGCTCGTGTAGCAAGGAGAATTTTCCTTTTTGTCTTTAACGCTATTTTACGTCTCGAGTATTATCATGCAGAGTGGAAGGTGGCATATAGAAAGTTTTTTGCCAACAATTTCAAGACTGTTCGAAAAATTGTTGATGGCGAAGTTGAGTCCAATATTGAACGCTGTAGGATGTATCCCTAATCATCATTTCGGCTTTCGGGCTAAACACGGCATCATAAAACAAACACACCGATTAGGAAATGTCATAAGAAAGACTTTCATTGACGTTTCCCTAGCTTTTGATAGAGTGTGGCACGACAGCACAAAATAAAGTTAAACAAGCTTCTGGAAAGCTACTTATGAGAGCCGGAAATTTGTTATCAGAGAGAGAGAGAGAGAGAGAGAAAGAGAGATAGAGAGCGATTTTATAAGCACGTCACAGCTAATCGGACTTCGTACATTGTTTATTTACACATTATGTTTTAGCTTTAGTAACAATATATCATAACAATATTATACAAGTGAGTTTTTATTCGCTATTTTGGCTTCTAACATTGATACCAATAAAAAATTATAAATAGCTTATTTTCCATGTTTCCCAGCTATCGACATTTCATAGGAACTACATCAGTAGACTTTGGAAATTTTTGAAAGATATTCTCAAACATTCAACTTTATATCCCAACAATCTAAATAAATTGTTGAGAATTTAAAAAGAAAAAAAAAAGCTCTAATAAAAGCTTGTTTCATTATCGTGTTTTTAATATAAAAAGATTATAATTTTTATAATACAAAATGGATAAAAAAAAAAAACAGAATTCGGTGCGTTTTTGTTCAAATGACGCGCTTTTTTCTTCATTTTGGTGTGTTTTGAAATTTCAAAGTTGACAACGCTGTACTTAAGCTATGTAAACACGGTTGTCAGATGTTACAATATTGTAAGATCTGGCAACATGCTGACAATGTAGTGACAATGAAAAATTGTCCCGCAGAAGTAAATTGTGTGTTTAGATGATCGTAAGAAAATCTTACAATTTCATTGTCAGACTATGGTCTGACAATTCGTCAGACAACAAAAATTGTCAGTTCACACGGCTGCCAGATTGTTAGGTGAAAAAAATTGCCAGACATGTTGTAAGCCATTGCCACTTATTTATATCAACAACCATCTGTTTGGTAGAGTTGGCCATCAAACAATTTTTTGACAATGATGTTATTGTCAGGTGCATTAATTTTATACATCTGACAACTAAAACTGAGCTTACAATACCAGCCAATTATCTGGCAATACCAACGAAGAGTGTTCTCACGATTGTCAGATGCCTGGCAACATTGTCGTCTTACAATTGACTGACAATGGTTTTTCGGGCAACGCTGTAAGTTAAAAATTGGCAGTTCACATGATTGTAATACATTTTCATGCAATTTTAATGGCAATATTGTAAGATCTGACAACCGTATGTACGTAGCTTTAATACAGCATAAAAGCAAAGTATTACATTACGTTGCGTTTTATATGCCAATTTAGATTGCGCTGCCACTTGTGCCATATTATTCAAAATACTAGGCAGCATTTACCATATTGTTCAGGCCTTATCATGCGAATAGACAATAATTTGCCTAATCTGTTATGCCAAACCATAATACATCGAAAGCTTATTTATAATGCATACAAGCAGTTTCAAGTGGCTTTTGTCATTTCGTGGATGTACGAGTAGTTGGTAAACTATTTTCTTCCAAGGAAAATCAAATTGGAAATGTGCTTTAACATAGCTACTGTTTCGAGTTGTGACAACTTGCCGATAAGTAAACAATACTAATTTGTGTCTATCTGCATCGTTCATATTCAAGAAATTTGAATTGCAATTTAAATACATTATTTCAGTCAATTCGTATTTGGAATTCGAAATCCTTTATGCAAATTATGTTTCACAATCCCTTGTGTATATTTCACACCAGAGAGATTATCTATTTCTAGCAAAAAAATAATTCTAGCGACACATTTTCTTCTTCTGTTGTTTACTTTTGTTGTACAAATTTGCCGTATGAAGTGAATAAATATTATATTTTCATCAAAATTCTTGCATATATGTGTGTGTGTACATAATCGTACATATGTATGTATATAGATACGCTAAATGCGCTTTCAATGTTTTTCTTTCTTGAAGCACTTAAAGAAAACACTACAGCACAGTCAATATAATTTACATAAAATCATTTTGTTAAACAGTTTCTTTTGAAAGAAAAGCAAAAATATGTTAAAGTGACAAAAAAGCAATAATATAAATCTTCTTTGAGTAATAAAATAAAAAGTAATATGTAGCACACAGTGATATACATACATACTCGTAAGTATTAAACACATAGACCACAGCAGACTTCCTAACTTCACGACAGCAAATGCTGCAACCGGCAATTGTAGTTGTATAGTCTACTACTGAAATATTTTGAGCACGACAGCATCATAAATTCATTTATATTAAAGTATACTTCAATGTGGCCACCTTAGAGTTTTTAGCTTTACAAGATTCAGTTACTTTACAAAACCAGTTTTGCTTATATCAACCTTTCATGAAAAAAGCTCTTCTCTCGCAGAAAAGGTCTTAAAAGCTAAAATGAGTAAATTAGAAAGTTTTTGTTTGCTACGCTTAATTCTGGTTCCCCGGGCCTTCCACTCTATGATGAGACCAATATTAAAGTATTGAAACTTTACAACAGCATATGGAATTTTTCATTTATATTTATTTTATCTTTTAAAATTGTTCATCAAAGATACGAGTATGAAATTAAAACTACTCATAAATGAGGTAAAATCATCTGGTATATATCTAAAGCAGCGATGGACATTTAGTCAAACAATTGTTTGTAAGCAGCGCCTTCTTTTTCTTATGCTCTTTAGTTTAGCCGATCAACAGACGTTGGCGAATGCCAGCGTTGCCTTTTATGATACTAATGTGTCAATTTGACCTTTTTTGATGTCTATGAGACTTTTTATGACACTTTTTTTAAAATACCCTATTTGACGCTTTTTGCAAACATGAAACTTTTTGTTGAGAACAATGGAACAGCTGTATGCATAAATACTCAGTTCTCAATCATATTTTAGCAAGATTTTATAATAAACTTCGCTTATGTAGCTATATGTATATTAACATATATTTGATAATGAAATCTTAATATCTAAAATGTATGTATGTATTTAATGAAAGGATAGATAGATAGAATAGGATAAGCGAAGAAATTTTCTTATCACAGATACTTTGTAAAGCTCCATTACCATTCTATTTTCCTAGTTTTGGTACAATGCACTGCATATGTAGGGATCATCCCCTGAGTACTGGTCCAATATAAAAAAAATGTATTTTTATACATATGTATCTATACTACCTGAAAACAAAATAGTCGAATAATTTATACCAAGATCTCAAATATAAATGTGATTTATTTTATTAATAATTCCCAATTTCCATCATGCAAGTCTTATTGCTGAACTGATTAACTTTTAGAGAACGGGGTGAGGTATTTTACCTCATCCAGTAATCGAGTGCATACTTGCATGTACTATTCAAGCTAAAATGAGTTCAGTTTAAGTAATAAGACTTGTACAATGTAAATGGGAAAGAAAGTTCAAAGAAGAAAATGAAAAATTGCAATCTTATTTTCTTGTATAGTGGAAATTGGCACTAAGTCTGAAGAAGTGCAACTGTATTTCAAAAAAGTTTTTACAGCGCAGTTTTTGAGTTCGTATATAAAAGTCAGAGAGCTTTAAGTTCCATTTATATACGAAAATTTATTTTTCACTACAAATTTAAATCAAACTTAAATGCCCAATCTTTTTCACTTAAGTGTATTTCATTTATCATATAGTTTTGCGTGCCGGCTTTTTTGTTAGTGATCACAAAATGTTATTTAATTAAAAATAACATCACATGAAATACAATTAATAAGTTTTTCTTTACCGTAGATATTTTTAATACTTTTCTTTAAGTATTTTTCTATTCGTTTAATAACAAACTGCTCCTCTATGAAATACTTTCCATTATATTTGAAATTTAAGTGAAGCTGTCGCACTTTCATCGCATTTATATACTAGGAATTGCTTAAGATCGAAAAAATTTAACTTGCCTTTAAATATAACTTAACTTTAAATATAAATTAACTAATTTTGTCTTTAAATACGAGGTCAAAAGCTGGACCTGAGTAAAATTAATATCATTTAAACTGATGTTATTAATTATATTTGAATAACTTTTCTAAGTGTAATCATTACATTATGTTTTCATTCAAACACATTTAATTTTGAAGAATTTTTTTTTAGCTTTTATTGTATTTTAAAAAAAGCGACCCTATTTTTCTTGAAAATCCCCTTTTTGTGACACTTTTTTTTTCAAAATACCCCTTTTGTGCCACTTTTTGAAAATTGATGAAGGCAACGCTGGCGAATGCACATGTCAGCTAGAAGCTTAGAGCTTTTTTCCACTTACACTAGCTTTTTTTCCACTTGCAGTAGATAACATAAATGGCAATGAAAAATTTTTGTATGATAAAAAATGCGTTTGTATATGTTTTACGCCATCAAACATTTAAAATGTGTACAGAAAATGTTATTAGAAGGTATTATGATTACTTCCATTCTAATATGAATAAATAACATAACATACTTAAGTGAAAAAATAATTTTTGGACTACATTTGTAATAAACAATACATATGTAATAAACAACGTAATAAATTGGTTCTTCGTCTTTGAAACATTTATAGCTCTTACGAAACTGTCATAACATCATTGACGTACGTGATTAATTGTTCAAACGAAAATGTTTATGTTAGTTTTGCTTGTCACTATACCTTAAGTTACTCTCAAATTATCTCACAAACACAAGTGCAAAACAAATTTGTCCTCCACTGATCTAAAGGAACAAATAAACTACGCAAACCATTCGGCAAACAAGCGCTTTCTATTTGTACATAAACGATACAAATACAAACACAATTGTTCTTTTCAATCAGAGTACACGGTGTTTTTGTTGCCGGAGTTTGCTCGCCATATGAGGTTTATAATTCATAAAATGTTTCATAAATTATTAAGCCTCTATTTCTTGAGATTCTGTTGCTATAATTCTTGTTTTTTTTTTAATTTCTATAAAGAAGGTTAACTTTAATACAATTCTAAAAATTCTAACAAGAAAACTGTTTTCGATTCATTTTGTGTGCCTCTTCTTCCACCACTTCACTCTTCAAAATTTTCATTGAAATGATAAAATTGTGCGTTAGATACCACAAACATTCAAGATGTTTGTACAAACAAGCAAAAACCCCCATAAGCAACTCTAAATGTTAGTATAAACGTAAAATTTTAGCATGTTTGCTAAGCAGTTTGGCCCCTAACTAATTAATTTATAAAATTACAATCCTAATTAATCCTTAACAATAGAACAAATAAATTTATTAAAAACCAGATATAAATTTTGTTCAAACAATTGAGTTTTATTCACTGCAATAGCTTCTAATATTGATACCAATAAAAAAATTATAAACAGCTTGTTTTCTATGTTTCCCAGCTGTCTATATGTCGACATTTCATAGGAGTTAACCTAACTAGTCATCAGTAGACTTTGGCAATTTTTGAAAGATATTCTCAAGCATTCAACTTTATATCTCAACAATCAGTCGTAAAGTAGCTCTGGGCTGAAGAACAGCTCTCGCGTTATCGTAATTATCTCTCAAGTGCGGTCAGGCTTGTGTTTGTTATTCGGTAGGGTAGCTGCTATGAAATGCCGACATATAGACAGCTGGGAAACACAAAAAACAAGCTGTTTATAATTTAAAAAAAAAATTTTTTCTTATGTTATATTAGAAAATAAAATATTTCAAAGAGCAGAATTTTTTATTATATATTTTTTTACACACTGGTCACACTGTCTCTTATTTTGCAGTCAGCAAAAGTAGAATTTACACTAGGAACACAACTGCGACGAACGACGAATTTCGTCCATTGCAACGAATTCGCCGGCAAATATTCGTTGTATAAATTCGTCATGTGAAGCACAATATCAACGAACATTGTTTACATTTCATGCAAAGGAAAAACCAAGGCGAATTCATATCAGTAGTGCAATTCACTATCCTGTTTTAACGCTAATAAAACTCGTTTAGAGAAATTAACACTAGCGTTGGTGTTTTCGCGATTCTATAACAGTTTTTAACACTATTTGTCTTCGCTGCTTTTATAGCCTGACTGATTAGCGTTAACTAAACACCAATTATTTTTGTGGTGTTTATCTTAACACCAATGTCGTTAAAATTTCTACTAGAATAACTTCACAGTATTTGCAATACGAGTTGTCGGAAGATCAGCCTCCAACAATCGGTCGGAGTGTTCTCCGTGAGGAGCACTTATCTTATTTATCAAAAAATATTTCAAATAATAAACTTATAATCAGTTTTACTTACCCTAAACATGGAATTATTTTCAAATTTGTTTGTTTTTTTTCTGTTCCTCTTTGTGGTTTTCTTTATTTTTAACAAAGCTGCCACATTATTTCAAATTTTTTTAACATACAACCAGAGGTGTTAAAAATAAGTTAGTGAATCACATAAGCGTTAGTGCAAACCACAATAGCTCGCGTTAAGTTATACTCTTTAAAAATCGTTAAAAGTTAGTGAATTGCACTACAGGTATATGAAAGAGCAATAAATACAACACTACAAAAAATAAATCTTTTTCAGACGTCAAGGAAAAATATAAACACAAAAAGGAATTCAAAAAAATATATAATAAAAAAAATTTACAAGAAAAGATAAACTTTTAATTATTTTGTGAAACGTTTAACTATTTCGTGAAAATTAAAGTCTCGGCTCATGGAAGGGAGAAAAAGGCCAGCCAGATTACGGAGGATTCTGAATGATAGTTGCAATACAAAACCTAAAAAATTGTTTCAAAAAATTTTTTTTTCAAATTTCTTTAAAAAAAAATTTACAATAAAAGAAAAACTTAATTATTTCGTGAAAGTTTTAATTATTTTGTGAAACTTACAAGTCTCAGATGATAGAGCTTGAAAAGGTGAAAATGGCCAGCCAGATTGGAGAGAATTCTGGATGATACCTGGCGCTCAAGATACAATAATAATATAAAAAATTGTTAAAATTTTTTTTTTAATTTGTTTTAATTATTCCTTTGACATCTGAAAAAGATTAAAATTAAAAAAAAGTTATCAGCTGCGCTGTCAATTTCACCTGTTATGAATTCGCCTTGGGAAAAACATTTAAAAAAATGAATATAAATGCTAAGGTGGCCATCTTAAAAATAAAACTATATAAATCCTATCCGAAAGAGGGATTTTTGAACAAATTATCTGACGTACTTTATATTTTGAGAACATCTTTATCAGTTTTTTACTACATGAATTAATATATATGTATATATATATACATATATATCTATACATAAATATATATATATATATATATATATATATATATATATATATATATATATATATATATATATATATATATATATATATATATATATATATATATATATATATATATATATATATATATATATATATATATATATATATATATATATATATATATATATATATATATATATATATATATATATATAATTCTAGTAATTAATCACTACACGAAATTCACTGTTTTACATTTTTCAAGAAACACTACAGTTGCTTACTTCAAACGACTGCAACAAATAAACTAATCAATAGATTTGGGTAAAATTTAACAGCTGAGTGTTGACAGATCACCATTATAAAAACAAAAAAAAAAACAAAAATTGTGTTTATGCTGCCATTTTGTATTAGGCATCTTCAATATCAATCCGCCCTCGTATTTTAATCCAAAAGTTAGTCGAATATTCTAATATATCCTAATATTGTTCATCGATTTTCTTGAAAAACGATTCACAATTACAGGAAAGTATTATTGGATCAATTAATTGAAGGAATCAAGAAAAAACGACCACATTTAAAGAGGAAAAAAGTGATATTCCTTCAACAAAACACGTGGGTTCACACACCATTAGACACTATATGAAAATTACGTCAAATACATTTCGAATTGGTCGAGCATTCACCTTATAGTCCAGATTTAGCTCCTAGTGACTTTTTCCTGTTTGCAAGCTTGAAAAAATGGCTTGTCGGAAAAATATTCATCTCAAACAAAGAAGTGATTACCGAAACTAACGCGTATTTTAAGGGGTTCCTAAAAGCGTATTATTCAGATGGTATAAAAAGGTTGGAATATCGTCTTACCAAGCGTATTGAGCCGAAAGGAGACCATGTTGAGAAATAAATGGTTTTGGAAGAAAAAATAAACGTGTTTTTTTACTTATGAGGCTTTAATATTAGTCCGCCTTTGTATTTTGGGGGGTTCCCAAAATCTTATTATTCAGATTGTATAAAAAAGTTGGAATATCGTCGTACTAAGTGTATTGAGCTAAAAGGAGCCTGCTTTAAGAAATAAATGGTTTAACAAAATGTTTTTTTTTTTCTGTCTGAAAAAAGTAGAGCAAAATCTATGTAATTTATTTAAAAGACATATTCGCTGTTGCGCAGTTTTATTTTATGACCTCTTGATTTATGAACCCTTAAACTGAACCATATTACTTTCACTTTGTTTTCCATGGAATGCTTTTATCTTCTATTTTAATTTTGGCTAATTGCCAGAATAAAACTTCTTAAAAGGTAAAACAGGTAGAGAATAATAATATTTCTGGAGTGTACGTAAAGTGTTGTCATTAGAAGTTCTTGAGCTGTTTGGTTGCTGGATGCTCTTAAATAACAATGTCGTAAAACATTTTATATCCCATAAAATTTGTGCTTATTTCTTTTATAATGTACAGGTAAGTTTTATGACATGTAAGGTGTCGTATGCATAAAATGCTATAAAATTCTTTAATATACTGCAAGATTTAATATTATAATTTAGCATTGTAATAATATACATTTATACATACTTATCTTTGTCATGCTCTGTGTTTCTATTTCTTTTCTGTTATTGTAACAAAACAAAATTCAATACGCGGTACAAAATGTTTTAAAATAAGTATTTCGCAAGAAGCATAAAATTAAAGATTGCCAACGAAATAAATATAACACATTTTTAATAGTAACGGAAAAACAGGACTGCAATCATGTACTCGTATAAAATATGCTAGGAGCAACGACGAGCTGCGACGAACGACGAATTTTTGTCGCCAAATATAAAACACATTGGTGTATATGAAAATGCACACAATCGTGGTGTTGGTCGAAATTTGTCATACTCAGCGAAAGTTGAAAAAGATTTATTTCTAAAGCTTTAAACACATAGACCACAGCAGACTTCACAACTTCACGACAGCAAATGCTGCAACCGGGAAATGTAGTTGTGTAGGCGACTACTGAAATATTTTGAACACGGCAGCAACATAAATTCATTTGAATAAAAGTATACTTCAGTGTGGCCGCCTTAGAGTTTTTAGCTTTACAAAAATCCATTGTTTTACAGAACGCGTTCTGTTTATATCAATCCTTCATGAAAAAAGTTCACTCTAAAAAAAGGCCTTAAAATCTAAAAAAATAAATAAATTAAAAAAGCGTTTGTTGTTTGCTACGCTTAATTCAGGTTAGGCGGGTTTAAAAATTGAAAATATAATCTTTTGATCTATAATGGGAACATTTATGTATATCGAATTTTTCAAAATTTGGACAAAAATAGTTCGACTCGAGAAAGAAAAATGTATGTAAATAAATTATAAAATTGTTCGTCGAAGATATGTAATTAAAACTACTCATAAATGAAGTAACTGGTATATATCTAATAAGACAAATAAACTATACAAACCTTTCGGCAAACACGCGCTTTCCGTTTGCTCATAACGATACAAATTCAAACACAAATTAATAAATTTTTTTTTTCAATGATTATGCTGCTGCAGTTTTCTCGCCATATTAAGTTTACAACACATAAATCATTTTATAATTTGTTTTAGCCTCTATTTTTTGATATTCTGTTTCTATAATTTTTGATTGTTTTTTCAATTTCTACAAAGAAAGTAAACTTTAATACAATACTAAAAATTTTAACAAGAAAACTTGTTCATGATTCATTTTATGTGCTGTTTATTCCATCACTTCATTGTGCAAAAGTTTCTTTGAAATGACAAAATTTTGCGTTAGACAACACAAACATTCAAGATGTTTGCGCAAAAACCATGCAAACATGCTTCAAATATATGTACAAATAAGTAAACACGCCGTTTAATAACGCTTTATGTTTGTACAAATGTTTTTGCATGTTTGTTAAGCTGTTTGTGTAGTTTGTTTGACCGTTATCTAGTTCTTTTATAAAATTAGGCATTCTTATTTTGAGGATAAATATGTATGCACATATTCAACAGAAGAACAAATAAATTTATTAATTTATTTAAAAGTCCATATATATATTCTGTTCTTTGTGCTTTATTAGAAAATAAAATATTTCCAAGAGCAAGATTTTTTTTTACATATTTTTTTATATATTGTTTTTATTTTGTAGTCAACAAAAATAGAAATTCGAGAGCGGCAAAAAAATCAGCTTGGACAACAACCTGCAGTCGTGTCGTCTTGCTGTTGTCTAAATATACATTCACATTTAAATCCATGTATTTTATATTTGACATATTGAAGTCGATTGTCTGCTGGTTTCAATGTGTTTAATACTTAATCGTTTCATCAGCGAACGATAAACAAAATAGTATCAGGTGGCCAGGTTTCTTATATAATAAGGTATTTTTCAGGAAATAATATTTTATATATTTAAATTAATTCATGTAGGAAAAAATTTATGAAGATGTTCTCAAAATATAAAGTACCTCAGATAATTTATACAAAAATCGCTCTTAAGGATGAGATTTATATAAGTTTAATTTTAATATGGCCACCTTAGTATTTATATTCGTTTTTTAATTTTTTCTTTGCACGGAATGTAAACAATGTTATCCACACAAAAGTTCGTGGATATTATGTTTCACATGACAAATTTATATAATTTATTGAAGAATTATTTGCCGGCGAAATTCGTCGTTCGTCGCAGATGTGTCCCTAGCAACATACATAGCTTTTAATAATCCGTACTTGAATAAAGTAATCCGAATTTGATTTTAGAAAATCCGTACTTGCCGTACTTTCGACGACGCTGGGGTTTGATTCAAGTACGGACTTCACATATCACCACCGAAAATAGTCTAGCGGTATTAATTTGCATAAACATTAAACTATATACTCCATTATTTTAAATAAATTAATGAGAATTCAAAACAGAAAATACTCAAATAATATTTCACAAATAAAACAAAAAACCGTTTATTCCTATATCTCAGCATATCATTCACATAAGCATATATATTTATGTCTTTATTTTCGTTTTTTTATGAATTCAAGATTTCTGTACTTGATTCAAGAATTTTATACTTAATTTAAGACATTGTAGGATTGGTTTTCGATTCATTTTAAGTAGTCCCGTTTGTTATTCGTACTTAAATTTTGGAGTATGATTCGTACTGTATTGAGTGCGAGCGCTTTCTATCTGTGTAATATACGCTCTCCTCGGGGAACAGGTTTTGACTTGGCGTATATCTAACCAAGGCACTCTGTTTTTCGGGTAAAGAGGGCAAGGGGTGCTTTGTTTGTTGTAGCAAATAAAACTGTAGGAAGCCGCATGACCTATGCTGTATTGGCTTTCGAAACCCTTACCAAGAGTTTATATTGGTAGAACAGGGATCAGCATGGCCACTGAGTGGTTCTGCTTGCAGTTCAACCTGGGCTGATGATGGTTGAGGTGCCTACCTTAACTGAAACTTTCTGGCTGTGGTTGAAACCTAAAATGCAGGAAGGGGGTGTTAGTATCCTTGATAATTGTTTGGTGTGTGACTTTTTTCCGGGACTAACAATCTATCGAGGGTTTGTTGCTTTTACAACAGATACCTGTACACTAAGGAACCAGTGGTGATGGTTGACGAGTGAGTTGGTTTAAGGGCTGAAGGTGCTAGTGGGCTTCGGCCTGCCAACTCATTAAGCCATGTCTTTCATTGATTGCTGGGAAATTGCATACAGGAAAGGTTACAAGGTCCGAACTCCTCAACAAGAAGTTGCTCATATGGCTACAAAAAAAAAAAAAATGAGCAAAAATTGCTACCTGTGTGAGCCTAGAAAGCCACACAGGGGCGCTGTTGAGTCGTGAATAATTCACTCCGTGAAACTGGTGCATCATCAGACGAGGCCGTAAAGGCAGGTGCTGGTATAAATCTTTTTCACAATTGCATCGTAAAGCTATTCTCAATTAAACATTGCAGCTCAGGAGCCAAATTCTCATAATTTCTGCGGCTCAGGCCCATCGAACGCTCTCAAATACCTCCGGTGAGGCCAGTTTTATTGCCGATACTTGCCCACAAATGTTGGAAAAAGTTATCAAAAATTGGAACTCCAGATTAGAATACAGTCTTATTTAAGTTATAATACCAGAAGGTTATCTTTAGAATAGAGTAAGTTTCATGTCAATTTAAAAAATTCATCTTGGATACATTCCATTTCAAAGTTATATACTCTATAAAATACACCCTTTGTATAACTGAAAAAGCCTGAAAAAGGTTTACTATTATTATTTTTTCTTGAGTGTTGTTTAAACTTAGAATCTTAATAAAGAACTATGCTTTAACAATTCCAAAACTTTTTAAACCCTCTTTAATAATTCGAGGTGGTTTAGTTTCACTTCATTTGAAACATGAAATTCGCCGGTTGCATGTTTCATGTTGGCATTAAACTATTTCTAAAGTATCATTAATATGCAAAATAAAGTTTACTTACTTGTTATTTAAAGTTGCTCCGAACTATGAAATTTTAATTTGAGTACGATTTTTTTTAGCCGTTAATCCAAATTAATAGTTAATTTGTTTCAGTGCAAGTTCAGTATGTGGAAGTAATTATTTTCGTATTTAAAACGACAGAGGAATTTGCGTAAATAGATCCCACTTTATAATTCTCCTTTTTTTTTTGTTTAATTTTCTCTTTTATTGCTAATTTAAGCGAAAGAGAATCTGTTGACTGGATTTTCTAAAAGGACATAAATTTAAGAAAATATTTTTAATCCTGTAGACGACAGCGATGGAAGAAGCAGGAGGTGGCACAACGGAGGCGTAAGTAGTGCCTTAAAAAATACAAAAGAATTAACGTGTCTGCGATAAGAAACTCAATTTTAATTACAATCATTCGCGTAATGAGTCCGTTCGTGCCGTTATTTCGTTCAACTTGTATTAGTAATGAGTTTATATGTCTGTAAGTGAGTTTGGGTATGTGTTGCTTTGTCGGCTTGTTTGCGTATGTTCATAAATGTTGGAGTGGGTGAGAGGAAGGTATGGGTTGCGGCATGTTCGATGTTTAAGTAGCAAGTAAATATACGTATGTTTAGATGTGTGGATGTGTGTAGGCCTGTGCTTTGGGTTCATTTAAATTTGCTTCTTCAACTTTAGGATATCCTGATGCTTTTTAAACACTTTTTTTTTATTTGTTTTAACTACTCGCTTCAGCAGTCATAGCGTTCTTTTACTTTTTTATACCTCTATATTTTTTTATTAAATTAATTTAAATTTTTTTTTATTTTTATTATTTTGCTACAAATATTATATGTTACATTTCTCTTGCTGACTTTTTCTCCAGATAGATGATGTGAAGAAGTAAAATTTCACTTTATATTTTTATAGTAAATGTTTTCGTTTGAAAATGTTTTCGGCTGAAAATGCTTCAAAATACTGAAAGTATTTTATGGCGAAATCAAGTGCAAAAGCGTCAGAAACAGACTTTTGCCTGCTTCGTTTACTTGGGCTTTTTTGTTGTTGCTGTTGTTTTTGTTATTATTTTTCGTTAAACAACAAAAAATAAAATACACAGAAAACATAAACTTTATAAGGACCATGGCTGGATGGAGTGGTAGAGCATTGACGTGTATATAGGATGTTTTGTAGCTTTGGGTTTGTGCGTGTGTGCGTGTTTTTTTTTGTGTGAGTGCATGGATGTAAGTGTGTGTGAGGTTTGTGTCACAAACATATGTTAAGTTTTACAGTAACTGGCCACCGAATGAAGAGCAGCTATTTTCAAAACTAACATCGTGCAAGCATAAAATAATATGAAGGCTGCAATTCCCTCTCAGGCAGCACAATGGGACCAAGAAAGCCACCACGTGGGCAGATTTCATAGAAATTGCAGCCTAATCTAGCCTAACCTATTGTTGGCATGACACTATTCTTCTATTGTTTGATTATAAGGCAGTTGCTGATATGGTACATATCATGGGAAACTCGCACACGATCGTTGCAAGGACCATGAAAATCATTAGAAAAGGATGTGCCAAGGATTAAACGGGGGAATCATAAACATAAAATAATAAAACAGGGCAAGAAGACGTGGTGAAGCTGAGGCAGAGAAAACAGCGTGCAAGGAAGCAAAGATAAAACTGGTAATTACTATAACAATCAGCAAATAGCTATCGCGGGAGTAGTCCATGGAGCACTAGCAATAAAATAGCCATGAGAAAACTGAGTGCTAAGACTGCAATGCCACTAATGGCTGCGGAAAATATGAATAGGGTGTTTTTTTAAGCCCGATAGAACTTGAAATTGTAAAAAATAACACAAAAAATTAAATTGTAATCAAAATTTTTTTTTATTCGAAAGATCAATACGTGACATTAACATTTGAAAATGATTTCGGGCATATGGGCACCGCGGCTGTTCTTGACGAAGCGCATTCTGGACGTCCAATTTTGGGCCACTTTTTCGAGCACTGCTGGCCGTATGTCACGAACAACACGAACAATGCTGGCCTCCAAGGCGTCAATTGTTGCTGGTTTATCAGCATAAACCAGTGACTTCACGTAGCCCCACAGGAAATAATCGAGAGGTGTCAAATCGCACGACCTTGGAGGCCAATTGACAGGTCCATTTCTCGAAATCAACTTATCGCCAAATTTTGATTTCAGTAAGTCGATGGTTGCGTTCGCCGTATGGCACGTAGCGCCATCCTGTTGAAACCACATCTCCTCCGGATCAATGTCATCCATATTTTCAAACAAAAAATCATTGATCATGGTGCGGTAACGATCTCCATTGACCGTAACGCGAGCTCCGGCCTCATTTTTGAAGAAATAAGGTCCGATGATGCCACCAGCATGAAAACCGCACCAAACAGTGCATTTTTCTGGATGTAATGGAGTCTGTAGGGTCTCTTGTGGATTGGTCTCACTCCATATGCGGCAATTTTGCTTATTAACAAACCCGTTAAGCCAAAAATGCGCCTCATCGCTGAACACAATTTTGCGATAAAAAGTTGAGCGAATCGACGACTGATTTTCAAAGTAAATTTGGATAATTTCGTAGCGTTGTTCAAGCGTGAGTCTATTCATGATGATTTGTCAGAGTATACTGAAACAAATAAAAAAAATGTTTCATCAAAATTTAATTTTTTGTGTTACTTTTTACAATTTAAAGTTCTATCTAGCTTAAAAAAACACCCTATAAAATAGAGGTTGTGCAAGACAAGATAATTTCAGACCAAATATCTGATATTCCGCTGTTCACACTGCAGGAACTTAAAGCTGCGGTTGGTGCGCTTAAGAGCAATAAAGCCCCAGTTTCAGATGGTAAACCAGCAGAAGTTATGAAACTGGTGGCCCTTGAACGCTCAGAGATTATTCTTAGGATATGTAATAGCTGCCTGAGAGAAGGTCTTTTTCCGGAAACGTGAAAAAACAGCAATTGGCCCTTATAAGCAAAGGGAAAGTGATTTCGAATTCCATCTTCTTATATACCTTTGTGCATGTTGGACACGGCTGCAAAGCTGCTAGAAAGGCTAATAAAACTTCTTGTGAATGAAGCTGTATATGCTGGGGGAGGCCTTTCAGAAAGGCGCCATGGATTTAAAACAGGAAGGTCAACCATAGGGTTCCTTAAAGTTATTGTTGACGTAGCTGAAGCTGTATTGAATCAATTAAGAAGACAGATTGTGTTCTTGGCTACGCTGAACGCAAATAATGCTTTATATTTGGGCGTACTTGAATACCTGCTCCAAATCATCAGAAACTGCTTCTAGAATAGAGATCATTTATGATACAAAAGAAGGAAAGATAACAATACAGGTAACGGCAGGGATGGCACAAATATCAATTCTTGGACCAGATCTGTGGATACGATGAAATATTGAGAATAAAAATGCCACAGGAAACGTTCAGTGTGCTAAGCGGATGCCATCGCTGAAGTAACTCGAGTCAGAGATACAGAGGATCTTAAGCGCATACTTAGATAGATTATGATAAGGCCAAGGACATGGTTAGAGGCAGGTGCATGGACTGCAACTTGCCGCCTATGAAACCGACCAAGAGTTCCAGTTTCCTATATACGTCTCTACACAGTTCATTAAGGGATTGGTAAGATATTTAGGGATAAGACTGGATTCCAACCTAACATACTCAATTCAGATACAATGCGCAATGCGTAAAGCAGCTGGTAGAACGGATTTGAAGTTATTCCTGTACGAAATTCAAGTGCTTAATAAACTTATTGCAGCACACTTGCTGCATCGATTGATTGTGCCAAAAGTAGTGTAAAAAGGCGGAAGAGGATGAAAAATGAACTGTCTCGATGGCAGAGTACTCGACCAACAATCTCCAGATCGCAGGCTCGATTCCTGCCACAGACCCTGGGTGTTATTGCAGACAAGCAAAAAAGCTTCGCAGTTTTTGTGTTTTTTCTAAAAAAAAAATATTTGATGGGGCTAATTTTTATCTGAATGGTAACGTAAATAAACAAAATTTCCGCGAAAGGGGTGGTTTCAACACAGAAATACTTCATGACAGGAAATTACATCCAATTCGTGTCACAGTACAGTAAGCAGTTTCTTTGCGTTTTATTTCCGGGTCATTATTCTTAGGGCAAAGTGTACGCACAGCATTGCCGTTAGTAGTGTCCATTATTTGAGCACGCTAAAAGAAATTTTCTACTGAAGTAAAACTCCGTTCAACTCTGAGTGCTTTCAATATAGTTGTGTAACTGCATATATAGCTTAGTCGGTTATGATCGAATTACGAAAACAAAATTCTAACAGGCTAATTACAAGAAATTTTCCTTGACCCATCAGGTCCATTGACCGAACTTCACCGGACTTTTGGCATGTGTGCACCATAACTGGATTGGACGTAGTTTAGTTTGGAGTTCCAATTTTCAATAACTTTTTCAAACATTTGTGGTGACTGTAACTGGTCAATCGTTTCGAGCTGATATAGACTAGTGACCTAACATATTCCAGCAGAAAATAGTCAAGCGGTATTAAATCGAACAATCTTGGAGGCAAATTCATGGGTCTGAAGTATGAAACTTTGTGCTTAGTAAACGTTTCTTTAATAAATCAATTGGGACACGAGCTGCATTACGTGTTGCTCTGTCTGGTTGATACCATAGCTAGTGTCTATCCTGGTTATTCAGTTGATGAACGTCAATAATCATGGCTCTATAGTGGTTGCCATTGACAGTAACTTTCTGATCAGCATCGTTTTTAAAAGTACGAACCAATGATTCCACCGGCCCATAAGGCACACCAAACAGTTTGGTTTTATAGTTGTAACGATATCTCAACATAAACTTGATAATTATCATCACTCCAAATACAGCAGTTTGGTTTATATACATTCAAACACTACTGGAAAAACCTACTGCCTTTGGTGTATACGAATTGTTATAGATGGGGTCTCATTAAACGAGTTGAAGAATAATTCAGGGGTACCACAAAGCGCCGCTCTTTCTCCTACCTTATTTCTTGTTTTCCTCAACGACCTACTATATCAAACTTCCAACCTTATCTTTCGTAGATGACAGCAGCATTTGCCATTCATACTCATTGAGTTATAGGCCCAGCCTATCCGAGATCTTCTATTAATATCCGAATGGGGTTGTAAAAACAGGGTTGCCTTTAATGCTCGTAAGACTCAGTGTTGTTTATTAACACATAAACACACGACCGCAGCTGTGGTTTCATCTGTACTCATGGATGGTATAATGTGTAAGGTATAAATGTTGGGGAATCGGATGCTCTTGATGTCCTTGATGTCTCTAAAGAAGAATTCGAGTGCATTGGTTTGTAGAAACGGAGCAAGATGTATTTCACTCCATTCGATCTACTATCACCTAAATCCGACAGCGTATGGAATACAACTCTAATATTTGGGCCAGTGTCTCAAAGTCTATTTTGGGGTTTCTCGACCATGTACAAGAGAGAGCGAAGAAGATTATCGGTAACAATACAACACTATTGACTCGCTTGAGCATCGACGCAGTATAGAGTACATTACTCTGTTCTATCGTTACTACAATGGATTTTGTTTTGACGAGATTAGAGACCTAGTTCCCGAAGCTCGCACATTTGTATGTAACACGCGTGCATCTTCCAGGGCTTATCCCATTTGTGGTCGATTGACCGAGGAATCGTACAACGCATTACAGAGTGTATTTGTTTTTCAACTGCACGCTTCGTCTGTGGAATAAGTTGCTTGCAGACGTGTTCCCCACCTCTTATAACGTTGGAAAGTTCAAGTCAAATGTTCAAATATATTCTTAGTTTTGGTACAATGAACTGAATAGGTAAGAGTTATCTCTGAGTACTGGTCCAAGATAAAAAATAGTAAGCTTCATCAAAATAAAATTCGCTTGTCTAGTTGTGGGATCAAATTGCACAATTGCAAGTGTTGTTCAGGCACCAGTTCATTCATGTTCAAATGCTGAATCTAACTAAACATAAATCACTTAACAGCTGACAAAATGGCCACCAGTTAAAAAATGTTGCAAACTTAAAGTTTTATACCTCTATAAAATCACCTTTTATTTTAAATAAAATTCAGAGGGATTTCAAATGAAAAAGATTAAACCAATTCCATGCATTATAAAAACGTTATTCCCGGGTAGTAATGTAGTAATGTACTAGTATTTTTTTATGTTATGACACATTTAACAATTACACGGTTTCCTTTAAATGTCACGGCTTCTTAAAACTCAATAGCCTTACTAATAGAAAATTCACAAATTTCTTTACTACTGGTATTACAGAAATAAATACGTGATAGTTTTTCTAAGAAATACCGCTTTTTAACATACTTCAGGGAAATTTATAAATATTGATCTGCAATGTGGCACAAAGCTGGCTTGTATTTTTCCAATTTCTAACAATAATAAATTTCTTCTCTAAATTTAATATGGAAAAATGTTCATGAGTTTGAGAAGTGAGTCACGTGATATATGTTTGTGTATAAGAAGTACTCGTATGTGCATATTAATTGCAAACAGTTCTTTTTGTTAAAATGCCTTCATTTTTGTCAAGTGACTGTAGTTCATTCAGTTTTAATATTCTAGTTGGGTAATTTTATACCAAAATACATTCAAACAGAATGGCTCCTTCGCTCGTGTGTGTGTGTGGGCGATTTTTAACTATTCTCCCAACAAATGCTATTTAGACATATTCGTTTACATTTTTGTGCACATTCACACAAACAGTTAATCAAGAGTACTTATTCAAGGAGCACATGTGTGAGTATGAGAGTTGGTGAGCGGAATGAAATTTTAACGGAAGTGGGAATGTTCGATTGTACAAACAACAATACTACTGTTACGCTTAACTTCGTCTATTTTGTTAGAAGAGAATTGCAGGAATATTTCAACTAGTATTGCCAGAAATCTTAATTTTAGGAAACATATTTTAAAAGTTTCTTTATATCAAAAGCAAAAATACGAGCAGTTTTCGCTAGTTATTGGAAAAGAATGAATATTGTAATATAACAAGAAGATAAAAACAAACATTAAAAGTAAAAACTCAATTCATATAAGTATGCGGAAATATACTTTATTTATTAATTTATTTCTATAAGTCTGCGGTGTCCACCGTATAATTTTTTATAATTTTTGATTAAATGAAAGAGAATGGCTCTTATATTAGTAAACGTTTTGTATAATATCGGCAATTATGTATGCAATACAATATCAGCCTCTGTTAGCCTCACATTATGTTTCACGTGGTATTTTATAGAGATCAAAAATTTTCAGTTGGCAACAATTTTTTAACTGGCGGCTCTGTTCTTATCTGATAATTAACTGGAATAAATTTTTTGTAATGCATGTAACTTATTCATTATATGAATTCCTATTCAATTATACTGAAAATAAAGGATGTTTTTACAGAGGTATATAACTCTAAATTGGTATCACTTTTTTAAGTGGCAGCCATTTTGTCAGCTGTTTAGTTTCGTTTGGCTTTGTCTGCTTTTACATTTGTACAGACGATGGGCAGACATTTTTTCAATTCTCTTTTGGTCTTGCCTAAACCTTTTACATTTAAGAAATTAATAGACAGACAGAAACTTTTCGTTTTTCTTTTGTTGTTGTTGTTTTTTTAAGCACAGCTAGTGTGTTTATATGAAGTTGATGTTGATATGAGAATAATGATATGAAGCAACAACATAAGAAATACGAAAAGTTAAAAAGAGAAACAAAGAATGTCCACAAATGTCTAGTACAGAGAGTCGTGTACTAATCGTGTACTCTCCCCCACCGAAAATTTTCGTTACCGCACCATCAAATTTCGTCTGTCTGCCCGTCGTCTGTACAAATGTAAAAGCTGACTTTGCAACAGATTATAAAGTTGTAAAACAAGTCTTCAAAACTGTGTAAATTTGGGTGCGACGCAAAATTGCCGTTGATATCGATTTTCATAAGTGGTTTTGCTTAGTGATGAAGCTCACTTTTATCTGAAAAGATACGTTGATAAATAAAACTTTCATATCTGGAGTAATGATTATCTTTAAGTGTATATTGAGACACCGATACATCGAGAAAAACAAACTGTTTGGTTTGTTTCATAGGCTGATAGAATAATTGGTCCGTACTAATTAAAAAAAGATGCTGGTTAGAATGTTAAAGTCAGTCAAGAGTTTTCGTTCATTAATTGAACAAGCAGGAGCGGTTGTTTTAACAAGATGGAGCAACAAGTCACGCAGCTCGTGCCAGAGCAAACTTTTACTAACCGCTTAGTTTCACGTTTTAAGCTGCCTACAAGATCGTGTGATATAACATCGCTATATTATTTTGTGTAGCGGTATGTGAAGTTGCTAGTCTATACCAATAAAGTCAAAACGATCGACTACTTAGAGGACACGATTCACAGCGTTGTTGCCGATACACGGCCGCAAATGTTGGAATAAGTCATTGAAAATTGAAGCTATGTTCGACCCAGCCGTGGCGGTCATATGCCAGAAATCATATTTAAAATGCCAGAATATTATTTTTGGAATAAAATAAATTTCATGTCAATTAAAAAAAAAATTGCCTTCGTTTTATTCCATTTAAAACTTCTATACCTCTATAGAAATATCCTTTATAAGCATAAATGAAACATGGATCCATCATATCACCCTAGAGATCCAAGCACAAAAATAGTGGGTTTTATTGGTAACAAGGCACTAAATAACGTCAAAGTAGGTCTATCATTCAACAATGCTATGACCACATTTTCTTGGATGCACGCACTGTCATTCATTAACCTGCAGGTGGGTAAAGCGATACCTGTCAAATATTATTCAGAGTTTTTGATATTAATTTACGACAAAAACGACCATATTTGGCTACCCCGTCATGTTATCCCCGGGGAACAGGTTTTGCCTTGGCGTAGACCAAACCAGGGCTTTATTATAGCAATCAAAACTCTAGGAAGCCCGCATGACTTATGTTTTGCTGGACTTCCGAAACCCGTACAAGGAGTTAAAATTGGCAGAATGGGGATCAGCGAGATTCTGCCTTGCAGATCTCTCAGTGCTGATCAGGGTTGAGGTGCCTGTCTAGGCTGGAACACTCTGGCTATGGTTTAAACCTAAAATCGCAGGAAGGGGGAGTTAGTTTTCCTGATAATTTTGGTGCATGCCGGATTTCGGGGGCTAACAACCCCCCCAAGGTGCTGTTTCTCTTGCAACAGATACCTGTATGTAAGGAGCCAGGAGTGATGCCTAGACGAGTGAGTTTGTTAAGGGCTGATGCTTTTAATGGGCTTCGGCTTACCAACACATTGAGCCTTGTCTTCTATTGGCAGTTGGGAAATTACATACAGGAGGTATTAGAAGACCCGAACTGTTAATCAAAAAGTTCGTTTATAGGGCTACAAACTTCAAGTTGCGACCTGTGTGAGTCTAGCAAGACACATGAGGCCTATCAGACAATAATGAATAATTCGCTCGGTGGATTTGGTCCATCATCAGATTAGGCAGGTCCTGATGTAAATCGATTTCACAACCCCAGCATGTTTTCCAAATCTAGCCCCGATTGTAACTACTTCTTTTTAAAACCAAAAAAATTAACTGAACGTAAGAGATTTTGGTCAAATGAAGAAGTCGCTGAACGTGACTGACTCCAGTTTTGAAAAAACCTATTATTTCGAGGGAAATAAAAGATGGAAAAACGCTGAACTAGATAAACTTATATAAAAGGAGACTATATTGAAAAAGTTTATTTGCAAAAAAGCAAATTTTGTATATAAATGGCTGTGGAGCTATCACAAAGCCTTCGTATTTGGCAATGACTCATAATCTGCACATGGTTGACCAAAGCTTTTTTTTAGATTTTAGTGGTAGCTTCCCGTAGCCTTTACTAACCGGTGTATTTAAATACACCGGTAAGGTACATTACAAAAAGTTTTTAAGCTATTTTATCATCTGACAGCAGGTGATAGTTTCTGATTAGGCCAACTTATGTATATTTGGTATTCACATTAAAATACAAAAACAATGAAACGATAAAATATTTTCTCTTATAGTTTTCTGTGTGAGAACTTCTCTCTAAAGTTACAAAAAAAATATATATATGTATATATGATATTACATGACGTTATTTTTTGCCAAGAATTATTTTTATTTTAAATTATAACAATAATTACCGCGATCATTAACTCTTGATCAATGAAGATACAAAAAAATAGTTAAATACAGTACGCTGGGGGACAACTAGCTGCCATCAGTACATACTAGGACTCGAACTCGGTATCATGACAACGAGAAAAGTTCAACTATTTACCATTTACTTATATATACATACCAAAATGATTTGTATATATTTATTAACTAGATATAATTAAAAATTTACTAAATCTTGTGAACAACATTACCAGCAATTAGAGTTATTGGCTTACAGAAACGAATGATGTTTTACATATATGAAACACAGTTGTTGAGAAGTTCAATATGACGAAAAATTTCAAAATAAAAAAGCTTTTAAAATTTTCATATATGCAGTTATTTCATTTGATAAATTATAAAAATTAAATTTTAGAATATAAATTTAACAACAATAACTTTAAAAAATGGAACCCACCGGCCAAATGAGCAAAATTTTCAACTGCTGTGAAAAGTTAACAATTTTAGTTCAATCAGACCAGAGTGGCAGCTCTGCTTTCGTCTGTGAAATAAAACAACAAAACAACACAAAATCTACATAAACAACAATAGTCATGAGAGAGTGAACTAGAATAAAGAAGAGCTGAGCAAAATAAAGCCATAACAAACAGCAAATAAAAACAAAAAAAAGCACACACACAAAAAGCCAAAGAAAGCGAAATGTGACGTTTATATTAGTCGTTCACCTACTAACCCAGACCCGAAGTTGTTGCTCAAAGTGGTTTATGTTGTGCTTCAATTCAACGAATCAAAAGAAACAAAAAAAAAAAAATGTGACTCGAGAACTTGGTCGTAAAATTCTTGTGCACTTCCGATTGACAGTGGTGTACAAATTTATAAAACTAGCTGGCTGGAAAATGTTGAAAACATCAACATATTTTGGTACTTGAGCTTTCGCCGCCAGTGTGAGACACTCGTATATCTTAGAACCTGCGTAAACATTTCAGCTTTTTCACTGCTAAATTTTTCTTTTGTTTTATTTTGATCTAGAAACGAATTTTTTCATTTTGTATTTCTCCGCTTTTCTGAATTATTTTGTTAGCATTACCAAAACTCATGGGGTTAATTTTAAATAAAACAATAAGTTTTCAGAGAATCATATTAATATTTTTTATTTTGATATAAGAATCTATTAAAAACAAAGTGTATGTTTTTTTATTTATTTAGTTAATCAGTGTACTCGTATGCTATTATTTATAAATCTGACGGGCAACTCGATTGTTGCTCAAGTCAGTTGGAATTTATAATTGTGTTTGAACTAGTCGCAGTGTCACACCAACGGTCAGCGGCAACACAAAATAGTTTCAAGTGGCGTGTGTTGCTCATATGAATTTAAAATGCAACCTGATGTTCTTTTAGTTATTTCGTATACATGCCCTTAATAGAATGCATTCATGTTATGACCAAAAGAGTGCATTCATGTCGTGATCATGCTAGACTATGAACATTAAGTGTGAAACAAAATATCGAGCAAATGCTAGACGGCTTCGGTGGCATACCTATTTTCAATGAATCTGAAACATAATTGAGGTTCAATGTCGTTGAATTATTTTTTCCTTTAGCTGTAGAATAAATATTGGATTTTTCTTTTAAATATCAAACAAAGAAGTCTAACATTGTCAATTCGCATGATCGTGCCTGCTAATTAACATCGCCATGACGTGAGATAACACGACTATTGAATTTTTCGCACAAAAGAGCTATTGTTTTGTTTGCCTTTGCGTTAAGTGGCAGCATCCTGTTGAAACCACATATCGTCCATTAGCAACCTCAATTTCACTATGGCGAACAAAATCAATATTTTTACAGTTCCTATAGATCTGCTTTGCTGGAAAAAAAAACACCGAGTCTCTTTGAATTTCGTTTTCGTAAAAGACTGCAACAATCTTAACGCGCTGTTCAGTTGTGTAGTTCTTCTAGGTTGAATTTGTCAAACACCGAAACAATGAAATGTCAAATTAAGTTGGGCAAAAAAGTGTGACTCACAATTTTCAAAATTGCATTATAGTTCGACCATTAAAAATAGTACATAAGTAAAAATTTCTGTTAATCTTCACCAATTTATTTTATTGTTCGTACTAGTATGTTCATCCAAATGGAAAATGAAAGCAATCATTTAAAAAGCAGAACGGTATAATTTGGCTTGAATTTAACTATGACTCAATTATTTTCAATTCTCAACTTTTGAATGCTATTCTCAAAGTTTTTTCAAATATGGATTGCGATGCAATGTACAAACAAAATTTAAAGCCTGTTCGATGATATCGAATGAAAATGTATGAGAAAGAAAGATAGTCTCTCACATTCGAGGCAATTTGGGTTTGTCTATGCCACTATTGTTCGTTCGCATGAACTTATATGTATATTTGAATTGGATTTTGACACATCGTTCGAATAGAATAAAGTTGGAAAAAACCCAAATCAATTTTCTTTCGACTAGGGTGCGAATGAACTTATCCTTTCGACATCGGCGAACTGGCTGTTAATACAAACTAAAATTAATATTCGCTTTATAAATTCAGATACATATTTTGTTTAATTTATTTTTAACCTAAATTTTCCAATTTATCTTTAAATTTTGAAAAGCATAATGTAATGTGATAATGCTTTTTTTCGTGTTGTTATTGAAAGGTTCAATTCAAATGTGAACAAACACTTTTCCTCTTTCCTCTTCCTTATAACCTATTTTCTTAGTTCCAGCACTATAAACGGCATATATTTGGGTCTTCTTCTGAGTACTGGTGGAATATACGAGTTTAAGAGAAAAAAGTATTTTGCGTTCTTTTGACTCCTTACTTCCACGTTTTACATTTTTTTCTATTCGTACTTACATTGTTAATTGTTTTTAAAAATCTATACTATTATAAAGGATGGTACAGCTAAACCGCACGATATTAATTGTGACTAAACCAAAAAGTTTATTTTGATATGTTTTATTATGATAGAAGGGCTTAAAAAAATTATGTGACCAAACTCTCTCCACATTTTCGGTAGCATACAAGGTCTGATAAAACAATAACCCTTATTTTACATTTTTTCAAAAAAATATTTATTTATTTATCAATAATTATCAACTATCTTGTTGCCTTTAAAGTAATTCCTCTCAGATATAATACACTTATGCCAGCGTTTTTTCGAATCCTCGAAACACTTCTAAAACGCGCTTTTTGTTTCGATTTTTCTTCTATCTCCTCAACCGTAGCAAAACGTGTTCCTTTCATCGGGGTCGTCAGTTATGGGAAGAGGAAAAACTCAGCGAGGGCCAAGTCCGGTGAATACGGTGGTTGAGGCATGATAATGGTGTTGTTTTTGGCTAACGCACAAGCATCGATGTGTGAGCTGGTGCCTTATCATGGTGCAAAATCCATGATTGTTTTTTTGTCTTTTGTCGTGTGCACATGACTTTTGTTACTGCTGTCCGTATTTTCTATATGTGTACGTTCATAAAAAAAGTCATATAAAACTGGATTGCACCGGAATAGGTAGCAAAGCTGTGTACCATGTTGCTCGTTTCTTCCCGATCTGTTTCACTTCTACGATTGCAAGAAGGTTATCATATTT